>CM053033.1:82249967-83449967 GCA_028564925.1 Lithobates sylvaticus
AATCAAGCCTCATGCTAAGTTCAGATCTTTGCATTTTGGGAATGTGTACAAACATTTTTTGTTCTTTCCTGACACACAGAGAGACGTGCTGCCCTTTAGAAGACACGTAACGGTGCCTTTAATTGTTAATGGCACACCATCCATCCACAAAAGCAAATTTTCAAGTGCGCCAAACCTCAGGAAGTCGGGAATTACTTTTCCCTGTTTCTCGCATGCAGGGTAGCCCAATTAAATGAATGGGCTGCCCTACACATCACAGTTGGGAATGCACAAAAAACATGTGGAAACATGTCTGCGCTTGGTGGCTCCTGTAGGTGTGAACCAAGCCTTTGGGCAGCTTCACACTACCCCGCTGCGCTTTTGCTAAAGCGCAACTAACCTGTGGTTTTTCGTGTGGGTTTGCCATGCTTTCCTATATACTTTTATGAGGTCCTGCAGTTTTGGTGCAGTTTCATAAAGCACAACAAAAAAAGCCGCAGGACATCATAGAAGTCTACAGGAAAGAGCAGGAAACCCGCAGCTTAGCTACGCTTTGCCAAAGTGCAGCAGGACCGCATGAGGGGAGTGTAAAGCCGGCCTTATAGTGTCAGTTATATTTCCCAGGACAAGTTGTGTTTCTGTGTTGTTTGGGTTTGTTCTTGGGAGCTGTTTATGTCTTCGGTGTTGTTATATAAACATAAACACTGACTCATTCGGCCAGTCATCTGTTTTTCTACAAACTGACAGAATATCATTGTTCTACTGTCCATGTCTGTTTATATCCTCATTATAATTCATTAATTCTGTCCAAAGCTTTAAGCTCCAATGTATAATAACCACTGAAAATCTAAAAATGTATCGCTCACTTGGTCAGAAATTTAAAAGAAGCGTGTGCTCAGAGAATATAGGGGCTGCCATCGCTGACCTTTCCCTTGGAAAATACTCATTGTCTGGCTGTGTTTGAACCACTGGCTTCAATGCTTTCTGATTCACTGATCTGGAACAAGTATGCAAATTAAGAATTCTGGTTACATTCTGAGTTCCCTGATTTGCATGCTTGTTGGGGACTTAGAAAGGATTAAAAGCAGCTGGGAATTTCAGAAGAAGACCAGAAATGTCAGCCTTCACATTCTTCTTGGTATAAGTTTCTTTTAAAGGGGAGCACCGATCTTCTCCTTCTTGCCTTTTTAAAATTCTAAGCATAGGTGTGCGTACAGGGTGTGCCTGGGCACGCCCTAATCACCTCCTGCGGCACCGGTTCCCAGTAGGTAGGTTGTTCCAAACATCTTGGAAAACTAACCACAGATCTTCTGTGGATGTAGGCTGCCTCAAATCCTTCTGTGTCCACATGTAATCCAGGACAGACTTGATGATGCTGAGATTAGGGCACTGTGGGGGCCAATCCATCACTTCCAGGACTCCTTGTTCTTCCTTACGCTGAAGACAGTTCTTAATGACATGCTGATCTTACAGTCACCCATATAAACATAAACTTTCTGCTATAAAAATCTGTAACACAGAAAAACTTCAGCCCATATGACCAACGTGTTTCGAGGCTTGCTCTTCTTCAGCGGAAATCAGATGGACAATACTGTTCAAAGTAAAAGAAATTATGAACATACAAAAAATAACAAATCTACTGAATACCTCATAGCATCCCATGTAGTAGAATGTGTAGAATGAAACCGGCATATTATATTGATTTCTAAAAGCATTCTTAATTTACAGAGTTACATTTTTTTCACACCTGCCTAAAACTTTTGCACAGTACTGTGTGTATGTGTGTATATGTGTGTGTGTGTGTATATATATATATATATATATATATATATATATATACATTTTTTTTTTTTTTTTTTACACACATACATCACACACAGTATATAGTGAAGACTAGCATCAAACGAAAGTTCAAACAAAGTTCCAGAAATAGAAAACAATTAGTTTCCCTCACAAGGGTATTCTGCATTGCACTTCCATCCAAACAATATGATATTGAACCTCCTGGCTTAAACATACAGCCCTGTGGTTCTGGTCTTAAGCCTCATACACGCGATGCAAAATTCGGAAGGGGATTGTCGTTTGACAGGCTGTTGGCCAAAATTCTTACCGTTAGTACGCTCCTTTCGACAATTGTTTTCCAATTTTCAGGCAACAAATGTTGGATGACAGGCTAGTCAATTTTTGGCGAATGACAGCTTCACTTCTGATTTTCAGATGGTCAGTACACAAATCCATCACACAAAAGTCGAAAGTACAAACACGCATGCTTGGAATCAAGGAACGACTGGGAAGAGTTTGGTCTTGTAAACTACTGTTCGTAATCTAGAATTAACATTCGTGACGCGGCGATTGATGAAATATCAGAATTCTCATCATCTTTAATGGGATAATAGTGAAGCTGCTTTGCATGTTGTTTTGCCAAACGTATTTTAAAAGGCACTTGTTTTGTACGATCTGAAAATCGCGAATCAACGTTCACCAAACTTCTACTAACATGCAATTGGCAGAAGGGGCCCAAAAGGTGGCGCTTGAGAAATTAACTTCCTCTTTATACTCTCATAGTACATCACTAAGTTAGTGTTTGTCAAACAACAATTTGCGGATAGTTAGTATGCTAGACAAAATCCTGCACACTCCCAGAAGACGTTCGGTCGTCCAACAATCAGACCGTGTGTACAAGGCTTAACTCTTCAAGCACTTGTCTGTTTCCTACCGATTGTCCTTTCACAGACACACACCTTATCCAGCTAACAACCTCTTGTTGCTCTGGCTCCCACCCCTCTCCTAGGTGAAGACCTCCTGTCTGCCAGGGTGGAGCCCAGAACCATGGTCAAGTCACTACTAAAAGCCTAGCTCACACCTGACCAATTAGTGTGCTGGTGATTCCAAAAACCTGTACCCAGGATTGGACATTCCATCCTACCTGGATCGCTAAGGCCCCATACACACTATTAGATTTTCTGCAGATTTTTGTCTTCAGATTTACCAAAACCATGTAGTGCAAGGGCCTGCCTGATTGCATACAAATTGAAACTCTTAAAGCGGTGTTTCAGCTGAATTTTTTTTTTTAAAAGTCAGCAGCTAAAAAAAAAGTAGCTTCTGACTTTTAATAAGTACACTTACCCTCCCAAGGCGCCCGCGATGTCCGTCGGAGCTCCGGTCCCAGCGCTGCCATCCTCAGTAAGGGAAACAGGCAGTGGAGACTACGGCTTCACTGCCCGTTTTATACTGGGCATGCGCGAGTCGCGCGGCACTTTGTGAATGGGACGCACTGTGTTAGGAAACACACAGTTCCCATAACACAGCGCGCCCCATTACCCAGAAGACAACGCGGCGGAGGACAGAAGAACGAAGATCACCGCAGAGTAGGAAGGAGGCAGATTAGGAAGACTGCCTAGCAACAGGGATTTCGGATCAGGTAAAAAAAAAAAATTTTATTTTATTTTATTTTTTTCCAAAATATGAATGCTTTTTTGTTTTTTAGGGTGTCCCCCCACTTTAAGGTTTGACCCCATATTATATGGTTTTGGTAAATCGGAAGACAAAAATCTGCAGAAAATCGAAGTGTGTTTGGGGTCTTAGAAATTGCCAGGCTCCAGGTCCCAAAACTGACTTTACGAAACAATGAGGAAACTGAAAAGCCAGTTTCCTCTGAATTAAGCAAACCTACTGGAGTTCTTCAACCTGTCTGGTTGAGAATCCTGGGTTATAACCTTTTATTTAGACCCTGACAGGGTACCACACTGCCACTATATATATATATATATATATATATATATATATATATATATATATATATATATATATATATATATATATATATATATATATATATATATATATATATATATATATATATATAATATATACACGCACATGCACGCATGTGTATTTGAGCTCTGGGGTGCGCAAAAGGTTGCACACACATATGATTCTAAGCAATGTGAAAATCCATTGTGGCCCAATCTGGTGCAGAATTATATAATACATACAATATTTAATGCCCAGCCTTCAGAGACCAATATGAAATACCCAGCCAACAGGGACCAGTATAAAATGCCCAGCCTCCAGCAACTAGAATACAATGCTGACAGACAGATCTGACCAGAGCCCCCCATCGCTCGAGCCCCATTGACTACACCGCCCACCCCCCCCGGTTGCCCTCTCGCCCGTCAGGCCCCTGTCAGCCCTGCACTTTCCCCGTGCAGGTCGCAGCTGCGGTGGTGGCTTTCCCCTGTCTCCTCCATGTCCCGGCCATCACTTCTCCTCCCAGCCAGTCTCCGGACTTCAGGCCAATGGGGTCTCAGGACCCGCATCCTGATTGGCCGGGAGGAGAAACAGGACGACATTAGCAAATATTAATTTGCTCATGTCACACAACAGGGTGGGCTCAGGGCTCAGGGTGCAGTGCTCTGTGCCCTGAGCCCTGAGCCAACCCTTTTTGAAGCCAAATAAAGCCTCAGGCTCTAATCATGTGCTTCTAAATAAAAACAAAATCCATAGAAATTCATGCGTCCGGGCTCATGGATTAGGGGGGAGGTGCCCGTTCGCCCCTAATGAGTGGCCGCCACTGTTAGAGGCAAAACAGGCAAAAAATTCATGCAAACACACGAACACCGTTAAAGTCTAATGGACGCGAATGTGAAAAATCAAAAGTGCTAATTTTAAAGGCTTATATGCAAGTTATTGCCATAAAAAGTGTTTGGGGACCCGGGTCCTGCCCCAGGGGACTTGTACCAATGCAAAAAAAGTTTTAAAAACTGAAGTTTTTTCAGGAGCAGTGATTTAATAATGCTTTAAAGTGAAACAATAAAAATGTAATATTCCTTTATATATCATGCCTGGGGGTGTCCTTAGTATGCCTGTAAAGTAGCGCATCTTTCCCATGTTTATAACAGTACAACAGCTAAATTACATTTCTAAAGGAGAAGTTTTCATTTAAAACTGCTCGCGGCTGTAATGTATTGTCAGATCCCGGTAATATAGATAAAAATACCAAAAAAATGGCGTGGATGCCAGGCCCTTTAGGTCTGGTATGGATATTAAGGGGAACCCAGCACCAAATTAAAAAAACTGGTGTGGGGGTCCCCCAGGCACTGTATACTCTGAACAACAGTGTGTGTGTGTATGTATGTATATGCGTGTGTATGTGTTTGTATATATGGGTCAGCTCCGCCCCCTCTGACCACTCCAGGACCACCTTTTTCCTAGCCCATAAAGGGCGGCTGTCTGCCCACACCAGTGTTATTTATTCGTCCTCGCTCCAGACGCCTTTTAAAGTTTAATTTTAGTTATTTATTTATATTTTTATTTATGTATTTATTTATTTTTTCTCCATCCACCATCCATCCTGTCCGGGTTAAGCCTCTCCCGGATCAGAAGACCCCCCCAGATGGGCTGTAAATCTCCCGAGGAGTGTGGGTTCCCGTGGTGCCGGGATTGTATGGTACAGTATAAATGACTGTATTACTGGCAAGGTCACTAGCAGTATAAATTACTGTAGACACCTTTGTTAGGCAGGTGCTGGCACTCTCTCCTTCCATGTTTTTGTGTGTTCATGCAGTGGTTTGGCTCGCTGGGACTTGCAGTTCACCACCTCCACATGTATTCCTTTCAGGAAGCTCAGAGTTGAGCAGGTGAGGTCAGGGGTAGCTTCCTCTTGGATTGCTTAGCAAACACCAGAATGCTCACTACTGATTTGCAGCAGGCTTTGTCCTCTAGGCTAATCTCAGCCTCCAGCTGATCAATCTGCTACTCTGCTCTAGTAAGCCTGACTTCCATTACTTACTGCTGTGTTACTTGTCTGGAGTGTTTTTATTATCCTGTGCCTTTATAGATCTGGGGAGTTTTGCCTGCCTGCCTAGCTGCCTTAGCACTGAAGATTCGGATGGAGAAGTTTATTTTATTTATTTAGTTAGTTATTTATTTATTTAAATTTTTTTTAAAAGAGAACACATCCTCTGTTTTACAGAGAGAAGGGCCCAATGCGCGCTAAATGCTCGCAAAGAGGTTCCTAATCAGCACCCCAGCCTCAAAGGAGTAAAAAGGAGACTGGACATGACAAATCGCAGAGTCGCATGCAGCTGGATAGACGCCTGTTGTCGCTGCATTCCAGATCTCCCTCACCCTTACCTCACTTTAGTCGCTTGGACTAGAGCCAAGAGAGGTCAAGACATCAGAAAGCCTCTAGAAAGAGCATATATGGGCGCAGACAGAGAAGAAGATCCTCTTCTTTGGATAGATCTTCATCGCCAGCCCAGGCAGAAGAAGGATCCTGTTGGGCCTCAGCTGAGGTCATCAGAGGAAAGCTGGTATGTGTATCTTGCTTCAAGGAGGCGGCTCAGGACAATGCTGCGAATGCACGCCAGGTTAAATCCTACATTAGGGAAACAGTCAAGGAAGGGTTAAACAGCCTTTCAAGGAATCCTGCTCATCCTGCTATATATTTAAGCATCTGCAGATTCAGATCATGTGTTTTCAGTGCGTTTTAACTCTGAAGTTGATAGCGATTCGGATCCATCTGAGGCTGTGATTGGTCTCGGAATTGCATACGTTTGATTTTTTGCACTAGTTCCCCCCTTGGTGGAGGCTGTTAAGGATGCGATGAAGTGGCAGGAAGAATTGTCACCTCCAAAGAAACAGCAGAGTTACTACCCGTATTTAAAGAAATCATTACCTTCCTTCCCATTCATTTCTGAAATTAAAGAAGTATTTGATGATGAGTGGGCGGGGCCTGAGAAGGGGCTCAATGTGCATAATAGAGTATCGAGGCTGTAACCCTTGGGACACTACGCCTAAGGTGGATACTTCATTGCGTAGATTTGCCTGCCACATTCCACTTCCGCTGGAGGATTCGGATTCCTTTAGGGATCCTATGAATCACAGAATAAATGCGGACCTGAAAAAAAAAAAAAAAGTTGTCTAGTTTGGCCGTAGCAGCCTGCAGGCCGGCGGTAGTGCTCACTTCTGTGGCAGGAGCACTTAGGGTGGATTCGCACCTGTGCGTTTTTATTTATTTATTTTGGTGCTTTTTGCAGTTTTGCGCTACCATTTATTTACCGTGGTCTCCTAGGGGACGTGTTCTGTGGTGAGGGTCTGCGGAATACAGGGATGCATGGGTGTGAATCCAGCCTTAGACTGGGGGTAGCGGAGCTGGTGGCTATATGTTCAGATGAAAGTCTGGGAAGTGGCAGTTCTTCTTCTCTTTTGCAGTTTTCAAGACTGCTTTAGAGTTTGTGGCTGAAGTGGCTGTTGACCAGGTCAGGGAGCCGGTTCAAAAATGAAAGCAAAGATATTGGCTCATTCCGTCACAGCCCACAGAGCCTTATGGTTGAAGCATTGGTCAGCCGATAAGGCTTCTAAGCACAGTCATGTTAAGTTCCATTCGACGGGAAGCTACTATTCCGGAAGACTTAGAATCAGCAATTCAGCGGGTTTCCAGCGGCAGATCTAGCCTAATCCTGCAGAAGAGAAAAAGACAACAGCAGCCCTTTCGGTTTAACAAGAGATCCAAAGAAGGATTCAGAGGCCAGTGCTTACAGACAGTTTTTCAGACAGTGGAAGCGAGCCGGTTCAACCTTCCAGAAACCTTCCAAGCCCAGAGCCAACAAAGCTCCTAAGACTTCAAATAGGTCCTTCTGAAGGTGTTTCCACTTGACCCTCTCGAGTAGGAGCAAGACTAGCCCAATTCGGGGGGGGGGGGGGGTTTGGGCGGACAAATTACAGGATGCCTGGATTGTAGCCATCACTTGATCACGTTATCTCAAGTTCAAAACAAGGCCTCCTCAGACCTTGTTCGTAGAAGCTGGGCTTCCTACGGATGTTTGTGAAGCTTTATAGGGAAGCTGTTGGCAGCAAGGGCCATTCTTCCGGTTCCAAAGCACGAATTGGGGCAAAGAGTATGTTCCCCTCTGTTTTTGGTCCCAGAGGCTTCAGGGGGTTTCGGAATTCTTACATGAAGGTACCACTATTTAAAATTGAGTCATTGGACTCAGGAGACTGGTTTCCATCGATCTGGCGGTGCGTATCGTCTTGTTTCCAGACGCATCTCACCATCGATTTTCTCAGGTTTTCCGTGGAATGCTCTAATTTTCAATTTTAATGTCTCCCATTTGGTCTCTGCACGACTCTGAGAATGTTCTCAAAGCTACTGTCTGCTGTCATCGCGTCTCTCAGGGTCAAGGGAGGGCAAATATTCCATTATCTAGACGACATGCTACTTCTGGATCCGTCAAATAAGCTCCTTCTACTTCATGTGAATTTCACCTGTAAAACACTAGCTCGTTTCGGTTGGTTGTTCAACTCTCGGAAGAGCCAGATGCATCCGACCCAAATGTTGGAGTATTTGGGAGTACAATTCCACACGGATCAGGGTGGTGTTTTTCTTCCTCAGAGAAAGGTCCAGGAGATTCAGTCTTAGACAAAAGCAGTGATAGCCAGGCCTTCTATGATGGTGCAGCAATGTATGCAGTATCTGGGGGTTCTATCAGCCACAGTTCCAGTAGTCCCGTGGGTCAAGTGGCGCAGAAGGAGGTTTGAATGCAACTTTCTTCTTCGGTGGGATCGTCACTCCTTGTTCCAGAAAATCTATCTGCAAATTCCGATAAGGTCCCTGGTTTGGTGGTCAGTAGCTCGCAATCTTTCCCGTGGAGTTCCATTGAAGGCCTCAGAACCAATAGTGGTGATGACCAATGCCAGTCTGGCAGGCTGCGGGGCACACTGCCAGGGACAGCAGGTTCAAGGCCGATGGAACTTTTGTGGGGTGAAGAGTTCAAATTTCCTGGGATTGGATGCTGTAAGACGCGCTCTCTTAGCGTTCCAACCTATGTTGCGATGTTGAGCTGTCAAGAGTCTTTGAACAACTACGGTGGCTTATGTGTCTCATCAAAGGGGCACAAGAAGTCGCCCTCTCCTTCAGGTGGCATGTCAATCTTCCTATGCGCAGAGAAGAATCTCGGCTCTCTTACTTCATCTCATCTCCCAGAACCTGGGAATGTTTTAGCAGATCACTTGAGTCGAGGCTTTGAGGATCACAACGAATGGGGCCTCAACCGATAGATCTTATGGCATTGGAGGAGAATTGTCAACTGCCCTGCTTGTCCTCCCAGACCTGGCATCCACAGGCGTTGGGTCGGGGTGCTCTGTCCAGGTCTTGGAATTTCCCCTTGGTATATGTGTTCCTGCTGCTTCCATTGGCTCTCAAAATTCTGCTGAAGATTCAGCGAGAAAGGATCACAGCAATAGTAGTCTTGCCTTACTGGCTCAGGCAGCCGTGGTTCCCTCTGGCTTGGAGGATAAAGTTGGGCTCACCAATCCCACTGCCTCCTTGTCAAAATCTCCTTTTGCGGAGTGGGGCCTGACACCTGAACCGCAGGAGGCTTTAGCTGGCTTGGGTCTCTCAGGCAGTATAGTGGAGACATTATTACAGGCTCGTAAGAGGTCCACGAACGTAACCTATTACCAGATCTGGAATACTACAGAAAGGGTTTGGGGCCTTGGATCTCCTTTGGTATCTAACATTTTGGAGTTTCTGCAGAGTGGTCTCTTAGGGTTAGCTTATAATTCCCTGAAGGGTCAAATCCCCGCTTTGTCGGCTATGTCATGTACAAGATATGCTTTACATCTGTTGGTGATCCAATTTTTAGCGGCAGCCATAGAAATTAGACGTCCATTGAAATTGTTTTTTCCAAAAGAGGACTTAACACTAGTCTTGGGAACATCGCTGGTTCCTCCGTTTGATCAAGCTTTCTCTTGTTCATTATCTCTTTTAACAGTTTTTTGTTTTTTACTAGCTGTTGCCTCGGCCAGAAGAGTCTCCGAGTTGTGTGCCTTTTCATCTAAAGAGCCATATTGTTTGGTGCTCCCAGACAAGATAGTCCTTAGGCCGATACCAAGCTTACTACCTAAGGTTGCCATATAATTTCGTAGGAACTGGGAGGTCATTCTCCCAGCCTTTCCGGCGGATGTAGCTAATGAGTGGAGTAGGTTAGACCTGGCCTCTGCGGTTTCAACCTACCTGGAATGGACTAAAAGCAGATCAGCTGTAGTTTTTCCCAATAGGCCCTAAAAGGGTATACAGGCAACATCCAGAGTTGTGTCTTCCGGATTTGTCAAAGACCATACATATTGCATACAAAACGCTGGGCCTTCCTCCTCCTTCAGAGATCAAAGCACATTCAATGAGGGGTATGGCAGCATCCTGGGCAGCATACGTAAGGGTGGCCCCTGAGGTAGTTTGCAGAGCAGCAAGCTGGAGCGTGCCCAACACCTTTTTATTAGGCATTACAGGCTTAATTTGGCTTGTCCACCTGAGGAAACATTTGGCTCTATGGTTATTACGGCGGCTGTTGCCCATTAAAAATCTGAGTAGCATTGCTTTGAGGGTTTGGCTTATTTTTTGTCTTCTCTCCCTTTTTAATGTTGCTTGGTACATCCCATAGTAGGCTGACATGGAGAGGTCCAGGAATAAGGAAAAGTGTTGCCCATACTTACCGTAATTTTCCTTTCCTGGATCCTCCCCATGTCAGCCGGAGGATTCCCACCCAGTTTATCCGTCGCGAGGCAGGTATTTTTTGAACACTGGTGTGGGCAGACAGCCGCCCTTTATGGGCTAGGAAAAAAGGTGGTCCTGGAGGGGTCAGAGGGGGCGGAGCTGACCCATAGTAGGCTGACATGGGGAGGATCCAGGAAAGGAAAATTACGGTAAGTATGGGCAACAATTTTCCTTAATATATATATATATATATATATATATATATATATATATATATATATATATATATATATATATATATATATATATATATATACAGCCCTCAAAATTTACACTCGCCTGCTCGCATTTTGCGAGTAAATTTTGAGGGCTGGCGAGGAAGGGCTGTCTGGGAGCGAGGGGGGGCGAGCACTGCCGGCCGGCGAGTCCCTTTCCCAGTGCTCATGAAGGGGAAAAGAGAGGACAGAGCCGGCCGGATGATATGAGCGCAGGGAACATCACTAGCGGCGCCGGATTTGATTTAAATCGCCGTGTGTTCCCTGTGCTCGCTTTCACACACAGCCCCGCCCCCTGGTCCTGGGGAATTTGATAGACAGATCACCCGTCCAACCCGGGACGAGTGATGTGTATCAAAGTTCCCTGGCCAGGGGGCGGGGCTGTACGGGACGCCAAGCGGCGGGAACACACGGCGATTTAAATAAAAGCTGTGCCTCAATAAGGTAATAACCAGATCTTTCCAGGGCACATCATTTGTTTGATTATGCACTCATGAGATGTTTATAGGCTGAATATATCATGTTTGGCAGTGGTTTCTGTTAGTGAAGTAAAAGGCTGTTGAAAAACGTACTTTACACGTTGTTAGATCTTACAACAGTGACATTAAGTTTTCAATGTGTTAACAGGTACTGGTGATGTTGGTTAGTGGCTGGGTGATGATGACAGAGACAATGGTGTTTCTGTTTTGTGGCATCAAGGTTAGAAATCTGAAAGATACTGCTCTACTAGGCCGTGTTCATTTTGATGAACCACAACCTCATGATTAACTTGCAGGTGACAGGCCAGTTGCTTGTGATAATACAGCCCTCTGCACTGTTTTTAAAGGGCACTATAGGGTGGGCAGAGGAGTAGGTATATAGAAAACTGGGCTGCATCTGCAACTAATCTAGTCTGCAGAATCAGGAATCCACAAATACACACTTCAGCCCTCAAAATTTACACTCGCCTGCTTGCATTTTGCGAGTAAATTTTGAGGGCTGGCGAGGAAGGGCTGTCTGGGAGCGAGGGGGGGCGAGAATTGCCGGCCAGCGAGTCCCTTTCCCAGTGCTCACGAAGGGGAAGAGAGAGAACAGAGCCGGCCGGATGATATGAGCGCAGGGAACATCACTAGCGGCTTTGATTTAAATTGCTGTGTGTTCCCTGCACTCGCTTTCACACACAGCCTGGTCCCGGGGAATTTGATAGACAGATCACCCGTCCAACACGGGACAAGTGATGTGTATCAAAGTTCCCTGGTCAGGGGGCGGGGCTGTACGGGACGCCGAGCGGCGGGAACACATGGCAATTTAAATCAAAGCTGTTCCAGTAATGTCCCTCATCGCTCATATCATCTGGCCAGCAATGTTCTTCTTCTCTGCTTCCCTTCATGATGGACACAGGTAGGCAGCATTGGTGTAAAAGTGTTAGGCTGCATTGGTGTAACAGTGTTAGGCTGCATTGGTGGACAAGGGTGAGGCTGCGTTGGTGGACAAGGGTGAGGCTGCGTTGGTGGACAAGGGTGAGGCTGCGTTGGTGGACAAGGGTGAGGCTGCGTTGGTGGCCAAGGGTGAGGCTGCGTTGGTGGACACGGGTAAGGCTGCATTGATGAGCAGGGATAAAGTTGCTTAATTTTGCATAAAACATTTCAGGGAAATTTCATGATATAATTTATGAGGCCGTTTTTAGAGGTGGAATTAGGGGCGGGGCAGGGTAGGGGTTAGGTGGGGCAACTGGTGGAGAGTAACCCTTGATGCCTGGCTAGTAGCTCAGGACTTGAAATTTTGAGCCCTGGTATATATATATATATATATATATATATATATATATATATATACAATATATATATATATATATAATATATATATATATATATATATATATATATATATATATATATATATATTGGGCCTTGGGTGGTGGTGATTGTGCCACAACACTGTAACCCCTCACAGATATGCTTGTTGGGCGCAGGAATGGGCCCTGCTGTGAAATATTAGATCACAAACTATAATTTCATGCCCCTGTTAAACAGCGGCAGAAAAATGGTGCCTTGAGTGGTGGTGGTGCCCTAAACCAAAAATATTATTGGAAGCTTACATCATCAAGATTGAGGAGGAATAGTATAGTCAGCATAGGCAGTCTTCAAGGGATCCCAGATCCATAGCAAATTCAATCAGTTACATCAGCATCAGGTGCTTGATAGCTGCTGATCCAAGACTGATTCATTTCATGAATGTGAGCCTATCAACGGAGTCTGTGGATAGGCGCACTCTTTGATCCGTTACAAACCCTCCAGCAGCACTAAATGTGCATTCAGAAAGCACGCTGGATGCAGGAAAGGCCAGTAGCTCAATTGCATATTGAGCAAGTTCTGGCCAGTGGTCCATCCTCAAGACCCAGTAACCAAGTGGACGCTCTGTTGGAAAGGTCTCCAAGTCTGCTCTTGCCCCTAGATATTCCTGCACCATATAATGCAGATGCTGGTGATGGTTGCTTGAACCGATCAGACCTTGGTGCTGAGGACTGAAAAATTGTTTAACCACTGCGCCGATTTAACTGACAATTGCGCGGTCGTACGACGTGGCTCCCAAACAAAATTGACGTCCTTTTTTTTTCCACAAATAGAGGTTTCTTTTGGTGCTATTTGATCACCTCTGCGGTTTTTATTTTTTGCTCTATAAACAAAAAGAGAGCGACAATTTTGAAAAAAACACATTATTTTTTACTTTTTGCTGTAATCAATATCCCCCAAAAATATATAAAAAAACTATTTTTTTCCTCAGTTTAGGCCGATACATATTCTACATATTTTTGGTAAAAAAAATTCAATAAGCGATTAGTTTGCGCAAAAGTTATAGCGTTTACAAAATAGGGGATAGTTTTATGGCATTTTTATTAATTTTTTTTCTTTCTAAATGGAGGTAATCAGCGATTTTTATCATGACTGCGACATTAAGGCGGACACATCGGACATTTTTGGGACCATTGTCATTTATTCAGCAATCAGTGCTATACAAATACACTGATTCCTGTGTAAATGACACTGGCAGCAAAGGGGTTAACCACTAGGTGGCAGTGTAGGGGTTAAGTGTGTCCTAGGGGTATGTTTCTAACTGTGGGGGGCATGGCTATGTGTGACACGTCACTGATCTATGCTCCGATCACAGGGAGATGCTTGTTTACATTAGCATCTCCCCGTTCTTCCTCCCCGTGAGGCGATCGCGGGTATCCCCACCGGCCGCCTCTTCAAGGGCAATGTACAGGTACGTGATTCTGCCTTCTGCCACAGTATATCTGCGTGAGGCGGTCGGGAAGCGGTTTAAGGCATTGATCAGCGGGCCACCTTCTCCACCGCTCTTCCTCTGACTGAACAAAAACACAGCAACACGTTGTCCAGCACCAGGAAATGGTAGCCTCCCAGAGTCTGGAAATGCGTTACACAAACCTTTCTTCAAGCCTCCTGAGGATGTTTCATCCTCTGCTCCCTCTGCGAAGGCAGGATCAGTTCTGCAACTTTACCCTTGTAACGTGGATCAAAAAGGGTTGCCAGCCATAATGATCCCTGTCCTTGATACCACAAATCCTAGTGTGCTTTCGCAGGCAGAATCAGGGAGGCCATGCAGCGTAAGTTTGCAGCGTAAGTTTGATTCGGAGTCCTTTGGGTCACTAAGGATCACATTATAGTAGAAATGCCCAGCCCTTAAAGGACAGTATGAAATGCTCACCCTTAAGATTTACTATGCCCAGCCCAGCCTCCAGAGACCACTATAAAAATGCCCAGCCTCTAGAGACACCTCTGCAATGCTAAGCCTACAGTGGAAGAAAATGGAGACATAAAATAAAAGGCAAAGATATTCTATGAGTTATATTTCGCTAAGCTTTGATATTAGTATATTCATGGCGAAATCATCATAGTAATTTAGGTAATTTGCTTAGTCTAATTTACATCCTTGTTTGACTTTTGTTTTTAATGTAACACTTTTTGTGAATCTTGTTTATTACATACAATAAAAACTATTGTAAACAGAAATAAAAGGCAAAGTGAGAGAGCCAGATATTCTATGAAAAACTAAATATAAAGCCAAATGCATTATTGGCGTAAAAAAATAAAAGCCACAAAGAAAAAATTATTTAGGTGTTGGTTGGTGTGTGTTGTAGCACACTTCAATGAGTGTGGGCCCCCCACACCTGCCACATGTAGACATTGAAATCTGAGGGCTCAAGTCATGCTCCAATGTAAGAAGTTCATGATTTTTCTGGGAAACTGTGTCACTGCACTCTGCTCCCTAAGAAGTAATGATGTGGCTGAGACACTCTGTACCTCACACCTAAACCACATCATTACTTCTTAGGGAGCAGAGTTTCAGCCTACAAAATGACAGGTACACTTTAAAGGCAAAAGCAGGATTTCCACCTGGCATAAACAGGTTGTTCCCTCTGAGCAGTATGCAGCCAGAATAACAATTGTTAAAGTGGAGGGTGTGGGGGGAAATAGGTGAAGGAATCCACTCAGGAAAAAAAAACAGCTAATGGTTTAAAAAGCGGCTCGCCGGAGACCGCCAGGAAGCAGGAGGGAGGGACCTGAACAGGCCGGCCGTGCACCTGCCATCTCTCCCTGGTGTTACTGAAGAAATTTATAGGTCTATTGAATACTAATAAAAAAGAAATTACTGGCAGCTTCATCCGAGGCCACGTATACTGCTAATCGCGGGCTACGAACTCCGAGTCCTGCCTGGCGTCCAGACGAGGATTCTCTGAAATGGTTTCCCGTAGCGCCAGGTAGAAGGGGAATGCAGGAGTGACTAGACGGCCTTGCAAAACATCTGTGAAAAATTGTAAAGAGCCAAACACGGGCGAATGAAAGCCTATGGATGCCAGGGAATGGTCTTGGCAGGCTATGCTGGGCTTTGCAGTACTTCAAAAGTCAAAGGGACTCAGGTCAACTGACCCTGGACAGATTAAAAAGGAAAGCAACTGAGAAATAACCGCAGTGTATTGAGGATGAACAAATTTAGGACAAGGTCCTAGGGACAAGTTAAGGTGTGCAGGGTCTTCTTAGGAGCATTTCACTGTGTGGTGACCTTACCATGACTGCAAGTAGATCCTTATCCTTTACATGGGCAGCAATTGATATGTACCCTTCCTTATATGTAATCCACAATACAAAATCAGACACACCTACAAAACAAATTCAATTTTTTACACGCAGGCTGTATTTGGCTGTGAATAGTCATGGATACATTATGTGGTCCTGGTTGAAGGAAAGCATTTGTAAATGCAGGTATTAGTCTGTGGTGATTGCCTCACACTGTTATTGCACCACAGCAAGTGTGAGTGTCAGATAGCCTCTTTGTTTCTTTATTTTTAGTGACACTGTTGTCTTTTTTTTTTTTTGTTTTGTTTTTTAGTTTAAAGAGCAGTTTCAACGAAAACTGATCCTTCGGTTTGGATATTTGCAAGCAAGATTAATCACATATACAGTATATATTATAATGGCTCTGGTGGTCTCTTCCCAGCAGAATCCCCTGTTCTGACCAAAATGCCTCAGACATTGCAAAGTCAAGTGACAGTTTCACACTCCTCCATTGGAATCTCAATATAGAATTACCAAATAACTGTAAAATTTTGCTGAAAAAACACCTATGTAGCACAGGTGTTTTTGCCACCTAATTTACCTCCGTGAATAGTGTGATGTTTGTAAGCTAGAGAATGGCTCCCTCTAGTGTCCTTTCTTTACATTATTGTTGTTAAGACTTTGGCTTTTACAATAGCCAACTCCAATGCATTGTGGGGTATGTAGTGAACGATGAAGTGACTCATATGTAAATTACCAGTCAAGGAACTACCTACCCACAATGCTCACTTACCTACCCACAAGGCGAAGTTTAAGAACTGCATGCTGGGTATGGAAATAAAAGACAGCACAGCCATGCTTAGCTCTCTTTTACCCGAGATGTGAGACCTGCCTGCAGGGACCTGTGTGGGTGTGATCGGAAGAGCTGCGGCCTGCTTGGCGCGTAACGAAGCTGAAGTCTCCGGAGAGGTCTCGTACACAGTGTGCTGGATCAGCGCGTGATCGTATCGGAGGATCCAGTATACCGGTAAGAGTTCAGCAACACAGTCATTGGTCATCCAACGGAGAGGTTCGGCGTACAGAACCAACTTGGAGCGGGACTGAGATCACGGAAGTGGAGCAGCACAATTGATCAGGCCCTGTGTGGTGAGAGGGCTGTTGCCCAAGATTTATACATTAATTTGTCACTTTTCAGACTAGTCCATAGGATTGCTGAGACCTGTAGTTCTACAGAGCGATCTCACTGTTATAGGCTGTGTCCATCCAGGCCTCAAAGTTTGCCTTCCACATAACATATGTCCAGTTGCACCCTTTAATAGAGGAAGGACTTTTATTTGCTTATTCACTGGATTACAAATACTGCAGTATAATAAAGATAGCTGAAGAAAGAAGATCAAAGGCTTTACTATTCACTATATAGCGCTTTTTACTTTTCTTACACACACTCTGAGGACTGCAGTAAAACCTAGGGGGGGTCCTTGAGCATATGTACCGTATTGTATTGTTACCTAGTACTGGCTAGTGTACAACAGGTTAGGAGTGTGTTTGCTCGGCTGCATCGGGAGTGGGAAAGTGCCCTGTGTCAAGGTTTTTTACCGCCCTGAGCATCAGTCCCACTTTGAGACATGCCCGCATGCGTTACTCATGTGATCTTTGAATCTAAATATTTTCATGCACGTTGATTATTATTGTTTTAACCCTGTGTATCAGAATCATTATCGTATTTGTTATTTCCAGTAAACTTACTGTGTGGTTAATTTACAACCTGTGTGAGACTATATATATATATATATATATATATATATATATATAATACATAATACAGCCGGTGGAGTAAAGGTACAGTGTATTGTGTTACAACTGTGTTCTTTGCCATTGGGTCTTATATTAAACACTACCACACAATTGTGCCTAGGGGGTTGAGCCATTTTCTGGGGTTGTGAGGCAGAGTGCAGGCCCAATCAATTATCAGCAGCTCCTTAGGGGGTCAGTGCTACAATTATGTATAGTCAAGTGGGCCCAAAGCAACAAAAAAAGCAAAGGGCATGCATGACTGGGTGAAGAGGGGAGACAGGGAGGTATATGGTTAAGGAATGGTGGGTATGGTTTATGTACAACCTAATTGGGGTAGTGAGGGGTCCAGGTGGGGCTTTGGGCAACCACAGGAAGAGGCAGAGAAACCGATACTTCAGTCGGTGGTCATCGGACAGAGACAGAACTGCCCACCCACTCTCCCTGTGTTTTGGTTTGAAGTCACAGCAGCCTGGTGGTTATGGTCTTTGGAGTTGGTAGAAAAATCAGTGATAGTCTTATGGTTGGGGACCCAGCTGTGGGATGGCGTCCTCGGGTAATGGTTGGGGACCCATCTGTGGTATGGTATGGTGTCCTCGGATGCATTCCAGTTAACTATGGGTTTACTGGGGACATAGCAGGTTCTGTGGATACTTTTGGTTATTGTCTCTGAGCTGGTGTGTTACGGCTGGGGGCCTATGGTTCCGCAGACAAAAATTAACCAGTTTTGGGTGTAGTGCCTCCAAAGATCAGCAACTTAATACATATATTTTGGTTTTAAAGGAACTGTTTTTTGTTACTATTGTTAATGATGTTAATAAAAGGCTGGCCAATTTGTATCCAAACTCTGGTGTGGTTTGGTTATTGGTGGTTATAGGTGCAGAATTGGTTTGGTATGGCATAGCAGGTAATCTTATTAGGAATGGGGACATCTGTTCTACCTCAGTCAAGCTTTTCTAGTGGTTACCAAATTTTTCCCTATTTTGAGGATTTGTTCCTCACCTGCAGGGTTGCCAAACGTCAGTAAATTTACAAACAGTTTATATATCTGGGGCTGATAATTTGTCATGCTGTGTTGACTTTTTAAGTGTAAACCTGGCAAATTACTTGTTATGGGTATTGTCAGCATTTCCATATTCTGTATATACTGTTTAACTATCAATTGTCTTAGTTTTAGGAGTTCTGTAATTTTTCCGGTTGCTCTGTCAGTAAATTTCCCATGTCTCTTCAATATGAATACACAGTGACCGCCTAAACCCGAAAATGAAGAAATAGTCCGCTTACTGTCACCCGGCTCCCACTGAACACAGGGGACTCTGAGACGTTTGCATACAATAATTCCATAAAGACATACCGCATACACTGCATTTGAGGAAAACATGCTTATAAAATAGTTTACCATTTGCCAATAAAATAAAAAAATGTCCCCGGATTTCATTTTAAAAATCTGGTCACCTTACTGTTAGCAGAAAATTGTCACACCCCCTGTGACGTTATTAACCGCGGCATGCTGCGCTGACCAGGGGACATTTATTTTTTAAGGACTTTTTAAAAACTTGTGTTGTGTCTTTACTTACTTTTTACACTTTTTTGTGGGCAACTCCTGAGGCATTGCAGTATGTGGCAGGATGCTAGCGAGGTCTCTCCACAAACACCATGCCTCCACTTGGGTACACAAACTCCAAACCTCAACGGGCGCAGCTTAACACGGACCTAAAGATCTTTTCCAAGATTCTCGCCAATTGGCTAAAACACCCGGACCAGTCAGGTTTTATATTGGGAAGGGATGCAAGGGACAACTCAGAGCAATCCAGCTTGTCCATCGGACACGCAGTCAAACTCCTCCCCTACCTAATGCTCTCCACTGATGCTGAGAAGGCATTCAATCGGGTTGGCGATTTCTCGCAGCATTTTGGAGAGTCTAGGTCTTGGTCCCCACATGTTGAGCTGGATTGCTGCTCTATACTCATCGCCCACTGCCCAGGTTAAGGTGATTAGTAGCCTATTCTCTAGGTTTCCCATCCAGAATGACACTAGGCAGGGGTGCCCCTTGTCGCCCCTCCTATTTGCTCTCACCTTGGAACCCTTGCTCCGTAGGGTAAGGGATAACCCAGACATTGACATTGGAGTGGTCCAGGTGGGCTCATTGGAGCCCAAGTTCTCTGCCTATGCAGATGATATTCTGTTCCACGTTACGAACCCCCTTGTCTCATTGCCCAACCTGGTGGAGGAAGTAAAGGCTTTTGGCAGGGTATCTAATTTTAAGATGCACTAAACAAAGTCGGAGATATTGCTGATCACTTTACCTCTAGCCTTGTCGGGGTCCTTTACGTGGAGCTTTCCCCTTTACCTAGGCAAACACTTCCCTGACATACTTAGGGATACAGCTCTCTAGTCAATTTTAATCTCTTTATGCGACCAATTACCGTATGTTCCCTTACTCAACAAAATCCGTTCTGATCTTCAATCAGTGTCATTCACATGGCTGGGCCAAACTAACATAATTAAGATGACCATTTTACCCAGAATATTCATACAGTTTGTGTGGAATTGCACAAGACCGTGAGTAGCCATGACAATAGTGAAAAAACCCAAATGGGGTTAGGGGTCTTGGTATTCCTGACATAAAACGTTATTACAGAGCAGTTGCTCTTTAGCGGATCCTGAACTGGCGGTTCCACACCTCCTCTAAATTATGGTTCCCCCTGGAGAAAACATTAGCTGCCCATAATTTGTCTTATGCTCCATGGGTCAGCACAGCAGACATAGGTCTTTCAGGCTGGGTGTCGCCCTTAACTTCACATACCCTTACATTCATACAAACTGAATTCATACAAACTGAATAGCTCCCTCTCCCTACCGCCATCGCTGTCACCTTTGGCCCCAATATGGGCCTTCCTCTGGTTCCCTCCCAGGGGAGACTGTCCCGTCTTGGTACTTGGGCGGAGTATGGGACTGTTAGCTTGGGTAAACTTATAAAAGGCGGTGTCCTAGTACCCGTAGATTCCTTACGGGAGCGATATGGTTCCTTCTCCCTATACTTCTGGAGATATTGTCAGCTCCGTAACTTCCTCCTTACCCATGGGTGCCCTTCACGGATTAGGACCGCCTTAAAGGCTTTTGAATGCCTTTTGGGTTGCCAGTGAACCCACCCCACATATGATTTCAGTTGTATATCAATTGCTTCTCTCCAACGCTTCCCCATCCAAGCCGGGCTATATTAGGGAGTGGGAGCAGGACCTATAGAATGAGTTCACTGAGGAACAACTGCTTCATTTGTATCAATTGACCCACACCAGCTCACTAGATACCAAAACACAAGAAAATAACTATAAGCTATTGACCAGGTGGTGCTGGGTGCCGGCAACCCTAGCCCAGATTTATCCCTCTGCCTCCGACCTTTGCTAGTAGGGCTGCGGCCAATGTGGCTCCCTACTGCATGTGTGGTGGGAATGCCCCTTGATCAGACCCTTTTGGAGTGGGGTTAGGGATTGTATAAATTATATTCTAGAGGTTGACCTTCCATTGTTGCCAGTCCACTTCTTGCTCCATGTCACTACGGTTCCCTTAACAAAGTACAAACGCAGTGCCCTTCCTCACCAAGCGGCTTGTACTGATTCATTGGAAGAGTGCACAAATTCTCAGCCGTGGTGACTGGACAAGGAAAATTACTGAAATCATGGAAGCTGAAGAATGGATCGCTACCTGTAAAGGTAAAATATTTGAATCCATCTGGGCACCATGGAAGCAATATGTCGCAATATGCCTCTAGTTTAGATATCGCATTACTAGTGCTAGCTGACCCCTCATTTCTGTGTCTTGTTGTCCAGGCGAACCAACAAACCTAAACACATGTTCCTTTGCCGTCTATTTTTTCTGATGGGTTTCCCTCTGGTTTGCGTGCCCTAGACATGGACGTGATGGGAAAACAAAACTATATGATGTCTAATGATATTGGTGTCCTTTTGCCCTCTTCCTCCTCTTTGGGAGTAAGGTGTCTTTTTGATCCCACTACCGTTACAGAAGGGGGGGTTTAAATGTCCTTTACACCTACTGTATGGTACCTGATGTATCATGGCCCTGGCCAATGAACAGCAGTTTTCCTGTGGTGACTTCTTAAAATTCACGCTGGAGGGGATTTCAGCAACATAACAGTCCCATTCACTTTTCTTTTTGTCGTTTTCTAAGTAGGGTATAACCACTTTACAGTGCACTCTTTATGAATGGCAGCGATGGACAACAGACAAAGTTCTTGTAAAGCAGCCATCTGAGTGAGCAGTATTTAGCTCTAGTCCTTTAGCCGGCTAGCATTGGGGCCAGGCCTTACGGTGGTGCACAAGAGTACAGTCCCAGTAATGTCTGCATGCAGTAAACAATGCTGTTAGTAAGATGGCAAGTTTCTATGTACTCAGTCTATGCTACCAGCAACAGGTTAATGGCAACAGTGTCCTCTTACCAGTCCCAATGATACATCAACAGGGGTCCCTCTGTTCAGATGTCAGCTTACTTCTAGATCTGCCTGGAACTACTCCAGTTCTCAGCACATTGGAGGCTTGTAGCAAGTTGATGTGCACACAGGAGCAGCGATGTGCACACCTCGGTCTCCTTGCAGCACAAAGGAAATCCGTTGATATTCAGCCCAAAAATAATACAGCTCTCTGTCTCTTTTTACCCAGCTTGCATTTGAAATTGTAGTTCTATAGTCCATTAACTGCCATAGCACGATTTTTCCCCTGCAATACATCTTCCATGATTCAAAGCTACCCAAAATCAAGTCTCTTGAGCTCCTTTGTCTTGTCAGCTCCCCCTGATGAATGGAAGCCAGGTAGTGTTAACCCATTTATCTGAAGTCCATCGGGAGCACAACAGCACAGTGTTCTAAACGTGGGACTTATACCCCTTACTCTGGCACTGCAAATTTACTTGAGCCCTCCAACATAGAACTCTAGTAGGCAGGTTCTGTTCATCTCCACTCTGTAGGTGGTGTTGTTCCAGCAACCCGCTGAGCAGAGGGAATAGAGGTTTAGAGGAGCTTTTGTTCCTCTGAGGCCTCTGCAGATGTCATCAGGGAGTACAGCTGTCCCACTGGATGCTGCTGCACAGAATGACCTCCATGGCCATCTTTAGTGAGGACACTTCTAATAAAAAACACTGCCCCAATGTAGTTGGAGCACATTTGTGAAGTAGATAGTGTAGGGACAGAATCACTGGCTAGGGACAGTGCACTTAGCGCTATGGAGAGGTTCCGCTTGAGGAGGGATAGCACAGGGACACTACGCCTGACTCTGCCATCTGGCAACCCTAGAGATTTGGGAGGAGGACCTGGTTACTAAGAGCACCTGCACCACGTTAAGAGCTGTTATACCTTGGTTGCCTCTAATATTGAGGATCTGTTGCTATAGTGTTTGGAACTGTAAGTGAGCTTCTTGTTGCTGTCTTCCATATGTTTTAACTGTTACTTCTACTTTTCCAAATAATAACTGTGCCACCTTCTATGGTCTCTGTTTACCTGTACTCCATCTTGGGTGCCAATCAACTAGCCCCACCTACACTCTGAGCACCAACGTTTAGTACAGTTAGTCAGTGAAAGGGGTTTTGGAGAGATTCTATAACCTTTCAGCTTCTAGGTGAGTATTCAGGTACCCGGAGGGGTCTAAAAATACTCAGTCCTTGAACTGTTTTTGTTTTATCAAACACGTTTATTTTAGTTTGTTACTGTATTTGCGGTTGCTGATTTTTTTTTTTTTGGGGGGTTTTTATTGCCTCTTCCTCCAGCCTTGGTGTCAGAGGGTGTGACATTGCCGGAAGGGATGTTGTCGTTTGGAATGATAGGAACCATACATCAGTGGCTTCTGGAGGTAAGCACTAGATAAACATGGTAACATTTTTTTAAATCTGCCAAAATCAAATACAACCAGCTGCTACCTTTGCTGTGGAACAACTGCTATTATGCAAACCCAGCACCCCACACCCTACAGAATGTTGTGTTTGTACCATTTCCTTCTAGTACATCATGCAGAATAGCGTAAATATAGCATCACAGTATATAGGCATGTTTTGTTATCCTTTGTTTAGACCTACTCAGTTACATTCTGTGGAGGGATCATGCACAGGATCTTCTGCACGTGCACTTTGCAGTTAGAGGCATGAAGTCACCCATTTTCACAGAAATAGTTGCAGCATTTTAAATCATTGTTGAAGTTCTGAAAGGTGACCTTATGGAGCAAAATACCTGAGTGAAAAGTCTTGGTTGGTTCCCCTCTCCACAGTCTTTGGTTTTACAAATATGTTCTAGCCTAGCAATATAACACGCAGTAACGCTACACAGATTCAGAAAGAATTAGTGCATAGCTCTTGAAGAGGATCTGAACTTGCAAGTTGTGCCCGTTACTGCTGATAGGAAGGGGGAGGTATATATGAGAGAAGAGACCACTAAGATCTCTTCTGTTAGAAAAAACCCTGTCTGTCAGAGGTTTGTGCAAATTTGAGTTCAATACCGCTTTAATGCAGATGTTTAGGCAATACACAATCAAAGGTCCAAATGGTTATCATTTGTTCTTTCTTCATCTATTGTTTAATGAATAAGTCGTTTCAAAAACACACTTTTTTAATAAACATTCTCCCCTGTGGTCACGTGACCAGCATTAATCAGTTTTGTTTCTTTTCTCTATTTGCAAATAGACTGATGCATGCGCCCTAAAGTTAGCCGCACATAATGCAATGCAAAAAAAATCAATAGATAGGTAACTGAATACATTTGAATGCGTTAGACGAGAATACTAACCTGATATACACAGCATAAACTGTGAAAGGGTATAAATGTCAAAAAAGTGTCCCTGTGAATTCTGTGATTATACCCCTGGATGTAGGTATTTGTAGGTGTTCCTGAAAGGGGTACTCTGAGAAGATTGTTGTTTAATATTTGGTGCCTAATTTGCAATCTTAAGCCAGCTAACATTGGGGCCCGATCTGTATGGTGGTGCACTTGTTACTGTCTGCATGCAGTGAATGACTGTAGAACTGCTAAGTAATGGGCATTCTCTACTGGCATTAAACTGCTCACAGTGATGGGATAAGCACAGTTGATTCCACTCACAATTCCCAGCACACAGCAAATCTTGTCAAGAACGCTCAGTCCTCACGATCAGGTCCCCACAAGGCTTGGTTCTCTCCTCTGATCCTCGCAGGATCTGTCCTCTCTGGTGTAAGCACTCACCACTCACAGGTCTGCACAACTCTGGTACTAGTACAAAGAGACTATCCGTGGCTCAGCCTCTCGGCTATCTGGGTACGCAGAACACAGCAACTGGTCCGCTCTCTCCCCCTAGTCTCTGCATACAAGGCTGTTTCCTCTAAGTAGCACAAGGATGTACTCTCCCACACACAAGAGTGTTTTCCTCCTCAGAGCTTGGGAAAAACTCACCTTTTTCTTGTAATCCACAGTTCCATTTCCACTCATGGCACAGCGTTCCTAGGGAACTACATGTCCCATGATCTCATATGACCACTGCATCATCCAGTCTCTGCCGCCACTACTACCAGGAGGGTGAAGAGTGAGCTGAGAAACAACACAGCTGCTCTCCCTCAGTGCAGTGGTAGGGGTGGGGGGGGGGGTTAAGAGGAAGCCCGCAGCTGCACAAATACACAGGAGTCCCGACCTCCTGTCGAGTACTCAGCTGCATTAGGCTATGAAAACAAAGCCTAATGTCATTCTGTATATATCATGGAAACCTTACAAAGGAGAGTTTATCATTTATGTCTAAAGAGACACTTTAAGGCATGGGGAATTGCTATGTTTCAGGGGGGATTTTTTGTTTAGGGTACTACTTGGGCACAATTAAAGTAGAACTAAAGCATTTTTTTTATTTTAGATTGAGTAATACAATTTTTTATAATCCCTATTCCTTTATTTCTTGCCATTTTTGTCACATTGGGGAGATTTCCCTTCACTTTCTGTCCTATATCAAAACAGGAAGTGAAGACATACTTGGTTGTCAACAGGGTCACTGAAACTAGTGCCAAATTGGCAGATCTCTCCCTCTTTCCTATTCTGGTGACAACCCAATTTTCTTTTTCTTTGATTTTCACTGATAACAGTAGACAGGAGAAGGGGAATCTCCCTAATTGGGGTACATACAGCAATAAAAAGCCGACAGGTGTCCTAATCCCTCTCCACTCGTTTCAAAACTAAAAAAATTAGTTTTGCCTTTAGTTACACTTTTAACATTTTTAGTTGTTCCTTATTACATTTTGAGTTAAGGTTCACTTTGAGCTACACAGGTATTGACATTGTGATAGATCATGTTTTGTTATATATATATATATATATATATATATATAATTATACTGTATACATTGTTTTTTGTAGCTTCAACATTTTCATTTCTCCCCTCAGTTCTGCTATAAGAGCAGATGATCCCCTGAAAAGTACACAGCGGACAGACAAATTACCATTTTCAGGAGAGCGGAGGAGACAATATAGTCTGTTGTAAGCCCAGTACCCCCCCCCCCCCTCTTTAATGCTGACGAACGCCATGCCTGCGGGGACATCGGAAAACCGTGCCAGAAATCTTGATGTTTTCAATAAAGTAGGTGTTTTCGTCTAAGTTATAGTCTGGAGCTCTGACCTTTGTCAAGTCTGCTACTGAAATTTCCTGCCTGTGTTATTTTCCTCTTCTGTAAGATGATCTGACATCCTATACCTTTATTGCTCCTGTTAAACGGTCTGTGTCGCTCTCCGCCTGCCTCGTACCGCGTCTTATTCGCTCCCTGTTATATCGCTTAGCGGATTCACGGCTTAACCGTTCCCCATCCGAGCCGTCTACTGCGAGCAGTCTTTTCTGAGTGCGGCAGGTTGATGGCTTTTTGCCTGAGCCTTGACGATTGATTTTGCACATGTTGCGTTAGCACTCCGACTGTGGTTTTGCGGTCTTTTTTTTTTATTCATATAGGTAGCGAGATGCAGTAAAAATCTGAATATCGTATGTTCGGAATGCTTGGCAGTAATATTATAGTATTGCTTCAAAGCTATTGTTGATTTTAATTAATATAAATATATATATATATATATATATATATATATATATACATACACACACACACACACACACACACACACACACACGTATGTTTGTGTATATATGTGTGTGTGTGTGTGTATATATATATATATATATATGTATGTATGTGTATATAGAAATATTTATTGAACCGATTGTGCAAGCATGTATGAAGAATTTCATGATGTGCAAGTCCATGATTACTGTTTCAGGCTCACAAGCTTACGCCCTTCATCAGATCAAAAACACATCTAAAGTTCCAAATACACTCATGTCTATTTAAACAACTTCACACAACACATTTGGAATCAATTATGTGATCAATCAATTAATGCAAATTACATCCTTCTCTTATAAGTCTTTACATCACAGATGCAGAAATGGCTAGCAGAATATATCACCTTCCCATTATTTCAGCAAAAGCCTCCAAACGTTAGTCTGGTAGAAGAAATGTATACATAATATGACTACCTAGTAGTCACATAGAAAAGCATCTCTTGGAACATTTTTTTATTTTTCTTTACAATTATCCTATAGTATTAAGCATGTTCAAATAAATAAATATAGGTCTAAATCAATAGTATCAAGAAAATTAATCCAGTTTACCTCATGTTTTTTAACAATTGGTTCATTAAAAAGATTTTAAGTGCAGCAATCCTAAGGACACTTGCTGAGGTTAGCACAATCTAAAGCCTTGTACACACGGTGCGATTGTTGGCAGGGGATTGTCTGTTGGCAGACTGTTGTCCTAAAATCTTACCGTCAGTACGCTCCTTTTGACAATTGTTGTCCAACTTTCGGCCAACAAATGTTGGATGACAGGCTAGTAAATTTTCGTCGGACAACGGTTTGACGTCAGATTTTCGGATGGTCAGTACACAAATCCGTCACACAAAAGTCGAAAGTACAAACACGCATGCTCGGAATCAATTCTCACCAAACACGAAATTAGCAGAAGGGGCCCAAAGGGTGGCGCTCAAGAGCTGAAATTCCTTGTAGTACATCACTATGTTTGTGTTTGTGGCACGACAATTGTGTACCATTAGTATGCAAGACAAGATACTGGCACACGCCCTTTTGACAAAAATCTGACTTCCACTGGCTTCTTGTTGTGTCTACAGGAAAGGAAGTAAAGTGAAAAAAAAGTGGAGTACACACTACAAGAAAATCGGGTCAACGATCGTCTGATTTTACTCGTTGTTTCACAGCAAGTCAGAACAGAGGAAGGAAATAATGTAAGAAAATTTGCGTACGTCAAAGGCTTTTTTTGTTGTCGTTTAATGTTTCTGATCAGCCGCAGTCTTCCGTTTTCTGATTTTCTACACATTAAACGAAAATTGTTTTGTTCTGTTTTTGTGAAAAATTTTGGAGATTGTCCCTTCAGAAATTTACCCAGATTTATTTTATTTAAATCTTTTTTCTCTTTGCAAAAAAAAAAAGGGGTATATATGTATCTTTTCCCCCCTCTCACTTCCTTTATTTCTCTCTGTTGCCATGCAGTCCCCCTTGCACCTTTCATTTCTTCCACCAGCATGAGCCTAATGTTTTAAAAAGCACAAACCTGCGTTTAAAAATGCGCGTTTTGCCGCGTTTGCGTCTATAAGCGTTTTGTAAAGATAACATCATATAGACCCTCCCCAAGCTCAGAAAGCATGTATTATTAACAATTTCTGCCATTTTGATCAGAGTGAGCAGCAGCAGAGAGAGCAGTTGTACACTTGCATTTGCCTCTCTTTCTGTGTTTTTTTTTTTTTGTTTAAATGGATCCCATATTGAATATATGTCAGGAAATGCTCCTGATGTGGCTCTTGAGGCAGCAACGTCGTCGCAAATTGCGTGAGAGGTCCAGAGTCAGAGTTCGTCGATATTGGACCCATCCGTTGATGGCACAGCGAATGTCCATTGGATATTTCACAAACATGTATGCATTAGTGAGTATATATGCTCTATGAACTATCTAAACTAATTACGACATTTTAAACCAATTTTTCTAGTATTTTTTATGGTTTACCATCATATTTTTGAGTTTTCTGGTCCAAAAAATTGTGTTCCTTTTAAAAAGGCTTATAAACGCAAACGCGGGTGCCGCGTTTAGCCGCGTTTAGCCGCGTTTTGCGCCTGAAACGTGGAAAAGCGTCTGAATGCATTTTTTTTGCTTCTGGGAAAACAAGGTTAAACGCAACTGCATAAAAACGGGAAAAAACTAAACTGTGTACATGGACACGTAGGATAACATTGCATGCGTTCAGGGGCAGTTGAAAAATGTGTCCAACTGCCTCTGCGCGTTTAACAGCGTCTCGTGTGCATGAGGCCTTACACAACATAACCAAGACCACCACAATACCAGGTAAGGGCCAACTTTGGATAAGTAAGAAGATGCAGGAAAAAGAGTGCGTTATGCCCTGACAAACAGGCCTTTCTGTCTTTTGCAGCCCCAGCCGCTCACACCTTAATACTGAAATTCCTGGGGAGATTGTTGACAGAGAATTTGGCTGGGGACATCCCATCACAGACCCACTCTCCGATCAGTACTCACATTAAATGTAACCAAATTGCTACACTTAGAGGCGCCTCTTCTCTTTTATACTCGGTTGTGACATGACACTACATGACAAAATTAATTTAAAAATGTTGCTTGTCTTGCAAAATGCTCTCAAACCAAATTACTCTCAAAGGTCTTACTGTATTGGCTGTTCAAATGGCAGCCTCCAGAATGATCTCAAGAGGCTGTCTAAATTTATCCGGATAGAGAGACTCAAGATGGAGTCTCTCCATACCATAGTCCAGGTTATTCAACCAGGAGACTGGAGGATTTCAGTGGACTTGCAGGATGCCTACCAGCATGTCCCGATCCTTCAGTCATACCAGCAGTTCCTCAGATTTGCATTGGGACAGGCCTTACCAGAGCCAGCTGAAGCCTGCACAGAATATGTTCTACCTAGGGGCCCAATTCAATACTCGGGCAGCTACAGTTTCTTTGCCACTTCAGAAACTCGCCAAAATCAGGGAGGGATTCCTGTTCAACCAGGCATTGGCTGTGCCAGTAATGTTAGCATTCCAGTGCATGAGTCTTCTCGGGACGATAGCTTCATGTATCCCAATGATCCCCTGGGCTCACTGGAAACTCAGAGTTTTCCAACAAAACAAGGCTTCCTGATGCAGTGGAAGAGAGTTTGGCTAGCCCAGCCGATCAGGATCACCAGCCAGATGTGCCAGAGTCTCTGGTGGTAGACGAAACAAGAAACCCTAAACAGCATTGTCCATTAGGGCCACAGCCATTTATCATTGCTACCACAGATGCCAGTGCAGCAGGGTGGGACGCCACCTGCGAACAACTCAAGATCCAGGGCAGAGGGGAATTTCCCACTCAGTGCCTAGTTTTCAATTTTCTGGAACTTCAAGCAGCATTCATAGCGTTGGCCACCTTGCTGCCTTACATACTGGGTCGCCCAGTCCTGCTCCGTCTGGACAACATGGCAGCAGTGTCCTATATGCAGCGTCAAGGCGGGACGCACAGCCAATCCCTCTTGAGAGAGGTGGAACCAATCATGGCACTGGCACAACAATATCTCCCAGATTTGAGGGCCATATGTCTTCCAGGCTGTCAGAATTTGAAAGCGGATTACCTATCCAGACAATTCAAGGATCCCAGCGAATGGTCCCTTCACCCGAAGTGTTCAAACAGAGCTTCCATGAGTGGGGGAGTCTGCAACTGGATCTTTTTCATCAACCAACTGCAAGGTGAGCCGGTTCCTCTCACGCTACCCTCATCCATTAGCAGAGGGGACGGATGCCTTGACCCATCCTTGGGTTGCACAACTGGCCTATGCCTTCACTCCAATTTCCTTAATACTGAAATTCCTGAGGAGATTGTTGGCAGAGAATTTGGCTGGGGACATCCCATCACAGACCCACTCTCCGATCAGTACGGGGTGGCTGCTGGCCACGGCACACTGTGACAAAGACATCAGTAGTCCGGTCATATGTGTGCCCCGGAGCGTTGCACTCACCGGCCGCTCCTGGAGCCTGAGGGGCATGTCGTGGCCGACCCATCGCGTAGCTAGGGTCTGCACAAGTTCGATGGCCAGGCTGGGGAGACTACAAGGATAAGGATTTCCAGCCTGTCACCCAGCCGCCTGTTGATAGTAGATCACAGCGGAACTGTAAAGTTATGTTTTTTCACATGTATAACATGTTCTGCCTAGTCCTGTCCTGAAGGTGGCATAACAACCCTATGGTCAAGAATAATGAAGCTGTGTCAGTCAGTGAACTTCAGAGAAAAGGATTTTACGGTGAGTACAAAAATCCTATTTTATTGAACATAAATCCATTGAAATAAACAAAATAATTATAAATTATAAAAAGGTAACGTTGCATATACCCAAAGAAAGAAATGATGTTTCAACAGTATGGCATCAGAACATGTGTGAGCCCCTGTGCGTCAACGCGTTTTGCTGGATCGCTTCCTCAGGACACACATGGGGGGGTAGAGAAACAGGTCTCACTACATGGTATAGAAAAACACATCATCTCACAAAATATTCACACATATATACATCAAAACTTATACATCAAAATATATCAGAATATTATATTTTACAATTATTTTATTTTACTATTAAAGTTGGTCATGCATTCATATTCACCTGATCCGAAAACAAGCTACAGTACTGTCTACATAGGACTATCCCTGATGGGCATCACAACACCAAAATAGCCAAAACCAGGATTTCAAATTCGAAATGTATATCAAAAGGTGGCTACAGAGCATAAAAAAGAGGACAAAGAAAACAAGGGAGTGTTATATCTATCCATTATAGGTGATCACTATATATCAGCTGGCATCTTGAAGCACATATCTCAATAAAGATGCATACATAGGGGGCTGTAGTACTTCAGCCTCTAGGGGCAAATGAGAGCTTGTATAGTACACTTATTAGACAAGAGTAAAATACTCGCTGTACTGCAGTCAGAAGTCACATTCACATTGGATGGCGATTATAGCCCATCCAAAACTTTATAGTTGCATGAAGGTTATCTACTTCACAGCTATATCCGAATAAATCCACAGGGGGACAGCACCTAAATAAGGCCAAACAAATGCAGAGGAGTATAGTTCAATGAAACAAATACACCTTATAGCAAGCTTAATACTCTTGACCCAGCCATTGAAATAGATATACACAGTTTATAACCAGCTCAGCATATTTAGTTGAACATACCTGTAATATGTGCCTGTGTATCTTCCCCTGAAAACTACAACTGCATAAATCCACAGGGGGGGGATGGGCAGCACCTACACGCCAGGGCGTGGCCATCTTTCATATGTAGGCATGCAAAGCCCCGGGCGAGGGACACGCCCTCACCAGACCCAGGCACGTTGTCGCATCACCATCTCCCCATAGGGAGAGACATAACGGGAGGAAAATAGATGACCAATGCCCCCTATAATCCAGCAGCTGCCATTATATGTGAGATACATGCGTTAAAACCACATAGGCCAGTTCAACAACAAACTTTATATTAAAATAAGAAAAGAGGGAATACCAACTTAAAAAAGTGTCCCGATTTTCTCAATATAGCTCTAATTAGAGAATGGAGATCAATATCCAAAGTGAATCCCAGTGCGAACAGAGACCTATTAACCAGAACAAACAAACACGAATGAAAGACAATAAACTATCGTATTATATACCTCACTATATATTTGAGGTTATCAGTAGAGACTTATCAATATACTTCGATCCTCCATAATAGTTAAGTCTTTATAGACAGGACCTGCATAGAGCAAGGTAAGGAGGGAGAATTTTGAATAGACACTGGCATTTATTGACTAGCGACCCGACCCTTTGCAAGTATATCAAGGACTATTCAGAGATTACTTTTAAAAGATCAGGATCCATTAGGGACCGCCTGGTTAAAAGCCACTACACCAGACACAAAGACCAACAAGAGGACAAAGTGGGGACATTTAGATGTAGCTTGTGTGATTATTGTGACTTGTTGCTGGAAGGATCTTCCCTTCGGCTTCCCAATGGACGTGTTTATTTACTGAAACATCATGTCACTTGTCTTACTAAAGGGATTATATATATATTATTTTATGCCAATGTGGTGCCTTCTACGTTGGCAAGACTAAGGTCATTTTTTTTGTTGAAACATCATTTCTTTCTTTGGGTATATGTAAAGTCCATCTCTTCTGGCCATTGCATGGCCGTCGATGAATGATACCTTTTTTATAATTTTATATTGTTTATTTCTATGGATTTATGTTCAATAAAAATCTAATTTTTTTAAGATAATACATTGTTGTTTCAATCTGCGTACAAAGTCTGACCAAGAGGGTTCCTTTTTTCCTTTTCTAATGAATTTTACGGATGTGGCACATGAGTGATTAACTTTAGAGTATTAATCTGAGACTGCTCTCACCCAGTCCTCTCAGGCTGCCTCTCAGTCCTCCCCGACTGTAATACTCACTAGCCCACCTGGCATTCTTCTCCCGGAGATCTCCCAGACGTGCTCTCTGGCTCCTGCTGTCCTCACACCTGCTCCTGTGCCACTGGACAGGATTCCTTGTGGGTTGTAGAGGATCCCTCCCAGACTGGAGGTCACCCCCCTCAGACTAAGGGGTTAGCCTCAAGGGTCCACCAGCAGCCTCCTAGCACTCCATCTCCAACCTCCACCTAAACTCTCCTGCTCAGCTGGGCTGACCCAGAGTATTTGAGGGGGCCTGCCCCCTGCCAACCCATCTGTTGGGGATTGGTCAGGGCTCTCATGAATACTCCAGGCAGCTCCTCCTAACCTCCCTCCCATTCTTTTGGAAATTTCCCGCAAGTTCCAGAAGTAGGGGGAGGTACCAGAGGTGCTGCCAGATGAGTCATACCAGCCCTCCCTGAATCACTCACCCAACCCGATTAAAACACAGGCTTGGCTACCAGCCAAGCCTAAACATTTTTCCTACTCTAATAAAAACCTTAACACTTACCTATTCTAGCACACTAGTGGGTGCTACACATGTTCTCACGTGTAAATGCTGTCGGGGCAAAATGCATGTGTGAATGTAGCCTAAAGCTGGCCATACATGTTATCGAATTTGTACCTAAATGTCTCTTCCCGCGCACATTCTCCAGATTACCTTCCCCTGAATGCATTCTTCTGCTTCTCTTGCTCATTTCTCCTCCTTCTCTGCCCCCTCCCCACGACAGCTTGGTTCTTTTTCCAGGCTCCAGCATAGCTCCAGTACTCTGTTCTCTATCAAAGGTGGCGGCTTGAGAAGGGGGCGTGGTTACAGCAGCGCCCATTGGCTCAGTAAGCAGCAGGAGGAGGATCAGCTCCTGCTGTTAACTTTTTCTTGTCCTGTCACTGTGGCTTCCCAGCCGCCGTTCTAATAGTATGAGGCTGCTGGTTCCTTTCTGTTGCTTCTATAGTCAATGACAGGACAGGAGGAGGGAAGCTGCAGTGCGCTCCTATACACAGAGAGCCACTGGGTAAGAAGAGCTGCAGTGCCAGGACTGTGAAGCTGGAGAGGAGGGAAAGCACAGCGCACCTCCCAGCTCCTTTCCCCTCTCCTGCACGGCAGGCTATTTTGCAAATAACTTAGGGGGGCACCGTGACGCCACTGCTTATACTCCTCTCTCTCCCTTTGTGCACTGCTCTGAATGCTGGGTCTCTGCCTCTCTCCTCCTGACATCACTGGTTGCTAGACGCCAGGCAGGCAGTGGCTAGCAAACAGTTTGGGCAGTGAGCCAGGGGCCAGTGGTGAACGACCTAAAGCAGTCTCCGCCGGTCAGGATCTCGCCCCAGGCTGACAGTGAGTAACAGTGGCGATACCAGGGCCATTTTAAGAAGAGATCTATCACGTACCTTACAGCGGAGTCCGGATGCTGGGGATGGCCTCGTGCACGGTTCCGGTCCAAACACCCCTGGTGGTGGGAACAGGGAGTGCTGGGGCACGAAAGGGTGCAAGTGCCTGCGGCTGGTAGACTGGTGCTTGGAAGGACTGGTTCCTCTGGAGAGCTGGTGTACACGTTGGTATCCAAGGCTGTGCAGGAACGGCCGAACAGGTGGGTGAAGGCACTGCGAGGTCAAGACGGAGAACAGGTCGGCAACTGGCTGGCAAACAAGGTACAAGGCAGATGGCAAGTCCGTGGTCAAAAAAGCAGGCAATAGGTTGGCAACAGGCTGGCAAACAAGGTACAAAGCGGAAGGCAAGTTCGTGGTCAAGGCAGGCAATAGGTTGGCAACAGGCAGGTGATAAAGTACCGAATCAGAGAGCAGAGCCGTAGTCCAGGGATCCAAGCTGAGGTCAAACCAAAGGAAGCAGTAGTAAGCGGGGTCAATCCAGGAAGGGTAACAGGAAAACCAGGTGAATCAGGACCAAGGTAGGCAGGAACTTCAGGCAGGTATTCAGGAGATAAGACTGAAGACGATCCAGCACTGACACCATGTGAAGGCCCTGTTTATATAGGGCGCCTTGTGCTGGGATTGGTGGAGGTATGGGTCCGTGCGTGATTACGCGCACACGTTCGTGCTGACGTGGAAGTGCGTGCCCTCGTTCGTATTGACAAACGAGGGCGCGCACAGGTCAGCGTTGGTACGCGGGTACGCCCGCACGTTCGGTTTCGTTGAGAAGGCTGCGCATGGGTGTTGGCGCTTGCCGAACGGAGATTAACCCCTACTGGACGAGGACGGGCATGGAACGCGTGAGTTCTCTGACATTGCCCCCTCCTTAGAGGCAGCCTCCGGATGCCTTTTTGAAATGAACCCTGGGAGCGGGAACGATGAAAAGCCTGTATAAGTCTCTGGGCATGAAGATTCGTTCTTGGTTCCCAGGAATTTTCTTCTGGGCCAAAACCTTTCCATTTAATTAAATATTGGTCCTCACCTTGCCGTTTTCTGTGATCCAGGATAGCTTCAATTTCAAATTTCTCTTCCCCATTCACTCGGATAGCCTCCGGAGGTCCCACTTCACGATCTGGAAAGGAATTTGGAACATCAGGTTTAAGTAGGGAGACATGAAACATCGGATGTATCCTGAATGAGGCAGGGAGTTCAAGTTCATAGGCCACTGGGTTGACCTTTCTCTTGACAGGGAAAGGGCCCAAGTATCTAGGTCCCAATTTCTTGGAGGGGCATGCTAGTTTTAAATTTGTAGTAGATAGCCACACACGATCTCCTACCTCCAAGTTCAATTCTCCCCTTCTCTTCTTGTCGAAGTATTTTTTGTCATCCTCCTGTGCTTTAGCAATAGTTTCCCTGAGCATCTGGTTGTTGGAGGAAAGGAAATCCAGTCTATCTTGAACAGCCGGTACAGAAGATTCGGGCACAAGTGCGGGTAGAAAGGAGGGATGAAATCCGTAGTTGGAGAAAAACGGTGATTGGTTTGTGGTGGAGTGGATGGAATTGTTAAAAGCAAATTCTGCCAAGGGAAGCAATGAGGCCCAATCCTCTTGGGAAAACGAGGAGAAGCAACGTAGGTATTGTTCCAACGTTTGGTTGGTACGTTCGGTCTGCCCGTTGGTCTGTGGATGGTAAGCTGAAGAGAGACTACATTTAATACCTAGTGCCTTGCATAACGACCTCCAAAACTTGGACGTGAACTGCACTCCACGGTCAGAGACGATGTCACTGGGGATTCCATGAAGTCTGACAATTTCTTTAATGAAGATCCTGGTGGTTTCAATTGCTGAAGGTGTCCCTTTCATGGGAATGAAATGTGCCATCCGAGAAAAGCGGTCTACCACCACAAAAATAGAAGAGAACCCTTTAGAGGGGGGAAGCTCCACAATAAAATCCATGGCGATTTTGTCCCATGGTCTCTCGGGAATAGACAGTGGTTTTAGCAGGCCCCATGATTTGTTTTTACTGCTTTTATTTCTGAGACAAATCAGACAAGAGTTAACATAATTCCTGCAGTCCCTGGCCAGATTTGGCCACCAAAAGTGTCTCTGGATTAGATCCATAGTCTTGTGGCCCCCAAAGTGACCCGCCAGAGGATAGTCATGGCAGGCCTGTAAGACGGTGGTGCGTAGGTCTTGAGGGATAAAAATTTTATTGTTGAGCCAAAAAAACCCATCCTTCTCCTGAAGGTTGATGCCCGGAGGTAATTGTGTTTCCACGGAAGCTTTGGCGGAGCTGTGTCATGAAACTGGATTGGGTCAGGAGAAAATTCCCTGCTTGCAGGATAGTATCTGGTGGAGACGGGGTTTCAAGTTCTATGAACATTCGGGATAAGGCATCGGGTTTAACGTTTTTAGATCCAGGGCGATAAGTAATATGAAAATTAAAACGGGAAAAGAAAAGAGCCCATCTGGCCTGTCGGGGTCTAAGGCGTCTGGCAGTTCTGAGGTATTCTAAATTTTTGTGATCTGTGAAGATCAGTATCGGATGTGCTGCCCCTTCCAGGAGATACCGCCATTCTTCCAGGGCCAGTTTTATTGCTAGGAGTTCTCGGTCACCTACATCATAGTTCCTTTCTGATACACCTAGTTTCCTGGAAAAGAAAGCCACCGGGTGCATTAGAGACTTGGGTCCTTGGCGTTGAGACAGGATGGCTCCCACTGCACTCTCTGAAGCATCGACCTCCAGAGTGTAGGGTAATGCAGGGTCAGGGTGCTTCAGTACTGGAGCGGAGGTGAATGCCCTTTTTAATTGGTCAAAGGCGGTTTGGGCCGCTGAAGTCCACTGGAAGTGGCTTTGCTTCTTGGTGAGCTGAGTGATAGGTGCGATGATCTTGGAGAAGTTCCTGATGAATTTTCTATAAAAATTTGAGAACCCGACAAAACGTTGCACCCCCTTTTTGTCATTTGGAGGTGGCCAGGACATGATGGCAGAGACTTTCTGGGGATCCATGGCTACACCCCCAGTTGAGATAACCAGGCCGAGGAAGTGAATGGTCTGGCGTTCAAATTCACATTTTTCGGCTTTTGCGTAAAGTCCATGTTGCCTTAATCTGCCCAGAACTTGCTTGACATGATCACGATGAATTTCTAGAGAGGTGGAGAATATCAGGATATCGTCCAGGTAGACGATTACAAAGGAATCTAGAAAGTCTCTGAAAATATTATTAACAAAATGCTGAAAAGTGGCCGGGGCGTTGCATAGTCCGAATGGCATGACTAAATATTCGAAGTGGCCAAAACGTGTTCGGAATGCTGTCTTCCATTCGTCACCCTTGCGTATTCTGATCAGGTTATAGGCCCCACGTAGGTCCAACTTCGTAAATATTTTTGCTGAGCGGAGTCTCTGAAATAATTCCGGGACTAGTGGAAGCGGGTACCGATTCTTAATTGTCACTTTATTCAGGTCCCTGTAATCCACACATGGGCGGAGTGAGTGATCTCTTTTTTCCACAAAGAATATTCCGGCTCCCGCTGGGGAGGAGGAATGTCGGATGAATCCCTTCTTGAGGTTCTCATCGATGTACTCCTTGAGGACCAGGAGTTCAGGTTCGGACAGGGGAAAGATCCGCCCGAAAGGGATTTCGGCCCCAGGTAGTAACTCAATCGGGCAGTCGTAGACCCGATGGGGAGGAAGGGTGTCTGCTTTCTGTTTATCGAACACGTCCAGGAAGTTGTGGTACACTGGCGGCACCAACTCTTTGAATTCAGAGTCCGTTTTTAGGCACCCAATAACTGGTGGAATCTGGTGGAAGGTCTTGAGACAGTTCTGTAGACAGTAAGAGGACTGAAAGGTCACCTCACCGGTGACCCAGTTGACCTGGGGATTGTGGGCCTGTAGCCAAGGCATTCCTAGGATGACAGGAAACAAAGGTGAGGAGATGACATCCAGGCGGAGTAGCTCCTGGTGACCTGGTGGGATGCTGGTGAATAGGGGTTGTGTCTCCAGGGTAATAGGCCCGGACTTGATATTTGACCCATCTGCTAGCCGTATGGAGAGTTGATGCTGCTTAGGTGTTAATGGGATGTTATGTTGTAGAGCGAAGGCATGATCCACAAAGCAGCTACATGCGCCAGAGTCAATTATAGCCTGGACTTGGAGTATTTCTCCTGGGAGCTGTAAGGAAATAGGAACAGCGATGTGAGCGGCTTTTATTCGAGACAAGGCGAAAGGCACACGGGATGATGAATTGAACTTACGGATCTTATTCGGGCATGTGTTGGCGTAGTGCCCAGCTTCCCCACAGTAGAGGCAGAGGTTGTTCTGGCGACGCCGCTGTTTCTCCTCGGGTGATAATGGTGAGCGGAGTAGGCCGACTTGCATGGGCTCTGGTGCTCCTGAATTGGCAGCAGGCACGTTGGAAACGGGAGTAGGAGGGTAGTTGGGACCCTTGGGTAACACCCATATGGGGCGTGTCAAGCTGGACCTCTCGGACCTCCGCTCTCTTAAACGACGGTCTATCTGGATAGACAGCTGAATCAAATCCTCCAAAGTACTAGGAATCCCCACTCGGGCTAGCTCATCCTTCAGAGCTTCAGAGAGGCCTATGCGGAACTGATAGAGGAGTGCGGCGTCGTTCCAAGAGGTGTCGGAACTCCACCGCCTGAAGTCTGTTACGTAGTCCTCTACTGGCCGGCGCCCTTGTTGGAGAGCATGGAGGCTGGCCTCTGCTGTTGTAGTGCGTTGAGGATCATCATACAACTTGGCCATTTCATCCAAAAATGAGTCCAGGGTATCCAGAAGAGGACTGGCTTGTTCCAACATACGGTGGGCCCAGGTCTGAGGCTCCCCTTGGAGTAGGGAGACTATGAACCCCACCTTAGTGCTCTCCAGGGAGAAGGTGCGAGGTTGTAGCAGGAAGTAGAGCCGGCAGGCATTCCTGAAGGAGCGGAACTTACTGCGGTCCCCTGAAAACCGTTCCGGTGGGGGCACACGAGGTTCTGGGGGTGGCATCATTACTGTGGGTGCTGATGCAGAGGTTGCTGAGCCAGAAAACCGGGATGCCAAGGAGGCCTGATGAGTTGCAGAGCCCGGGGCCATGGATTCCACTCTCTGTTCTAGTTGATGGTAGCCATCTCGCAGGCCCTGGACTGTCAGGGTAAGGGCCGACATCTGTTGGCACAAAGCTTCCAAAGGCGAGGCACCCCCTTCGGACTCCATTCTGGCTGGATCGTACTATCACGTACCTTACAGCGGAGTCCGGATGCTGGGGATGGCCTCGTGCACGGTTCCGGTCCAAACACCCCTGGTGGTGGGAACAGGGAGTGCTGGGGCACGAAAGGGTGCAAGTGCCTGCGGCTGGTAGACTGGTGCTTGGAAGGACTGGTTCCTCTGGAGAGCTGGTGTACACGTTGGTATCCAAGGCTGTGCAGGAACGGCCGAACAGGTGGGTGAAGGCACTGCGAGGTCAAGACGGAGAACAGGTCGGCAACTGGCTGGCAAACAAGGTACAAGGCAGATGGCAAGTCCGTGGTCAAAAAAGCAGGCAATAGGTTGGCAACAGGCTGGCAAACAAGGTACAAAGCGGAAGGCAAGTTCGTGGTCAAGGCAGGCAATAGGTTGGCAACAGGCAGGTGATAAAGTACCGAATCAGAGAGCAGAGCCGTAGTCCAGGGATCCAAGCTGAGGTCAAACCAAAGGAAGCAGTAGTAAGCGGGGTCAATCCAGGAAGGGTAACAGGAAAACCAGGTGAATCAGGACCAAGGTAGGCAGGAACTTCAGGCAGGTATTCAGGAGATAAGACTGAAGACGATCCAGCACTGACACCATGTGAAGGCCCTGTTTATATAGGGCGCCTTGTGCTGGGATTGGTGGAGGTATGGGTCCGTGCGTGATTACGCGCACACGTTCGTGCTGACGTGGAAGTGCGTGCCCTCGTTCGTATTGACAAACGAGGGCGCGCACAGGTCAGCGTTGGTACGCGGGTACGCCCGCACGTTCGGTTTCGTTGAGAAGGCTGCGCATGGGTGTTGGCGCTTGCCGAACGGAGATTAACCCCTACTGGACGAGGACGGGCATGGAACGCGTGAGTTCTCTGACAAGATCTCTGTAGGTGCCTTGCTGCCCAGCCACTCCGGAGCGCCTACTTGCACTTGCCATATCTGCCATACCCTGGATACACCACTGCCTCCATCTAATAATACAATTTAACAGAGCACTGAAAACATAAAATAGACAAATGTGGTTAATTATATACATGAGAACCAGGTGTGCCTGGGTTTATTGATTAAAACATATTTAAACAAAAAAATAAAAATAGAATATATTTCTTATAGAGTCCTTAGATGAGGTGGCTGCATTACATTTATTTTTTAGACTTTTTTTTTTTTTCACCTGGTAATCCAGCTACTAACACACTTCCTTTCTTATGCCCCGTAAACACACAGTCAGACTTTCTGGCAAAAAAAGTCAGACGGAACCTTTTCATCGGATATTCCGATCGTGTGTGGGCCTCATCTGACTTTTTTTTTCTAAAATTCTGACGGACATAGAAATAGAACATGTTTTAAATATTTCCGACGGAATCAATTTCTATCGGGAAAACCGCTCGTCTGTATGCTGTTCCGACGGACCAAAAACAACGCATGCTCTGAAGCAAGTACGAGATGGCAGCTATTGGCTACTGGCTATTGAACTTCCTTTTTCTAGTATTGTACGTGTTGTACGTCACCACGTTCTAGACCGTTGGACTTTGGTATGATCGTGTGTAGGCAAGATCGTGTGTAGGCAAGTTTCAGCGGAACTCCGTCGGAGTCGAACCTTCAGAGTTTATACCGACGGGAAAACTGGTCGTGTGTTCGTGGCATAAGGGTAGCTAACTACACTCTTGCCTCCACTGTATCTATGGAGGAGCAGCAAATCCACCCTTGCACAGCAGCATTGTCTGCCTGTGAAAATAGGTGGTGTTGGATAGACTAATAGATTTTTTTCAGATACATTTTCACATGCTGTCTAAATAAAAAGGGTTTTAGAATCCCTTCTTAATCTTTGCCTTGTGTTAAGGCCGGTGACTGGAAGAAGGACTAAAGATGCTACCGTAAGAAGGAAATGATGAGAGAGTGCTTATTCCAAAATCACGAAAGCTTTTTTTTTTTACATGCAGCGCTGATTCATTACTGTTAATCTGTTGCCGTTTCCCGGAGGCCAATTTTATTTCGATTAAGCTGGTATGCTGCCTCGCAATCCTCATCCCCTTCCAGAAGCTCCTTTTTAATTTCGAGTGAAAATGGCTATTACAGATGGATGCTGGGTGTCAGGAATGCAACCCGAACTGCATGTGACACAGGAGCCTGGGCATTGTTCCTGGCACACGTGCTAGCTGCGCTTCCCAAATTTAACCCTCTGTAGCAGGTCATTCCTTAATGTTATATGCCCTTTAGAGTAACATATTAAAACTATATGTTTTTGAGATGGCAGGAGGCTATCCTTAAAGTACAACTCTAGCCAGAACAGTTTTTCTTTTTTTTTTTATAAAATAACAGGGAATGGTTTGACCCATTTTTTTGCTTTGGTGTCTGTTACATTTGGATGATTTCCCTTCACTTCCTTTTCTGGAGACACATCCGGAATTGAGAGAGAAAAAAAAACTCATCTTTTTTACCTTGTCGCTTTTTTGCTGGCTGAACTGTGAGTGTCGCTCCCATGCTGGTAAACGGTTTTTAAACATTTGAAGGTAAAGTTCTGTCTGATCTGGTTTTATTTGGTTAGCAAAGACTCAACTTTAATGACTTCTGGCTGGCCTAAAGCCATGCCCAGCTGTGAACCTCCTGATTACTGATTACAGGGCGATCTAATTGGTCAGGGGGTTTGCGTAGGGTGAGGGTTAAGTCTGAGGGAGGGGCTCAAAGGAGAACTTTGAGCAAATCAAAAATGACGTATATAATGATGAAGTCTGTCACTAGCAGCAGGCTTTGTTTTGTGGAGTTCCCCTGCAATATACAGTAGTTTTATTACCTGTTGATTCTTCCAGTAAGCAAATGTGATATATAATAGTTTACCAATCCTTAGATGTGGTGACTGCATTTGTTTTCTCTTTTTTCTGCCTTTATTTTCACCTTGTGATATGGCCAGTAACACACTTCCTGTCTTAAAGTGGTAGTGAGGTCATAATTTTTTTTTATCCTAATGCATTCTATTCATTACGATAAAAAGCCTTCTGTGTGCAGCAGCCCCCCTCAGCGCTCCTAATACAGTTGTGCTCATAAGTTTACATACCCTGACAGAATTTATGATTTCTTGGCCATTTTTCAGAGAATATGAATGATAACACAAAAACTTTTCTTTCAGTCATGATTAGTGTTTGGCTGAAGCCATTTATTATCAATCAACTATGTTTACTCTTTTTGAATCATAATGGCAACAGAAACTACCCAAATGACACTGATCAAAAGTTTACATGGTGATTTTGGCCTGATAACATGCACACAAGTTGACACAAATTAATGGCTATTAAAGGTAACCATCCTCACCTGTGATCTGTTTGCTTGTAATTAGTGTGTGTATAAAAGGTCAATGAGTTTTTGGACTCCTGACAGACCCTTGCATCTTTCATCCAGTGCTGCACTGACCTTTATGGATTTTAAGTCATGGGGAAAGCAAAAGAATTGTCAAAGGATCTGCGCGAAAAGGTAGTTGAACTGTATAAAACAGGAAAGGGATATAAAAAGATATCCAAGGAATTGAGAATGTCAATCAGCAGTGTTCAAACTCTAATCAAGAAGTGGAAAATGAGGGGTTCTGCTGAAACCAAACTACGGTCAGGTAGACCAACTAAAATTTTACCCACAACTGCCAGGAAAATTGTTCGGGATACAAAGAAAAACCCACAAAAAAATTTCAGATGTGAAATGCAGGACTCTGAAAATATGTGGTCTGGCTGTTTCAAGATGCATAATAAGATGGGCTGCATGGTCGAGTCACCAGAAGAAAGCCATTACTACGCAAATGCCACAAAGTATCCCACTTACAATACGCCAAACAGCACAGAGACAAGCCTCAAACCTTCTGGCACAAAGTCATTTGGAATGATGAGACCAAAATTTTGCTTTTTTGCCACAACCATAAACTATTCATTTGGAGAGGAGTCAACAAGGCCTACGAGGAAAGGTACGGAGGTGGATTGCTGATGTTTTGGGGAGGTGCGAGCTACAAAAGCACAGGAAATTTGGTCAAAATTGATGACAAGATGAATGCAGTATGTTATCAAAAAATACTGGAGGAACATTTGCATTCATCAGCCAGGAAGCTGCACATGGGACGTACTTGGACATTCCAACATAACAATGATCCAGAACACGAGGCCAAGTCGACCTGTCATTGGCTACAGCAGGACTGGCGCCAGTTAGTTTATTTAAACGGAGCTTCAAGACTGACAAGCTGCTGCTTGGTCTACAGCGTTACCCTTAACCTGATTCCTGTGTGTGTTGACTTCTGATACCGAACCGTCTCGCTCCTGACTACTCCTGCCTGTCTCCTTCCCTGATCTCTGGCTTCCACGGACTGATCTCTGTCTTCAGTTCCTGTTACCTGACGTCTGTTGCAGAACCTGCTTGTGACCCAGTTAGGTCTCTGCCTGCTGTCTTGCCTATCTGCCTACCCGTTGCTGAACCCTGCCTGTGACCCGACTACGCTTCTGTCTGCTGTCTCTGCCTGATCCGCCCGTCTGTTGCCAACCCGGCCTGTCTGACCCTGCTCTGGCCGCCAGCCTACATCAAGCTCCAGTTCCCGGCGATGCACCTCAGCCTGTCTTCTACCAAGTCTACCAGCCACCTGTCGTCTCTTCAGCCTGCTACCTGCTGTGTTCCAGCGTCCTGTTCGTGAGCTCCCAGCCTCTACTGGTACAGACTTCTAGACTGATCAAGGCACTCTTACCCCGCCGTGTTTTCCTGAGCCCGCTGTCTCAATATCAGCGGCTCACGAACCGGAGCTGTACGAGAGGCCTTCCTCCGCACGTCAGGCTCAGCCATCAGGTACGTGACACAGTGACATTTATACAGTAATCAGTGCATTTTTATAGCATTGCATTTTTATGTCAATGGTCCCACAAATGTGTCAAAAGCATCCAATTTGTCTGCCGCAATATCGCAGTCCCGATAAAAATCGCAGAACGCAGCCATTACCAGTAAAAAAAAAAATAATAATAATAAAAATGCCATAAATCTATCCCCTATTTTGTAGACACTATAACTTTTGCGCAAAACAATCAATATATGCTTATTGCATTTTTTTTTTTTTTTACCAAAAATATGTAGAAGAATGCATATCGGCCTAAACTGAGGAAAAAAATTTTTTTTCTGAACAAAAATGTGGGATATTCTTTTGTTTATAGCACACAAAAAAACACAGAGGTGATCAAAAACCACCAAAGAAAGCTCTATTTGTGGGAAAAAAAGGACGTACATTTTGTTTGGGTACAGCGTCGCACGGCTGCACAATTGTCAGTTAAAGCGACACAGTGCCGTATCGAAAAAAATGGCCTGGTCATTGAGCAGCCAAATCTTCCAGATTGTAATCTAGTGTGGCTGTAATGTCATTTATTTAAATTCCTAGAACTGAATGGGTATAATATTGGCTTCTTGGTCCTTTTCCTGATCAGCTGAGCTCCCCTATTTAGACCTCTTATGCCACATACACACGATCGTAAATTCGGCCAGAAAAAGACAGATGACAGCTTTTGGTCGGAAAATGCGACCGTGTGTAGGCTCCATCTGACTTTTGCTGGCCAAATTCCCGCCAGCAAAAGATTTAGAGCAGGTTCTCAATTTTTCTGTCTGAAAAATTTCTGATCGTCTGTAGCAATTCTGGCCCGCAAAATTCCTACGCATGCTCGGAAACAATTCGACGCATGCTCGGAAGCATTGAACTTAATTTTCTCGGCTTGTCGTAGTGTTGTACGTCACTGCGTTCTTTATGGTCCAAAGTTCAGCGAACTTTTGTGTGACTGCGTTTTATGCAAGCCAAGCTTGAGCGGAATTCCATCTTTTTTTCCGACGGAAAATCCGCTCGTGTGTACGTGCCATTTGGGGTGCTTACTCTTCCAAAGCAAATACACCTTTACACACGTACTGATTAGTAATCCAGTGTTTATATTCTCCTTCAGTTTCTCCCAACCCCCACCTAGCTAATGTGACCCCAGTGCTGCTGACAGAGTAGCAGGAGAAGGGCAAACAAGGATGATGTGCAGGTACCCAATGTCCTCCCTATCAACCGATAACGTCATCGGTTGTTACTACACTGGCAACTAGAAGGTTGTAATGGTGCACAATGAAAACCTGTGGCTTTGTGTGATTAAAAGGCTGGCTTGATCCACTCGTTGGCTTGTATACAATTTTTGGGCAATTTTTAGTCATTTTACCAAGGTACCCCTGAAGAAACCTGAAGGCACTCAAGGGTGCCTGGGCATCCTGGTTAAAAAAAGCTGTCCTAAGGTCCTTCTCCTCTCTTGGCAACCCATATGTGTGCACAGAAGTGGTGATTCTGTTTTTAATACCATTCAAGTATTAGACCCCTCCTCGTTTTGTTATGGAGTCAATTTCTAGCGAGCCGGGCCAGTGAAATGTAGCTAACTGGCTAGTTAATGAACTTTTGCAGTGTTTTGGGCCAAGAAGGGAGCAATACCATTAGGGGAAATAGGAGCCTCTCTTTAGTAATTTTGGTGCTGAGTTTGACTCCAGCGGCAGAATCACCCGTCATAGAATGAGGATGATATGGGAAGTATGCAAATATATATTTTCTGTATGTTTGACAAATAAATGATTTCTTAGCCAAGGCCTGTGGAAATAGTTTTTGCTAAGATATACATTATTTTTCTGCCAACTTTGCTGCCGGGAACAGAACTCCTCCATGTTACGGCAGCTGAGACATGCACAGAATATATAGGAGAAGAGGCAGTTTGATGGAGACCCTCCATAAAATTTGCTACACTCTCCATTTAAGGCAAAATTATCCCAATTCTTGAGAAGCCTACAGTTTTCCTTACATGGCAATGCTGGATATCAGTTATCGAGTCTCCATGTGTCCCTGTTGCTGCTCAGCTGCGTATGGAACTTGTCACCTCAGCTTTGAATGTTTTCAGAGAGTGAAAAAGCCTGCAGGTTTCTGACGTATGAGGATCGTAATGAGACACGTAGGTGTGCAGCGCAAACCGACTGAGGAAGGCACACACACAGTCTGCATTACCCTTTGGGAAATCATCTTTGCTTTCTTATTCAAAGTGTTTCTAAGAGCTCATCTGACATGTGGTAGCTCTTGTCGAACTTCACGTTACAGAAGACATATGAAAGGCAATGAGGGGGCTATATCTCGCTTCTTCAAAGCTTGTTTTAACCCTAAAATGGCCTTTCATGTGAGCGATCCCTAAAGCCCACTTTTATCTAGATTTCGATTAAGTGGAAAGGGGATAGAACCCCTGCCAGCTTCTGTTGCTGTCTGTAATATACTGTAATGGGGGAGTTTGTGCCTTTCTATTTGGCTTCTTGAAGACTATTGTCATTTGGATAGAAATATTTAATTTTACAATTATAGAACAGGAAGAGAGAGAAAATCTTCCCATGGGGACATCTTTCTTGTGACAGCTGTCTAAAAGGGAATTCATCACTTTGGAGAGAATTTCTCTTATGTCCTTTCTCTGTGCCAAACAAGTAGTCATACATGGCTCAGTTTTCTCTAGTTCGTCCTTAGGCCCCTTTCAGACGAGGCGGACTCCGCTTGCACGGAGCCCGCCTCTGTCCGCCGGCTCAGCGGGGGATCTGTCCGTTGATCTCCGCTGAGCCGGCGGATGACAAGCCTCTCTCCGCTCACTGAGCGGGGAGGGGCTTGCGAGCGCCGCTGATCTCTATGGAGAGATCGGATGAAAACGGACAGTGTGTCCGTTTTCACCCGATCTCACCCGATCTCACCCGATCCGACGGATCTGGACGTGTGGTCCATACGTCTGGATTTGGCGGATCGGACCGGATCGGATGTCAGCGGACATGTCTCCGCTGACATCCGACGCTCCATAGAGTAACATGGAGCGCCCGTTCAGATCCGCCGTCAAAACTGACAGGCGGATCTGAACGGGCCTTCCGTGTGAAAGGGGCCTTAGACTAAATGAGAGAAAAGCAACTGATTCCCTATCTACGCTAATAGCGTGGATGGAGAAATCTCCCCTGCAGGCTATTGTTATTCAAGCAGCCACTGCACCCTGAATACTATGGCATTGCCAGTAACTGCATCTAATAGGATGCAGTCACTGTTTGGCTGATAATTTTACACCAAGCTCACTCAACTTTTGCTGAGCCGGATGGTGCTTATAGGGCCACCCATGGCTTACATTTTATGCTGATTTAGTTGAGATTGGCAAAAGCTTGAGCTGTCTATGGCCTGTTTAGGCCTGTTAAGTATTAAGCTTGTAGGTGTGGCCCAGGCTTGCTGCCGGCAGGGGCAGGACACTGTCACAGAGACTGGCTGATTTAGCAAAGTATATTAACATAGTAAAATGTGGAGAGAGAGAACAACAAACTCTGGAGAACGGCCACACCAGACTGGAACACTTACAATGAACCATGGTATGTTACACACTGGAGACACCTGACAGCATCCAGCATTGGGAGGCAGCTGGAAGACAGACAAAAAATCAGGTCCAACACAGGAAAACTACTGATCAGGTCAACCAGGGTAACAGCATCCAATCGGACAGCTGTTTCCCTGAAGAGCCCTACGGAGGCCTCAGTAGCATCCTGATTCCCACTTGTCCTCTGCCCTCTCTGACGTATAACGCCACCCTTGCAGGAAGACTGCACCTGCCTACAAGCTGGCCATATAACATTCATTTCTGTAGCTTGGCTCAAATAAAAGTGCCACATCATGATAAATCTAGTTATAAAAAGAATAATATGTACAAAGTGGACGACTTTAACCACTTCAATACCAGGCACTTTCCCCCCTTCCTGCCGAGGACAATTTTCAGCTTCCAGCGCTGTCGCACTTTGAATGACAATTGCACGGTCATATAAAAAGGGGGGAACTAATGCGCAAACCACAGGGGAAAAATGGATAAATAAATAAAGCCTAACACAGTAGCTGCCAACATAAGGGTGTTCTCACACTAAACAATGAAAATGTTAATAAAAGGTAATGTGGCGCTTACCGAAAAAACAAATAATTATGGCGACTTCATGAAATAAATTCATAAAAACGAAATACAATAATAAGTAAAATATTTGGAAGTTCCAAAGGGATAAATCCAAATAATTAATGCGTCCTTGAATTAATCTCTCATCAAAATTGTATAGCCAAAGATTAGCAAAGCAATGCTTTAACAATAAATTAAATAATCTGGCCTTCAAGCAAAAATGTCCCCAAAGGATGGTAGAAATCCAACCTCTCCTGGACAAAAATCCAATTCTATGTTGGTTCCAGACCATAGTAATAGAATAATAAATGAGTATAAAATCACAAATACGGCATCAACAATATTTCAAACACAATTTTTTGGTAAATTAATTCAAAAGAAACGAAACAGTAAAGTTAGCCCAATTTTTTTGTATAATGTGAAAGATGATATGCCGAGTAAATAGATACCTAACATGTCATGCTTTGAAATTGCACACACTCGTGGAATGGCGACAAACTACAGTAACTAAAAATCTCAATAGGCGACGCTTTAAAAAAAATAAAAAATTGCGGTAGCAGGTTAGAGTTACAGAGGAGGTCTGGTGCTGGAATTATTGCTCTCGCTCTGACGATAGCGGCAATACCTCACATGTGTGATTTAAACACTGTTTACATATGAGGGTACGACTTACGTATGCGTTTTCTTTGCTGCGCGAGCTCGTGGGGATGTGGGTGCTTTAAAAAATTTTATTTTGACAGTGATAGGTGGTGACAGGTACTCTTAAGGCCTCATGTACACTGTAATGGTGAGCACTCTTGGCACAGCCCACATCGTAGTCATTCTTTGAAAAGATCTTCTGCCACTTCAGGAGTCACTATCAGACACTCTGCTTCCACTCAGCAGGTAGAGCAGAATCATGAAGTTAAAATCCACAGGGCCGGATTAACATAGGGGCTATTGGAGTTGCAGCACCAGGCCCCTTCTATAAAATAGGCCCTGGCTGGCCAGACTCACTGTCACTACTTTCTGTCACTTGTAAACATAGAAGCTGGCTTCTGCGCTACAAGTGACAGCGTGCTTCACTCAGTGGCGTCAGCAGGGGGGCTATAGCCCTGAGTGGGCCCCCAAAAAGCCCCGGGTCTCAGTCTTTTTCCTGGCAATTATTAGCCCCGGGTCCCGTCCCAAGGCCTGGGTTTGGCCAGGAACTCTGGGATATTGGCTGCCTGTCGTTGGGCTGCCTCTGAAGCCAGGGAAGGGGGGGGCAAGCACCTCCGTTTTACAGAGCGGGGATCTCCATCTCCCACTTACCTGGCGCGGCCGAGTGACACATGAGGTCCCGCCTCCTGGAGCTGTCTATAATTGGAGCCGACCTGGTCCAGAAGGCAGGACTTAGTGTGACACTGAACGCGCTGGGTAAGTGGGAGATCCCCGGGGCCCGCTCTGTGTAAACCGGCTGCAGCTGCTCTCCTCGATGCCTGGGCACAGCCAGGTAAGGCTGATGGGATGTGGCTGGGCACTGATGACAAGGCTGAATTAATGAGCACTGATGGCTGGGGACTAATGAGGCTGCATTAATGGGCACTGATGGCTGGACACTGATGAGGCTGCATTAATGGGCACTGATGGCTGGGCACTGATGAGGCTGTATTGATGGGCACTGATGGGTACTGATGGCTGGGCACTGATGAGGCTGCATTTATGGGCACTGATAAGGCTGCATTGATGGGTACTGGTGGCTGGGCACTGATGAGACTGTATTGATGGGCACTGGTGAGTTGAGGCTGCATTGATGAACATTGCCAATGCCCATCAGTGCAGCCTCACCAGTGCCCATCAGTGCAGCCTCACCAGTGCTCATCAACGCAGCTTCACCAATGCCACATGTGCATTAATTACTCTATTCTGAACCCAGTGCTCTGTGTGTTATGCTGTCATGACCCCAGCACTCTGTGTATTACGCTCTCCAGAACCAAACGCTCTGTGCATTACGCTCTCCTGAACGCAGCACTCTGTGTATTACGCTCTCCTGAACCCAGCGATCTGTGTATTACGCTCTCCTGAACCCAGCGATCTGTGTATTACGCTCTCCTGAACCCAGCGCTCTGTGTATTACGCTCTCCTGAACCCAGCGCTCTGTGTATTACGCTCTCCTGAACATTGCCAATGCCCATCAGTGCAGCCTCACCAGTGCCCATCAGTGCAGCCTCACCAGTGCTCATCAACGCAGCTTCACCAATGCCACATGTGACAGACCCAGTGATCTGTGTATTACGCTCTCCTGAACCCAGCGCTCTGTGTATTACGCTCTCCTGAACCCAGCGCTCTGTGTATTACGCTCTCCTGAACATTGCCAATGCCCATCAGTGCAGCCTCACCAGTGCTCATCAACGCAGCTTCACCAATGCCACATGTGCATTACTCTATTCTGAACCCAGTGCTCTGTGTGTTATGCTGTCATGACCCCAGCACTCTGTGTATTACGCTCTCCAGAACCAAACGCTCTGTGCATTACGCTCTCCTGAACGCAGCACTCTGTGTATTACGCACTCCTGAACCCAGCGCTCTGTGTATTACGCTCTCCTGAACCCAGCGATCTGTGTATTACGCTCTCCTGAACCCAGCGATCTGTGTATTATGCTCTCCTGAACCCAGCGCTCTGTGTATTACGCTCTCCTGAACCCAGCGCTCTGTGTATTACGCTCTCCTGAACCCAGCGATCTGTGTATTACGCTCTCCTGAACCCATGAATCTGTGTATTACGCTCTCCTGAACCCAGCGCTCTGTGTATTACGCTCTCCTGAACCCAACGCTCTGTGTATTACGCTCTCCTGAACATTGCCAATGCCCATCAGTGCAGCCTCACCAGTGCCCATCAGTGCAGCCTCACCAGTGCTCATCAACGCAGCTTCACCAATGCCACTTGTGCATTAATTACTCTATTCTGAACCCAGTGCTCTGTGTGTTATGCTGTCATGACCCCAGCACTCTGTGTATTACGCTCTCCAGAACCAAACGCTCTGTGCATTACGCTCTCCTGAACGCAGCACTCTGTGTATTACGCACTCCTGAACCCAGCGCTCTGTGTATTACGCTCTCCTGAACCCAGCGATCTGTGTATTACGCTCTCCTGAACCCAGCGCTCTGTGTATTACGCTCTCTTGAACCCAGCGCTCTGTGTATTACGCTCTCCTGAACCCAGCGCTCTATGTATTACGCTCTTCTGAACCCAGCGCTCTGTGTATTACGCTCTCCTGAACCCTGTGTTATGCATTCCTGGTTTTATTGAACAATATCTCTGTACAGTTTGGCCACACCCACCCTATGATTTGACATGCTCCCCCACAGGAAGGGGGGAAGGATTCCTGCACCTATTCTCTGAAAAGAAAAGCCCTCGGCCCAGCGGCCCAAAAAGAAAAGGCCGTGCACAGAAAGCAATGGGCCAACAGGGAGAACTCTCCCCTGGCCTGACCAATCCTGCATTCTGCAAGCGCTACTTGGGTTGGGTGGCGAGATTAATAACAAGCCCCATGGGCAGTCCTAATGCCGATGCAGGACTCTTATGGAAGCCTGGGACTTCCATAGCATTGGAGTCTCCTTACTTCCTCTTCAGGGGCCCTATGTTCTCAATAGACCTGGTTTAACTGAGGGTGAATAGTCTCTACAGATATAGTGTTCTTCACAGCCAACAGGGTGAGAAGTCTTCCTACCAGGTCAATGCTAGTCCCTATCAGTAAAGAGCTTTGCTTTGACCCAGAAGGGTGCGGACACATGACTGCCAGAGTGTTAAAGGTCTCAGTGTTCCCTACTACCGAAGGGCTGAAGGTGAGCCCAATGGGGATATACCCATTCTACGGAAACTTCTGGGTCCTGATTCTCCAAATCTCAAAGTCCCCAAATTTCTAAAGTGGTATGTGCTTTCATAGAAGTCTCAAGATAGTAGTGTCACTTGTGTTCTGGTGTCTAGCAACACCTTAGTCTAGACACCTTTCACTTGGATAAGGATGATGAGTGAGGGACCCACTGGATCGTTAGGAAGCTTGTATGGGCCAGGCTCGGCAGTCCAGATATGAACACATTTTTCTTTGGTGACGGTCTTTCTGAGCAATCCTTTGTATGCCTAGGGGTAGAGTGTGCATGGACTTCCTGCACCCAGGGGCCAGTAAGCGAACTTTGCTGATTGACCTGCTCTGTGGTGGGATCACTGGGGATGGTTTGGGTTGTCCCTGATTCCTGTTGGGTTTCTTGAAATATAGCTCCTAACAATTTGTAGGTCCTCAGCTAGCTCCTTCACTGAGCTCCTTATTGAAGTTTCCTTTTCCAAGGGACAGTTTCTGCAATATATATACTACTATGTACTTGCTCTGCCAAAAATGCTAACCAAATTGGTAATAAATATACACAACAATGAATCATATAATTTTTAATACTTATAAAAAGCAATAAATATTCAATGAAATACACAAAGCAAAGTCCAAGAAGACAATCTTATGAAGCATCCAATACTATAGCCGCGCTCCTGTCAATCGTTTAAAACATGACCAGCATTCATATGTTAATCATTTGAGAAAGAGATGGCTGACACTTTGTGATTAAAGTTCTGATAGAACAGAATAATTAAGCCGGATATGACCAAGGGGCTTCTCTCTGAGTTATACGCACAGATATGTAGAAGAGCCATCGCAGAACTGGAGCCCCTTAACAGTAGGAAGAGATGGGAAGAGGATATAGGGGAAATAACGGAGGGACAGTGGAGGAGGATACTGGAGCTGGGGCCATTGGTATCGGTCTCCCCCTCACAAAAAGTATCACATCTGACATTGATACATAGAGCCTATTATAACCCTAATGCCGAGCGTAATTTTTTTTTCCGACGGAATTCCGCTCAAGCTTGTCTTGCATACACACGGTCAGACAAAAATTCTCTGAACTTTCGACCATCAAGAACGCGGTGACGTACAACACTATGACTAGCTGAGAAAATGAAGTTCAATGCTTCCGAGCATGCGTCGAATTGTTTCCGAGCATGCGTGATTTTTTGCGCGTCCGAATTGCATACAGACGATCGCATTTTCGAATAGGAACTTTTCCCAACCTAAAAATAGAGAACATGCTCTCAATCTTTTGCTGGCTAGAATTCCGCTAGCAAAAGACATATGGAGCATACACATGATCGCATTTTCCAACAAAAGCTCTCATCTGAGTTTTGCTGGCGGCATTTCCGATCGTGTGTACGCGGCATAAGAGGTTGTTCTCGTTTGGTAGAAGACCGTATGCTAATTGTCCTAGGTGCCAGGAGACCTTATACATATGGTATGGAGATGCCCAAAGTTATTGAATGTAAGAGGATATAATAACCCTCATAGTGTCTATATGTGTATATCAAGAGAAGTTTTACCAATTAACTTGGTAGATGTAAATATTATCACATAGAGATAGAGCTTTGGTTCATATATAGTGATATTGACCTCACCTTATAGGAATACCTGTTATGGTCATTTACATACTGTACCTTTTTATGATTTATAATAAAGGTTACGTTTTAGATAAGTGGCCTTTTGGTGCGTAGCGAAGCTCACCCTTGTCTAATTCATTTTTGCCACAGTTAATTTTTATTTTATAATTCAATATCCTAAAGGCGGGCAGTGCAGAGAGGAACATTTCTAAAATAACAAAAAAGACAAAAAGCCACGCAAAGTTTTTATATTCACTTTTAAATATAAGGGGAGAAGATACAGAAATAAACTTTTACTGCTGAAGCAGTATGGTTTATCCTGTCATGGCTGTCGCAAGCATTTCCCATACAACTGGTTTGTGAGCATGTCAGGGATTCTGTACAATTGAAACCATTTTATTTGTGCCCATAAGCCAAAACGTGTATTGGCATCTAGGTGTTACTTTCTTCAATCTTCACACTCGAGCTGTCTATTCTGATTTTAAAATGGTGACCATTTGCCTATTACTGACCAATGAATTAAGAAAATAACTGTATCTGTAATATTGAACATTGAACAGAAGGAATGTCTGAAATACCATGACACTGTTACAGGTTACGTCTTAACTATTTGTAAAATTACCCCACTTCGATATTTCCTTTACAGGGGGAGGTGGGGGATGTATGCTGGGGCAAGAGGAATTGCGCTGGGAAGGGACATTTGGGGAGAGGGAAATAAGACGATTTGCGTTAGATTTATACATTACAAACTCCTGACCAAAGTATTTATTTTCTCAATAGTTGTCAGTAGCTAAGTGGTCTCTGGCTATTTTATTGAAGGTCTTTTTTACAGTCAGCTCAGACAAAACGTACTATTAGTTCTGTATTGCTTTTTAAAAATGATCCTTTTGTTTTATGTGCTCCTTTGAAAATATATATTAGTACAGTAGTTAAGGAGTATTTTTTTTTGGTAAAAGAACTGCGACATATGCGTGCAGTGTGTACTGTGATTTGGCTTGGATCATATTAACTATGTTCCTTTAGGCCAAACCCAGAATTCAGAGTAATTTAACCACTTCCCGCCCGGCCTATAGCAGAATGACGGCTGGGAAGTGGTTCAGTTATCCTGAATTGGTCGATCATGGCTCTCCTGTCAGAGGGGGGTGTGCACTGCTAATCAGCACATTGATTATCAGCGCAGCCCCCATTAAAGGTGCCCATCCAAATCCCAATGCGTTCCCACCCAAATTGCCAATCGGTTCCTATCAAAGTGCCAATCAGTGCCCATCAGCAATGCCTGTCAGTGCCCTTCACATAAGGCAATCAGTGCCCATCAGTAATGCCTGTCAGTACCTCCTCATCAGTGCTGAGTATCAGTGCCACCTATCAGTCCCATCAGTGCTGCATATCAGTGTAGCCTATCGGTGCCTATCAGTGCTGCATATCAGTGTCGCCTATCAGTGCCCATCAATTCTACATATTAGTGCCCATTAGTGCAGCCTCATCAGTGCCCATCAGTGAAGGAGAAAACAAAATGTTATAACAGAAACAAAGAAAAACTTTTTTTTTCCAAGAATGTTGGTATTTTTTAGTTTTTATAGCAATAAATAAAAACCCCAGTGGTGATCAAATACCACCAAAAGAAAGCTCTATTTGTGGGAAGTGCACGTTTTGGGTGCAAGTGTTGTATGACTACGCAATTGTCATTCAAATGCCTTGTACACACGATAGGATTTTCCGACAACAAATGTTGGATGTGAGCTTGTTGGCTGAAAGTCAGACTGTGTGTATGCTCCATAGAACATTTGTTGGTGGAAATTCCGCCAACAAACGTTTGAGAGCAGGTTCTCAAATTTTCCGACAACAAAACTTGTAAATTTAGCTTTTTCTCTAGGTTAAGATTTGCTTAGCTGTTATATGGTAACTACAAGTTGTGGCCACACAAAAGTCCTAATTATTTGAATTCTTCCACATGTGCCATACTGTTTGAGGCAAAAAAGGAGTACTTTTTCATAGAAGGGATCATTTTTCTGAAGTGACATTGGGTTATGTTATATTGAGAGGCTAGGAGAAAATGGTGCTTAGTGGTTTTATTTAAAACAAAAACTGTCTCCCCCCCACTGCTTTTTGGAAAGTGTTCAGAGGGTGTTCATCAGTGCTTCATACCTGGCCACGTGGCATTAATTAATGAGATCAAAGCTTTTCCTTGCTGCCAACATTCTAAGCTAGATTTGGGAACTCAGCAGGAGTTTTGTAGCACAATTATAGTGATCAAAAAGCTGGGCAGGTCTCTCCTCAGCCTGTGTTATACCAGGACACACCAGCTACTTGCAGACACATCATCGCAGGCCTGGTATGGTCATATATTTCTTATGGAGGGTGTATTTTAGTCAAAATGGAAATAGTCTTGTATTTTAATTGCATGTTCACATGAACAAGAGTATGCTAAGAACACGTGTATGCAAAATCAGACCCCCCTCTTTTGGCCAAATGGACAACATGGACCAGAAATACTAATTACCATCAACTAAGTACCATCTTTTTGCAATAGGGGCTTGGAGACGTTGTATAGTTCCAGCAGACACTATCAGTCCCATTTGGTCGTGTTAGGATACTATAGACACACTAAAAAGAAACAAATGTTGATGATGTCACGCCTTTGCACGCATCTCCTGACCCTACAACTATAGAGAACTTATGCCTTATCTGGCCCTTAGTAGTCAAATACAGGTATGTTTGTAATACATGATTCTGGTCAATGCTCCCTGGCCAAGCATGATATAGGGGAAAGTCAATTACCTAGGATAGGTTTTTCCATGCCAATCTTTATTGTTTCTCCAAGACTCCCAAAACCTATAGGCAGGGTTCACACCGGCTCACAGCAGGAGTCATGTGCGTCCCAGTTCACCATTTCAGGTCTGATTTCAGTCCGAATTTTTGGCTGAATTCGGTCCTGAAGATGTACAGGACTCTGGAGCTGTGTGAACTGGCTCCATTGAGAGCCAGGCACAGGCTCCTGACATTCGAATTGGATGCAGGGAAACCCACATCCAATTCGCAATGGTTTGAACCCAGCCTTAGAACTCCCCCTCTCCCTCCTCCACAGATACAGTCATGGACTTTGCCTAAAGCCTTGCTGGAGATCTTCCAATAAGACAATCTTTCAATATCTTTTTTGTGCATTCATGGCCTGTTGCCATCTAACTTTTTTAAATCGCTTTAGGGACTTGAATAGTCCATTCTGTCTGTGTAGACGGAAGAGGTTTTAATCAAATTATAGCAAACAAAATGTAATGCAAAATGACAACTTTGCAATGGCAACCAAGCAAGTACCATCTTTCAACTAAAAAGAATGCTTCAGGGTGTGAAGTTGAAACACCCATGTGAAGAAACTCAGAAAATTGTTAATTTATTGGGGGTAAAAAACACAGTAGGGACATTGACAAATTTAAGCATTGCCTACACAGTGCCAGGAAATACTATACAGGTTTGCGCTTGCTGTTACAACAGCCTAAAAAAAAGTTGGAGCTTCCCTTTATGTACAGCCCATGGCTTAAAACTTGACACATTTTTTAAACATATTTTTCATCCTTTCACATCATAAATGAAGCTGGCAGGAAGAATGACGCATTTGTACAATTAATTAAGCCTGTCTCCTACCTCTCCTTCATCTAGTCCTGTTAATTTATGGCAGCACAGCGGCCTGACAATTTGCATATTGTTCATTTCAGCAGGCAATGTGAGAAATATGGCTCCATTAATCGGCAGCTATTAGACTCTCATTTATTACCCAGCTTTGATATCTTTTCATAAATATTAATTGACACAAACTCATTAAGAGATTGCCTGCTTGATTCTTTTTATCTCTTGATCTGTGACGGGCATAAGTAACAAGCTTCTTGCGACATGCAAACCAAACACATTTGTGAAATTCCTGATCTTGCAAAGTGTGTAAGCAATTACAATAATTTTTTAATTATACTTGCTTGGATCTCTGTGGTTCCAAAGGAAAGTTCGGTTTAAAAAAGCACTCCAGTCTAATTAAAAAGTAAAACCTAGACCCCAGAAATGGACATATTTAAGTGCATGTACATTTGTTCTGTGAAAAAACCCAAAGAAACAAAAGAATTAATCGGTCAGTTCCCTGTGCTTGTCGAATGTTTTTCATTGATTTTAAAGCAGAAAATACATAATTTTGCCCCAAGTTGGCGCTAAGTTTCAAAGGAATTTTTACTTTCATTTTAAAAGTTTGCAACACAGGCATTTAGATTTAAGCAGTCAGTCTGCCAGCCTTCTAATGCATATAATCAGCAGATGGTTCTAAATTATTAGAAAAGGATGACACAGACTTTAGAGTCTTTGTTGTGATCTTTAAGGACTGCTTATAACTTTAATTTAAAAAAAGAAGTAGGGCCAAAGCTTTCTCAGCCATACTTCTCCTGTAGGTCACAGGAGTGCACTTAGTTTTACACTCCTGTGATCCGTATTCAGCCATCAGGGGACATCTGTGGTCCAGACTGTAGAAAAACTCTAGAGATTTAATGTCAGGATCCACTCAGGTGCCTGACTGGCAGCTGGCTCAGCCTCTCAGCGCGTTGATGAGAGCCTGGGCCGGCCTCTCTTGCCCCCTCCACAGCTTGGCGCTTCAGTGAGTTGTGGAGGGGCAGAGTAGAGAGCGGGGACCGTCAGTCATCGGCTCTCTGATCACTGAAGACCAAGAACTGAGCAATCAGCGATCTTTGATCTCGGTATAGAGTGGCAGGGGACAGATGTAGCATTGGTTCAATGCTGCATCCACCTAGGTGAGTATGGATGCTTGTTTTTTTTTCATATTCTGCACTTCTCTTTTTTAAGAAGAAGTTCACCTTTGAAAAATAAATAATAAATGCACATGTTTTTGCAGGTCAAAACGTGCATTTATTTTTTTCTAAAGAGCCTGCAGAGCATTGCACCCATGATCAGTGGGTCGTGGGTGCAATGACAGGCTCCTGCAGACTCTTGCTACAGCTTTTTACCCATACCTCTGTACAGGCTTTTGTTTAAAAGCTATAGGAAGTGTCAATAAACTACAGAGTGCTCATCAGCACCCTTGCAGTTCATTGAGAACTAAAAGCTTTCTGCCGCGGTGGAAGATGGTACTTGTAGTTCATTCATTTACAGATTCCTGGCAGGTCATTTACTGCTTTTTAAGAATATGTAAATCATTTAAAGGCTAACTCTACCTTTTGTTAAAGGTTACAGCGGTATTTAGGGTGTTGCATATCGGACCTCAAACTGCCTCCTTACTCCACCCCTTTCCCTGTGACAGTGTGCTAGGGTCCTTCTCCCCCACATCAGTTGTCACTTTTGCAATTTGCGAGGTTGTGGCAGACAGACTTGTAGTTCTCAATGGAACACAATTGCAATAACCAGTGCATTTGTAGTCCATTAACCACTTTCCACCCACTTTGCAGGGGTATATCTGAATAATGCCTGTAGCTACAGACATCATTCAGATATCATCTTTTAGTGCCGGCGATTCCCTACACCATAAGAATGATCACAGCGGCTGTTCCACTGTTTGATTGTTCTTACGGGCGGCGAGATTGGTCGACCCCCCCCCCCTCCCACGCCCTCCGGTGCTTCTACCGACTCACTGCTTCCATCGGTGAGTCGGAGACGGGATCTGCCGGCCCTGGATGGTGATCATAGAGATTTTCGGTGGACCAGATGGTCGCCAGAATCTCTATGATCGTTCGGAGGCCAGGCGCAATGTTTTAACGTCACGCTCGGCCTCTGCATTCAAACGAATTGCGCCGCCTTGGTTGGGAAGCCATGATCGTTAATTTTTTTTTTTATTTCAGGCTTTCCAGCCTAGAGGTGGGATGTGGGGTCTTATTAAACCCATATTTTCCTATTACAAGGGATGTTTAACAAAAAAGTGATAAAAAAAAAAAATTTAAACTAAAAAAAATTTAAATGTAACTATAAAAAAAAAATTGAAATCGCCCCTGTCCCTGTGTGCTCGCACGCAGAAGCGAACGCATATGTAAGTCCTGCCCACATATGAAACCGGTGTTCAAACCACACATGTGAGGTATTGCCACGAGCATTAGAGTGAGAGCAATAATTCTAGACCTCCCCAGTAACTCAAAACATGTAACCAGTAAAAAAAATTTTAACCGTCGCCTATAGGGATTGTTACATACCGAAGGTTGGCACCATTCCACGAGCGTGTGCAATTTTGAAGCGTGACATGTTGGGTATCTATTTACTTTGCATAACTTCATCTTTCACATTATGCAAAAAATTAGGCTAACTTTAATGTTTTTTTGTTTTTTTTAAAGCATGAAACATTTTTTTTCCCCAAAAAAGTGTTCGAAAAATTGCTGCGCAAATACCATGCTAGATAAAGTTGCAACAACCGCCATTGTATTCTCTAGGGTCTTTGCTAAAAAAAGCATATATAATGTTTGGGGGTTCTATGTAATTTTCTAGCAAATAAATTATGAATTTTACATGTAGGAGAGAAATGTTAGAATTGGCCTGGATGGGAAGTGGTTAACACATCCTCTAGTTCTCCAAGTTGGAGGAAAAGCCTGTAAAAGCCTGGAGTTGCACCCACGATCCACTGATTGTGCATGCAATGCTTTGCAGGTTCCTGTGCAAAAATATATAAATACACTTTTTCCTGCAAATATAGGTGCATTTACTTATATTTTTGTAAAAAGTGGACTTAACTAGGCCATACATGGATCTCTGCTGGAATCGGCTGAATTTCGAGACGCATATGGTATTAGTATAGGTTGAATCGACCTACCAATTGCCTTATCAGATTTGCCCCACTCAGTCAACGCTGCTGGCTATGGCCGGCAGCACTGATCAGTGTATTCTGACGGCAGAAAAGTCTCTCCGTTGTCAGAATACAATAACTCAGTGAGGAGGATTCCCTAGGGTTGCCACCTCATCCCTTTAAACCCGAACATATATGAATTACACAGGTTCTGAGGCTAATTTATTCCAGATAAGGCACTAAGTGAGTTTAATTACCACCTTAATCAGCGACAGAACCTGTGTAATTAATATGTGTTCGGGTTTTAAAGGAATTAGGTGGCAACCCTAGGATTCCCCTATTCACCTTGAATGTGTTCTATGGGAAATCGAATCAGTTTTTTTTCGGATGAGCTGCCTTAGTCTTTAATGCTCATAGTCTGGACATGGGTGTAATTTTTTGTGAATCCTTGACGAATCTATTCCCTCATCTTTAGGAAATACTGATGAGGTATCTTCACATTCCCCTTATATAAGTAGATCTTTTGTACATGTTAAGGGTGTTGTCATGGAGGATTCCAAAAAGTAAACAAGTGGTAAGAATAATGCCATATTTTACGTAGAAGGCTGACATTTTTTTTATACCATGGTGTGATCATGTTGTGTATTGTGCTCCAGTGCCTCCTACTGTTAAACATAGGTTCATGTTTTTAGATTTTTTTGCTCCTGTTTGTGGCCAATTTTTTCTTATATGCAAGCCTTGTTCATTAGGTTGGAGAACAAAGATTGGACAGGGACACTCTGGGGGTTATTTACTAAAGGCAAATCCACTTTGCACTACAAGTGCTCTTGAAAGATCGCTGTAGATCTGAGGGGGACATGCAAGGAAAATAAGAAACAGAATTTTAGCTTGCACATGATTTGGATGATAAAATCAACAGAGCTTCCTTTCAGTTCACATCGCCCCCTCAGATCTACAATGACTGTACTTCCAAGTGCACTTGTAGTGGATTTGCCTTTAGTAAATCAACCCCATAATAGTCTATTTATAAATATTTGCACCCAAGATTTACAAAAATTTCACCCAGAATTTACAAATTTTTGCAATGGAATCCTATAAGAAAAATGTGTGAATCTTGTCTGAAAACATTGATGAACATACTCCTAGTCTGTAAGGGCACGTTTACACCTGCAGCCATCTTTAAAAGCATTCCATGGTGGATCGTTGATAGGCATGCAGGAGGCGATAATCCTGCCTCCTGAATGTCTGTGCATTTCTTTTTTTTTTTGTGAAAGACGAATTGAGTTTTTGAAAGGGAATGCTGCATAGCAACCTCAAGCCTAGTATTTGGCTTGTGTTTGCAGTGTGGCCATGGGCACATTAGCATAAAGATGATAAAAGAGGAATGCATCTCCAATGGTTGAGACGCAGGATCTTTCATTCTTTTACCAGTGTAGGACCCACTAATTAAGGGGTACTTTGACGCAGTAAGTGGGCTGCCATATAGTGTGACCAAATCCCCATATTTTTTGAATATATTCAGGTGTTTTTAAATAGCCTTGCAGGATTTAAATGTAATTTTTGTATATGTGCAAGACACATTACAAGAGACGGTCAGAGACTGCAGACATGCTACAGGAGAGGGTCAGAGACTGCAGACATACTACAGGAGAGGGTCAGAGACTGCAGACATACTACAGGAGAGGGTCAGAGACTGCAGACATACTACAGGAGAGGGTCAGAGACTGCAGACATACTACAGGAGAGGGTCAGAGACTGCAGACATACTACAGGAGAGGGTCAGAGACTGCAGACATACTACAGGAGAGGGTCAGAGACTGCAGACATACTACAGGAGAGGGTCAGAGACTGCAGACATACTACAGGAGAGGGTCAGAGAGTGCAGACATAATACAGGAGAGGGTCAGAGAGTGCAGACATAATACAGGAGAGGGTCAGAGAGTGCAGACATAATACAGGGGAGGGTCAGAGAGTGCAGACATAATACAGGGGAGGGTCAGAGAGTGCAGACATAATACAGGAGAGGGTCAGAGAGTGCAGACATAATACAGGAGAGGGTCAAAGAGTGCAGACATAATACAGGAGAGGGTCAGAGAGTGCAGACATAATACAGGAGAGGGTCAGAGAGTGCAGACATAATACAGGAGAGGGTCAGAGAGTGCAGACATAATACAGGAGAGGGTCAGAGACTGCAGACATGATACAGGAGAGAGTCAGAGACTGCAGACATGATACAGGAGAGGGTCAGAGACTGCAGACATGATACAGGAGAGGGTCAGAGACTGCAGACATGATACAGGAGAGGGTCAGAGACTGCAGACATGATACAGGAGAGGGTCAGAGACTGCAGACATGATACAGGAGAGGGTCAGAGACTGCAGACATGATACAGGAGAGGGTCAGAGACTGCAGACATGATACAGGAGAGGGTCAGAGACTGCAGACATGATACAGGAGAGGGTCAGAGACTGCAGACATGATACAGGAGAGGGTCAGAGACTGCAGACATGATACAGGAGAGGGTCAGAGACTGCAGACATGATACAGAGAGGGTCAGAGACTGCAGACATGATACAGGAGAGGGTCAGAGACTGCAGACATACTACAGGAGAGGGTCAGAGAGTGAGAGAGAGGGTCAGAGAGTGCAGACATACTACAGGAGAGGGTCAGAGAGTGCAGACATACTACAGGAGAGGGTCAGAGAGTGCAGACATAATACAGGAGAGGGTCAGAGAGTGCAGACATAATACAGGAGAGGGTCAGAGAGTGCAGACATAATACAGGAGAGGGTCAGAGAGTGCAGACATAATACAGGAGAGGGTCAGAGAGTGCAGACATAATACAGGAGAGGGTCAGAGAGTGCAGACATAATACAGGAGAGGGTCAGAGAGTGCAGGAGGAGAGGGTCAGAGACTGCAGACATGATACAGGAGAGGGTCAGAGACTGCAGACATAATACAGGAGAGGGTCAGAGACTGCAGACATGATACAGGAGAGGGTCAGAGACTGCAGACATGATACAGGAGAGGGTCAGAGACTGCAGACATGATACAGGAGAGGGTCAGAGACTGCAGACATAATACAGGAGAGGGTCAGAGACTGCAGACATGATACAGGAGAGGGTCAGAGACTGCAGACATGATACAGGAGAGGGTCAGAGACTGCAGACATGATACAGGAGAGGGTCAGAGACTGCAGACATGATACAGGAGAGGGTCAGAGACTGCAGACATGATACAGGAGAGGGTCAGAGACTGCAGACATGATACAGGAGAGGGTCAGAGACTGCAGACATGATACAGGAGAGGGTCAGAGACTGCAGACATGATACAGGAGAGGGTCAGAGAGTGCAGACATACTACAGGAGAGGGTCAGAGAGTGCAGACATACTACAGGAGAGGGTCAGAGAGTGCAGACATAATACAGGAGAGGGTCAGAGAGTGCAGACATAATACAGGAGAGGGTCAGAGAGTGCAGACATAATACAGGAGAGGGTCAGAGAGTGCAGACATAATACAGGAGAGGGTCAGAGACTGCAGACATGATACAGGAGAGGGTCAGAGACTGCAGACATGATACAGGAGAGGGTCAGAGACTGCAGACATAATACAGGAGAGGGTCAGAGACTGCAGACATACTACAGGAGATGGGCAGAGACTGCAGACATGATACAGGAGAGGGTCAGAGAATGGATGTATGGCTGAACTCAGTGTAAAAGTGTATAGTAGGGCTGCGCTACTCTACTTAAAGCAGCTCTTCAAGATTAAGTTAGTAATCCTCCTTTTAAAGTACAACCAAGTGCCAGAAGACAGCAACACATCCACTTTCCAAAATTCAAATGGTCTTACAGTGACCTGGTCAGGATTAGTGGAGAAAAGTAAACAGTTAATGAGTCTGTGAAGCTTCTAGCCTGAATCAGCAATAAATCATCCAAAAAACATCAAACTGCAGCACACAGAGCTCTGGCTTAATAGCTGAGCTGAAATGGTTAACAGCCAAACTTGTGACCCCTCACTGGACACAGAATGCCAGCCAGCTGCAGCGTCTCCCAGAGATCTTATCAGCAGGTTAGGAAGCTAAAAAAAGAGAGTACAGAGCCAGACAAGAGGGAGGGGAGGCTGATCAGTAACCTGCACACTGACAAGGCAAAGATTTCTGGATGACAGCGGCCTGCCAGCATTACATATGACATTACTCTGTGTGCTGCAGGATTAGTTTTGCTGTGGTCATACCATCCTCTATCTCCTCGGCTTCAGGTACTGTGTATCTCCCTCCCGACGCCCCCATTCATCCCCGATCCAGCACCTCTGTACATTTAAATGTGGCGGGCTGCAGGGGGGGGGTTACACTGTCTGCTGCATGATGGTTATTTGCTCCTCCGACCCTCCCATTCACTTGAATGGGTAACGTTTGACTGCCAAATTCAACTGGCTGCCAAATTTGACTGGGATATAAATTTTGCAACTCTGTAAAGCAAAGCATCACAGCTAAAAATGGGTGTATTTATGGGCTATGTTGTGCTATTGAGTGCTATAAGACTACAAAACATGCTAAGCAGTTCGCTCACACCTATACACACTCTCTAAACGTGTATCAATTTGTAAAATTACAAAACAAGGTGGTGCTGTGCTCCCAAATGCTAATGTACTAGTGTCCCTTTAAATTTTGAAAATTGCTATGCAAAAAGGGGCACTAGCACATTAGCATTTGGGAGCCCGGCACCACTTTTTATCATTTCTCTAATTTTACAAAGCATCACATCTGTGGCATGTGTACAACCCTATCTAGCCACCTTTGCAACTTAATGCATGGTTAATATTCCTCCTCAGGGATGGATCTCTCAAAACATGGACTGTCCCTGGGAAACAGGGACAACTGTAACCTTATATTACCTTTAAAGAGGAGCAAGAAATTAGAAAATACTGTAACTGCTAACTTTTAATATTGGGACACTTGCCTGTCCAGGAATCCTGCAATGTCGGCACCCCAGCCGATTTTTCAATTGGCTCTCGGGTGCTGCCATTGCCGTTTCTTCTAAGGGAAACCAGCAGTGAGGCCTTGCGGTTTCACAGCCGGCTCCCTATTGCACATGTGCGAAGCGCGCTGCGCTTTGTGACTGACCCGAGGGGAGGGCCAAACTTCCGGGGGTCCTTGCCATGGCGAGGTCTCTCTGAAGTGGGGACGGGCTTCTGTCAAAAATGGGTACCTGTTCCCCCCTGAAAGGTGCCAAATGTGGCAGCGGAGGGGGGGAAGCAAACTGGGTGGAGCTCCGCTTTAAACGAGCATCCCCGGATTAGTCCCTGGGAGCCAGGCACCTTATGGTAAATATTGCAGTGCTTATGCACAAATTGAATGAACATACTGCTAAACATCAATCCAAAATGGCGCCACTAGAGCAGCCTGAGCATGCACGGTAATTCATGATTCCACACATTTGCAAGCCGCTCCAGCTGTTCCAGCCACCTTACTGTGTGCAGTGTAACTTGGGTTGGAGCATGCATACTGCAATATTTAATGGACAGCGCCCTTCTCCCAGGGATGATGCTGGGAACCCAGCACCTGGGGATAACCGTAAGTTGAATGTCAGGAGGATACTAGGTCGAGTCTTTGAGTTACTTAATCCTAACCCCTGAGCTTTGTGTTACTAAATGCTAACTCCTGAACTCTGTGCTATTTGATACTGACCCCTAAACTCTCAGCATTACTGAATTCTGACCCCTAAACTTTGTAAGTTTCTCAGTGGCAGCTGGTGCTCAAAACTTTTGGGGCGGTGCAAACAAACTGAAAAATACTGAACCCCCCCCCCCATCAATTGCAGCCTCACTGTGCCCATCGATTGCAGCCATTGTGCCCATCGATTACAGCCACGTGTGCCCATCGATTGCAGCCACGTGTGCCCACCATATGCAGCCACGTGTGCCCACCATATGCAGCCACTTGTGCCCATCATATGCAGCCACTTGTGCCCATCATATGCAACCACTTGTGCCCGTCAAATGCAGCCACTGTGCCCATCATATGCAGCCAATTGTGCCCATCAAATGCAGCCACTTGTGCCCGTCAAATGCAGCCACTTGTGCCCAGTATATGCATCCACTTGTGCCCATCATATGCAGCCACTGTGCCCACTGACCCCCCTTCCCCCCCCCCCCCCACTCACGGGGCTTGCAGATCTGGCAGCCCCCCCTGTGCTCGGCTCTGACAGAGGGGACTTACCGCAGCAGCTCCTCTCCAATGCACCAGAGCGGCAGCAACCTCCGCTCCAGCGCGTCTCCTCCGCTCCTCTCTCTAAGTGCCAGGCATCCAATAGGGTGCTTTGGTCTGACGCCCTGCCTCCTGATTGGCAGGGAGGAAGGTTAGTGTGAAAATAGTGAGAATAAATTCCCTATCGTCACACAATTGGGTGGGATCAGTGCGCACTCTCTGCACCCTGAGCCCACCCTATTTTGAAGCCTATTAGACCCTCTGGCTCTAATCAGATGCTTCAAAAAGTACCACCCGCCATGCCCTCGTCCTGAAAGGGGCCGGGCGCATGACCTCTGAACTCTGTGCATTACTTACTCCTGCACTCTGTTACTTGATTGTGAACCCTGGACTCAATGCTTTACACTCTTCGCAGGATAAGCTCAGGTTTTATTTTACCATTCCCCCATTAAGCCCCACCTATTGCATAGCGCTCTACATCATTCCCTTCATTATGGTGCTCAAAGTATTTTGTCTTTATACTTTCACTATCCACCTCTTGTCCCAAAAGATTGTGGGAAACTGTTTCAGGACTTGTTAATACTAGGGGTATGACTTTGTGGATGTTGCTACAAATAAGGTTGTGGTCTTGTGGACAAGTTCAGTAGGGTGTGCCGGGATTTTTTTTTTAAATCTGGTAATCTGGTAATCTTAGGGGGTTGAGGGGCAGTAAAACGGAGGCTGTACTGCCTTTTTTCCACCCCCAAACGCAATTATTGGTTTGGTATTACTAGCTGACTTTCAGTGCAAGCAAAGTAGGTAAACGCAACAAGCCGTCTCCTGGTTTTTAGTTTAAGAGTGAGGATTTTCTGTTGACATTTCACTATTCGCTCTCTGAAAAATCCAGAGACAAAATGGCACTTATTTGCAGCAATCTGTTTCCGATATCCTGAGCGCTGTGTTTGAGGTTCCTGTTTTTAGGAAGTCATGCGTCTTGTGCTGTAACAGGCAAATAGAGCTGTAGATGCGATTTTCATTCACCGCAAAACCTCAGGCTCAGAAGAGGCCAGAAAATAGTTAAGACCCTGCAGAATGACCCAAAAATATATGAAAATAAACTGGCAGGTTTTAAACGTAAAAAAGAGTGATTGATTATCCTATCAGGACTTGGCATTTACATCCCCCAAAAGCGTTTTTCATGCGGGATCTTCCAAGCACTGCACACAGACCCTGTCTGAGCTAATCCAGGCTGATATAAAACACACCCTGGGTGTCTTTCAGACACTAATTGGATTTGGATATGTATAGAGCCAAGCTCGGGTCTGTTCTGTCTCGGAATGAGAGCGTGATTGTTAGTGTTTGCCATCAGGACAATCGCAAACTCAGAATGGGGGGAAGGGGGTCTGGGCGCGCATCTGCAGCATGACTTTTCATATGCTGGCCCCCGATTCACTGAATATAACCACGGGTAGTGGATGCTAGCTTCTATAGTGAAGAACACTAAATAACATTGCTGCCACAGAATAACACTTGCAGTGGTATGATATGTTCCCTTTGTGAAGGAAGCTAGATGCCATGACTTACGTTGTATAACAAGTCATCTTGAAAAATTTGGCGCATGATTTTTTTCAAGTAAACAGTTGAGCAAAACCAACCAATTGACCAAATCCATTTCCCTCAAAATGAGTTGTCAGTTTTTATTATTTTTAGGACTTAAAATAATATTTAAAAAAATGTCTTTTTGTTATGAAGTAATTTATTAGCCGACATATTAATAGCAATGCTCTTTTGAGCCAGTAGGTTGAGCTTTAGATCTATAGTTTAAGGTGCTCAGTAGCAAAAGCTGAAATTTACTCACACAAGTGAATGTCACAGCAGTGACTCCTCCCTCTCTCTGTCTCCTTTCTGCAGGACAGCTCCATCTTAATTCCAAAGACAGCATGCCTGAAAGGAGAAATCTGCTGTGCTTGATTATCTAACTCGTAGTGCTATGAGAATCACTTGCCATATGTCTTGTTTATTTGTAAATCAAAGATTAAAAAAACGGAGATAGAACAAATGTAAACTGACATATTAATAGCAATGTTCTTTTGAGCCAGTAGGTGGAGCTTTAGGTCTATAGTTTAGGGTGCTCAGTAGCTAAAGCTGAAATTTACTCACATAAGTGAATGTCACAGCAGTGATTCCTCAGTCTTGCTGTCTCTCCCTTGCAGGACAGCTTCATTTGAATCCCAAAGACAGCATGCCTGAAAGGAGATGTCTGCCGTGCGTGATTATTTAACTCATTCATGTGACTGCTATCCTTTTGGACTGGCTTTTAAAAGTACAGGTTCCAAGGTCGTCTTTCTAATGATGGTTTTATTTTTCCTTTAGTAAGTATCGACCAGTGAATTAAGAACTCCTGACCACGCTAATTGTTTAGGGTCAGTGACTCACTAAGGAGTGAGATTTCCCCACATTAGTTTGTGCCTTCGCCCTTCCCACAATCGTGAGATTTCCCTGTAGTAGATTGTGTCTCTGCCCCACCCACAATTCTATAATAAAGGTATTACTGTCTTACAGCTGGACTCTCCAGTTATTTGTTTATTTTACATTACAGAGAATGCATTGACACCATCACTTGACTTTGTAATGGCAGTGTTATTTGCGCAGAAATGATTACTCTGGTGGGGAGATCTCTACAGGAGTGCTCCTGAGAGGTTTAAGAAGCCAGCACCTGATTCTACTTGCCAACAACCACACAAATGTCAGTTTTGGGTGGGGTTGGCCTTTAATTAAGCCAGCATTCTGTAATGTATGGAATCGGCAGGTTACACAAGACTCAGCATTTTAAACTCGGCTCCTGTTTCTGGATTAATGCATCCTCCAGTCTTACACACTTCTTCTTTTTTTTTTTTTTGCTGAAGCAATTTCCCGCAGGAGAAAGTGTTAAAGTCATTTGAAGAGGCGGCAAGGAAAAGACGGCCTGAGGAATGATTCCCTTCGGAGATTTTAAAATGTTTAATAGCACTTCTGCACTTTTATTGTTAACACGTGAATGGCTGTCTGGCAGCCACCCTCCTCCTTCTCCGCCGCGCGTACCAGGCTGCCACTTGCAGGTGCTACGACACGCGGCGCTCCAACTGGAATAATTACTTTCAAATTAATTGCCTTAACTCTCTCACTGCCAGACTCCACTCTTGCGTGGAATAACACCAAAGGGGGACCCTGAGCAGTTTATTTTTGTGAGGCAGCACAGTGACAAAGTGGTTTACTCTTTCTTTGCACTGCTGGGACCTCCGGTTTAATTGCCACCAAAGACACTAGCTGCATGAAGACTGTTTGTTCTTCCTGTGCTGACGTTCAGTTCCTCCTACATTTCGTATATCTTTTAGTACATTTAATGTTATGTGGCTACACCATTTTGTTGCTTGAGATCTACTATGGCTTTTAAGAGCACTAAGTTGATTTTGTAATTATTTTCCCTACTTACAAAGAAATGAAGGGTCAATCATTTTCATCATAGGTGTATTTTAAATGATAGAGACAGATTATCAACCAAAAATGCAGAAAAAAACACATGATACAAATGTTATAAATTGAGTTGCAGTTCATTAAGTAAAATAAGTATTTGACCTCAAAGCAAAACATGACTTAGTACTTGGTGGGGAAACTCTTGTTGGCAAGCACAGAGGTACGATGTTTCCTGTAGTTGGTGACCAGGTTTGCGCACATCTCAGGAGGGATTTTGCTTCACTTTTCTTTACAGATAGTCTGTAAATCCTTAAGGTTTCTTGGCTGTCATTTGGCAACTCGAAGTTCCAGCTCCCTCCATAAATTTTCTATAGGATTAAGGTCTGGAGGCTGACTAGGCCACTCCATGACCATAATGTGCTTCTTTTTGAGCCACTCCTTTGTTGCCTGGTGGTATGTTTTGGGTCAATGTCATGCTGGAAGACCAATCCACGACCCATCTTCAGTGTTCTGGCTGAGGAAAGAAGGTTCTCATCCAAGATTTTACAATACATGGCTCTGTCTATTGGCCCCTTAATGAGGCAAAGTCGGCCTGTACCTTTAGCAGAGAAACCGCCCCAAAGCATAATGTTTCCACCTCGTGCTTGACTGTAGGGATGGTGTTCTTAGGGTCACAGTCAACATTTTTCTCCCTCTAAATACAGCGAGTCGACTTAATGCAAAGAGCTCAATTTTGATTTCATCTGACCACAGCACTTTCTCCCAATCCTTCTCTGAATAATTTAGATGTTCACTAGCAAACTTTAGATGGGCCTGTACATGTGCCTTCTTGAGGAGAGGGACCTTGTTGGTGCTGCAGGATTTCAATTAATGGGGGCGTATTGTTTTACCAATGGTTTGTTTGGTGACTGTGGTCCCAACTGCATTGAGATCATTCACAAGCTCCTCCTGTGTAGTTCTGGGCTGATCCCTCACGTTTCTCATGATCATCCTTAAGCCATGAGGCAAAATCTTGCATGGAGCTCCAGACCGAGGGTGATTGATGGTTATTTTGTATATCTTCCATTTGTGAATAATTACTCCAACAGTTGTCTCCCTCTCAACAAGCTTCTTGCTGATGGTCTTTGTAGCCCATTCCAGCCTCGTGCAGGTCTACAATTTTGTCCCTGACATCCTTTGACATTTCTTTGGTTTTGCCCATGATAGTGAGGTTTGAGGCTGGGTTCACACTGGTATGAGACGACAGTCTTACCACTTTGGATCCGACTTTGCCATGCGACTTGAAGTCCGACATTCGTCCGACTTCAATGAACAGGGATCCGACTTTGATCCCCGATAATACCAGGCACTGTGTCTGGTATTAATCTTTAGGGGAAAATCCACGCAAAATGTTTAAAAAAAAAAAAATGGCATGGGTTCCCCTCAACGAGCATTCCAGGATCTTTGGTCTGGCATGGATTTTAAGGGTAACCCCCACACCGAAAAAACTGTGTGGGGGTCCCCCCAAGATCCATACCAGACCCTTATCCGAGCACACAGCCGGCAGGTCAGGAAAGGAGGTGGGGATGAGCGAGCGGTGCCTGCCCTACTTCCAGTACCGTGCCAGGTCCCATGCCCTCAAAATGGGGGAAAGGTGTTTGTTGATGCGGACAAGTTCCTCTTCCCGACAACCCTGGCTGTTGGTTTTCGGGATCTGCAGGCGGTGAGCTTATCGGAATCTGGAAGCACCCTTTAACAAGGGGGTCCCCAGATACCACCCCCCACCCTATGTGAATGAGTATGGGGTACATTGTACCCCTACCCATTCACCTAAAAAAAAGTGTCAAAAATAAAACACACTGGGTCCTCTCCGATATCTCCTCGCTCTTTTGCTGGGTCTTCTCTGCTGTCTTTTCCCTCTGTTCTTCTTCCGATGTTGACTCGATGCTCTCTCCCACTCTAATGCTGGGTGCGCAGTGTGCCACTACTTATATTGGCATGGGGTAGGGTCACCGGGTGATGCCTTCTGGAGGCCCCACCCCTTATGACGTCACCACATGGAGCATGATGGGGCGGTGATGTCATAAGGGGCATCCACCCCATGCCAATATAAGTAGTGGCACACCACGCACCCAGCATTAGAGCGGGAGAGAGCTTTGAGTCAACATCAGAAGAAGAACAGAGGGAGAAGACAGTGGAGAAGACCCAGCAAAAGAGCGAGAAGATAGCGGAGAAGACCCAGCCAAGGCAGAAGACAGCAGACAGAGGAAGAAGAACCGGAGAGGGCTACAAGACTTCAGCGGAGAGCGGAGAAGACCCAGAGAGGGGAGAAGAACCGGCAGAGACAGAAGACCTCAGCGGAGGAGGCGGAAGAGCTGAAGAGGGGAGAAGTGGGAAGAGACACCGAAGCTGCCATAATAAATTACTTTAAAAATATGTGTAATGTGTTATATTTTTTACATTTTTTTTAAGTGAATGGGTGGGGGGCCAGGATCTGGGGGGCCCCTTGTTTTCCCCTGAAAATCCATACCAGACCGAAGGGCCTGGTATGCTCTTGGAGGGGGAACCCATGCCGTTCTTTTTTTAAATTTGGCGTGGAGTTCCCCTTCAAGATCCTCAGAGCACAAGTCGCATGCTAAAGTCGGGTCAGTTAAGACAGCGATCTGACTTTGATCCGAATTCAGTGATATTCAATGGGCTGAAGTAGGATCAAAGTCAGACCAAAGTAGTGCAGGGAACATTTTCAAAGTCGGACAGACTTGTGTCGGACCAGTTAAGACTGCTCCCAAATGGAAATATTGATTTTTTTACATGTCACATGACACATGACACATGAGACATGAGCTCCCAATGTCGGAGCATTTGTAGTACCAGTATGAACCCGGTCTGAGTGGAAGAAAGAGATTCTGTGGACAGGAGTCTTTTATACACATAATGAGTTGTCATTAGGAGCACCTTTTTAAAATTGACAGGACTAATCTGTGTATTACATAGTCACATACTGTAGCCAGTCTGTGGGAGCCAGAATTATTGTTGGTTGGTAGGGGATCAAATACTTATTTGGCTCGCTTAACTGCAACTCAATTTATAACCTTCTGTATCGTGTGTTTTTTTTTTTTTCAAGATTTTTGGTTGATTTTCTGTCTCTATCATTTAAAATACACCTATCATAATAATTATAGACCCTTTATTTCTTTGTAAGTGGGCAAATTTACAAAATCTGCAGGGGATTAAATAATTATATTCGCCACTGTATATCTTTCCTTCGCATTACCAAAATTTTTTAATAATTCTCGCTTGACACAAAGAAGCAATGCATGCATGCTTTGAAAAAAAGAGGATTGGCTGTGTCACCCAGAGATTTTCTGTATGTGATGATGAGCATTTACCAAGTATTTCTAGTTTGCTCTGGGTGACAGTCCTATGCACATCCTCACTCCCCAGTTTATGGCCTGTATAAGCACAGGTTACACAGGGAGTTGTGTCTATGTCAGGGTATTGGGAGCTCAGACAGTAGACGGTCCATAAAAAGACACACAGCTGAGAATTCCCATATATGGGGATATAGCAACTCTGCCTGCAGCCCCAACACACACGCTGGCTGCAGGCTGACTGGATGTATGGATGCAGCCTGAACACTGCCAGTTGCTGACATTACACACATGTTAAAGGAGAACAACAGGCAACGAGTAAACCTGTAATCTACAGTGCAAACTAGTAATGGTGTTCTGTTAGGGTCAAAATGCATCCACAGGTTACCTTAATCTGCATTTTGTATCCCTTTAACTTTTAAAGCTATATTAGCCAGGGCTTTCACAGTGCCTCTGGGAGTGTCTGAGACTTGGAATTGTATAAAGATTTAAGCTGGTTCAAATCTTGGCCGGTTCAGCAGAGATTAGCCAAGATTTGAACTATGTATTGGCAGGCTGAATGCACCTAAGTTGATCAATCAAATGAGGTACAACCAGAATGTCGGATTTTACATGCGATTATTGCTTGCCACTATTATGGCTGCTAGCAGTAATCACTATGTTCTCCCACGGGGGACCTGTGGTTGCAGGAAAGAAAATTGCTCCATCTATGCCAGGATTTAGACTGCTTTTCAAAATGATGGATTGGAATTTTGAGACTTTTTGACCTTTGCAATTCCAGGGTTCAGAACAGAGAGTTGCAAGGTAGCTGATTACTGATGGGCTGGCTTTAGATATTTATAAATGGGACATCACAGAACAGGAATTTTGGAATACCAGTCTAATAGTAAACCCAAAGATGCATTCTGATGCCATTGGTTTCTAGTGAATTTATAAGCAGCATTCTTATGAATTTGAAGTCTCAGTGATGCCACTGGTCTCTAGTAATCTGATAGTCTGTGTGTAGCACCCTGGAGTTTAGGCAGGGATGCTTCTCACAAATGTACTTGCCAGGAGTAGTTATACTGGTTGCTTGCTAGAGATTCATTGATTTCTCCCTAAGTTTGGCCTTGTTGCACTTTTCTTTTCTACCACTAGGTGACCGGGTACTTGGTGGTACTAGATATGAGAAGAGCAACCCAAGGTCAGGTTATGGGTATATGGGACATCTCAGCCAATGGGCAGGGGTTTTCTTGAATCCCTTGGCCTGCTGGGAGAACATATATATTCTGGGGGAGTCAGGTGATCTGTGTTCTGTGCCACCTGGACGGCTGTCTGGATGGACGTGTGTCATATTGCCCTGGTTGCTAGGCTGTCTGAGGGCCTATTCAGAAGCAAGAGAACAGAACAGAGTTGAGGTTGTGGCTTGCACTCCAACCAAAATTGATGGTTCTGTTGGCCAGAGAACCTGTCAGTGGTCGCATGTAGAGGAAAAGCTGTCGCCAGTAAGGGACTATCTGCTTTATTACCAAGGACCACAGTGAGTAACTGAAGCAAGTACCAGAGCAGAATTCTCACCAACCGGGGACGGTGAAGAATCTGGAAACTTCAGTAGGTATCAAGCCAGGGACCCAGCCAGCGGAGGAGATGCTTGCAGAGCAGCCTTGTGTATCAAGCAAGGGACCGAGCAGGCCAGCGGGGGTTGAAGTTTGAGAGGTATCTAGAGTGCCAAGCTAGGGATCCAACAGAGAAGTGGGAGTGACGCTTGAGGAAGATACCACGTGAAGATTGAAGGCGCTCAAGGGATTCAGTGATAGTGAATCAGTGGGTCTAGTGAGAAACCAGGAGCTCAGTGTATTGGAGAATTACAAGGAGAGATTGTAGCGAAAGTGAATGTATGTACAGAGTGCAGGGATCGGCAGTATGTTATGTACAGAGTGCAGGGGTCAGCAGTATGTTATATACAGAGTGCAGGGTCAGCAGTACATTACGTACAGAGTGTAAGGGGCAACAGAATATCTTGCAAGGAGTGAACAATCATATGATGTTGGACAAACATAGGCATCAGTCATGTTTATTACTTGAATCACACTGCCGTTTAAAAACCTTACTATATGAAAAATGGTAACAAGCATAATACAAAGTATAACAAGGCAGTGCAACTACTGTAGTGCAGGGTTGTCTAGGGATAGTTCCCACAAAAGCCAATAGGTGGCAGCACAATACAGAAAAACCTTATCTAAGAGAACAGACTATGGTGCCTTTTACAGCAGCGCTGTCCAGTTCATTCAGCAGGAGATATGTTCACACATTCCCTGCTGACATCCGTGTCTGTTAATTTTTTTTCTGCGTTTTAAACCCTGAGCTTTCTGGACCTGCATTGGATTTACAATGTATGAGCAGCCAGATGAAAACAAACTGGCATGCGTTTACATAAGGCTACCTCTGATCTGTCACTTTTTGGTCTTAAAAAATGGGAAAGGATCCATTTTTTCCTGGACCTGAATTAACTTGGATGTAAGCAGCACCTGCCCGTAGACAGATGTTTTAAAAAAAAACTGAGAGGCACACGTGATCATACTGCCCGTGTGAAAGGGACCTAAAAAACAGAAATCACTACCAATAAATAGCACAGAACAGTTTAGTCTACTGTAAACACACTTACCTGTGGTTGCCTGGGGGTCACATGGAGGCTGGTTGTAGCTGGTACTCCATGTAGTCGGCCACAGGGATCCTAGGACAGGCTTCACAAAGAGAAAACAGAAGGAGTCTCTGGTCTGAATGCCCAGGCAGCGACAGAAATCCCATGGCTGGGTGTAAAAGGAGGCAGCTGAAGATGCTGGGCCACCCCACTGGAAAGGCAGTATGCCAGGGCCACCGAGCACAGTACCCACCACAATGACTGAGGTTTAGGATACAGCAGCATGTTCTTGCATTTTTTTAAGGCATCCCGCACACTGGGGGGCAATAAGGAGAACCCCTCGCCTGGTGACCACTATTGTTCCCAGTCACTGCTCTCCCATCAGAGGTGTTTTTTTTCCAAGCACCTGAGAGTGGAAAACTGTGTTATGGATATCCTCTGGACAGGTCCAATAGTCCTGGGAATATGGGAGCTCAGTGGATTGTGGGAAAAATAATTAAAGAGGATTGCACCCACTTCAGGGAAAAGGGGACTCTACTACAACCTACTTGAACTTGCTGTCCTTGCAAGGTTGTAGACCATACAAAATCATGTTGCTCAAAGTGTTCAGGTGGCTTTCCTCTGGGAGTGTCTGAAAGGTTGAGGCTTGGATCAGTTTACAAGGTTATGAGGTGATGCTTTCTCGTCTTCAGGCATATTGGTAGATGGTGCATCAGAGGGCTCCACAGATGGATAAAGTATCTGAGCTGGGGACAACTGAGCTGAATGGTTTTGCCAGGGTAGGTAACTGCTCCTGAGAGTCTTGGAGGTACTTGTAGAAAAATAAAGGGTAGCCACCATTGGACCTTTTGATGGTCAAGACACCTGTTGCTCAGGAAATTGGACAGGTTTTCTAAAACCCCAATTACAAAAAAGTTGGGATGCTGTGTGTAATCTGCATAGAAACAGAATCCAATGATTTGCAAATCTCTTGGCAGTCTGATTACGAGTTGGTACTGCTACCATGAATTTTGTAAAATCACCCACCATCACAAGCACATGATGGCAACAGTCTTCAGACATTTCAAGACTAAGGAAGTCAACAGTTATTACTTTGAGCAGATTGATGCAAGCCAGGTATAGGTAGCACCTGGGCCATGGTCCCTCTTCTACGCTGAACAGACCACACAGTGTCGGCAAACTTGTTTAACTAGAACAGACTCGCGCAAATGGCTTCTCCCTTGAACCAAGAGAACCTCTTTTGGACACCCCAATGTCCCGCTTCTTTGTAAATTCTCTCTGTCATGGAAAAAACTTGAGGCCATGACAAATACAAATAGACATATTAGATCGCTAATGAGTCATAGGGGAAAATCATTCTTCAGTCAGTATATTCAGTATTGTATGCTATCACGCAAGATGAGGCGAGGTCAGTCATTCAGCAATCTCCTGGTTTATGGCAACAGCTTTGATCTCTTTCTGGAACCACCGAACCATACTGCCTTGTGTAGAGAGGCAAGCACTGGGTCTTCTTTCAGCGTTCATGCACAGTTATATATTTCTAGACGTTCACCTGAAATTTGCTCCTAGATCTTCTCCCGGTTAAGTTGCAGGATTTTATATCTCAATTGGGCCTGTTTAAAGGTTACTGGGACAGGGCATCTGCTGCCTGATTTTTCTTTCTGGGTAGATAGTGTAAGGAAAACCTGAACTTTGCCAGATGAGCCACCCATCATTGTTTTAGTGCTCCAAATGTAATTGTTTGGATGTGTACCAATGGATTGTCAAACTTGATGTCAGGGTACTCACCAAGGCCGAGATGCTGAGAGTGGCTCCCCTTGCAGCTGAGAGCACTTAATCCTGAAGGTGGTACAGAGTGTATAGGGCACAGAGAGGCACGGGTTACCAGCAGGTAAGTAGGTCTTAAATGGAGGAGTAGAGATGCCGTGCAGGAATGGACTTGACACCAGACTGGAGTAGGAAATCCGGCCAGGGCTCTAACCCAACAGACCCAACAATAGTCTCTGGGACTGAGTCTTAGGAGGATACTGGGGATTAGGCACAGAGAGTTCACTAGAAGCAAGTCACGGTCATACACAGGAAGCAGGGCAGTAGGGTAGTCCTTTAAACAAGCCAGGGGTCAAACACAGGAGACGGGTCAGCAGAGGAATCCTTTAGACAAGCCGGGGTCATGCACAGAGATCTGGTAAGTAGAGAAGTCCTTAGACAAGCCGGGGGTCAAACACAGAAGAAACTTAACATTAATAAATCACCGGGACCAGATGGCTTGCACCCAAGGGTACTTAGGGAACTCAGTCAAGTAATTGCCAGACCATTGTTCCTAATTTTTACTGACACTCTACTGACTGGAAAGGTACTAGTTGATTGCAGAAAAGCCAATGTAGCACCAATATTTAAAAAGGGCCCAAAATACATCCCTGGGAATTACAGACCAGTTAGCCTAACATCAATAATATGTAAACTCTTGGAGGGGATGATAAGGGACTATATACAAGATTTTAGTAATGAGAACGGTATCATTAGCAGTAATCAGCATGGATCTACTAACCTTCTATGAGGAGGTGAGTGTCCAGCTAGATAAAGGAAGGCCCGTAGACATGGTGTATCTGGATTTTGCAAAAGCATTTGACACAGTTCCCCATAAACTTTTACTGTACAAAATAAGGTCCATTGGCATAGACCATAGGGTGAGTACTTGGATTGAAAACTGGCTACATTGGTGATAAATGGGGAGTACTCAGAATGGTCAGGGGTGGGTAGTGGGGTCCCCCAGGGTTCTGTGCTGGGACCAATCCTATTTAATTTGTTTATAAATGACCTGGGGATGGGGTAAACAGTTCAATCTCTGTAATTTGCGGACGATGCTAAGCAGGGCAATAACTTCTCTGCAGGATGTGGAAACCTTGCAAAAAGATGGGCAACTACATGGCAAATGAGGTTCAAAGTAGCAAAATGTAAAATAATGCATTTGGGAGGCAAAAATAAGAAAACTATCTATACACTGGGGGGGGGGGGGAGAACCTCTGGGGGAATCTAGGATGGCAAAGGACCGGAGGGTCCTAGTAGTATATAGGCTCAGCAATGGCATACAATGCCAAGCTGCTGCTAACAAAGCAAACAGAATATTGGCATGCATTAAAAATGGGATCAACTCCAGAGATAAAACGATAATTCTCCCGCTCTACAACACTCTGGTCCGGCCGCACCTAGAGTATGTAAAAAAGAAGGCTGGTAGCAGAGGAATCCTTAGATGAGCCAGGGGTCAAACACAGAAGTCAGGTAGCAGAGGAATCCTTTAAACAAGCCGAGGTCAAAATACTGGAGAGGATCAGAGCAGGTCAGGGTCAATCTGGGTCACAACAGGTCAACACAGGTTAGCAGAACTTGAGACAGGAACACAGGAAGCTGAGGGACAAACCAGCAATTAGACAAGGGGCTTGTCAGCCTTTAATAGGCCAACAAGGGGGTGTAACGTTAATGCACGCTTCAGTCCCGTCCCGCTGTACCGCATACCCGTGTGCACCGTCCCGCTATATCGCGCACCCGCATGTGAGGGAGTGCTAGTATGCTGCGCAGGTGCAGAGGAACGTTCCGATACTGGCAAGTCCAGCTCCTGCCATTTCTCTGACACTTGACCTCTGTTAAGTATGTTGCAAATCATTTGGTGACTGCTCATACCAACAGCTCTAGCTTAAGAGTCCCTAGGCCCTGGGTACTGGTGTTGGTTCTTAACAGGGAATAGGTGGGAAAAGCCAACAAAGGACAGTACAGGAACCAACATCCACATTCCACGTTTGTGTGGTCCCCTTTTGGCCTACCACATGTAGAAGCTTTTCGATTGGGTCCAAGTAGTGTGCCTAGTGCTTAAACTGTTTAAGCGCCGGTTTGACTCTATAAACCTGTGAGTGCAATGATTTTATTTTTCTTTATCTATTCAAATAAAAAGATTTACCAGCGGTAGGGTCTGTGCTTCTCTTTCTCTCTTTGTTTTTTCACACATTGTCAAAGATTAACTAAATTTCTTGGCCATTGAAGCATACATGCATATCATGGCAATTGACCACCATATCTTCAGTACACAAGTGAGGGGTTGTTTTACATGAACACCCCACTGCCTGACTACTTGTGGTGGGGCATTCTAGTTTACTGTGTACTCTGTGTTCAGCTAGGGCAATCCTTGAGGCAATGGCCCATTTCCTAACAGCCCTAGCACTGGGATAGTGACTTTTCTTGTCTAGGTCATTTCTGAGGCATTGTTTGCTTTCTACATGAGGAGGCATTCTCTCTTCACCTTTTGGGATATTCCTGCCCATGTCTAAACATATATAGACCATCCCTTCCATCAGTTTCCAGGTGGCATTCCATGGAGCTGTCTGTTCAATTTCCCAGATCCACTGGTTTTCTGCTTGTGTCAGTCATGGGTATACCTGAATTGTTGAGTCCCTACTTTGGGCAAACTATGGCCGCAAAATGTAGGTTGCTTGTATCTTTGTATAGTAAGATTCCTCTGACCTTGTCAGACAGCAGTCCATCCACAAAACTGTTCCTTTTTGCAATTCCAGCACATAATGCAGAAAAAACTTTCAACACCCTACTTCCTTCCAAAGAAGTGAACCTTGAGGTCCCCTAATACAACCGCCTGCCTGTACACTGCTTCCAGGCAGCTGACTATCTTGACCTGAGTCCTGATCGTCTGCCGTGAGATGCAGGATTAACCTCCTCACTTTCCCCTTTAGGACATTATTAGCCATTTCTGCCTGCTGATTGGAAAGAATCCTATATGAGCAGGTTAGGTCCCGTAATCTTTAGATTCAGTCATCCAAGTCATGATCTGGACCTTTGGACCTTTGTACTTGGCTGTTGCAGCTGGAATTTGCGCAAACCAGAATCCTTGCGAATAAGCCAGTTTGCTGAAACTGAAAAGGAGCAGGCCTGGGTGGGGACTATGTATATGCAGATATACCACTTGATATTCTGATTAAAACTTTTTGGATCAAATATCGATAGTCTATTGATGGCATGTGGAGACAAGATTTTCCAACCAGCACGCGGCTTCTGCAGTGTGTGAGAGGGGCATGGGTCTAGAGTGTTAATCTGTGTTTGTGAAATGTAATAGGCTGTTTGTTTTGTGCTACTCACATCATCGTTGTCTGACATAGCTGATTCAAGTGCTAGGAAGAGGTATTAGCCAAATAATAAGCCAAATTTCCCCTCTAACACATTAATAGCCATATCTGCCTACTGAGTAGACCAAATCTTTATATGTTCGGATTGGGTACATAAAAAAGGAGTGTTGGGACTTTAGATGAGGTGTGTATGAAGAGGCTCAACAATGAAACAATGTAATATGGATGTGTTTATTGTCTAAAACACACAGCAGTAGCATGCAGCATTGAGTTCATACAAATATAGTAAACACGTAAAAAGCATGTTGCAAACCATAAACATGTAAATATCGACTTATAATGACATTGTTAAAAAGGTGATTCTCCAAGAGATGGAATCTTTAAAACCCAAGGTTTGGTCCTAAAAGTAAAACATGATGCATCTGTATAATTCCAACACGTTTCATGGCTTAATTCCACTCTTCAGGGGCGGATGGGTTATGAATTAGATCTGCAAAAAGACATGGACATATCACATAAAGTCTAAACATGAAACACAAAAATGGGGAACGGTGACGTGGTGATGAAGATATCTATCTCCTAGATTACTTGCTTATTGGCAGCATGTGAGGGTAGGTAAGCTGGAGCACATGGGCTAGTATAATTGTCTGTGCCGGGAGCTGAGGTGAGGCCCGTGGGAAGACAAAGAACATGAATGTGATTCCCAGAAACATTTACATGTATATACCAATGTCTTTCTTTCTTTCTCATCGTTCACTTGGGTTAGGGGTCCTCTTCACATCCAACCCACATGGGTCTTATTATTTTTACTTATTCCTTAATTTTAGATTGAAGCCCCTGTTTCACCTGCTGTTTGGATATTCATGTTTCTGGGAATCAGGGTTACTTTATGTGTGACACACAAGCTGCTGAGTCAGCTGGGCTGCCAGATCGATCTTGTCTCATGATGAGCATTCCATAACCACCTTAATATTATTCTCATTCCCCCCCCCCCCCCCCCCGTGCCAGTAGCTCACCCCTCCACCCTTGGCTGTAGACAGTGTATTTTTATGATAATCCCTCTCAGCTGTTTTTCTCCCCAGAAATTAATTGCTCTCCTTCCCGTTTCTCGCTCGCTCAGCTGTAATAGTGCTGAGAGCCTTCTGATCGATACTGTAATCCTTTAACAACTTAGCTGCTTGAATGGGCTGAACAGCGCAGGCTCACCCAGAGGGCCAGGAGATCTGAGCGTTGCAAGATACTGAGCACCACACAGCATGTAGTAGTAAAAGGAGGGTTAAAGGAGAAAAAGTAGTGGCATGGGAAGTTTGCATATTACTGGTCACTTCTCCATCAGCATGTCACAACTGAGAAAATCAGTACCAAGAAAGAAAGTGTGGCTCCCACAATGCAATATAACTCGCTCCGTCCAGTGTTGTAAATAGGACCAGCAGAGTCCTGGGCTTGTGTGCATGAGAGGATAAGATAAAGAAGCTGATGACCCCTGCTCTGCCTCTCAGCAGTCAATGAGGCTTCCCCACTGTGGCCTGAATTTACCATTTCATCTGCCACGCAGGAGTGTTAGGAGCAAAAATCTGTATCTATGCCCTTGCTGGGTAGTTTCTCCCTCTCATTAAATGTGTCAATGTATTTATTACAGATATTTATACAGCGTCAACAATTTATTCAATGCTTTACATACTGTACATTCATATCAGTTTCCTATCTAACATGCATACAAACACACATGAGCCAATTCCTACCAGCATGTCTTTGGGGTGTCAGTGTGGGAGGAAACACACGCAAGCACAAGGAGAACATTCAAGCTCCATGCAGATAGTGTCCAAGCCAGGATTCGAACCAAGGACCCCAGTACTGCAAACAGAAGTACTAACTCATAAGCCGCTGTGTAAAACATTTACCAATAAATATGAGCACTCTGGCTTTGTCAAGTATGTGTGCTTATGTTGCAGTGTAAATGGAAGGACATTGGATTAGATTGTTACCTAATCTATGTGAAAACAGATGGTTAAGACCAGTTCCTTTTTTGCAGTCAAGGCACCCTTCAAAATTATGGACATTCCTGAAGCGCCCCATTCTAAAATGTTAAAAACTATTTTGATAGTTTTACATAATACATCAACACATGTAGGACACCCAACATTACAGGTGATTTGTTGCTCCAAAGCAAATACCCTTTTGCAAGCTGGTACTTACTAGTATTCCAATGTTTCTCTTCTCCCTCAGTTTTTCTCCATCACTTAGCTAATGAGACCCCAAAGCTGACATAGAGAGGTAAGGGAGGGTCAAACAAGGATGATATGCAGGCAACTGACATCCTCCTTATCAACTGATGATGTCATTAGGAGGTTGTTAACTAGAAGGTTGTAATGGTGTACAATGAAAACCTGTGGCTTTGTCAGGGGCGTACCTAGTGCATTTGGCACCCGGGGCGGATCCTATATCTGGCACCCCCCCACCTTAAAACGTAAAAACACCCCACTGTGCTCCCTGCATACCTCTGCATACTTAAATATCTCTTTTTTACTACTGTGTACATTACACACCCCCCTGCACCTCTGGACCCCTTTACATTACACAGCACCCTGCACCTCTGGACCCCTTTACATTACACAGCACTCTGGACCCCTTTACATTACACAGCACCCTGGACCCCTTTACATTACACAGCACTCTGGACCCCTTTACATTACACAGCCCTTGCACCTCTGGACCCCTTTACATTACACAGAGCCCTGCACCTCTGGACCCCTTTACATTACACAGCACCCTGCACCTCTAGACCCCTTTACATTACACAGCACCCTGCACCTCTGGACCCCTTTACATTACACAGCACCCTGCTCCTCTGGACCCCTTTACATTACACAGCACCCTGCACCTCTGGACCCCTTTACATTACACAGCACCCTGCACCTATAGACCCCTTTACATTACACAGCACCCTGCACCTCTAGACCCCTTTACATTACACAGCACCCTGCACCTCTGGACCCCTTTACATTACACAGCACCCTGCACCTATAGACCCCTTTACATTACACAGCACCCTGCACCTCTAGACCCCTTTACATTACACAGCACCCTGCACCTCTAGACCCCTTTACATTACACAGCACCCTGCACCTCTAGACCCCTTTACATTACACAGCACCCTGCATCTCTGGACACCTGTATGTTACACAGACACCTCCCCTAACAGCTCTGGACCCCCTGCATGTTACACAGACCCGCCTACAATACAGACCCCCCCTGCACAACCCCCCTACAGTGCAGACCACCCCCCTTCAGTACAGACCCCCCTACAGTGGAGACCCCCCTACAATGCAGAGCCCCCCCCCCTACAGTACAGACCCCCCTACAGTGGAGACCCCACCTACAATGCAGACCCCCCTACTACAATGCAGACCCCCTTCAGTACACAGAGTGACCCCCCCTTCAGTACAGACCCCCCCACGACCCATAATGTACCTCAGGTCAGGAGTGTCAGCGCGGGAAACACAGCAGCACACACGTAGACTACAAGGAGGAGGGGGAGGCGGAGCCGGCGGCTTCACTCTGCTCGGCTGTATGACACAGCCGAGACAGATCAGAGCCGTGGAGAGCGGCGAACAGCCCCTCCCCCTCCTCTCACCTCACTGTGCCGCTGCGCAACATATATCAGCGCTCGGCGCGCTGTCCCCGCTTCCATCGCGGAGGGGGGAGCCAGCCTGACACCCCCCCAGTGTGTGGCACCCGGTGTGGCCCCCCCGCACCCCACTTAGTACGCCACTGGGCTTTGTGTAACTAAAAAGCAGGTTTCATCCACCCACCAGCTTGTATACAATTTTGGGGCAGGTTTTAGGCAATTTGCCAAGGCACCCCAGGGTGCCTGGCCACCTTGGTTGGCAGCTGTTATCTCATACATTAGGTGAACCCAATACAGTATAGGCAACACTAAGTAGAAGTGAAAGCATTTGAATGTTAAATCGGAGGCGGGGGGAGGGGGTGGGGGTTGGGGCGTGATATTGCTCAAAGCTGGAATCAAGGTCTCTGTTGAATATTTTACTTTGTTGCCAGAGAATAGCACTGTAGAGAGAGTCCCAGAGCAGAAGGAGAGAAATGGATTGGCGTAGGGACTGCATTACAGGTGTGGAAAGCACAGTCATGCTTTTTGGAGAAAAAGTTGTCCCTTTTTAAGAAGGGGGGAATGGCCGAAGCAGGGGAGGCGCTCGAGTCAGGAAGTAAGGAGGAAGGAATGGGAGTGACGTCATTAGTGAGCGGCGGAGGAGAAGATTCCCACCCACCCTCCCGAGTATGGTTAATTATAATAGGGGCAGTGGTTGGGTCTTTGGAGGAGGAGAATATGGATGTTATATGCATATATAACATGGTTGGTACCCATCTGTGGGATGGGGTTAACATGGTTGGTACCCATCTGTGGGATGGGGGTTAACATGGTTGGTACCCATCTGTGGGATGGGGATTAACATGGTTGGTACCAATTTGGGGATGGGGTTAACATGGTTGGTACCCATCTGTGGTATGGGGTTAACATGGTTGGTACCCATCTGTGGATGGGGGTTATCAGGTACCTTCCGGTTAACGAGGGGTTAACCAGGAAGGGGTTAAAGGTAGGTCACTGCGAAAGTTGAGTACCATCTCCGGGTCCGGGGGCTTGCGATCGGAGGCCTAAAGTTAAAAGAAGTTTGGCGCAGTGACCAGTGGGGTGGGGTTCCCCTTTAAGACCCCGAAAGTACATAAAGTTGGTTAAGAGTTATTTAAAATGTTATTTATTTAATTTTATGGTAATTGTTAATAAAAGGCCGTCAAGGCCATTTACTCCAAAAATCTTGTCATGTCATTTGTGAGGGGATTTGGAAGGGTTAGATATTATGTTTAAGGGATGGCTTAAGGGACTGTGGGTTAGGTCCTTCACATGTCATGACTTTATTACATAACAACATATATTTCTTAAAGCAGAACTTCAGCCAAAAAATTAGATAAAAAAGAATAGCCCAAAGATACAAGACCATCTTCTGCTTCAAAATTCACATTCAATACAGAGACCCAACCCCCCCCAGCCGCGGTACCTTTTTCTGCAAATGGATGTCTTCAGTCTGATGGCCAGTATCATTCAAACCACGTCCTCTGAGCCCAGGTTGCCCAGCCTGTAAATTCATTCTCCAGTGAAGGAAAAAAAAATCCAAGAGGTGCTGTAACTTTAATGTGAGCTCATACAAAGTTGGGAGAGGATAAAAATGTTTGGAGTGCTCAATGGTTTAGGTTAGTCTGCTCACAACAGACAAGGCTACCCTCCAGTGGGTACCAAGCAGGTTACCAGAAAAAAGCATACACCACTAGGAGTGCCAGACCAAAGGATTAAAGAGCTCAAGGTCATTTATTGGTTTAAACCAGTGGTCTCCAAACTGTGGCCCTTTGCTTGATTTATCCAGTCCTTGAGGCATTATTCCTTCCACTGAAAACAAAAATGGGGCACTATTTCTCCCAATGACACTAACTACAGTATCTCACAAAAGTGAGTACACCCCTCTGCATTTTTGTGAACATTTTATTATATCTTTTCATGTGACAACACTGAAGAAATAACACTTTGCTACAATAAAAAGTAGTGAGCGTACAGCTGGTATAACAGTATAAATTTGCTGTCCCTTCAAAATAACTCAACACACAGCCATTAATGTTTAAACCGTTGGCAACAAAAGTGAGTACACCCTTAAGTGAAAATGTCCAAATTGGACACAATTAGCCATTTTTCCTCCCCCAGTGTTATGTGACTCATTAGTGTTACAAGGTCACTGGAAATTCAACATGGCAACTCATGGCAAAGAACTCTCTGAGGATCTGAAAAAAATAATTGTTGCTCTACATAAAGATGGCCTAGGCTATAAGAAGATTAGCAAAAACCCTATAACTAAGCTGCAGCACGGTGACCAAGACCATACAGTGGTTTAACAGGACAAGTTCCACTCACAACCAACTCCAGAACTCCATGGTCAACCAAAGAAGTTGAGTGCACGTGCTCAGCGTCATTTCTAGAGGTTGTCTTTGGGAAATAGACATATAAGTGCTGCCAGCATTGCTGCAGAGGTTGAAGGTGTGGGGGGTCAACCTATCAGTGCACAGACCATACGCCTCACACTTCACCAAATTGGTCTGCATGGCTGTAGTCCCAGAAGGAAGCCTCTTCTAAAGATGATGCACAAGAAATTCCACAGTTTGCTGAAGACAAGCAGACCAAGGACATGGATTACTGGAACTATGTCCTGTGGTCTGATGAGACCAAGATAAACTTATTTGGTTCAGATGGTGTCAAGCATGTGTGGAAGCAACCAGGTGAGGAGTACAAAGACAAGTGTGTCTGCCTACAGTCGAGCACGGTGGTGGGAGTGTCATGGTCTGAGGCTGCATGAGGGCTGCCAGTACTGGGGAGCTACAGTTCATTGAGGGAACCATGAATGCCAACATGTACTGTGACATACTGAAGCAGAGCATGATCCCCCTCCCTTCGGAGACTGGGCTGCAGGGCAGTATTCCAACATAACGACCCTAAACACACCTCCAAGACGACCACTGCCTTACTAAAGAAGCTGAGGGTAAAGGTGGTGGACTGGCCAAGTATGTCTTCAGACCTAAATATTGACACTGGGCCCAATTTGGACATTTTCACTTAGGGGTGTACTCACTTTTGTTACCAGCGGTTTAGACATTATTGGCTGTGTGAGTTATTTTGAGGACAGCAAATTTTTCACTGTTATACAAGCTGTACACTCACTAGTGTCATTTCTTCAGTGTTGTCACACGAAAAGATAATAAAATATTTACCAAAATGTGAGGGGTGTACTCACTTTTGTGAGATACTGTATTTTTCTCCCTAATACCAAAGATTGGGCATTGTTTACTCCCACTGGGCGCTGTCTAGCCCCCTAAACTCTGATGGACTGTAAACTTCTTTAGAAAATCTGGAGATCCCTCATTTAAACTAAAACAACCAGCTTGTTTTGGTGGTCAGAAAATACTCCCCTTGATAAAGGTTTGTCCTGGGGGGGGGGTCAGTACTATTGGAGGGGGTGGTTTGTCCTGGGGAGGGTCAGTACTATTGGAGGGGGGTGGTTTGTCCTCGGGGGGGGTCAGTACTATTGGAGGGGGGTGGTTTGTCCTGAGGAGGTCTGTACTATTGGAGGGGGGTGGTTTGTCCTCTGGGAGGGGGGGGTCAGTACTATTGGAGGGGGGTGGTTTGTCCTGAGGGGGTCTGTACTATTGGAGGGGGGTGGTTTGTCCTGAGGAGGTCTGTACTATTGGAGGGGGGTGGTTTGTCCTCGGGGGGGGGGGGGTCAGTACTATTGGAGGGGGGTGGTTTGTCCTGAGGGGGTCTGTACTATTGGAGGGGGGTGGTTTGTCCTCGGGGGGGGGGGGGGTCAGTACTATTGGAGGGGGGTGGTTTGTCCTCGGGGGGGGGGGGTCAGTACTATTGGAGGGGGGTGGTTTGTCCTGAGGGGGTCTGTACTATTGGAGGGGGGGTTTTCCGGGGGAGGGGTCTGTACTAATGGAGGGAGAGAGAGAACCCCGCTGCCCTGCACCACCAGAGGGAAAGCCCACACAGCCTGGCGCCATCCCTGGCGGAGAATGGAACAGAGTCATTGCAGGAATACCGATCTGGGTGCTACCCAGCATAGTCACCACGGGAAATTCAGAGTGAGCCGACTCCTGATCAGAGGAACCGTTGCTGTATCGCTGGGTCAGGTGAGAGGGCCGATCGGCCATTATTTACTAACGTCCATAGAAACTGCAGTCTCTGACCATCTCCTGTACTATGTCTGCAGTCTCTGACAGTCTCTTGTATCATAATTACAGTCTCTGACCATCTCTTGTATCATGTCTGCAGTCTCTGATCAGCTCCTGTACTATGATTGCATAAAGGACAAGAATGGTGTGTGTGTGTGTGTGTGTCTCTGTGTGCGGGGGGGGGGGGGGGGGGGGGGGGGGGGGGGGGGGGGGGGGGGCCCCGGCATTGAAGGACCCGGCCTTGGGGCGGCAAAGGAAGTAAATCCGGGCCTGCTCCCCTTGATAAAGGTTTCAGCTAAAATAAGAACCTTGAATGTACTCTGAATAGGGCTTTCCTGTGTGATTCTACGTAGGGAAGCTAATTGCTGGATTAGGGCGTATTATGCCGCGTACACACGATCAGAAATTCCGCCAGCAAAAGTCAGATGAGAACTTTTGGTCGGAAAATGCGACTGTGTGTATGCTCCATCTGACTTTTGCTGGCGGAATTCCAGCCAGCAAAAATTTGAGAGCAGGTTCTCAATTTTTCGGTCGGAAAAAGTTTCGATCTGAGATTCCGATCCTCTGTACCAATTCCCACCCGCAAAATTCCTATGCATGCTTGGAAACAATTCAATGCATGCTCTGAAGCATTGAACTTAATTTTCTCGGCTCGTCGCAGTGTTGTACGTCACCGCGTTCTTGACGGTCGAAAAGTTCAGCAAACTTTTGTGTGACCGTGTGTATGCGAGCCAAGCTTGAGCGGAATTCCATCGGAAAAACGATCCAAGATTTTTCCGATGGAAAATCCGCTCGTGTGTACGCGGCATTAGGCTAGCCATGCACAAGGCTAAAGCCGGCAGTGCTGATTGAGAGAAAATGGGCTGGTTGTACACAAGCTGATCGATGGATAGACTTATGTACAAGTAGGCTGCCCATACATGGATTGAAATTCGGCCAGTTCAGCAGGGACCAGATGAATTTCAATCCATGTATGGCTGGTTTTACCAGCTTATCTTGTCTTTCTTATCTTGATTGCTCATGCAGATACTGCTGGTCAGTAAAGCCAGCCATACATGGATCAAAATTCAGCCAGTTCAGCAGGGACCTGCTGAATTTTGGTCCATCTATGGGCACTTTGGTTGTACTACCATCTATTGATCGACTTCTGCACAACCACCCTGTCAGGTCTTTCCCAAACGATCAGTGCTGCTGGCTAGGGCTGGCAACACTGATTATTGTGTTCTGACAGCGGGAAAGGCTCCCCCTATTAGAACACAATAGCACAACGGAGTGATTCCTCCTCCACTTGGAATGTGTGGATGGGGGAATCGGATAATTTTTTTTCATTAAACCCACGGGTTGAATTACTTTCGACTCTTTTATCCTTTGGTTTGGCACTACTTTCATTGGTGCATGTTTTTTTCTTCTGCCAGCCTGGGAAGGGACAGTGAAAGGAAAAGCACACAATAATGGGCTTATCTCTCTGTCACTCTGCTCCCTCCTCCTATCGGTATGCTTCTTGTCAGCACATGAACAGACTGACTTGCACTGTTCTTTCCCCCACACTCCCTGCTGTACAGGGTGCTGCAAGAGGCTGCTACCAGGTCAGATTCATGTACTTACACTGCTTGTATTTAAAAATACATATAATGAAATAATCACCACAGCGCTGCATTAATTTTGTATATATTACAACATACAGTATATCTGCCTGGAGTTCAGCTTTAAATGAAAACTGTCATTAAAAAAAAATATGTAGACTGCCACTGCTAACCTCTTCTACTGAAAATGTTATTTGCTTGGCTGACACTTCGGTTTCAGTGCTTTTTAAGTCAGTGAACTAGGTTATAAAGATAAGGACTTCCGACTTTCCTCCAACTTTAACTTGTATCATGCATGTGCTCAGCTTTTGGCTCTGAAACCAGATACAGCCTATTCTGACTCGATGGAAACAGTCCGATGGGAGCTCTTTATCGGATTTTCCGACCGTGTGTATGTCCATCAGTCTATTTCTGTCTGCATTTCCGACAGACTTTAGATTGAGAGCCTGTTCCTAATTTTTCCGACGGAAAACTTTTTCGTCGGAAAAATTAAGAACAGGCTCTCGATCTAAAGTCTGTCGGAGATTCCCCCATCGGATTTTTCGATCGTGTGTATGCAATTCCGAAAAGCAAAATTCTGACGCATGCTCGGAAACAATTCGTCGGAAGCATTAAACTTCCCTTTTATAGTGCCGTCGAACGTGTTGTATGTCGCGGTGTTATTGACCGTCGGAATTTGGTGTGACCGTGTGTAGGCAAGACCGTTTGAGCGAAATTCCGTCAGAATTCCGACGGGAAAACCATCAGAGCTTTTTCCGACGAGAATTCCGATCGCATGTACGCGGCATAACTGTTGTAATAGTAACTTATTTCTTGCTTAGACCTCTATTCTTGGCCTGTATAAGCAGATACAATCACCATGGACAGTCTTTATCAGATAGCTGAATTTACCAAATATCTTTCTCATCCACGTGATCTTTATTGAATACAGGAAATTGCAGCAGAGAACAGGATGTGGCAGATGATTGAAAGGATGGTATTTGCAGGTCAAAACATGGTAATGTGTTCCCAGATGCAAGCAGATTACATGAGGCCTAGAGACAAGCGGCCATCTTTATCCCAAAAAAGACAAATTGAAGGAAAAGTAAATACATCCCAACAATGGAAGGGAAAGATGGTGCAATAACCACAAAAGGGCAGTATAATAATGTAAATGATCTATATCAGGGATCCTCAAACTACGGCCCTCCAGCTGTTGCAGAACTACACATCCCATGAGGCATTGCAAAACTGACATTCACAGAAATGACTAGGCATGATGGGAATTGCAGTTCCCTAACAACTGGAGGGCCGTAGTTTGAAGAACCCTGATCTATATGAACATTAACTGCGACTATGCATTGTACTATATTTTTATGCAAGTGTAACAGCACACAGCACAGCCAGTCACCTACCATTTTAAAAATGAGGCCATCAGTGGCAGCCCCCATTTTCTTCTTATACCAGGTGCACCACACCAGAACCTTCAACTGAGCTCAGAGAATCTTTCACTAAATGTGATAATTACTATACACGTGTCATTGCTGGCACACCGATAGATCAGTGTGGGGGGCGCACTTTGAAAAGGCTTTGATAATTGAACAATGTTACATCCAAAGTTTCAGTACCTGGTGCTCAAATCTGACCAGCTTGACCATACATTCTCTCCAGCCTTCAGATTCCAGTAATATTTTGCAACTATATTGGCCTTCACATGCAATATTTGACACTTAAATACCCGCAGCAAATGTCCCAAGAAATAATGTCGTAGTTTTAAAGAATAGCCCCTGGTAGTGTTTGCTCTGTCTCTGCTTGTAGCACTCTGTCACGGGGTAATGGCAGTTCTTTGTGTTTCTTGGCACCAGCTCAGCCGCAAAGTGTCCCTGGCAATGATTTTAAAATGGATGCAAAGTTTTTATAGCGCAAACCAAGTTACATTTTAGAGTGTAACATCCCTAACCCTGCCTGTGCTGAAACGAGCACACTTTTATAGGTATTTTATTCTGGCTACCATAGCAAATTTTGCACTTGTACTGGTCTGACAGCAAATATCCAAAATGCAATTGCCGTGAGCTACTGTACTTTGCACTCTCCCTTTGTACTGCACTATTGCATAATCACACCTGCGCTTAATATTGAAGCCAGTTTGACACTGGTGGTTCTGCCAGCACTGCGATGGACTGAGACTGTGCTGACGCAATTCCTGGTTGGCAGTCGGTCAGAGCCAATATTTGGCCAATCTTATTAGGGAGGCCCAGAAAAGTGTCCAGTCTCAGCAATGGTAAGCTGATTTGCAGTTGGTGCTGATGTCTAGGTAGGCCTAGGGGACATATACTGCAAATGTTCCATCAGCCGGAGCTAATGGTAGGGACCCTATCCCCCTCCCCACCTCTCTTCTATCCCCTGCCTTCCCCCCACCTGGTACTTTGCCGTCACACTACACTTATACCGGCACCCGCTCAGCTGTCTGGATTTCTCTCCTCTACGTTGGTTTATTTTACTAAGGCCTTTCTTGGAAGCCCCGATGATGATGATGTTAACAGCACAAAGCCGTAATTGGGCCATATTAAATCGAGGAAGCGATATGTTTTTGTAAAACCGCAGCAAAGGTGCCGGGGGAGGCTGAGGAACAGATCGGCATACAGAGAAGCTTTTCCAGCACTGCTCCAATCTAAAACCTGGAGAGTCTCTACCATCCCCGGGAGAGCCTGGCGTCCAAATCTCTTTAGCAGCTGGCGAGAGCCGCGAGGCAGCAGGTGACAGGAGCTGGGTGGAGGCCTCCCTTCCTAGTGGCACCTCCAGACTACCAGGCCTCCAAAGCTGGGCAGAAGTAAATTATTCTGTCCTTCACTTATTCTAAGTGGAAAAACAGAGCAGGTGGTAACATTTTAACTTGGTTACCGTCAAATTATGCAGCGCTGCAGAAAATCTAAGGATTGCAGTTTTTAGTTTTTTTTGCTTCCCAAACACTGGCAACTTCACTGTTTCAAGTTTTAGTGGATAGCCGACTGAATATAAAATAAAATCTCATCACATATTTTAAAGGTGGTGAAAAAGCCAGTCCACCCAAAATTCATATTTTATTTATTGGTGGATGCTGGAGACCCAAAGTAACAAATAGCCAGTAAATGCACATAAAAGTCAAGTATTTTAAATGCTTACCAGCAGAGTTTTTCCTTTCCATAAATGTTTTCTATTCATATGCAATGTGTCTCTGAACTTGCTGTCAAATTTTACTACTTCAATAGGAGTCTATTCTCTAGCACAGCCCCCTCTCTTTATAGCCAACTCCCCTTCTGGAAGTTTGTAATTACTCTGAGTGCTGGCCCAGCTCCTCTACCTTTCCTCTCACCTTTCTACATAAATGTAGAAGGAGGGATTGGGATTTTTAAAGTGCAAATTGATTGCAGAATAGTAACAACTGTGACATTTTTTTTTTTTAGAAAAAATAAAAAATTGTTTTAAACACAACAATTGGCAAGTACAAATTAACAAGATTTCAAGGACACGGCATTAAAGGTGGAATTCCCAACATGTTTCACCCATATGTCAGGCTTCTTCAGGGGATGCTGTCCAACTAGAGGTACAAGTTTCTTTTGAGAGAACATATACATAAAACGATGACATCAACAATTAATTTATGACCATATATCATATACATACTTCTTCAATTTTTATTACAACAATTGAAGAATTTCTTATATATCATAGTTGTTACTATTTTTCAATCAATTTGCACCTTAAAAATCACATTCCCTCCTTCTACATTAACTAATTAAGGGATGTGGTGCTATTACTAAGTTGATTTGTCCGTGATCAAAAAACTTTTTCTTTCTACACAAACTGTAATGTAGCTGATGTGGAAATAGCAAAAGAGAAAATAGTGTCACTTGGGTCTGCTGGTGATGCTGACATCCCATGGAGGCATCCAGCACCAGTCTGATGGAAAATTTACACCAGGTGTGGTGAGACTGTGTTGGTCAGCTATTCCAGTGCAGTCCTACTGCAAGACAAGGCAGAATGCCTTGTAGCCTATGTGGCCGATATGAGCAGGTTATTGAATCATGCACTGGAAGCTTGTTTGTCCAACAAGGGGTTAAAGCAGCGCATGTAGAATGGAGCCTGCTTATCAGTTCCTCAGGCGCCGAGCAGACAGAGTTGGAGGGCAGAGCCACGTCCTGGAGGAAACTAGCATGTTCCCACTAGCAGAAGACTCCACGGGGCAGCTGAAGATGGAGGAGGGCAATCGGCTGAAGCCCACATTGTAGTGGTTACCTGATGTGCAGGAGCAGGCGCTGGTGGATACTGGAGTACGGCTGGAGCTACACAGAGGGCTCGCCTTGGGAATGGTGGATGGAGTAGAGTGACTATGTCTGCTTTGCCCTGAGTGCCTGATTACGATGGCGGAGGTGATTGCTTACATGACTTTGTGTACCGCAGCCGTGGAAGGCATGGATGACTGGAGAGGGCCAGGGATCACTCCCTAGAGGCGGAGAGATGTTGTGGTCTAGTGACCCCTCCGTGAAAATAAAGAACATATGTGATGAAGAGGAGGCTGCCGTGACCTGTGGCCTGGCCAGGGGCCTGGTGACTGCATGTGCTAGTGTGCAGAAGCCGGATGACATCCCTGAAGAGCCGGCCAGTTCTAAGTCCCTTGCTGTACCTATCCGAAAGGAGCCTTTTCCGGAGAGGGAGGTGCGCCTCCAGATTTACATCTTGCATATGGAATATTTCAAAGTTGTCAGAGTTTTTCTGAGATTGTTTAAGAAGATAACTTCCATCTTCTTCCCTGTCTATTTGGATTCCCAGATAGTAGCTACAGTAATGTTCCCTAGCTCTTTGATTTCAAAATGTTCTTTCAGCTTGTGAACTATCTGATTGTAATCCCCTTCTTGTTCAAAACAGGTTCTAATGTCTTAAAAATAGATAAGGACGTATACCAGACATGGGAGTAAGTCACACATGTGCAAGTCATAAGCAAGTCTCAAGTCTTAACCTTCAAGTCTCAAGCAAGTCCCAAGTTACTGTGGCGAAAAGCAAGCAAGTCCCTGCTAGAAGTCAAGCAAGTCAAGTCATTTATTTTGGTCAAGTCACAAATCAAGTCAAAATACTGATCTACCCCATTTCCACCTTTAAATGAGTTAAAAGTCAGTGTTCAGGAAAGGTTTTGTTTTATTTTCAACATTAACAAAACTGCTTAGTGCTTTTTTGCTATACATTACCGTTCTTCTGGTACACTCTCAGCACCAGCCTCTGCCAGCTACACTCTCACGAGCCCTGCCTGGCATGCAGATCACGCCTGCAGTCAGATGGGCAAATACTTAAATGGTGTCTTCAGTCTCCTGTGCCAGTTTTGCCCCGGCTGTCTGTCCCTCTCTGGAGGGGGGTTGGGTGGGGGGCACACCAGACCCTACCACTGTCATTGTTTCCCCAGCTGCTGCTGATCAGTAATGGCAAAGCAGCTGGGCAGACAAAGGGGTGGCACAGGCCGGCATAAAAACACTGGTGGGAATGGAAGCACAAAGGGCCGTTCTGAGAAGCTGCCATTTAAATAGGGCAAGGGTGGCCAGTTGCCCGCTGCTAAGTATGCGCTGTTTGCAAAATAAGTGATTTGTTTTAAGAATGGGCCGGGGGTCCTCCCGTGGCATAGCTCGTGTTTAACGGCCCATGAGGCGTCACAAACAGCACTTCTGTTATCCAGGATGGATGCCGCCAATGCCATCTTAATGTGCGGGGTGCAAGCCGACCAAGTACAGGCCACGTGTACTAGATGAGGGTTTAGATGTGACAAACTTCTGTATTTTAAATGACTTCTATGCACTGCTATTCATTCTGTCTATTGCAGCAGGTTAGGTAATAACCAGATATAGGGTTGTGCAAATATTCATTTTGACTCGGGAGGTGTGCAATTGATCAGTTTAAAACCAGCTATGGGGTGTGTGCAATTAATCAGTTTGACTTGGGAGGTGTGCAATTGATCCGTGTATAACCAAGTATGGGGGTGTGTAATGGACCAATTTATAATCCGCTATGGGGGTGTGCAATTGACCAATTTATAATCCGCTGTGGGGGTGTGCAATTGATCAGTTTGACCTGGGAGGTGTGCAATTGACCAGTTTATAACAAGTTGTGGGGGTGTGCAATGAATTTGTTTATAACCAGATATGGGGGGTGTGCAATTAATCATTTTGACTTGCAATTGGCCAGTTAATAACCAGTGGATCCATTGCACACCTCCCAAGTCAAACTGATTAATTGCACACACCCCATAGCTGGTTTTAAACTGATCAATTGCACACCCCCCGAGTCAAAATTAATATTTGCACAACCCTATATCTGGTTATAAATGAATGAATTGCACACCCCCATAGCTGATTATAAGCAAATTAATAATTGCACACCTCTATATAAACTTAAACTGATCTATCGGACACCTCCCAAGTTAAACTGATTATTTGCACAACCCCATAGCTGGTTATAAGAAAATTGCACACCCACAGCAATTGGTCATAAATAGTACTAAACATTAGGACCTCACACAGGATCAATGTAAATCAATAAACGGACAATCATGGGAAATACACATATTGGAGACAATAGGGGCAATTATTCACAATGGCTCCTATTGTCTCCAATATGTGTATTTCCTATGACTGTCAGTTCATTCTAGTGCCAATGTTTTTTTTATATTCAGACCCCTTGGACTTAGACAATAATGCAGCTGTAAAGCATTAAAAATAATTAATTTGCACACCGCTGTATAATAAAGTAAAACTGTCAGCCGTGTACCTGGTCGGGGGCGTCCCGGCGGCCATTCCAGTATTCAAAAGTCGCGCCTCCTCCTCATGTGATAGGCGGAACACTCAATTTCCCAGCATTCAGTGTTCTGACTATCACGGACATCCGCTCATCCTCATAACACAGACGAGGATGAGGGGATGTCCGTGATAGGCGGAACACTGCCTTCTGTGAAATTGAGTGTTCCGCCTATCACAGACAAGGAGGCGCGGCTTTTGAACGCTGCAATGTCCGCCGTCTGTCTGCATGACACTCTGATCAGGTAGGCAGACAGCGGCTTGCGGTTAGTGTTAGTTAGGTGGTGGACTGGTTAGTGTGGGGGTTAGTGGTAGTGCAAGTCATATGGCCCAAGTCAAAGTCAAGTCACAAGTCATTAGTCTCAAGTCAAAGTCAAGTCGAGTCATTTATTTAATTCTGTCAAGCAAGTCGCCAGTCCTCAAATAGGTGACTCGAGTCTGACTCGAGTCTGACTCGAGTCAAGTCATGTGACTCGAGTCCCCCACCTCTGATGTATACCCATCTGTGTTCTTAATTCCTGTAGTAGAGACAGGGGTCTTCTTTACTTCTTGAGAATCCCTCTCTGGTAAGTACTTTGTTCACTTTCTCATTCCACATCCTTGCAGATTGCTTAAAACCATAGATACTCTTCTAAAGTTTACACACAAGGTTGTCTCTTTGCTCAAACCCTAGTGGTTGCTCCATGTCAGTGGCGTACTAAGGGGGGTGCAGGGGGGGGGGCGCGTCCACTGATCTGTCTCGGCTGTGTCATACAGCCGAGCAGAGTGAAGCCGCCGGCTCCGCCTCCCCCTCCTCCTTGTAGTCTACACGTGTAGACACGCTGCTGTGTGTCCCACGCTGACACTCCAAGGTACATTATGGGTCGTAGTGGGGGGGTCTGCATTGTAGTAGGGGGGGTCTGTACTGAAGGGGGGGTCACTCTGTACTGAAGGGGGGGTCTGCATTGTAGTAGGGGGGGGTCTGCATTGTAGGGGGGGTCTGCACTGTAGGGGGGGTCTCCACTGTAGGGGGGTCTGTACTGAAGGGGGGGTCTGCATTGTAGGGGGGGTCTCCACTGTAGGGGGGTCTGTACTAAAGGGGGGTTTGCACTGTAGGAAGGGGGGTTGTGCAGGGGGGGTCTGTATTGTAGGGGGGTCTGTATTGTAGGCGGGTCTGTGTAACATGCAGGGGGTCCAGAGCTGTTAGGGGGGGGGTGTATGTGTAACATACAGGTGTCCAGAGATGCAGGGTGCTGTGTAATGTAAAGGGGTCCAGAGGTGCAGGGTGCTGTGTAATGTAAAGGGGTCTAGAGGTGCAGGGTGCTGTGTAATGTAAAGGGGTCTAGAGGTGCAGGGTGCTGTGTAATGTAAAGGGGTCTAGAGGTGCAGGGTGCTGTGTAATGTAAAGGGGTCTAGAGGTGCAGGGTGCTGTGTAATGTAAAGGGGTCTAGAGGTGCAGGGTGCTGTGTAATGTAAAGGGGTCCAGAGGTGCAGGGTGCTATGTAATGTAAAGGGGTCTAGAGGTGCAGGGTGCTGTGTAATGTAAAGGGGTCTAGAGGTGCAGGGTGCTGTGTAATGTAAAGGGGTCCAGAGGTGCAGGGTGCCGTGTAATGTAAAGGGGTCCAGAGGTGCAGGGTGCGGTGTAATGTAAAGGGGTCCAGAGGTGCAGGGTGCTGTGTAATGTAAAGGGGTCCAGAGGTGCAGGGTGCTGTGTAATGTAAAGGGGTCCAGAGGTGCAGGGTGCTGTGTAATGTAAAGGGGTCTAGAGGTGCAGGGTGCTGTGTAATGTAAAGGGGTCTAGAGGTGCAGGGTGCTGTGTAACGTAAAGGGGTCCAGAGGTGCAAGGGCTGTGTAATGTAAAAGGGTCCAGAGGTGCAGGGTGCTGTGTAATGTAAAGGGGTGCAGGGTGCTGTGTATTGTAAAGGGGTCCAGAGTTCTGTGTAATGTAAAGGGGTCCAGAGGTGCAGGGGGTGTGTAATGTACACAGTAGTGACAAATAGAAAAAAGGTATGCAGGGAGCACAGTGGGGTGCTGTGTATTGTAAAGGGGTCCAGAGTTCTGTGTAATGTAAAGGGGTCCAGAGGTGCAGGGGGTGTGTAATGTACACAGTAGTGACAAAGAGGTATTGAGGGAGCACAGTGGGGTGTTTTTACGTTTTAAGGTGGGGGGGTGCCAGATATAGGCTCCGCCCCGGGTGCCAAATGCACTAGGTACGCCCCTGCTCCATGTAAAGATCTTCCTTAAGGTCTCCATATAGGAAAGCAGTTTTAACATCTAGGTGTTTCACTTGCATGCCCTTCCCTGCTGCAACACTAAGAAGCGCTCTGATGGTGGAGTGTTTATCACAGGAGAGAATGTTTCATTGTAATCTTCACCAAATTTCTGGGAGTAACCCTTGGCAACTAGTCTAGTTTTATATTTGTGGAAATTCCCTTTCTGCTTCTGACTTTACTTTGAAAGTCCACTTACTTCCTATAGTTTTGCGGTTAGGAGGGAGCTCTATGAGTGTTCAGGTTTTATTTTCTTGAAGTGACTTTAAATCTTCTTCTGCTGCCTTTCTCCATTTATTGGCTTCATGTTTTGGCAGTTTTTCTATGTCTTCCCAAGATGTTGGTTCAAGTATGCTGAGTGTGTTTTGACAGTGTATGACAGCTTGCAGGGTGGTATCCCTTATGTAGTTCGAGTGGATCTTCTGACTTCAGCAGTATCTGGTGGGGAACTCTCAGTTACATACATAGTTACATATACCCTGTTTCCCCGAAATTAAGACCTAGCGTGATTGTCGGTGATAGCTGCAATATAAGCCCTACCCCCAAATAAGCCCTACCCTGAAAATAAGACCTACATGGACTTTAACTAGGGCTTATCTGGGGGGTAGGGCTTATATTACAGCCATCACCGACAATCACGCTAGGTCTTATTTTCGGGGAAACAGGGTAGTATCTCACAAAATTGAGTACACCCCTCACATTTTTGTAAATGTTTTATTATATCTTTTATGTGACAACACTGAAGAAATGACACTTTGCTACAATGTAAAGTAGTGAGTGTACAGCTTGTATAGTGTATAACAAGTGTAAATTTGTTGTCCCCTCAAAATAACTCAACACCATTAATGTCTAAACTGATGGCAACAAAAGTGAAAATGTCCAAAGTGTCAATATTTTGTGTGGTCACCATTATTTTCCAGCACTGCCTTAACCCTATTGGGCATGGGATTCACCAGGTTGCTACTGGAGTCCTCTTCCACTTCTCCGTGATGACCTCATGGAGCTGGTGGATGTTAGAGACCTTTCGCGCCTTCACCTTCTGTTTGAGGATGCCCCACAGATGCTCAATATGGTTTAGGTCTGGAGACATGCTTGGCCAGTCCATCACCTTTACCCTTAGCTTCTTTAGCAAGGAAGTGGCCGTCTTGAAGGTGTGTTTGGGGTAGTTATCATGTTGAAATACTGCCCTGCGGCCCAGTCTCCAAAGGGAGGGGATCATGCTCTGCTTCAGGATGTCACAGTACATGTTGGCATTCATGGTTACCTCAATAAACTATAGCTCCCCAGTGCGGGCAGCACTCATGCAGCCCCAGACCATGACACTCCCACCACCATGCTTGACTGTAAGCAAGACACACTTGTCTTTGGAATCCTCAGCTGATTGCCACCACACACGCTTGACACCATCTGAACCAAATAAGTTTATCTTGGTCTCATCAGACCACAGGACATGGTTCCAGTAATCCATCTCCTTAGTCTGCTTGTCCTCAGCAAACTGTTTGCAGGCTTTATTGTGCATCATCTTTTAGAAGAGGCTTCCTTCTGGGACAACAGCCATGCAGACCAATTTGATGCAATGTGCCACGTATGGTCTGAGCACTGACAGGCTGACCCCCCCACCCCTTCACCCTTTGTAGCAGTGCTGGCAGCACTCATACATCTATTTCCCAAAGACCACCTGTGAATATGATGCTGAGCATGTGCACTCTACTTCTTTGGTCGACCATGGCCCGACTTGTTCTGAGTGGAACCTGTCCTGTTAAACCACTGTATAGTCTTTGCCACCATGCTGCAGCTCAGTTTCAGGGCCTTGGCAATCTTCCTATAGCCTAGGCCATCTTTATGTAGAACAACAATTTATTTTTTACAGATCCTCTGAGTTCTTTGCCTTGAGGTGCCATTTTGAACTTCCAGTGACCAGTATGAGCTAGTGAGAGTGATAACACCAAATTTAACACACCTGCTCCCCATTCATACCTGAGACCTTGTAACACTAACGAGTCACATGACACCGGGAAGGGAAAATGGCTAATTGGGCCCAATTTGGACATTTTCACTTAGGGGTGTACTCACTTTTGTTGCCAGCAGTTTAGACATTAATGGCTGTGTGTTCTGAGTTATTTTGAGGGGACAGCAAATTTACACTGTTATACAAGCTGCACACTCACTACTTTACATTGTAGTGTAATGTCTTCAGTATTGTCACATGAAAAGATATAATAAAATATTTACAAAAATGTAAGGGGTGTACTCACTTTTGTGAGATACTGTAGTTACATAGTTGATGAGTTTGAAAAAAGACACAATTCCTTTAAGTTCAACCTGCATGTGTACTTTTATGTGTAGCACCCTCTACCTTAGGTAGGTTGCTAGAGTAGTATTTTTGTTTGTACTGCCAGTGCAGGTACATTTAGGCAGGCCTGGCTGTGAGCTAGGCCTGTTTGTTTTTGATCTGGGGCTGGGGAGTGATTTAGTATAGCAGCAGGTGACTGACATGTACTTCATCTCTCTGGCGCCTCCTTTGTTTTCAGAGGGTTCTGAAAAAGAGGCAGGGCAGAGGGCTGGAGTGACATGGGGTGTATTTGGGAGCCCTGACCAATCCCCAACTAGGATTGGCAGAGGGCAGGCCTCCTATATATACTCATGGTCAGCCTGTTGTGGGAGGAGTTGTTGGGTGGAAGAACTGAATGATGGAGTGTTAGACTGTCGTGGCCCTTGAGGGAACCCCCTTTCTGGGGGTTGAACGCGGGTCTGGAGCTCGGGAGCTGGGAGGGAGCCTCTCTACATGGTCATTGAGAGGTGTCCTGGAACAGGAGCAGGAGGAGGACAGCAAACTCTTTATAAACAGACCCTCCACTACCCAGACCAGAGTGCCCACCTACAGGCAGTGGGTGGTGAGATCCCAGGATGTATGTGTCTTGCCAGGGAAGGGGAGGCCTAAAGAATTACCCAGGTTCTCTCGCTTCCAGAGGGAGATACAGAGAATGGTTGCTCTGGAGTGGGATCTACCCATATGTCCCCTCCCAGATAATGGACATTGTGGAGAACTCGAGAACTCCCAGGGAGAGTGGGAGAATGACCTTATCTGGGATTTTCTGCACATCCCAAAACCCCTGCGGGTGCCAGAAAGTGAGGCCTGGGCATGATTTGTGGACATTCGTGAGTAGGGATGAGCCGAACAACCCCGGGTTCGGTTCGCCCCAGAACCTGCGAACGGACCGAAAGTTTGCGCGAACATTCAAACCCTATTAGTTACAATGGACGCGAAATCTAAAGTGCAAATTATAACGGCCTATATGCATGTTAATGTCATAAAAGAGGTTTGGGGACCCGGGTCCTGCCCCAGGGGACATGTATCAATGCAAAAAGAAGTTTTAAAAACTGACGTTTTTTCGGGAGCAGTCATTTTAATGAAGCATAAAGGGGGGTGTCTAAAGTATGCCTGTTGAGTGGCATGTGTTTCCCATGTTTAGAACTGTCCATGCAAAAAATGACATTTGTAAAGGAAAAAAAGAAGCCATTTAAAACTGCTTGCGGCTTTAATGTCATGTCTTGTTCTGGCAATATGGCTGAAAATCTTTGAGAAAAATGGCATGGCTACCCCATCACCCCCCCCCCCCCCCCCCAGCCCATTACCAGCCCCTTTGGGTCTTGTATGGATATTAAGGGGAACCCTGCACCCAAAATAAAACCCTATACCTACAACCCTATATACTCTGAACAGCAGTATACAGGCGGTGCAAACAAGACAGGGACTGTAGGTTTGTTCTCAAGTAGAATCTGTTTGTAATTTTGAACAGGAAAATTTTTAAGTGTAGCTCCATCCAAAAAAATCTATTTTTAATCTTTTTGGAGAATATAGGGAAGGGTTATCACCCCTGTAACATTTGTTTTGCTGTCTGTGCACCTGTTCAGAACATTTCACCTCACTTTCCGTCCCAATGACAAATGTTTTTGGAAAAGTGGGGTTTTTATTGAAACAAGGATTGGTGATAAAGCATCAGTAGAGAGGCAATACCTTTTTCCCAAATTAAATCTAACAGGATAGAATTTCCCTTCCTAGGGGTAGATTTCCTCTCACTTCCTGTTTTCTCCTTCCGTTTGCAAGTAGGAGTCATTTGTAAGTTGGATGTTTGAAAGTAGGGGCCTGCCGTATATACTCTGCAGAAATTTGCCCCATTAGATGTTGGTGTTGCCACAACACTGTAAGCCCTCACAGTTACTCTTGGTGGGCGCAGGAATGGACCCTGCTGTGAACTATTAGATCAAGATTTGTAATTACACGCCCCTGTTAAACAGGGGCTGAAAAATTGGGCCTTAGGCACTGGTGCTGGTGCCACAACACTGCAACCCCTCACAGATACTGTACTCTGAGCACAGCAATGAGACCTGTTGCGAAGCATTGCTTAAAAAATTGTAATTACACGTCCCTGTTAAACAAGGGCTGAAAATTGGACCTTAGCCACTGGTGGAGGCACCCAGAAACAAAAATGTTCTTCCAAGCTATCATCAGGATCATTGAGGAGGAAGAGGATAGTCAGTCAACATAACAGGACAGTCACTCGGCATAGGCAGTCTTGAAGGGATGTGACATTTCAAAATAAATTATTCTGTTATATCAGCTTCAGGTGCCTGGTAGCTGGTGGTGATCCAAGACTGATTCATCTTTATGAAGGTCAGTCGATCAACCGAGTCGGTGGACAGGCGCACCCTGTGATCGGTGACAAAGCCTCCAGCAGCACTGAACGTGCGTTCGGAAAGAACGCTGGAAGCAGGACAAGCCAGTAGCTCAATTGCATACTGTGCAAGCTCTGGCCAGTGATCCATTCTCAAGAAAGTAAGCCAGAGGATTTTCGGTGGGAAAGGTGTCCAAGTCTGACCTTGCCCCTAGGTATTCCTCCACCATGTATATCAGACGCTGGCGATGGTTGCTGGAACCGATCATACCTTGGGGCTGCGGACTAAAAAATTGTCTGAACGCATCGGTCAGACGTCCACCTTCCCCACCCCTCCTTCTGCTACTGACCGAAGCCTCAGCAACTCGTCTTCCAGGAGCAGGAGTTTGTAACCTCCCAGTCTCTGGGAACGCGTTGCACAGACCTTTCTGCAAGGCCTCCTGGAGATGTCTCATCCTCTGCTCCCTCTGCGACGGCAAGATAAGGTCCGCAACCTTACCCTTGTACCGTGGATCAAGGAGAGTGGCCAGCCATTAATGGTCCCTCTCCTTGATCGGAAGAATATGAGGATCCTTCCGCAGGCTTTGCAGGATCAGGGAGGCCATGCAACGTAGGTTAGCTGAGGCATTCGGTCCGGAGTCTTCTGGGTCACTGAGGACGACATGATCCGCAGCCACCTCCTCCCAACCACGTACAAGTCCACTGGTTTGTTGGGACTGTAAATCATCCCTAAAAGACTGCTGCTGCTGATGCTGAGTGCCAGGCTCCACCTCCATGCTGACACAATCCTCCTCCTCCTCCTCCTCTTCCTGTGTGATGGGTGGGAGAGAAGGAACACTGTCTGGATAAAGGGGGCCTTGAGAGGCAAGGAAGTCCTCCTCTTCCTGCCTCTGTTCTGCCTCAAGTGTCCTGTCCATTATCCCACGCAGTGTATGCTCCAACAGGTGGACAAGAGGTACAGTGTCACTGATGCATGCACTGTCACTGCTCACCATCCTTGTGGCCTCCTCAAATGGTGACAGGACAGTGCATGCATCCCTGATCATGCTCCACTGGCATGTGGGAAAAAATCCGAGCTCCCATGGCCCTGTCCTGGTGCCTTAGTCGCACAGGTACTCATTGATGGCCCTCTGCTGTGTGACCAGTCGCTACAGCATGGCCAACGTTGAGTTCCACCTGGTGGGCATTATATGATCGGCGGAAATGCACACAGACTTTCCTGGCCTGCCTCAGGACACCCTGTAAGCCTGGGTACCTGCCCAAGAACCGCTGCAGCACCAGGTTAAGGACGTGAGCCATACAGAGCACATGGGTCAGCTGTCCCTGTCGCAGGGCTGAGAGGAGGTTGGTGCCATTGTCACAAACCACCATTCCTGGCTTAAGCTGGCGTGGCGTCAACCACCTCTCGGCCTGCCCCTGCAGAGCTGACAGAACACACCAGCGCAAGCACGGCATGGCATCTTTTTGCCTGCGTACTTGCGTAGCCCCTTGGACGCCTACGGAGCACCGCTGGTTCAGAGGACAGAGTACTGGAAGAGGCCATGGAGGAACAAGAAGAGGAGGGGGTGGAGGAGAGAGGTGTGTCACAACCAGTAATAGCATTTTGGAGGTGTGGTGGCGGAACAACCTCCAACACTACTGCACCTTGTCCTGCACCCTTCCCAGCTGCCAAAAGAGTGACCCAATGGGCCATGAAAGACAGGTAACGTCCCTGTACATGCCTGCTGGACCATGAGTCAGCGGTAATATGCACCTTACCGCTGACCGCCCTGTCCAGCGAGGCATGGACATTGCCTTCCACATGCCGTTAGAGAGCCGGAATCGCCTTCCGTGAGAAAAAGTGGCGTTTAGTAACCTGCCACTGAGGAACCGCACATTGAACAAACTCACGGAAGGGGGCCGAGTCTACCAACTGAAAAGGCAGCAGTTGAAGTGCTAGCAATTTAGCCAAGCTAGCATTTAACTGCTGGGCATGTGGATGGCTGGGAGTAAACTTCTTTTGATGGTCCAGCAACTGGGGCAGGGAAATTTGCCTGGTAGAATCGGACGTCGGTGTACTGCTAGCAGAGTGCCCGCAAGTACTTGGCTATGACACACCTAATTCTACACCTTCATTCCTCTCAGTGCAGCTTTCAGAGAGGACTAAAGGTATAGTGGGGTTGGAGATCCCAGCTGATGAGGAGCAAGGAGAGGTCCGCTTTGTTCTTTGGTGTGGGTCTTTAATGTGCACTTGCCAACGAGCTGCATGGCAGGTCGACATATGTCTGGTCATGCATGTGGTGCCCAAGCGGCTGATGTTTTGGCCACGCGAGATACGCTTGAGACATATGTTGCAAATAGCAGTGGTGCGATCTGATGCACTCGTCTCAAAAAAGGCCCACACCAAAGAACTATTGTAATAACGTGCAGAGGCAGCGCCCTGCACAGGCGGAGCTCTGCGGTGTGATTCAGTTGGTGTGCTGGCCTCAAGCTGGCCCCCCAGAGGGCATCCTGCCTCGTTGGACATGTGCCTCCTCCTCCTCCTCTCTCCCTTCAGGCACCCACGTGGAGTCAGTGACCTCATCATCCCCTCCCTCTTCACCACTGGAGCAAACCTGGCAGTAAGCTGCAGCTGGTGGAGCATGACTGCCAGATTGCTGTCCTTGAGCATCCCCTCTCTCTGCGCTCACGCTACTGCCTTCCTCTAGCTGGGTATCATCATCCGAGCCTTCAAAACGATGGGCATCCTCCTGGAGCATGTACCCAACACTGTGCTCAAACAGTTCGGGGGACTCCTCAGGAGGACATGGTGGGTCTAGGGAAGGAGTGCCTGATGATGCCATTGAGTACGCGTTGGCAGCTGATTTGCCAGTACCCTGAGCCTGGGTGAGAGAGGATGAGGAAGATGAGGAGGGCTTGGTCATCCACTCTACCAAGCCTTCGGCATGATGCGGCTCAACATGTCCAGCTGCCGTAAAGAAGGACAAGCGTGTTCCATGGCCACGTGCTGATGGCGATGCACCACGTCCACGACCAGCACTGTTGTCTCTAGACACCGAGCCTGCTTGCCCTGTTTTCTTGCCTCGGGACTGTCTGCCTCTCCTTGTCGGTCTTCCAGGCATTGTAGTGGGTGGTGTATATTGTGCTGGAGTCAAACAGCACACACACTAACTGATGGCTGCCTTAGATGACAACAACAGGGCCTTAGGGCAGATAGAGGCTGAGGTGGTGGCTGCCTTAGATGACAACAGGGCCTTACGGCAGATAGAGGCTGGTGGTTTATTGTGTGCTGTGCTGTACTCAAACAGCACACACACACACACGCTAGCTCCTGCAAATGCCTGGCTGGCTGCCTTACCTGACAACAGGCCAGAAGGGTAAAGGTAATGTGATACTGCAATGCTGTACTAACAGCACGCACACACTAGACTAATCCCCAGAATCACAGCAGATAAAGTCAGACTCAGCACTCAGCAGATAATGTCACCACTCAGCAGTCAGCACAGCAGAATGTATAACACCGCACTGCAGATACTGTCAGCAGCAGTGCAATCAGCAGAATGAATACAAAATCAAATGATCAGCATTCAGCAATGTAGAATCATGTATCACAGGACAGCAGCTAATGTGACTGACACAGTCACTCACTACAGCCGGAACACAGTACACTAGGCCGCCAGAGCAGTGGCCTTTTATAGTGTGGGGTGTGTACTAAACCCCCTGAGCTATAATTGGCCACAGGCATCCTGCCTGTGGCCAATTATGGCTCTCCTCGCTGCCGGCGCTGTGATTGGCCAAGCATGCGGGGTCACAGTGCATGCTTGGCCAATCATCAGCCAGCAATGCACTGCAACTGGCGCAGTGCATTGTGGGCCGTTCGCATCACACGAATGTGATGCGAACGGCCCAAATAGTTCTGGGCTTGCTGAACGGGCGAACTCCCGATGTTCGAATCGAACACCGGGCCCATCCCTATTCGTGAGGAGTGGAAATTGGGGCGTGCTATCTACAGGGATCGAGTCCTGGTTGTAAAGGCGGATCGGCCTACCAGGAGCCATTCGGTCTCTATCGGAGAGGAAGGAGATGGAAGGAGGAGATTGCCGAATCCCGCTTCTATGTGTGAGAAAGACTGTTGTGCTCTACAGCAACCATAGAAGTAGCCACATAGACTGCAGGGAAGTAACAGTTTGTGTGTGTTTTCCTTTCTGACTTTTGCAGGAACAGACTATGCCTGCCACCCAGTGTGCCTGATAGAGGGACTGTCTAGTCATGCATAGCTCCCGACTGTCCCTGATTTAGAGGGACTGTCCCTGATTTGGAGCCATATCCCACTGTCCCTCTTTCCTCCTCATTTGTCCTCATTTTGGTCTGATCTATATAGTTGTATATAAAATGCACTATTTATCTATCAAAAAATGTTTCACCGTGCTAAACCATTCATCCAATTTCTAAATTGCTACATTTGTAAATGTCAAAAGCCAGTATAAAGCAATAGTAGTGGGGGAAAAAAAGCTCCTTTAAGAGGACGTGGCAGGGTGTGTGTCCTATGCCTACATACTTTTGCTAATAGGTGTCCCTCATTCCCATCTCAAAAAGTTGGGAGGTATGAGTCATGGACACTTTGGGTGTACTGTTCTTGCCCACATCTTTTGGAGGCTGTTTGTCCAGGGAGGGGCCCCTCCTATCAGGAGCAAAAGGATTATTCACAAGTTGTAATGTATATATTTTGTTGTGGTTGTTCCGTTTTTAGGTTAGTAGTTCCCTGCTGACAGAACAAAACAAGCAGAAATATATTTGTAGTCAGAGTCTTCAAGCGGGAAATGCGATATTCCTAAGAACCAAGGCCTGAGGTGTGCCTTGGCCTGGCTGGTCGGTATGCCTGAGAAGAGGGCATACCCCGAATGTAGGAATAGAAGAATAGAAGTACTACGAGTATGTATGAAAGGCTGAGGGAAACGGGTGGGTGGGAACCCAGAAGCCGACGACCCCCTTGCCCTGACAGAGGAGGAGGCTTAAGTAGCCCTCTCAGGCTCCTCCTACAAATACAGGCTGGCCTCCAGCCAGCCTTCCTACTTGTAGTCAGAGTCTTCAAGCGGGAAATGCGATATTCCTAAGAACCAAGGCCTGAGGTGTGCCTTGGCCTGGCTGGTCGGTATGCCTGAGAAGAGGGCAAAAAGATGCAAGTTTAGGTGAAGAAGAGAAGGTAATGATCCAAGGCAACAGTGAGTATCCGCGGTGACAGGAGAAACCCACCAACGCCTGACTTGGTGATGAGAAAGGAACCCCCTATGGAACCTGCAAGCTAACCAGAACCAACAGAACATCCCGTGCAAGATTGGATTGGGCCTGATGCCCGAGACAACTTAGACATGAGAATAACTGCTTGCGAATGAGAGGATACGTGGGGGAAGGGAGCAAGGCCTGGCCCGAGGAAACCCTGCGAATGAGCCGGGACGATCAAATCCTATGGGGAAGTGAGAGGGCAAAAAAAAAGGACCACTGGTAGGAGTGCAAAATGCTGGATACCTGATGAAGTAGATAAGGCCCATGCGCCATGGCAATAAGCATCATCAACATGGAGAACCATGCCAGACACAGGACTCTGGTCCTACCTGATAAGATCGGGACGTGCTTCGGCCAGAGACCCAACTACTGAGTCTGAATCCTGAACTGAGGAAGGAGGTATGGACGCCAAGACGGCCCCAACCTGGGAACACAAACTAGAAATGACAGACAAGCAGACATGAGAAACAACAATGCCCGCCCCTCTGTGCCTACCTAAGAATGAGAACATGAGCAGAAATGTCAAGATCACTGCGCGTGATTGACCCTAACGACAGAAACCCCACCCTCGTGTGAGTGGTAAGTGAGCCTGAGTAACCTGCAGCGCAGACACAGGTAATTGACTGAAAACTCAGGCTGGTGTACCCACGGACCGTGGTGGGTAATCGTATGAGTGTGGTGAATGAACATGCAACGTATGACGTATGGTATACAGGCGAGAAGATTGTGGACAACAATCAATTAAAAACGAAACCTCAGCCCGTATGGATCTGTAGACGTGACAGATCCTGACGTAAACCCTAACTAACAGACCCAGGTACAACATGAAACACAGATACGATGAGACATGACAACCAACGAACAAAACAGCTACCGGAGTATGCCATGGGTGAACAACAACGCCCCTCTGAGAAACGCTGAGGCTGAACACAATGACAGAAATGCAAGGACAGAAAACGAAATGACGGAAACGAAATGACGGCACTGGTGAGGCAGAAACGTGATGACAGAACTGCTGAGGCCGAACCGTGATGACAGAAGCAGAAACGTGATGACCGAAATGCTGAGGCAGAAACGTGATGACAGAAATGCTGAAGCATCGTATGACGTGTGGTATACGGGCGAGAAGATTGTGGACAACAATCAATTAAAAACGAAACCTCAGCCCGTATGGATCTGTAGACGTGACAGATCCTGACGTAAGCCCTAACTGACTGACTGACTGACGCAAGTACAACATGAACACAGATACGATGAGACATGACAACGAACGAACAAAACAGCTACCGGAGTATGCCATGAGTGAACAACGCCCCTCTGAGAAACGCTGAGGCTGAAACACAATGACAGAAATGCCAGGGCGGAAACGAAATGAAATGACGGAAACGGTGAGGTAGAAACGTGGTGACAGAACTGCTGCTGAGGCAATCGTGGTCACAGAAATGCTTGAGGCAGAAACGTGGTGACAGAAATGCTGCCGAGGCAGAAACGTGGTGACAGAAAAGCTGCCGAGGCAGAAACGTGGTGACAGAAATGCTGCCGAGGCCGAAACGTGGTGACAGAAATGCTGCCGAGGCAGAAACGTGGTGACAGAAATGCTGCCGAGGCAGAAACGTGGTGACAGAAATGCTTGAGGCAGAAACGTGGTGACAGAAATGCTTGAGGCAGAAACGTGGTGACAGAAATGCGGTGACAGCAACGCTATGACAGAACGCTGAAGCTGAAAGTTGAGGCAGAAACGCAATGACATGAATCCAGGGGCAGAAACGCAGTGACATGAATCCAGGGGCAGAAACGCAGTGACATGAATCCAGGGGCAGAAACGCAGTGACATGAATCCAGGGGCAGAAACGCAGTGACATGAATCCAGGGGCAGAAACGCAGTGACATGAATCCAGGGGCAGAAACGCAGTGACATGAATCCAGGAGCAGAAACGCAGTGACATGAATCCAGGGGCAGAAACGCAGTGACATGAATCCAGGGGCAGAAACGCAGTGACGGAAATCCAGGGGCAGAAACGCAGTGACGGAAATCCAGGGGCAGAAACGCAGTGACGGAAATCCAGGGGCAGAGACGCAGTGACGGAAATCCAGGGGCAGAGACGCAATGACGGAAATCCAGGGGCAGAGACGCAATGACGGAAATCCAGGGGCAGAGACGCAATGACGGAAATCCAGGGGCAGAGACGCAATGACGGAAATCCAGGGGCAGAGACGCAATGACAGAAATCCAGGGGCAGAGACGCAATGACAGAAATCCAGGGGCAGAGACGCAATGACAGAAATCCAGGGGCAGAGACGCAATGACAGAAATCCAGGGGCAGAGACGCAATGACAGAGACGCAATGACAGAGATCCAGGGGCAGAGACGCAATGACAGAAATCCAGGGGCAGAGACGCAATGACAGAAATCCAGGGGCAGAGACGCAATGACAGAAATCCAGGGGCAGAGACGCAATGACAGAAATCCAGGGGCAGAGACGCAATGACAGAAATCCAGGGGCAGAGACGCAATGACAGAAATCCAGGGGCAGAGACGCAATGACAGAAATCCAGGGGCAGAGACGCAATGACAGAAATCCAGGGGCAGAGACGCACTGACAGAAATCCAGGGGCAGAGACGCAATGACAGAAATCCAGGGGCAGAGACGCAATGACAGAAATCCAGGGGCAGAGACGCAATGACAGAAATCCAGGGGCAGAGACGCAATGACAGAAATCCAGGGGCAGAGACGCAATGACAGAAATCCAGGGGCAGAGACGCAATGACAGAAATCCAGGGGCAGAGACGCAATGACAGAAATCCAGGGGCAGAGACGCACTGACAGAAATCCAGGGGCAGAGACGCACTGACAGAAATCCAGGGGCAGAGACGCAATGACAGAAATCCAGGGGCAGAAACGCAATGACAGAAATCCACGGGCGGAACGCAATGACAGAAATCCACGGGCGGAACGCAATGACAGAAAATGCAGGGGCGGAACGTAATGACAGAAATGCAGGGGCGGAACGCAATGACAGAAATGCAGGGGCGGAACGCAATGACAGAAATGCAGGGGCGTAACGTAATGACAGAAAATGCAGGGGCGGAACGTAATGCCAGAAATGCAGGGGCGGAACGTAATGCCAGAAATGCAAGGGTGGAACGCAATGACAGAAAATGCAAGGGTGGAACGTAATGACAGAAAATGCAAGGGTGGAACGCAATGACAGAAAATGCAAGGGTGGAACGCAATGACAGAAAATGCAAGGGTGGAACGTAATGACAGAAAACGCAAGGGTGGAACGTAATGACAGAAAATGCAAGGGCGGAACGCAATGACAGAAAATCCAGGGGCGGAACGCAATGACAGAAATCCAGGGGCGGAACGCAATGACAGAAATCCAGGGGCGGAACGCAATGACAGAAATCCAGGGGCGGAACCGCAATGACAGAAATCCAGGGGCAGAACCGCAATGACAGAAATCCAGGGGCAGAAACGCAATGACAGCAATGCAGAGACAGAAACGCAATGACAGCAATGCAGGGACAGAAACGCAATGACAGCAAATGCAGGGGCAGAACGCAATGACAGAAAATGCAGGGGCAGAACGCAATGACAGAAAATGCAGGGGCAGAACGCAATGACAGAAAATGCAGGGGCAGAACGCAATGACAGAAAATGCAGGGGCAGAACGCAATGACAGAAATCCAGGAGCGGAACGCAATGACAGAAATGCAGGGGCGGAACGCAACACCCCGTGGGAAGCGGGCGGGCAGCACCATGGCCAGCCGGAGCCCAGGAGAAGCAGGCGGCCGGACACACTGGTGAGATGGAGCTGGGGGGGGGGGGGTGGATGTAAGGGCAGAAACGGCCCCCCCCTCCCCCACATGGGCGCACGTCACTGCTGCAGAGATGGCAGCAGTGGAAGAGAGGAGCGACGGGCGGGTGGCCGCCCATCACCCCCCCCCCCCCAGCACCATGACACTGACGACATGTGGGGAGCGAGGGATTGACGGCCGAACACCCCCCCCCCCCCCAGACGACATGTACTTAGTGAATGTGGGGAGGAGTCGGCGGGTGGCCGACCCCCCCCCCCCCCCCAGGCTAGCGGGCGGGCGGTAGCCCGGCCAGACAGAGCCCTGGAGAAGTGCTTGGGAGGAGGATGGAGCAACGGACACCCCCTCCCCCATGGGTCCGGGAGAGCGAACATGCCGCACGCAGTGGGGAGAAGTGGAGGGTGGAAGGACGGACGCCCCTCCCCCCGCCATGAGCGCCGCATAGACAGGCAGGCTGTGAGGAGAGAGCTAGGGAGGACAGCAGGACGGACGGATGCCCCCCGCTCCCCCGGCATGGCGCCGAGAGGGCGGGCGGGCTGCATGCTGTGGGCACCAACAGATATGTGCCTCGGGACGTCCCCCCCCTCCTCGCTCCCCCGGCATGAGCGCCGGGAAAAGCGGGCGGGCTGTGTACTGACCGGAGCAGTGGACGATAATGGGGATGGATGGCCGGACACCCCCCCCTCCCCCAGGCATGAGCGCCGGGAATAGCGGACGGGCTGCACGCCGGCCAGCCAGCTAGGGGAGAGGAAGATGAGGGACATATGCACCCCCGCTCCCCCTCGGCATGGCGCCGGGAGAAGCGGGGCTGCAAGGATGGCTGAAGTAACCCAGTGATGATAGGGAGGGGGGGGGGATGGATGCTGCCCAGGGATGAATCCTGCAGCCGACTGCCGCTCAGAAAGGTGGCCGGAAGTGACGCGTTCACCCAGAAGCCGACGACCCCCTTGCCCTGACAGAGGAGGAGGCTTAAGTAGCCCTCTCAGGCTCCTCCTACAAATACAGGCTGGCCTCCAGCCAGCCTTCCTACATGTTGTGATGTTGATTTTCTATGCTGGAAGGATCATAACCCCCTTTTCAGTGGTGATATATATATAGTATATAGTAATATAGTGTATATAGGTAGCACATGTAAGTGTAGGATGTTATGCTTTGTGTCTTCTTCTAGGAATAATTGCTCTGACTCACAAATTTGTATGCTTTTAGCTGCAGGGACCTGTAGCTAGGTTTGTTTATGGGTGATGTACAGTGTATATACTTGTATATATATTTTTTTGTACGTAAATTATTTGTACCATAGCCCTGTCCAAGTTGTTTCCCTTTCCCCGTCCAATTCATGGGATGCCCTTGCTCAGGAGTTTTATTTTTCTATTTTTTTCCTCAGCTGGGGACCAGCTGTATACTGGTGGGGGTGAGTGTAGCACCCTCTACCTTAGGTAGGTAGGTTGCTAGAGTAGTGCTTTTGTTTGTACTGCCATTGCAGGTAAATTTAGGCAGGCCTGGCTGTGAGCTATGTGACAACACAGATGGCTAGGCTTCTATCCCCCCTCCTCCCCTCATTCAGCCTCTGCAGACTCTGGAAAGCCAAGTTGCACCCCCTATGGCTCTAATCAGGTGCTTCAAAAAACACCCCTGCCACTGGAATTCAGGCGCCCGGCATCCGAAAATTGTCCCGCAAGCCTAAATAGGGTGTGGCTACAGCAGACCATGGATAGATTCATGCGGGGGCAGCACCCATGCGCCCTTAATGGCCATGAATTCCTTGACTATTCAGATAGGAGGCCTCTTCTTTGCTTATATATTCTCCACCATTGTCAGTGCGTATCATTCCTGGTTTCCTTTGAAATTTGTTACTAGACATGGCAATGAACTCATGAAGTTTCTCTAATGTTTCGTTCTTGTGTTTCATCAGATTTAGTTGTGTATCTGGAATATTCATCAATTAAAGTCAGTAGATATCTGTTCCCGCCTGACGTAGGAATTTTCATTGGACCACATACGTCATTGAGTATGAGCTGCAGGGAGTGGGTGGTCTTTCTTTGAGATGCCTGTGGAAGTGGAGCATGTGTGGCTTTTGCTTCAATACAGCATTTGCATTTCATGAGCACTTTGCAAGGCACTATTGTCAAATCTTCTGATAACCCTCTCTTTATAATGTCCTATTGTCCTATATAGCTTCTGGACTTCTGTGCCCCAGACGTCTGTGCCATAAGTGAATACATTTGCGGTGTAGGTCATTAGAGATGTAGCGGTACCCCCGTAGGGGCTGCTCAGTGTAGTGGCCCACCTGTCACCCTGCCCAGCCCAGCGTTCACCTCACAGACACTCCAAGACAGAAAACGTGCTTGTTTTTATGCTTTATTGAGGGATTTGAACTTGGATGGGGTATAGGAAGTATGGGATGCCCAGTGAATTTTGGAGCAAATAATTGGAACAACTTATATACACTTACCTGTCCTGGAATTCAGCGATGTCGGCAACGCAGCCGATGTTTATATCTGCTGGTCGGGTGCTGCCGCCGCCATTGCTGGTAAGGAAACCCGGCTGTGTAGCCTTCCGGCTTCACGGCTGGGTCCCTACTGCGCATGTGCGAAGCTCACTGCGCTTTCTCACTGGCCCGGCAGAAGGGGAGGGAGGAGGAGGGGGGGCCGAGCTGCTAACGTACTTTCCCCCAGCCCAGTCTCCCGGAAGTGGGGAAGGGGACATGTCAAAAGCAGGTTCCCGTTCCCCCCTGAAAGGTGCCAAATGAGGCAACGGAGGAGATGAATAAGCAGAGGTTCCACTTTTGGGTGGAACTCCGCTTTAAGAAGCCTAGCCTAAACTGAGAAAACCAAGTTTAAATTCTTCCTTCAACTAAGGGACATAGCATAGAGCAGGGGTCTTGTCTACAGAAACGTTCTAATGATTCAGCGCTCACACAGTCGTACATCCAAGGGTTTCACAACGCGTAATGCTCAATCTGATGCTGCCCTCCTCAGGTTCTGTGCCACCACATGGGTGGTGGCACAGAACCTGGTCTATAAAGAGTTGATCATCAAGTCATCCAAGCCTTGCATCCTATCAGGCAGAGGCAACATTTGGAAGCTAACAAGGTTTTCCTGGTTTCAGAGAGAAGTACAACAGAGAAAAGCCTTGGAATATCGGTTGGAGTACCCATATGTGACCCAGAAGATAATGGACGAGATAGAAGCCAAGTGTCCTAAATTGGAAGATGATCTCATTTGTGATTTCTTGCACATCCCAAGGCCTAGTCAAGGGCCTCCCTATCCTAGGTTCTGGAACCGTTTCCAGAACATTAAGAAGGAGTAAGGCCTAGGGCGTGCCATATATAGGGAAAGAGTAGTGGTGGTGAAGGCCGGAAAAGTAGACCTCCGCTATGCTATTAATATTTGGAGGCCTGATGGGCACATGGTCCAGGTTCCGGGCCCAAGTTATTACCATTAAGCTGGATCGCCTTTTTGTTTGCCCTCTGTGCTTTGTTTCTTTTTTTAGAATTTTTGTATTTTTCAACGCCATCGGAATAGGCAATTGGTTACAAAAAAGAACATTAACATGGTAGCATATGATTAAAATGTCAGTCAAGAGCTTACATAGACAAAGACAAATAACAAGTGATGCACTATGTGATCTGAGTAATGAGAAAATACACACTGTTTTGATACCTGTGTAACCAGTGATCCCTCTCCTATTTTCTGTTTTCCGATAGGTAGTCAAGAGGGGAATAAATAGGATAAAAGAAAAAATAAAGAAAATCTTTATCAAGGGTGTGGACAATTTGCTCTTGAGTTCCCTTGGCAGCAGGAAAACACTGTTGTGCAGGGCATGTGTATATACTTTAGATTGTAGAGTAGATAGGATGCGTGTTTCTGTTTATTTCCAGGGACCTGGAATGGGCTTTCCAATTGCGTTAACAATGTCTGTTAGGCCAATCACTCAGTCACGTGATCCCTGCTAAATTAGAGGAAAGGTGAGTATGTTCTGTTTGGGAGGAGGATTATGTTAGATTTTTTTTTTTGTCCTTCATTGGTATTGCACAAAGCAGCCCGAACCTTCTCTTCTGGGGTCCCCCACTGGAGATTTAGGCTCCTCCTTCTCTCCAAGTGCCCCCATAGAAAGCTGCTTGCTATGGGGGCAATTGCGTAGGTGCTCTTCCGAGCTGGGCTGTGTGTGTCCATAGACAGTACAGCTTGGCCCTGCCCCTGCTCCTTCCTCACAGGATTTGACTGACAGCAGCAGGAGCCAATGGTTCCCGCTGCTCTCAGTGAACCCTGAGAATGCAGAGGGAGAGCAGAGTGGGGCTGTTGGCAGGCATCTGGATTGAGAGTGGTGTCAGGTAAGCGTTTAGAGAGGAGGGTGGAGGCACAGTGGAAGGTTTTTTTACCTTAATGCAGAGGATGCATTAAAGTATAACTAAAGGCAAAACTTTTTTTTTAGTTTAGGATAGAGCGGAGAGGGATTAGAACACCTGTCAGTTTTTATCATGGTCTGTGTACCCTCTCTATTTGTCCTGTTTACCATTATCATTGAAAGTGAAAGTAAAGAAAATCCCACATTTTGGGTTGTCCCCAGAAAAGTAATATAGGGGAAATGTTCCAATAGGGACACTAGTTCTGGTGACCTGGGGGTCCCCAAGAGATTTGTTTAATTTGCAGGGATTTCCTCTCACTTCCTGTATGGCTATGGGACATGAAGTAAAGGGAAATCTCCGCAATGGGACACAGCTGGCGAAAAAAAAATCTGGCAGGGGTTATTACCCTCCCTTACTCTATCCAAAATAAAAAAATAAAAAATACCTATGGTTCTACTTCAAGGTAAAAAGCCTTCTGCCTTTAGACCCACTTTAAAGAATGCCTCTTTCTGCCCATAGAAACATAGCCAATGCTCCTTATTGTAACCTACATTTTAGACACATATGGGTAGATTTACTAAAACTGGAGAGTGCAGCTGTGCATAGCAACCAATCGGCCTCCATGTTTTTCTTTTCTCAAAGCTTAATTGAACAAACTGAAGTTAGAAGCTGATTGGCTACCATGCACAACTGCACTCTACAAATTTAGCAAACCAACCCCATTGTTTCTGTTGGCCAAGAGCATTGTGGCTGTTTCACATCATTAGAGAGACAGAGTCTTTTTTTTTTTTTTTACATCAAACTGATTTCTTCTGGAAGACTTGAGATGGGAGGATCTATAATACACAATTAAAGGAGAAGTCCAGCCTGGGCTTGTTTGGCTGGGCTTCTCCTAATGGTCACAGGAGTGCAATTCGTTTTGTACTCCTGTGACGCGTTTTTAGCAGAGTGGTCTGAATTCCGCTCTACGATGATGTCACCAGGATCAGTCCAGGCACCGTGTGATCCCGACAATGAAGTCTGGATCCGCGAAGTGCCTGGACTGATGCCTGTCTCAGGCTCTCAGCGAGCCGCTGAAAGGCTGAGATGGCACTCTCCGCCACACCACAGCTCAGCGATCCAGTGAGCATGGAGGAGCAGAGCAGGAGAGCTGCTAATTCTCAGTGTAGAGATGCCGGGAGACAGATGCAGCATCAGTCTGATGCTGCATCCACCTAGGTAATTATAAAAGGGGAACCCCCCCCCCATACTTCTCTTTTAAGTAGGTGAGAACAAGCGCCAAACTTGTTGAAATCAGAGGGTCAGCATGACAGCCAGGCAACAAGTATTTTCAGATGTACAGCTCAGCAATGACAACCACCACATTTCTTTGTCAGATTCCCTTTAGGTTAAAGCGTGATGAATGTAGTTTGGAGACTGGTGTGTACACGGGAGACAAGGGCACATGAGGGAAGTGTTCTGTGCCAATCACGGCCTGTGGCACTGTTTGGGAGCCAAAGAAGGGAGAGAGCAGAGACAGTGACCGAGCGAGGGGGGCAGGAAGGAGCGGCAGAGCAGATGAGCGGTTTCTGGCAGTGAAAATACATTTTCATTTCAAGAGGTTTTTTCTTTACATTTTTTTTCCCTTTTCTCTAAACAACCTGCGACGAGCGATGACGCAGGTTGGGAACAGCCCTGGGGGCACAGCTCACCCCCCCTCCCACCCCGCTCTGCGCAGCGTACGACTCAGGAAGAGGCCATGAGGGCTCAGCCTGATTCAGACTGCTGTTTAGACTGGTAATTTTATCTCCATCACGGCTACGAGCGGGTGGAATGACAGGGAGCAGCCAAGAGGGACTGCATGGCAGATTACTATCTATCCTGTACTCTGTAACCGTTTCATTCTTGGCTGCCCTGCCACAGACAAGTAGAGGCCATCCTTTACTTCGAACGTGTCCTGCTTTTTTAAAAAGAGTCTGTCACCAGCAGAAAAAGAGCACTTAGGGCCCATTCACTACAGAAACTGCACATAACTGCTTGTTTTTGACTGCATGTTTACATGCATTTGAAGCACGATTGACGCACGCTTGAATATGGTTTGCATGCATATTGTGCTCCGTTTAGCACTGCATTTGCAGTGCAGTTTTCTATACGTTTTTTAGGCTTGGGTTTCTTGGCTTAAAGGGGTGTGGTGCAGTGCATTTGAAGCGTGTTTGTAGTGCGTTACCTGCATTGACGGTGCAGAGAAATACAGCATGCGCTGAAGTGCACTGCAATGATGTGAACTTTGCCCATAGGATTACCTTGAATGTGGGCTTGAATGTTTGGTGGGAAAGGGCCCTTAGTCATGAAATAGCCTATTGCAGGGATTTGCAATTAGCAGACCTCCATGAGGCATAGCAAGACTGAAAGCCACAAGCATGACACTCAGAGGCAGAAGCATGATGGGACTTGTAGTTTTGCAGCAGCTGGAGGTCTGCTAATTGCATATCCCTGGCCTATTGTATATTCCCATTGTACACTATACTGGACTCAACCTTGTCACTCGGGGTACTGTAACAAACATAGTACAGAAAATGATTAGATATGTCTTCAGCAAACTTTGAATCTTGCTAAAACTTCCAACATTTCTAAAAAGTTCAACTGCAGATCATATATACAACATCTTGGGGGCTCGCAGGACCCCCTTATCAGGCATGTGTGGCAAGTGCAATAAAAAGTAAGCATTTAAAGGTAGCATCCACCAATAGAATGTCACCCTCCGAAATACCCTGTCATTATGACATCATAATACAACTAAAAGTTACCAAGCCCGATGCACGAGGTGTCCTTTTAGCACCTTTGAATAAGCTTGATTACAAAGCTCAGGGCTATAATGGGTCTTCTTTCCTTGGCTAGGTTTGAAGTGAAGTTTGGAAATACATTTCCAGGATTTATTTTTGTGTATGCTTAAGGCCGGGTTCACACATATGCAAATTGGATGCTGGTTTCCCCTCATCCAAATTAACATGACAGGAGAGTGTGACTGGCTCTCAATGGAGCCGGTTTGGTTCACACATCTCCCGGGTGGCCACATTAAAAAATGTCCTGGGCGTCTTTGGTTTTAATTCAGGTGTGAATTCAGGCAAAGATTCGGACCCAATTCGCACCTGAATCAGTGAACAAGGACACACCCAACCCATTGCTGTGAACCGTGGCCGCAGCATATGTGAACCCAGCCTTAAACAGTAATGTATATGTTTATATAACATAGTACCGTTTTTAGGCCTCATACACACGGACGTTTTAAAAAACGGTCTGTAAAGCTAGTAACAACACCTGTAAAAAAAGCAGCGGTAAAAACGTAATTTTATTAGCGTTTTGATTTGGCGTCAATGCGCGTTTAACGTCGTTTTTAAGCGTTAAAGCAAAGGAGCGTTTTTTAAAAGAAAACATCCCTCTGGTATTTTCCACTCTCAAATTACCCACATAAACATTTTTACAGCTTAAAAATGCTGACGCTAAAAAATGACGGTATATCGCTAATGAAAAAATGATACGGATGACATGGAGGAAGAAAGTTACCAACGTTTAATATAAGACATTGAAAATGACAAATTTACTTCAGCATAACCAGGTTAAATAATATCAGGGGTTTTTATTAGACCAGTCTTCTTAAATAGTGAAATGGCAAAGTATATTGTCGCTGACAGGTGACTGTGTGCTGTTACGTGTGATTATTTCCCAGAAAAATTATGATTTATCATATAACCGTTCCTTGTGGGTATGTCACGCACAGCACGTACTGCACCTGGCTGACTCACATTGCAGATTGTGAGCCTTGTCTGCTGCTCAGCTCTTTATTAGTCTGGATCTGGAAATGGGCTTTGGATTTCAAATCTACACCAGCCTCATAAATTACTGGATAAATGGCACTAATGGGCAAGCAGACAGTCTGCTGGGTGGACTTGTAGAGATCTTTGATTTACTATAGTCAAGCCTCTTCTATAGCATTCTAACCAGCCTTTCCTTAGTGGGGCCACCTAGTGTTGAAGAAAATGTACCATCATGTTTTTAAAGCAAATGTAACTTTTTTTAGTGCATGTCAAGCTAAATAAGCAAAAAAATAAAAATAAAAATAAAAATCATATGCAGTGCATCTCTGCAATACATGCATGTAACAAAGAAAAAAAAGAAAATATGAGTGTTACATGAATACCAATAAAAGGCAGCGTGTAAATCAGTCAGCTACTCTACATGGATGATCAATGAATTGCAGTGCCGACACAGGGGGTCTGGAGATGTGTAAAATACATGGTGGGGAATTCCAACAGTGCGAACCGAAATTGTGCAGGTTCAGTTGGCCACCTCAATATGGCGTTATTGGATTCTGTAGCCAATTGCAAATGTGCAGCAATCGCTGGGCAGCATGTCAGCTTTCCTTTTCTGGCATTTGGAAATGAAAAGCTAGAAAAGGAAACCGGGTCTGCTACAGAAGTATTGCCATGCATGCACAATTGGCTACAGGGTCCCTTAGCGTCATTCTGGGGTGGCCAACTGAGCCAACCTAACCCCTGCACTATGAGTGTTACTTACCTCTGACCCCTGCACTTTTTACATTACTTACTCCTGTCCCCTGTACTCTGTTTTTGTTAGATTTCTCACTAGAATAGATCACAAATGCCAGACCTAATTTCAATGTGATGGAAAGACAGATACAGTTCTATATTTTACTGTCTACTTCCATCATCACACTGAAAACAGGTCTGGCGTCACAAATGCCAGACCTGTTTTCAGTGTGATTGAAAGACAGATACAGTGCTATATTCGACTTTATATATTCATGCATATATGATGATTTCAAATTTTTATGTATCTCTATCAAACAGGTACACTGGCGGCTCAGAATTCTCACAAAATCAAAAATGGTAATGAAGTGGATATATATTTATGTATTCAATGTGGCTGTAATTACTGCGTTAGGTAAATTTAGTTGCTCACTGTATTCAGTGCAGCTGCATTTGACTAGTAAGGTCTCAGGGTGTTTTCCTGGAAAGGATCAGTCCTGCCTGGAGAGCTTGCTGCCCTCCAGGGCAATGCAGCCATGTGCTTGCTGTCTGTGAGGCCTCAGGTGGGCGACATGAGGCCTGGATGCTGGGTTCCTAGAGATAGCTGACTGAGGGGCTGTCTGGTGAAGATCTGGTCTGGTATCACTGGAGATGGACATCGCTTGAAAGTTGGAAGTTGTACAGACGGTTATGAGAGACCTTAGAGGTGTTTGGGCTGCTGCCAGCCCTTGGGTGTTAGAGACAGTCAGCTTTGGGTCTGTTAAAGTGGACTCCAGCTGGTGTGCTGAAGAGCTTAGTCCACCTAGTTCTTTGCAATGAGACACTGCTCTAAAGAAAGGAGTTTGCATTTAACTACATCGACTTCAAAGCTAAGTCCACTGTTTGTTGCAAGCATGGACTTTACTACAGCTTTTTCCAGAAAGAATACATATTCCTCAATTGTTGACCTCTCCTTCAGCCCCCACATCCAATCCCTGGCTAAATCCTGCTGCCTTAACCTCCGCAACATCTCCAGAATTTGACCATTCCTGACTAATGACACCACAAAGCAACTTATTCACTCCTTGATTTTTTCCCGCCTTGACTACTGCAACTCTCTCCTTAACCACTACAATACTGGCCACCGTCATATGATATCCAAAAGGTGGCTCTCCCATCCTGGGTGGACGTCATATGACGTCCTCCCATTCTCGGCCATCTAGGGGGCGCGCTCCCGCGGCCCGGTGCGCGTGCCCGGCGGCCGAGATGTCCGCCGGGCACCCGCGATTGCCCGGGAACACAACAGGACCGTGGATCTGTGTGTGTAAATGCTACACCATACAAAGACCAGCAATTCTTAACCAGGGTTCTGTGAAAACGTATAGTACATCCAGTAGTACTCCAGTAGGACTGGTACTTCCAGGAGTTGTTGAGGATTCTATGAGCTGTGGCTAGTTGACCTCCTATCTGATAGTGCCTGCATAAGTCCAGTTCCCAATACCTTTTGGTAAAGCCAGCAGCATGACTCCAGTGATCTTTTTCACTGTAAGGGGGACATTCTTCCCACTAACCACCAATGTAAGGGGCATTTTCCCAATGACCACCACTGTATGAGGGGCATTCTTTCCATTAACCACCAATTTTTAAAGAGCATTCTTCCCACTTACCATCAATGTAAGGATTTTCCCAAACGATCCCCATTGAACTATCTTTAGAAGGGGTTCCTTGGGAAATTAGTTCAAGGGTTTCTTTAGGGATAAAAGATTGAGGCTGTTTCAGGCAGGTGTGAGCTTCTAACCGTGTGGCAACAGTTTAGGGAAGGCAATTGCTTGTTCCAGCATACAGTGGGGATCAAAGTTTGGACACCCCAGGTAAAAATGTGTATTAATGTGCATAACGAAGCCAAGGAAAAATGGAAAAATCTCCAAATGGCATCAAATTACAGATTAGACATTCTTATAATATGTCAAAAAAAGTTAGATTTTATTTTCATCATTTACACTTTCAAAATTACAGAAAACAAAAAAATGGCGTCTGCAAAAGTCTGGGCACCCTGCAGAGTTAATATCTTGTACTGCCCCCTTTGGCAAGTATCACAGCTTGTAAACGCTTTTTGTAGCCAGCCAAGAGTCTTTCAATTCTTGTTTGAGGTATCTTTGCCCATTCTTCCTTACAAAAGTCTTCCAGTTCTTTGAGATTTCTGGGCTGTCTGTCACGCACTGCTCTTTTAAGGTCTATCCATAGATTTTCAATAATGTTGAGGTCAGGAGATTGTGAAGGCCATGGCAAAACCTTCAGTTTACGCCTCTTGATGTAATCCCCCGTGGATTTTGAGGTGTGTTTAGGATCATTATCCATTTGTAGAAGCCATCCTCTTTAACTTTAGCTTTTTCACAGATGGCATCAAGTTGCCACCCAAAATTTGCTGAAATTTTATTGAATCCATTTTTCCTTCTACTCGTGAAAACTAAAGCCCCATACACACGCTCGGATTATCCGAGGACCAGGTCCGTCGGATCATGTCCGTCGTACTTTGTCCGATGTTGGTTTTGCGTACAGACGGTCGGACAAAGTTGTCGGAAAATCCGATCATTCTGAACGTGGTGACGTTTGTTGCGTACGACGGGACTACGTAGAGGCTAGTAGCCAATAGCTTTGGTCTTGTAATGTGATCTGAGCATGCGTAGCACTTTGTCCGTCGGAATTCGCTACACACGATCGGATTTGGTGTGATCGGACTTTGTTGTCAAAAAATCTATCCAGCAGGAGATAAGACTTTGTCCGTCGGACAATCCAATGGAAACTGTCCGATGGTGCCTACACACGGTCGGAATTTCCGACAACATTGTCTGATAGGACAGAATCTATCGGAAAATCCGACCGCGTGTATGGGGCTTAAGAAGTGACTAAATAAATGTGAAAAACAGTTTACAACAAATAAATATGATAAACTTTTTACTAATGCTAGGAGCATAAGGATTCAAAATAGTTGATTGAGAGAGTGAAGTTCCACTTAAGGTTCAGTGGCTAGTAGTGGATTCTTAGTCCTTGATCACACATGCAATGATGTCTGTTTAGTATGAACAGGCTATTTGTTGAGCTTTTGTAATGTCCTAATGCACGTGTCAAACACAAGGCTCACGGCCAAAGCTGGCCCTCCAGGCCATTTCATGTGACCCTCGCACCTGTCCTGCAGCTGCGGCACCCCCTTTGACTCCACCCCCACCTTGTCTCATCAGTCGGCAGCAGAAAGGAGGACAGAACTCCTCCGCCAGATTCTGCGCGTCTCTGTGCAGCCACAGAGAAGCTTTTCTCTGCCCCAGCAGTCAGCAGCAGAGAGGGGACAGAATTCCTCCTACAGATCCTGCAGCCCTCGCTATAGCAGCAGCATGCCTTCCCAGTTCGGCCACAAACTTCCTGGCAGCAGCACAAGGGGGGTGCACTATGATGTAAGGGAGGGTGGAGGACTCTTGACTTTTGATGGGGGCTCTTGACATCTGATGTAAGGGGGGGGGTGAGGTGCTCTGGACATCTGCTTATACTTATCATGAGAATAATACAATTCTGTGCCAGTTCAAAGGAGCATCACACAGCGCACGTATCATCCACAAGAAACTTTATTGGAGACTGCTCAGACAGAACACCATGGCAGAACCATATTCTGTCGGAGCAGTCTTCAATAGTTTCTTGTGGATGATACACGCCCTGTGCCCCTCCTTTTCAGACTTGCATCATCTGCTACAGGAGTGTGAGTGGGCACTGTGCTGGTCTGCACCTGCCCTTCACAGCTTAGGACTTAAAGTGATACTAAACACACACTGTTTAATTTACTTTGCCCCTTCTATTTCTGTATGTGGATGATGGCACTGTAATTATATTAACACACAAAAAAAAAAAAGTACCTTTTTCCAAATTGATATACAGCTGTCACATGACCCAGCTCTTTCCCAGCCTGTCTGCAGGGAAACAAACAGGAGGAGCTTCTAGTCCTCTGCTGCTGGTCACATGTACGAAAAATAAAAAAACTGCCTTTGGAATACAGAGTAAAAATATGTATATTTAACTACTGCAGCCCCAGACGATTTTACCCTCTTAATGACCAGGCCATTTTTTTGCAATACAGCACTGCATTATTTTAACTGACAATTGTGCAGTTGTGCAAAATGTATGACCTTTTTTCCCCACAAATGGAGCTTTCTTTTGGTGGTATTTGATCACCTCTGCAGTTTTTATTTTTTTGCGCTATAAACAAGAAAAGAGCAAAAAATCTGTTTTACTTTTTGCTATAAAACACATCCAATAAAAAAAAAGTAAAAAAAAACGAATTTCTTCCTCAGTTTAGGTCAATATGTATTCTGCTACATATTTTTGGTAAACAAAAAAACCCAATAAGCGTATATTGATTAGTTTACAGGCACGTCAGTTTGCGCAATAGAGCCAACCTGCCACAGTACATCTGCGTTAGGCGGTCGGCAAGTAGTTAATATCAATAAAAAGTTTTACATTGTCATACAAATACATACTTGAAATCAATCAAATCTTTATTTTTTTTATTTTTGGCAGTAACATGCCAGTCACATGCAGTGTCACGCACCTCCAGCCTGTGTCTTAGAACAAAAGGTAAGAGGGAGGTGGAAACTCCATCAATCCCCATTGTGTTTAGCTGGTTAGTGGGCATGGAGGAGGAAGGAGGGAGAGGGCTGTCATTTACCACTGTGTATACGCCCACATCTGTGAGTCTATACTCACATGGGCTGCTCAGATGGGGAGGAAATGATCAGCATGGAAACACACTGAAAACTGAGCATGTGCAGAGCTGCCAACACTGCTCTGCAAAATCCCTAGCTGCGTTGGGGACTTGGACAGAAGGGAGAGAACAGCAGGATCAACCAGGTTTTTTGCAGAATACAGAAAACAAATCCCATAGTGACTGAGTGAGTATGAACAGAATGTGATGCCCCGTACACACGGTCAGACTTTCCGATGGAAAATGTGCGATGGGAGCTTGTTGTCGGAAATTCCGACCATGTGTAGGCTCCATCGGACAGTTTCCATCGGAATTTCCGTCGCACAAAATTTGAGATCTGGTTCTCAAATTTTCCAACAACAAAATCCGTTTGCGCAAATTCCGATCGCATGTACAAAATTCCGATGCACAAAGTTCCACGCATGCTCGTAATCAAGCAGAAGAGCAGCACTGGCTATTGAACTTCATTTTTCTTGGTCGTACGTGTTGTACATCCCCGCGGATTTCCGACCAACTTTGTGTGACCGTGTGTATGCAAGACAAGTTTGAGCCAACATCCGTCGGAAAAAAAACATGGGATTTTGTTGTCGGAATGTCCGATCGTGTGTACAGGGCATAATACAACATTTTTAAATAGTTTTTATGATGTGGGTTTAGTGTCACTTTTTAAGTTATTACTAAAACCAGTAATAAGTAAGTGCAGAGGCATCTATTTAATATGATAAGAGTAGATACATTTATATAGTCCAGTTACAACCAGCCCTTTAAGGGCAACCATAATGTTAATGCGGGCCGCAATGAAATTGGGTTTGACACCCCTGTCCTAATGAATGTGGGTGCCGATGAGCAGCCGCAAACACAGTGTGTGTTTGATGCCATGCACACCTGTCACATTAGGATGGGCGGCTGTGTCTGAGCAGCCACGCATCCTATAGATTTAAATGGGCTGCCTGCATGCATCACTTGGAAGTTAAAGACACTGCAAAAAGGGCCCATTCACACTATACAGACCTTATCGCTCATGTGAATGAGGCTTTATTTCTGAAATGCCTTTTATAAATGTCACAGTACAACTCACCATTAGTGGGCTCCTCTGCCCATTAAGGACAATTGAAGACACGTGGTGCAGAGCTGATTCAAGCTGCTCTGTACCATGGGATTGTTATAATGACCAATCAATATAGTATTCACATTGGTAAGTTCACCTATTTCTCTTATAACCAAGGAAGGAGAAACTAATGAATGAATCATTAAATTAGTCCCTGTTGGGCGGCAACAGCAGCTATGGGATTGTTTTTAACCCTTTCACTCCTGTTCTCCTGTATATCTAATCTCTGTACTGTCTCTGCAGTGACCTTTATATTAACCTAACTTAGATGCCTGGCACCTCCCTGAGACAGGCATGGACATGATCCTTGCAGTGGGAGGAGGACAAGTCTGTCCGCTCTTCTGCCATCAGGACAAGACTCCTGTACTCTGCTGAGGGGATGCTCCTGGAAATGGTGCAGGATTTATGTCTGCCAATGACCCCAGGGAGAGAGCAACAAGTACGACCCACAGGCATGTTTACTTCACAGGGGTGGTGGGAACGCAACATTGCCATCTATTAACAATTGACACACCCACAAATTGGGCTTTGGTATGAGAAGGAGCCTAGGAGCTGGAAGGTAGAAACTGCAGAAGGACATTTCTGTAGCATCAGTAGAGAATCATTGCAGAGGCAAATAGAGGTAATAAATAGACTTGCGCACAATGGAAAATTTTGTTTAGTTTTGTTTCATTGTCATGCGTAAAATACATAATTTCGTTCTGTTATATTCCTTATGTTACGTTAATTCGTTTTCGAATAATTCATTATTTCTGTAGAGTGTCGATATTCGTTATACTGAAACCCGAATCATGTCAAATTAATTCGTTATATCCGCTATAATTTCTTTCGTATTCGTTGAAATTTTATATTTATGTATGTATATATATATGGTCATTTGGAAAGTCGTTTGTTTATTGAATCTATTAACACACACAATGACAATATCTCTTCTCCTCTACTCAAATACAATACAACACCCTTCTCACTCAGTTCTCAGGAATGCACTTTGCCAGTAATCCAACCTCCAGCACAAAATTAATCAGCTGTAAGATTTACTTTGAGTTGACCTTTTGTTTCATTAGATCTTTAACGAATTACTGAATCATGTCAAATTCATTCCTTATATCCACTATAATTTCTGTCGTATTAGTTGAAATTCGTTATTTCTTTTATTCGGATGCATTCGAATGTCCGAAAGATGCAAAATTCGGCCGAATTTCGATTCGTTATGAAGCGAATTGCACATGTCTAGTAATAAAAGTTGAATGCACTGCAATGTACTTAGGTCAGGGGTCTGCAAACTACGGCCCCATAGCTAGACCACTATAGAATTTTATCTGGGCCGCAAGCTAGGGGCTTCTCATTGTCAGCCCACTGTGCTCTCACGCAGGTCTGACTTCAAGTCAGGCCTGATGTAAAGGGGGGAACCTGATTTATGCTACAGGGAAATCTGATAGGGACCCGGATGTAAAGCAGGACTCAAATGGGGACCCTGATGGGGACTGTTATGTAAGGGGGACTCTGATGGGGTAAGGGAAGACTCTGATGTAAGGAGGGACTCTAATGTGGTAAGAGAGGTCTCCAATGGGGCACTGGATGTCAGGGGCACACTGATCAGACAGGTGCAGACTAAATTAATTTTTATGCGCCTTTTTTAATGACTGAAGTTTATTTGGAATGTCTTTACTTCTTTTTACTAAAGTTCTTTTTCTGCGGTTCTGAATCATATCATACTGGTTAAAAAAAAATAAAACTTATTTAGTCATTTAAAATGTATAGTTTTTTTTTTACTGCTAATATTTGTAAAGTATACTACTTGACTTTCATACTGAAAAGTTTGAAGAACAATTAGGACCATTGTGAGAGTTTTTTCTTTAATCTATGATCTAGAGAAGGTTTGGTATCAAGAAAATAACAGCCAATTGAGGGAGAGACAGCTATATGAAATGAGTCCTGATACAAACCTTTATGATGCTCCTAGGTGAGTTTATATGATTTAGTGGTGGTGAAAAATAATCGCAGGAGCTTTGGAACACCTGGACATGTTTTCAATGGGAATAGTGAAATTAGGAATAGTAATTTCCCTGGGGGTTTTCCGCAAAATGCATTGGAGTCAGTGGGACCTGGACCTTGTGCACACTATCTACAGTTTATACTGTATATCTGAGTAATTCTACAGGCCCTCTGCCACTCATGTAGGTTTGCTGCCATCTAGTGGATGTCTTTATTACTACTCTCAGAGTGCAGACACAGGACAATGTCTTCTGGCCCTAATGTTATGTATGAGTACTATTAGGGCCTACAGCTTTACAAGCGCCATATCTCTGGTAAGGGTACATTTCCTTTCAAATTCTCAAAAAAAGTTGTTCTCTCAGGATGCTCTAATTCATTGGGAGCTATTATATATTTTAAAGATTAACGCTTCCTAAAAATAACAGAGGGGTTTTCAGGGAGACAAGGTCCAAGGATTTTATAATTTTTTTAAATGTTTATGAAAAACCGTTTTCATCACCCTGAATCAGTCTGAGCAGGAAGTAAGGAATGACCAACCAAATCATTAAGCCCAGGTTCACACCAGTGCGATCCCAGACATCGCATGGGATCCGCACCCACACCTGCAGTGCCAATCACATGCGATGTCTGTGAGATGCGAGTTCAGCCTTGTTTTTCCCCACAATAGAATCGGATCGCATGGGTGTTCTCACCTATGCAATCCGATTCCTGTGCGATCTGGGGGTGTCATTAACAATATATAAGGACACCCCCGGCGGTTCGCAGAAGGCAGTGTGAACTGCCTGCGGGAAGAGGAGCGATGCGGGAACCGGCGATGTAATCGCGCTGGTTCCCGCATCGCATCAGTGTGAATCTAAACTCCTCTCAATCCAATATTGCAACATAAAGGGGGTTATTTACGAAAGGCAAATCCACTTTGCACTGCAAGTGCACTAAAAGTTTACTTGGAAGTGCAGTTGCTCTAAATCTAAGGGGTAGATCTGAAAAGAGTGCAAGCTCTGCTGATTTTATCATCCAATCATGTGCAAGCTAAAATGCTGTTTTTTATTTTCCTTGCATGTCCCCTTCGGATCTACAGCGACTTTACTTCCAAGTGCACTTGCAGTGCAAAGTGGATTTTCCTTTAGGTAAATACACCTACTCGTAAATTATCAGATAAGTGGCACTAATGGGCAGTCAGGCTGCTGATTTACTACAGTCCAGTATCTTCTTTATCGTCATTATCAACCTTTCCTTAGTGGGGTGCAGTGTTGCCAACCGTCAGTATTTTTACGGGCAGCCAGTAAAAAACAGGCATTTTTTTCCTGCCAGTAAATGCCAGTAAAAGTTATGCTTTTAGGAACCTCCGTTTATTCTTAGTGCAATCTTACAATGACAAATAGTATATGAACAGTAGTGACACCCCCTCAATAATGACACCCTCTGCCATGCAGGGTATTGCCTAAACACCACTAAATCAATAATGCAACAAAGAATGTTATGCCTCTAGAAACACCTGTTATAAATACTCAGTGTAATCTTAATGGCAACAGTATATGAACAATGGGGAAACCCCCCAATGAAATCATGTCTGGTTATTGACACACTATATATAAAAATAAGTAAATAAAATGTCCAGTCCACACTCCCAGTGTCCAGTCCACAATAAGCCGTGCTGCGCCTTTTAATAGTTTACCATGTGCGATCACTTCAGCAGCAGCACCACCTGCTCACCTTTTATTATATGATCTACATCTAGTATAGAACCACAAATGCTTTATGCAGACAATTTCACTCAAGATTTTACTCCACGTACATCAAGATAAGTATATGCCAGTAAAAAATATGACCGTGATGCTCGGCTTGGTCCGGAGCCGGCTGAGACCATCCGAGTGCCTGCTACTGTGTGATCGAGAGGCTCTAGCAGAGGCGGTTCCTGAGCAGCCTGAGCATGTTGTGTGATGTCATAGTGCAATGGAGCAAAGCAATGCGGCCATAGCCTCATGTGCAGGTCTGTAGTATGGGAGCAAGGCAGGCTGGGACCAGGACCATCAGTGCTGTTTAGACTGTAGTGGATTGGAGGGACTACTTGGCTTGGAGAGAGACTGTCACTGTGACCCAGGAGGGGACATGTTGTGTCAGTGAGGTGTCATCATCATCTGCGCTGCTGCACACTGCTGTCAGTGTCACTGTGAGAGTAATTTTTATGTGTGTGTGCTGCCCATTCTAATGTCTCCTATCCCTGAGCTACTTACTTACTATATCGAAAAATAAAATAAGAAATATATTTTTTTCCTTATTATCTACCTTAAATCATATTGCAAATTGCATATTGCATATAGTTTGTAGCCTAAATACTCTAATTTGCACTTAAAACTGTAATTTTGTAACTTTTGGAAGCGCCAGTAAAAACTTTGCTGTGCCAGTAAATTTGGGGTTTTGTGTCAGTAAATTTAAATCTGGTAGGTTGGCAACACTGGTGGGGTGGCACCTTCCTTCCTGCAAGTACAGAAAAATACCTGTGGATATGCCAGGAATGCACTCAGCTCATAAAGCTAGTCATAGATATATGGAAATTTAGCCGGTTCAGCAGGGACCGGCTGAATTTTGAACCATCTATGGCCGTTCACCGTTCATGGCCAGCTTAAAGTAATTGTAAAGTAAAGTCTCTTGTTTTTTTTTTTTCTATTAAAATAACAAAATGTTATACTTACCTGCTCTGTGCAGTTGATTTTGCACAGAGCGGCCCAGATTTACCTCTTCTTGGGTCCTTGGCTGGAGTTCCTGGCTCTTCCCTCCTGTTGAGTGCTCCCACAGCAAGCAGCTTGCTATGGGGGCAGCCGAGCCGAACTGCGGCTCCGTGTATCCATTCAGACACAGAGCCGTGGCCCGGCCCTACCCACTCTCTCTCCTGATTGGCTAACTGAGTTTAACTGACAGCAGCAGGAGCTATTGTATCGCTGCAGTGTCTCAGCCAATCAGGAGAGATAGTCCCGGACAGCCAAGGGACTTGTGGACATCGCTGGATAGAGATGGGGCTCAGGAAAGTATTATTAGGGCAGCTGAGAGGGGCTTTAAGATGCATTAAGATAAAAAAAAACTTCTGCCTTTATAATCACTTTAAGTCCCAGTTGTCTTTTACTAAACTTCCTAAACCCTCCTACTCTCCATCTCTGCAGCACAGACACTAATTATTCTCTAGTCCAAGATAAAAACTAGGTGGTCTAACTAGGCTGCTTGAGATAACACAGGACAAGTGGAGAGCAGACAGGACAGCTCTGAATTTCTGACACAATCAACAGGTATTTTTATACTTAACCAGTTCCCGTCCGACCTATAGCTTAATGACAGCCGAGCGGGACTTTCGTCAATCTGGTTGGACGTCATATAATGTCTGGATTGCGCTGTGGCGCGATCTGTCACTAGCTGTGTCCATTGAACACAGCTGATGACTTATCAGTACTCCTGGCTCACTGCTGGTACGATGTGACCAATTCTTTCATGCCATCCATTGTGTACAGTTGTGTTGCTAGCTGTGATTGGCCCTGTCTGTACCATGTGATCACATTGATGACCACTCACAGCTAGCAACACAATTGTATACAATAGATGACATGAAAGGATTGGTCACATCGGTCACATGGTACTGGCAGCTAGCCAGGACACTGATCAGTTATCAGCTGTGTCCGATAGTCATCAATGTGATCACATGGTACAGACAGATCCAATCACAGCCCATCTGTGGTTTAGCTTAGCTCTGGCCAATCACAGCTAATCAAAACAAACAGAATGAATCCATTTCATTGCTATAAGCAAGCATTTTACTGAATGAAAATCGCTGCTATAGGCAATCAATGTGTAAAAAAAAAAAAAAAAAATCCTAACCACTTCCCTAGGGTAGTACAATGTTACTATAGTAACATTATATTGCTCTGATCATGGAAAAAAAAAAGAGAAAAAAAATGTAATAAAATGTCACCAGGTAGTGTCCCTGATCACCACTACACAAGTTATATAATGACCTTGTACTGCTCTGTGACAGTATTTAAAAAAAAATAATACAATTGTGAATTTTTTTTTCATTTCTTTATTTTCCCAAAAAATATGATGAATACATTTCAAAAAACTTGCTATGCCTCTTACTAAATACCTTGGACTGTCTACTTTCCAAAAAGGGGTCATTTGGGGGATATTTGTACTGTCCTGGGATGTTTGGGCATCAAGAAATGAGATTCAGGATTGATCAGTTTTCAGCTACTGTATATACCATAGTTTGTGGACTCTATAACTTTCCTACAGACTAAATAATATACACTGATTTTGGGTATTTTCATCAACGAAATGTAGCAGAATATATTTTGGCCTAAATTTATGAAGAACAATTATTTATTCGCAAAATTTTAGAACAGAAACTAAAGAAAAACCTTTTTCAAAAAGTTATGTTTTTTGTTTATTAAGAAAAAAAAAAAAAAACCCAGTGGTGATTAAATACCACCAAAAGAAAGCTCTAGTTGTGTGAACAAAATGATAATTTAGTTTGGTACAGTGTTGCATGACCACGCAATTGTCATTCAAAATATGTCAGCACTGAAAGCTAAAAATTGGCCTAGGCAGGTAAAAGGGCCCAGCATTGAAGTGGTTAACAAACAGATAAAATTAAACCCTTCCAATGGTATGTTTATCATACCAAAAGATAGCAAATAAGAGAAATTCATGGTTGTTTTTTTTTTTTGCATATTATGCATTTGTAATTATTTTAGTCCTTTATTTTAACAGTGACATATTCTGCAGTGCCGTACAAGAAACATTAACATTGCTCTCTGCCCGTTTTAAAGATTTATACATTCCACCAAAACCAGGTAGATAGCCGCTCTGACCTAACTCAGGAAAAGTAAAAAAAGAAAACAAATTTTTAAATTTTCATCTCATGCTAAATTTCTATGAACCAACTGGCTGAAAATAGACTCCAATATGGACAAGGGTGGAAATGGTAACCTAGCTGCTTTAATGCAGCAATTTTGGATTGGGGGAGGCATAATGTAATCCGTAGATCTAGCCTTTAAAGCAGTCAGCAAAATAGCAAGATAAAAATGAATAGTACATTTTGCTGCTATTACATGTCCCCATTCTGATGACTGGCATCATTCAGCCTACACACCCTTTAAGCCCAGGCTGTCCTGGACTGCCCCAGCTTGGATTGGACAATGAAAAGAGAAGCAGCACAGAAATGAGCTCATCTCTTTGACACACTGCTCTCTCATCCCATCTTCATGCCTATTGTCAGCACTTGGCTCTTTGTACTGCCTCTTCCTCCCACACACCAGTTTTGCTGGATGGGGACTGCAAGAGGAAGATACCCAGTCAATTTCTGGTATTTACACTATTGCATTTAAAAATAAATTTATTGGGGTATAAATTAATACAGAGCTGCATGTGTGTATTTTATATCTGCCTAGAGTTTAGATTGGAGACTGGGTTCACATTGGTGCACTGTGCGATATCACATGTGATTCGTACCTCACTGCTGTGAAAATCACATGCGATGTCTGCGTGATTCAAATTCAGCCATACAAATCACATGGCTGAATTTGCATCGCATTCGAAACCGTCTTGCAGGTCCCTTTTTTTGGTTCGCCCCAGAATCCGATTGCATGGGTGTTCACACCCATGCAATCCAATTCCTGTCCGAATTGACAGTTAGCACAGCGATAGGCAAACCGATATGGGGGTGTCATTAACTTTGTATTGACACTCCCAGAGGTTTGCATAAGGCAGTGTGAACTACCTCCGAGTCAGAAGCGATGCAGGAAACTGCAGTAGATTTGCAGGGTTTCTCACATTGCATCAATGGGAACCGAGCCTGAAGCTAAATTCCAGGAATTCAGCTCCTTTGTAAAAAGTGAAGGCATACTATGAGTGAAGTCCAAGGAGTTGCATGACATCTCCTGGGCTTAGCTCTATTCTTTACATCTGACAGTTTTATTGCACTCCCAGAAAACGTCAATAGCTGTCTTTTCAGGAGCCCGAAGCTGATGCTTCAGGTCTAAGCATCTTCAGGTCTAAGCAGGTAAGTATCAGTGTCACTGATCCCATCCCCCCCCACCACCAGTCCGGCCTCTGACTGATCCCACCCCCCCCCCCCCCCCCCACAGGCAGTGGTGATGGGATAGGGATGACATCAGTGGCATTTGTGGTGGGGATAGGGATGGCATCAGTGGCAGTGGTGGGATAGGGATGATATCAGTGGCACTGGACTGATGTAGTTCCTATCCCCCCCATCACCTTCGCCACTGGTGTCATCCCTATCCGCAACTCCACTGCCACTAAGGTCATCCCCATCCCACCACTGCCACTAAGGTCATACCTATCCTTACCACAAATGCCACTGTCATCCCTATCCCCACCACAAATGCCACTGATGTCATCCCTATCACCACCACCACCACTGATGTCATGCCTATCCCACCAATACCACCTCCACTGAGGTCCTCCCTATGCCACCACTGCCACTGATGCCATCCATATCCACACCACTGATCCCATCCCCCCACCACTGCTGCCACTGATCCCATCTCCCCCACCACCCTAAGTGATTTGATCCCATCCCCACTGCCACTGATCCCATCCCCATCACCACCATCAGTGGACCGATCCCACCACCACCTCTGCCACTGATCCCACCCCCCACTACTGCCACTGATCCAGAGAAGAGGGGGAAGGGCCTTCATGGTTTCATGCACCCGGGCTCTGAAAGTTCTAGTTGTGCCTCTGCTTTGTATTATGTAAACTCCTTCACAAAATACAAAGGCTTCTCTGAATATGCAGCAGAGGGGAGGGGCAGGCATAGCCGCTCTGTGTGCCTTTCTCTTCTCCCTCACAGCCCTGAGTGTCAGTGTATGCCCTGGCAGAGCTATAAACTTGTCAGATATAAATAATAGAGATAAATCCAGAAGATGTCATGCACCTCCTTGGACTTATAGTGTCTCATAGTGTGCCTACACTTTTTACAAAGTGGCTGAATTCCTGGAATTCAGCTTTAAATGCCAAATCTATTTTAACTGTTGATATAAGATATCAGCAACAAAGAGAATGCATTGCTTTCAGCTGACTTATTGACTTGCATTGTGAGAAGGAGCAGCAGAGCATAACCATTGTGTGGCACTGCACAGCAAGAAACAGGCCTGCATACATATTGAGCAAACATGGCTGCCATTATATATATACACACATGTAACTACAAGTTGAACTTGTTAAATTAAAAATATTACCTCTTATTAATATTATTATTTTACACCAAGCTGACATGTAAAGAAACATTGATAAGCATATACAGTATATCCCCTTTATTCTGCCAATGCACAGTAGAAAAGATGATAAAAAGCTTATTGGTTATTAGTTGATTGAAGTGATTTCCTGACCCTTTTAGACCATTATTAACTAATGGAAACCTGGCTTTCTTGACAACGATTTGCCTTCAATACTTTGAGTCACTTTCCCAGAACAAGTATGTAGACCAGGAGTTCTGGCTTTACTGGCTGCATGCTTTCTCCAGATAATTGACTAATGCTGCGTACACATGAGCAGATTTTCCGATGTTTTTTCCGACGGAATTCCGCTCAAGCTTGGCTTGCATGCACACGGTCACACAAAAGTTTTCTGAACTTTCGACCGTCAAGAACGCGGTGACGTACAACACTACGACGAGCTGAGAAAATGAAGTTCAATGCTTCCGAGAATGCGTCAAATTGTTTCTGAGCATGCGTAGGAATTTTGCGAGTCGGAATTGCTACAGACGATCGGAATTTCCGATCGGAAATTTAAACCGACCGAAAAATAGAGAACCTGCTCTCAATCTTTTGCTGGCGGGAATTCAGCCAGCAAAAGTCCGATGGACCATACACACGGTCGCATTTTCCGACCAAAAGCTCTCATCGGTCTTTTGCTGGCCAAATTTCCGATCGTGTGTACGGGGCATTAGAAGGTGTAGAATCCAGAGATAGCTAGGAAACCAGCATTGTGGGAAGGTCAGCTTTTACTTTTCCCTCATGAGAGGTTTCTTTGGCGGTCTCATGGTTGTAAATGCCCAACTCCACATGAGCATGTAGAAGAAGTATTTTTAGAGAACCACTTTAAAATCTCCCCATAAACTCCAATCCAAACTTGAAGAGACTACCGCAGCTGTCCCATTTTGACAATGCTTGAAATAGCTTGTAAAACATCTTTGAGAAAAGACAAAGGCTAACACACAAGCCCGCTTTCCAGGTAAGGATCTCCTTTAATTTTCATGACCCCCAACTGTTGTCCTGTCGAGTTTCTGACCTCAAAAATGTCTGGGATTGGTTTGGATATGTAGAGATGATGTAGTAGCTCAATGGCTATGTCCAAAGACTCTCCTAATACAGTTGACTGCTCACCTGAAGCCTGAAGCTTTATCTCCATTACGTAAAGATTTCCTGTCACCAGGCTTGGAGGACCCAAAATAACTCCATGGGGAATTTTCCCCTTTGTCCAAGTTATGACTGCTACAGAGAAGGCTTTTGGAATTCTGGCAAAGTGGTGATTCCAGATGGCTTCAGGAGGCTTGTGTTCCCCAACCTGTTTGATGAAAGGTTGAATTTGATTTGAAAGAATTGCCATAATGTTGATGGAAAAGCACTCCAGTGTCTGGGTAGCATCTTCAGCTGCTGCTAATACTGTTGTTCCCTCGTCCCAATTTTTGATTAATCTTCCCACCATCAGCTGAGTCAACAGTGGCTGTCTGTAGAGCAGAGGATGGAATTGGACAGCTCTGCCATTAACATCTGAGAGTTTTTTTATGGCGATGTAACCTGTGTTTCGCTGGAACAAAACTGAAAGGACAGAAATGAAAATGAGAAACAGAACCACAGCCAAGCTGACGGATGGGAAGAAGTCTGAGTTTTCTTCCCTCCTCGCATCTTCTGAAGTAGGGCCAGAGTGTCTGGTATGACCTACAATTCTACGAGAGGGGATACAAATAAACTGGCGGCTGTGTGCCATCTTTACTGGGTCTAGAGAAAGGAAAAACAAAATAAAACACAGGTTTATATAAGTTCTGTGTGAATATATTGGAAAAGAGGATCAGTGTGACAGCCAGGCAGTTAGCATTTACTCAATAAAGCATAGGCAGTTGCTGTATTGTTTATATCTCCTTTTAAAAAGCTTCTTGTCTGTTTAGATTTGATTAAGGTCACCATACATGTTACAATCAAACCAGACAATCAACTTTAGATTTACCAAAACTATGTGATAAGAAGACCTAACTAATCTAACCAATCAATTTGCATTCAATCTATGCACTACATAGAGGTTGACAGATCTAAATGGTATTGTACAATTACACTGTAACATGCATGGTGAGCTTAAAGCAGATTATTATTATGTTTAATATCTTTCTAGAAGTTGTTGTTAAGGTTAGTACAGAGACAATAGTGGAGCGGTTTCCATGATGCAATCTTATCCTCTTACCCTGTGCTCGTTTCCTCTGTGGAGGACCGAAGTAGAATCCTATCTGTCTTTGTATTAGCAGTAACGTATAGAGATGGATCAGTGGAGAACCTGACAAACAACTGCAGCACAAACTCTTAATGGCCTCGAGGAGAGGCAAATTGATCAACGCTCCACCCTGAGACGCTTCACTGTGCAGCTACTCGTTGTACCCTGCAGCCTAAACTTAAAATATTCTTCAGAAAGAACTTGAGTCTAATTAAGAAACAGGATATTGATCTAGAATCAAGAGGTGTAAAATAAATGGGAGAGCACTGGAGCCAACTTAAAAAAAGCTCTGAGTAACCATGTCTGTATTTAGAAATATTAAAGTGGAACAACACTGCATCTGAGCACCACAAACCAGAAACGCTATTTAATTCATTTTTAATATTCAAAGCAAACTCTCCCATCCATCCACACCTCCATGCTTAATTTTGCTGAGAAATCACTTTGAAACCCCCACCCTAGCATTTCTGGCCGTGGTAATCTTGAGTAAGGGCAGATGATTTATGTAGCATTTACTTCCTGAAATCCATCTGCCCTTAGCTCAGGCATGCAGGCAGGAGAGTGTGCTTAGCTAAGAGAAACCCCTCTTCCTCTACTAAAGACTCCTGGAATCTATGACATAATTTGCCTAGGCATGGAAACCAGGACATAACTAAAGAAGTATACAAATAGTGAATGTTGATAGAGTGAAGTTCTTCTGTAACTCAATGAATTCTTCCATTACTCACTAAGAATCAGATTCAACAAGCTGCAATAACAGTGAAGGAGAGCTAGAAAAACACTTAAAGAGCAAATAAATCCTGATGGGTTTTTACTTCCTCTTTTTTCCCCTGCAAAGAAAAAGCATAATGATAAGCCCGCGCTGTCCCCGCTGGTGGCCACAACCATCTTCGCCCCTCTTCCTTCCGGGACCGCGGACTCCGGCTCTGTGACTGGCACTCCCGCGTGGGAGCCTTCAGTCACGGCACTAGCGAGTCAAAAAAACAGCACGGAGGTCCGTTTCTTCACAGCGCATGCACCGATGACATCATCGGCGCACTACAAGGTAAATATCTCCTAAACGGCACGCGTTTAGGAGATATTTCCACTACCTATAAGTAAGCCTTATTCTAGGCTTACCTATAGGCAAAAGTGACAATTGGGGGTTTACAACCACTTTAATATTGGTTGAGAAGCCCCTTCCATTTTGACACTCCCAAAGACAAAAGGCGGTATTGGTTTTCCCACCAAAATACCATGAGGCCATGCACTTATCTAGACTTCTCGACTGGTGTGCCCAAGGAGATAAAAAACAGTGGGTACACTTAGAACAGGCGACTGTGGGTATAATGTTAACTGCACTCCCCTGGATTTCAGATGAAGCCATCCCGATAAAGGTCACCCAACACCCACTGGCTGCAGCTACTCTTATGCCCCGTACACACGGTCGGAAAATCCGACCACAAAATCCATCGGATTTTTTCCGACGGATTTTGTCCGACACTGGTGTTGCATACACACGATAGGACAAAGTTGTCGGAAAAACCGATCATTCTGAACGTGGTGACGTTTGTTGCCTACGTCGGGACTACGTAGAGGCTAGTAGCCAATAGCTTTGGTCTTGTAATGTGATCTGAGCATGCGTGCCACTTTGTCCGTCGGAATTCGCTACACACGATCGGAAAAAGTCTGATAGGACTTTGTTGTCGGAAAATTTGAGAGCAGGAGATAGAACTTTGTCCGTCGGAAAATCCGACGGAAAAAGTCCGATGGAGCCTACACACAGTCGGAATTTCCAACAACATTGTCCGATAGGACAGATTCCATCGGAAAATCCGACCATGTGTATGGGGCTTTAAAGTTGTTAGATTCGTTTTCAAACATACAGATCTTTCACCTTTCCCTAGTCCACTAATCCCAATTTTTTCATCCTGGACTTAACGATCATCAATTTGATGAACTTATTTGTCAGGGGTTCCATTGCTTGTTTCATTTCTTTCAAGAAAGGTGGCTTATGACGAGTCATGAAATTTTAATGAATTTCTCCCACACTTTGGACTTTCTTCGCTGACTGTTCCCAGTTGGGTGCATATCTTCGCACTTTACCAGAGAGGTTTTCTAATATAATAGGGACTTTCCTAAGTTTGAGCAGTCCTGCCTTGCAGGGAAACCAATGAGACATTTATTGTCCCATTTGTACTCAGTCCTGATAATGGCCAATGCCCCACAGAATCTTTCCCTTCTCCAACAATGGAAAAGAGATTTACAAATTACCTTCACGTAAACTCAAAAGGATAGAATCTTGATATTTGCTCACAAATCCTCAGTGACAAGCATATATCAAGGAGGAGGATACAAACTCCTTACAAGATGGTATCAAACGCCATCATTATTACATTGTATGTTTCCCCAGACCTCCGATATCTGTTGGCTCTGTCGGGAATTGTAGGGTACCGGTTTCAAATTTTTTGGGAATGTCCGAAAAAAAGACTTCTGGGATATGGTTGAACAAATGGTTAAAGAACTAACTGGTGTGTCTCTTGAGAAGAAGCCCGCAGCATACTTACTTCATGACATACCCTTATCCAATAAAAGCTACAAAAATTCATTGTTGAGTTCTAACGGCTGCAAAAGCATGTATACCAGCACTTTGGAAAAGCCCAGTCGCTCCAAATAAATCTCGCTGGCTGGCTAGAACTACAGAACATTCAGGAAATGGAGGACCTCGCAATGGCAATGAAAAAACAGAGTGAGAAATACTGGAGAATATGGACTCTGTATCTCCTATATAAAGATCAGTCTCCCTTAGTATTAGAGGATTTTTATTTTTTTTCCTCTTTCCTTTTGATGAAATGGTGTATTGTTATCTGCAAATTTCCTGGTTGATTGGTAACCTTCTGGTTATATACCAAGTTATCTTGTATAGAAATAAAGAGTTTGGAGAAGGGAAGGAGAAAGGAAGGGAAAGAGAGAAAGGGATATTTAAAACTAGGAGGGGAGGAGGAGGGAAAAAATAATAAGTTTATTGCAGTTTGCCATTGGCAGAATGTTGTGGCTGCATTAGGTTTCCATGTTTTTTTCTCCTCTTTTCTCTGGTGTTCTGGCTAGTAATACAGCTCCATTCCACAGGGAGGAGCAATAGAGACACCTATGGTCAGCAGTATTGTCAATCCATGGATCATGATTTCATACTGTACCTGTAATTCTTGTATGTGTTTTGTTTTATTGTTCCATTTTCCTGCATTGTGGGTGTATTGTATTAAAAATTATAAATGATAAAAAATAAATAAAGAAGCAGCCACTTTAGCATGCTTAAAGTCTTCTTTGAGATACCTTAAAGAAAGCCTAACTGGAGAGAGGCATGAAGGCACCCATTGCTACTTTTCATTCTGCAAATGCTGTCATATTTACCCTTTTCAATATTTGTGAGTCTAACCTGGAACTAGCATACAAATACGGACATCTGACTTGACATATACAGTACATGCATAGCTCCTAACTGTCCCTGATTTCGAGGGACTGTCCCTGATTTGGAGCAATGTCCCTCTTTCCCCCTCATTTGTCCCTCATTTTGGTCTGATCTACATAGATGTATATAAAATGCACTTTTTATCTTTCAAAAGGTGTTTTCCAGTGCTAAACCTTTCATCTGATTTCTAAATTGCTGCATTTGTAAATTCAAAAAGCCAATATAAAGGAATAGTAGTGTTAAACAGGCACTTGTGGGTTTAACCAATCTTGTTTTTTTGCACAATTCTCCTTTAAGGGGCGTGGCAAGGGGTGTGCCAATGTCCTATGCCTGCATACTTTTGCTGGTAGGTGTCCCTCATTGCCATCTCAAAAAGTTGGGAGGTATGTACATGAAAATTTATATTTTTTGCACATATACCTGACAGTTCACCATGAAACTATAAACAGTTTGTTTATTTGTCCCTAAAATGATCACATGGTAATCTAGCCAGTTCCAATTTTTTCCCAGTCTTGATGTAAAGTGATTGAATTTGCCCACACGATTGGCATATGGCTGCAAAATACTAGTTAACTTGAAATTGATGGCTTCTTACCCATTTGTAAAATATTTTTATCCTGGTGCTGGGAGCTCACATCTTTGCAGAGCTGGATTAGGCACAGTTGACTTATGCCTAGAGGCATCCGAGATAAAGAAACGGCTTTACCTTGTATAATTATTGGCCACATATTTATCCCCACGATAAACAGAATTAAATGTATCTCTTTATAAGCCAATTTATAAACCTTCACACCATCCTAAAACAGGTTAGAAGCAGTCATATAGGAAAACGCATAAGTCTAGTGCAGGGGGGTTTGTACTAGAAGCAATGGGAATCTGGCTATGTCTTTATGCGTTTCTTGAGATGTAGATGTATGCCCCTGGTTGGTTACTATGAGGCACTATACAGTACAGTTCTCTCCAAAAGAACTGCATGTATTTCCCACACAGCTACAAATCACTGCACTATAAATTGATAGTATCTAAAATTATTATTCTGATTGCTGAGGTGGCCATAGACAAACCGATATGACTCACCAGATTTTGGACATGACGCACACCCGGCACAGCACCCCGTGGCTTTTCTATTGAGAAAAGGGAACCAGTGGTTGAATTTCACTTCTGTAACACTGATAAGTATAGATGGGGCCCCTGATGATGGAGATCTAAAGCAAACTTCAGTCAGTCTGTGTGACAGGTGCTCAAGTCACAGTAGCCTGGAATGACAACCGACCTATTTGTCAGGTTACATTGTCAGCAACAGGCAGGAATGTGGATCAATAGAATACCAGTCGCTTGCTGGAACTGGCTCTCCCTATTGGCGTTCACAGCTAGAGATATTATGTAAAATGGAAGTTCACTATATAAAGAACATGAGGATGAAGTTGTTAACCCTGTATGTGCTGCTACAGAAGAGGTGCAGACAACGCCACCCCCCACTCTATGACTATATAGATAATATACTGCATTTCATGTAGACTTCACCGAGAAGATCTCTTTGCTGAGTTCCCAGGTCTACACACCTGCTGTGCCTATTATGAGGGGATCTCACCATTCTTGCTGGATTATTTCATGTATATTATAGAGAATACAGTAGGAGAAGAGAGATCACTCCTAAACCTGAAATATGAATTTTCAGTGCTTTGACTCTTTGACAAGGCAGATGAATAGTAACCTGTGGACAGCACTTGGATCCTGGGTTCAACTGTCTCTTCAAATAAGCTTGGAGGATGCCAGGGGCTCATCTCTAAGGAAACTGTTCAGAATTTGTATGTTCCTGGTGTGTTTCTCTGGTTTTCTCCTACATCAACCCAAAAGCCATACTGGTAGGTAAATTAGCCTCCACTCAAATTCACCCATGTACGTGTGTATAATTGGGGCATTAGATTGTGAGCTTCAGGGTTCATGCACACTAGCTGAAAGAACACTGCTTCTACAGGAGTTTTGCATTTGGCCCATAGAAGTAGCTCACATTAGGATGTTTAGAGGCATATTTTAAGCTCAGAGTTTAGAGGCAGGAAAAAAAAAATCTTTGGTTTGCGTTTTCTGGCAGAAAAAAATCGCTAAACACCCCTAAGCTCTCCTAAACTGTACAAAAACGCTCTATATCAGCGGGAGTTTTTTTCTGCCAGAGGGACTGGCGATGTTTTAAGCCCAGTGTGCATGGAGCCTCATTGTGCAACTGATGGACACCATTAAACGTTCTTTGTAAAGACCTCTATAAAAAAAAAAAAATGCCACTGCTGTGTTAAATGAGATAAAGATCAACCAATCAGAATTTATTTTCCAGGTGAAGCTTGCTTGATTAATGTTTTTGCAGACCATTGCTCTCAGTTGACTCTTTTCACCCAATTATAACCTGAGCCAATACAGTCTTATCTGATATGATGTAGATTAGTATAATTAAAGCCAGTAAGTCAGAAGGCCTGGGCACCAGGCCAGCATGCAGTTTATCATTTATGTTAATTGCTTCTGGAACAACCATGGGTAAATTCAAATACCGTCGCCAAGGGTGGGCTTGTTCTTTGTAAGTTTAACTCTCTCGTGTTACTCAGACTAAAATCGTTTTTTTTTTTTTCACAGGCTAGATTTCACTGACTTAAACTGCCCATACATGGATTGAAATAAATTTCGTTCCGCAGGGACTGCCCGAATATCAATCCATGCATGGGCAAGGAGGTTATACAGAAGTCTATTCACCAGTTCACCTCTGTACAACCTCCCTGTTGGATTTTCCTGCCATGCTGGTCAGTGTATTCAGATGGAGAAGTCTCCCCACTGTCAAAATACAATAGTTCTCTGGATTGATTTCCCCATTCATCTCAAATGTGTAAATGGGGCAATCGGGTCAGTTTTTTTTTCATTCAACTCGCTGGTTGAAAAAAAAAAAAAATAATGTGTGGGCTGCCTTATACTGGTCTCTTTTATGTAATTTGGGATAGGGCAGTGAAAGAATAAAATCCACGTTTTTAATGCGGATTGTGTTCCCACTGTGGAGATTTCTCGACTTCTTGTCCTGGAGACACAACAGGAAGTTAGCGGAAATGTGAGGGAGAAATCTTTTCTTAGTTGTCCCAATTGTTCCCCCTCACCTCCTGTTTCAACTGTACATTTTTTGGACTTCCCATCACTTTTTTTCACAGTAATAATGAGCAAATGGTGAATCTTCCCAGCAGACACAACTGGGGTTCTAACCCTTTATGACTCTATCTATAGCAAAAAAAAAGGGTAAAATTGGCTGACGTGTGAATAATCTTCTGCAAAATAAATCAGTGTGGCTGCAATTATCCTCCTCTTCTGAAGAGTCCTGGATCTGAGCCTGTTGAAAAGCAATGTTCCTTGGTGCTCTTTGGTTCCAGCCTTGTCCTCTCTCTGAGCCCATCCACAAAAGGCTTACCAATCCAAAATTTGTTCTCTTATTATTATGGACTGTAGCCCAAACAAAAATTTAGAAGCAACTCAGATATTTTATCGTGCTGATACCATTATCTTACTTGGCAATACTAAACTGGGAATCTTTCCTTGAAGACAAACGGGAGCAGGCATTGACAATTAAAATCTGGAGATACTAGTTGTTTGGCTGTTACACATACCATCTGGATTCACTTGGGTTCCAGGTAGGAGTCACACCTTGTTGAAGCAAGAGGATAAACATGACAGCCAGGAAATTAGCATTTTCAGTATAAGAGGTAGCAATTGCAGCCTCCATGTCTTTCACAGGAAAGGTTTATTTTAACTTTAGTGGAGGTGCAGGTCTCGGCTGTGCTGCATGGCAGGGAAGCATGGATAACAAGACTAGCTGAACAGGGGCAGAAATCTTTTGTTATGTTAGCTGCCTGTCTGGAATTTAGCTTTGGCTAAGTTTTTTTTATGGATTGTCTATACACTTCTGGAAAGGTGACAGTGTTGGCAGTGGCGGCTGGTGAAGTTTTAGGATGTGGGGGGTCAGACCCCGCCCTTCCTTTTTGACCCCTCCCACTTGGTGAAATTGGACGTGGTTTCAGTGAAATAGTGGGCGTGGCTCTAAGGTGGTGTGGTTAGCATCTGAGGTGAATGAGGGATGGAGGGACAGCAGGCCCAGAACCTACACAACAATAGAAATATTTGTATTGCCTGTGTCCCCCAAATGTAGCCTTGTCTGTGTCACTTTGACCCCCCCCCCCGTTCTCCGTGGGAGTACAGCAGTACTTACCTTGCTGTGTGGTGGCCTTTCCTGTGGTCTTCCACAGCGGCGATGCAGGCTTCCGTCCTCTCCTCTCATACTTCAGTTTCCTCTCTCCCGGGCGCAATGGTAGAAAGAAAACAGGAAATGACATCAAACTCAGATGTCAATCAAACCGCCCGGCCGTAGTAATAGATACTACAGGCACCGGGCGGAAGCTACTCGGCGCTTCAGAAAGCGATGCAAGGCGGGCTGAACGCCTGCAAATGAAGCGACACGTCTTCAATCTCGTGATTGAATAGTTGTGGCGCTTCCCATAAGTGCACTGTGTCCGGCTTCCGAACACAGTGCACTTAACCACTAGAGATCCGCGCTATAGCCGAATGACGGCTACATCGCGGACCTGCTTTGCCGGGACTGCTTCTATTGACATAGTCCCGTGCACGAGCGACCTGCGCGCCCCCTGAAGGGTGCGTGCGGCGCGCCGTGATTAGCGAGTCTGTGAGACTCGCTGAATCACGGATCGGATTAAGGGGTCGATCCCGACCCCTTACCAAGTGATCAGCTGTCAGCCAATGACAGCTGATCATGTGATGACAACAAAGCCGGTAATCGGCTATTTTTCCTGCTGTCAGTGCGAGGAGAAAAAAAAAAGCTGTTCACCGGCGGCCGTGAGAGGGACATCAGTCCCGATCACGGTGAGCTGGCGCCAGCTCATCAGTGCCCACCTCTGCCCCCTGCCAGTGCTACCTAACAATAGGCAACAGTGCCGCCTATCAGTGCCGACAGTCCCACCCATCAGTGCCCATAGTGCCACCCATCAGGTCCACCTATCAGTGCCCACAATCAGTTCCTCAACAACAGTGCTGCACCTCAGTGCCACCTACCAGTGACCATCAGAGCCATCTATCAGTGGTACCTATCAGTGCCATCTTATCTGTGCCCATCAGTACTGCCTTATCTGTCCCCATCAGTGCCACCTTATCTGTCCCCATCAGTGCCACCTTAACTGTCCCCATCAGTGCCACCTTATCTGTCCCCATCAGTGCCACCTTAACTGTCCCCATCAGTGCCACCTTAACTGTCCCCATCAGTGCCACCTTAACTGTCCCCATCAGTGCCCACCAGTGCCGCCTCATCAGCGCATATCTATGAAGGAGAAAAATTACCTGTTTGCAAAATGTTTTAACAAACTATTAAACATGATTTTTTATTTTTTCTTCAAAATTTTGCATCTTTTTAAGTGCGTCAGCGCTGAAGGCTGAAAATTGGTCTGGGCAGGAGGGGGGTTTAAGTGCCCAGTAAGCTAAGTTTTTTTTTATTTTTTTTATTTTATTTTTTATTTTTTTTGTGACTGTCTGGAGGGGCGGCGCACATGTGCCCCCTATGGACAGGCCACCACTGAGTGTTGGTGTGTGTATATTAGAAGGCAGATGTACAGAACAGGATCCCGGGAGTCTAGTAAATATATGGTTCTTGGTAAGACATTAATTTTCTGGGGGGGGGTGTTTCACGTCTCTTTTATTTCTTCAGCAGTTGCAAACAGAGATAAATAAACTGTTGGCATCCAGAGTCTTTATGACCATACAACAGTGGAAGCAGAGGTTAGCAACTGCAAAGGCATAATGCCATATAGATAAAGCTAGTGCATGGTCAATCAAAATCCTGGCAAGTCTTGCTGGGTGCGGCTTTTAGGGGAAAGGTGAAAATCACATTTACTTGGAGTAAATAATGTTTTATACTATACAGAAAGGCGCAGCTTCTGTGTCTTCTTGGTCACATAGACCTTCGCATCTGAGGTCTGACAGTAACTATCTTTCCAACTGCCTCCCAGCTCATGAGTGTGCAAAAGAGCATCCAATTTTTCAAGTGACTTAAATGCTTGCTGTATCATATTTCCATCCCTGTATTTCATACATATTTTAGTTAGGTCGCCCTCTAATGGCCCTCTGTAAAACAGTCATGTGTGGAGTCTCCCTGTTGAAAGACTGCACAGACAGGGATGAGCATCCTAGAAAGCTTGGGGTTGATTTACTAAAATAGCAGATTATACACTAAGGGCCAGTTCACACCATAGAAACGCAGTCCGGATGCGCTCCAGATGCTTTTTTGCATGCGCGTTTTTGATGTGTTCCAGTGTGTTTTTGATGCAGTCCAGTGTATTTCCCCCCCCCCTTTTTTTTCCTTAACCTTAAATAAGAACATGGGTGTTCCAGTGCATTTTTGGTGCGTTCCTGTGAGTTTTTGATGCTTTTTACAGCGTTCCACTGCAGGAAAAATGCAGCATGTTCTACTTTTTTTCTGGAACTGGAACGCACAGGAACTGCAAGCATATAACCTACTTTCTATGCATTTTTGATGCAGAAGAAAGATGCACTGGACTGCATGTGGTGTGAACTGGCCCTTAAGCCTAGTATACACGGGCTGAATGTCGATGGCAGCGGCCGACATTCAGCCTGTATGTACAGCAGGCTTCTGTCGAAGGGTCATGACCAAAAAATGTCTGCAGACCGGCTCCCGATCAGCGCTCTCAGCCTGATTGTTATTACAGCGGCTCAAAACTGCTGGGTTGAATGAAAAAAAATAGTAGGCCAGTTTCACACTGAAGCGCTTCAGGCATTTTAGCGCTAAAAATAGCACCTGTAAAGTGCCTCTCATGCCTCCCCAGTGTGAAAGCCCACGTGCTTTCACACTGGGGCGGTACGCTTGTAGGACGGGAAAAAAGTAGTGCAAGCAGCATCTTTTTGGGGGTGTGTACACCGCTCCTAAACCACCCCTGCCATTGAAATTAATTCCACCAAGTTCCCCCTGAAAAAAAGCCCTGTGTATATCTATCATAAATAAAAGTCCAGTTGGGATGGTGAGGACCCCTCATAATGGCCACAGCAGGTGTGCAGAGATCTCACCAACAGAGTTCTCTAGCATCCACAAAGCACTGAAATTTCACTTTTGGGTGGACTGACCTTTTAAAGCTTTAAAAAGTGTATTACCTTATTTACTTAACTTTTTTTTTAATAGTTTTGGATTATCGTCAAGTTTTTATTGCAGTCTGAATCCTCATTGGGAAGATTTACCACTCTTCTTGTACTAGTGATCGCTGTCAACCAAAATGTTAGGAGAATTCCAAAATGATATGAACATTGAAATGATGTGAAAGATTTGCGTGCAATGGTTAGGGATTAGATGAAGGCTGTACGGACATTCTGACAGATGCCCCTACATTTACCTGCTTGGGGGGAGCCAAATGTTATGTACAATAGCAGTATTACTTCTGCTATTATACATGACAGCTTCCTGTTAAGGACACTGATGGTACAAGAGGTACTTGTCCTCACTAACATGGGGACTAGATTTTTTGCCATTGAAGGCATGTGGCCTGGCAAGGTTCAGGGAACCACATACTCACACCCCTCCTTAAAATTAAAAGAACTTTGAGGGACCTCGCGTGTTTTTTTTTTTGCATGAATTCCCCCTTAAAAATCATACCAGACCTGAATTTCCCAGTATAAATTAGGGGGGACCCTATGATGTTTTTTTGGGCATGGGGTCCCCCATTAACATCTATACCAGACCCTCCTCTAGGATAAGGGTGTAGCCAAGCCCCCTGTAGGGGTTGCTGAATGTAGGGGTTCACCTGTCACCCTGCCAAGCCAGACATTCATCTCCCAATCACTCAGACACAGAACAGTCCATAGCTTTGTTTTTTTTATTTGAGGGGATTAAATTGGATGGGAAATTGGTAATTATGGGATGCCCAGGAATACTCAGTGAAAACTTGCTTGGTACTTCTATATACACTCAAGTATATACACACCAGTCCAGCACAAACACCTTTTGCAGACTGTTACTCCACCAGCACTTCCCTTCCTGTAGACTGTTACTCCACCAGACTAGCTAGCACCGCATGGGTAGGCCTGACACTACTTCAACCAGACCTCAATGAACTGCCTTTTGCACCCTCGGCCCCCTGTGGCCCCCTGTGGCGTAGAAATAGTTCAGGGGCTAGCTGTCCTTATTCAGCTACCACTCCCAGATGGCTCTCTTCAGGCCCTGCCAACCAACCTGGCTGCAATGACCTCTCTCCACTGCCCTTCCCACAGTCCTCTCTTTTGGTTCTGCACCCATCTCAAACTACAATCTCCCAGTTCTCTCAGGCGTGCCTGCCCAGTCCTCCCAACTGTGCTCACTCACCAGCCCTCCCGACTGCGACCACTGGAGATGCTTAGAAGTGTTCTCTCCCACTGTCCTCTACTTGCTCTCTTATGTGTCTCTCCTTCCAGGATCTCGTCACTCCTTCTGGATGCACCTGAGCCCCAGCCCAGGGTCACCCCCCCCTCCAGACTAGGGAGCTCCCTGTGGGCCCCAACAGCCTCCACATTCTCACTCCAGCTCTTCCACCCGACAAATCCTCCCCAGCTGGGCTGACCCCAGGTCTTTAAGGAGGCCTGCCCTCTGCCAATCCAGCTTGTGGATTGGTCAGGGCTCCCTAAAACACCCCAGGCAGCTCCACCTCTCCTCTCTTTCCAGATCTTTCTCACAAGCTCTAGAAAGAAGATGTCTCAGTGTTAGTCACCAGCTGCTACCCTGAGCCACTCCCATCCCAAAATGAAAACAAACCGGCCTAGCCACTAGCTACGTCTGCCTAAATTTACCTACTCTGATAGAAAATCCTCACTCTAGCACCTCCCCAACTAGAGGGTGCTATAAGGGTCTAGTATAGTTTGTGGTGTACATCGCACAGATGAGCAGGGCATTCCCTAGGAATGTTAATTATTGGAGTTTTGCATTTTTAATGTTCCACTTTTAAGCATTACTTTTTTTGCTTTGGTATGTTACCCATAGCAAGGCCCGGTCCTGCATGCCATTTGTTTGACAATCCATTGCCCATTAGCCTAAAAATGGCCAAAACAGTTTAACATTCGGCTCCCATTGAGTTCAGATTCAGCGCATGAATTTTAGTCATGTTCACCAAATCCTGCTTGAACTGAACCCATGTGTGTTTGGCTCATCACTAGCTGTGATATGTTGCAAATCTGATTTTAGTGTAACATTGAGCTTTGGTAACTTACTGTATGTAACCCATGTTAAATGCACAAAAGTACACATAAAGACCCCATTACACACTATTAGATTTTCTGCAAATTTTTGTCTTCAGATTTACTAAAACCATATAATATGATGTCAAACCTTAAGAGTTTCGCTTTGTATGCAATCAGACAGGACCTTGCCCTACATGGTTTTGGTAAATCTGAAGACCAAAATCTGCAGAAAATCTGTGTGTATAGGGGCTTAGCATGCATGCACCACTGCAATGGTGACAACAAACCCTATCACACAGCCATAAGATTAAACTGAGGTATGCAAAGGTAAAAAAAAAAAAAAAAAAAAGCAAAGAGATTAGATACCATTCAAAAACATTGAAACAAAAGAATTAGCAGTTACTCTTTTGGCAGTTGTAGAGTCAGCACGCTGTCCCTATGTACTTATGTGTTGTGTACACCAAACCTGCACTGCGCTCAGCCGGTAGGAGAGACTCACCCTCCAACTGTTAAACTCTAACTTATATCCACTGGTTGTAAAACTGGCCTGGCAAGTTTATCCTCCCTGTTCATCTCACGTTTCCCATGGATGACCCATAGTAACTCGCTGCCAGTGCCCACTAAAACCACCTGGAGGAAGGAGGGGCAGACCCTGGAAGGGGCACTCTGAGAATGTGACTCTTTATAGTCACTGTTTGAGTACAGCATTGGGTCTCCACATTCGGTTGTCAAATAACAGCAATTATGGACAACTAGTATGGAAACTACTGTCCTCCTGTCCAGTGATCTTATCCTAACTGGCCATTCTCATTGGACAGTGGATTGGCAGTTGGCAAGTGATTTTAGGGGCCCATTCACATCATATGTGTTGAGTTGCCCAATGCATAGATAAAGCTATTTGCCTTTCTGTCCTCCTTGTTTTAAGCCTAGTACACATGGGCCAACTGTTGAGCAGCATCAGCCGTTTCAATAGAAACCGGCAGACATTCAGCCCATGTGTACGGCAGTCAGCCCGACAAACCAGCCGAATGGGCCTCATGACCAAAAAAGGCACTAAAGGCCACTCATCCACCAGGCCTCAATGATTGCATTAGCTATAAACCCTTCCTGGAAGGCTTTACATCTGGAACCTGGGAGGGTCATGGCTAATGCATGCCCGCCATCATTATATCTATGCATCTTAATATAAATTTCCTTTCTTTTGTATTATGTCTGCTCGCAAGTGTCACCCCATTTGCTCTACACCAGGGGTATCCCGTGAAATAGGTATAGGATTTGTGTATACACTCCCGCCAGGCTTAAGGGTTTATATTAGTTATAATTTATACACCATAATGCAATCTTGTATTTTTTGTGTAGGCTCCTCTTTGGTGGTGTGTACGCTCCCGCTTTTTGGTGGCATGATTACATGTTACAATACAAATACAACTCTTTCAAAACCACTACTCTGTATGTGATATCCCTCCGGAGTACCATGTATGTATCAAGAATGTATATATATATATAGAATGTTCTGTATATCTCTCCCGCTATATTTCAGGGGCTAATAGTGATGTTATGTTGGCTCACTTTATCCCTATGCTTCACAATAAATATGGCAGTACTCCTTTAAATACTTGTATGCCTTATGGAGGGAAATGCGCCCTCCTTATGTGCTGCATAGTTAATCACACACCTGCACCGGCCTCCCCCTTGTGACTATATATAAAAAGGGTCGGCCCCACTGTGTCGAATCCTATAGCCGGATGGTTTCATTTTTTAATTAGGGCCGGGCATGATTTCCTTTAGCACAACCCAGCCACAGTGTGCGCAGGCGCTCATCCTATTTGATGGGAGACTGCATTTGTGAGACGCGGACCCATGTCGGGTTTCTGCGCGTGCGCGGTGTAGCATGTGACTACGCCACGCACTCACATCAGATGTGCGGTGTGCGTAGGTCTCTATTCCACATCACTGAGCGTCGCAGTACGTCTATTAGACGCTCAGTGATGACGTAATCCATAGCGCGCCTTAATCCCCAGCTATGGCTCCTATAAAAACTTCTCCATGCCATTTCCCAATCGGGCAGCAGAGGACCACACGGTGGAGAGCATACAGCGGTCGCACGTCTCTCTACAGGAGACACCCCACAGGAAGAAGGGTAAGTCGCACACCTACGAATATGACATGGCGATCCCTTTGTATCCTATTGACGGTTTCCATCTCCCCTAGGTTTTGATAACCCAGTATTGGGATTCTACCTCATCCATTCGGGACATTGACTCTCGGGGATGAGCCCCATTTTAAGGATACACCTTAAATAGCTGCTATTATTTTGGTCAGCGCTATTTCCTTCCTTTAAGGTGAGGTGCCATTTATGTTATCCCTCTACAGGCATTACCTATCACTCTAATTTCCAAGACACATGTCATAATAGTGTGCCTGACACTGCGGTGACCTCTTTTCCCTTCCTCCCTGTCGGACGATACACATATGTGTGTCACTCATTCTCCCTGGCACTTGGGTTAATACGCTATAGGTACTACTGCTTTTGGCTTCTCATTTTTTCTCTTTGCCATTTAGCCTATCTATCACATCTATTTTTCAGAGTAAACACCACTCCTCCACTTGAATACAATATACAGGTGGAGATATATGACTAATTTCTCCTTTTTCAATATATATTATAACAGACCCGGCTGTTTGGACACACAGTCCATATAAAAGAACATTTAACTAGGATTCAACCCCGTGTGTGCTGCCGCACCTGGGGGCGTATTTTCTTTCCTCCTCTTTTGAAATACAACTGATTGGTCCACGAATATCGACTCACACGTGGTACGTGGTAATGTATACATTCTTGACGCATTGCATGGTATATCCAGGAAGGTTCACTCTATGAGCACAGCAAAATATTTCTCTAAGGCTCTTCTGTGAATGAGTTGTAGTAATATCGTGTATATAAATTATTATTTTTTATAACAACTGGGTCCTTTTGATGTTTTGATGTATGCCTAAGTAGAAAAAACAAACCCCCTGTTTATTGTTCCTCTCTCTCTCTTGCATTTTTTAGAGCGATAGGTACTTACCAAATATAATCACTCTCTGCTCCTGACGAAGGTTCCCATATTCGGGCAACTGGAAACGCGTCGAGTATTTGGGGGTTACACACCTCCGGGAGAGAATCAGTACCGTACCTTTCTGTATATATATTTTCTGTAAAGTGTTGTTTCAATTATTATTATTTTTCTTTTGTACTATTTTCTGTTATTCGTTTTTGAATTGCTATGCATACTGTGTACTATGCACCCTGCCATCGGATAGTTGGGTGATTTTTATACCATTCTATTGATTAATAAAATTTAAAACAATTTTCACAAAATCGTTGGTGAGAGTGGTGTTCTATTTAAAGTCCCAACCATAGGGGTTTTTTCTTGTCTACTAAAAGGGAAGAGATCACCACATAACATACTTATCTCACCGGGGGAGCTCGCCTTAATTCTTTCCTCATGACCAAAAATGGTCTGCCGACCGACTCCCGGACAGTGCTCTCAGCCAAAGTCTAGTAGTGTGTACAAAGCTTTAGTTCACACCAACTAATTTTGTGGGTGAGGTATACACTGAAATAAAAGTAAAGCCTCGTACACACTACTAGTTTTTTTTTCGTTCGGTCGGAGCCGCTGTACTAACAATCCAACGTTTTGTACAGCAATCTCCCCTACTGTGCTATTGTGTTCTGACATGAGGATGGCCCCTCCGCCAGAACACTCTGGTCAGCGCTCTCAGCCATCAAGAGCCAGTTGGCAGACCTTTTTTGGTCACAACCCTTCGACAGAAGCCAGAGGAACAGCTGGCTTCTGTCAGACCAGCTGCCGTACACACAGACCGAATGTCGGGCGGCGTCGGCCAGTTCAATAGAAGCTGGCCGATGCCGCCCAATATTTGGCCCGCATGTACTAGGTTTAAGATGGCCTCTATTTTCACAAGGCGCATTTAGACGCACTATGCACTGCAGCATTTTGAAGCGCAGTGTAGAGTTTTGTGACATTTCAATAAAGTTAAAGAAAAAATAAATTGTTACAAAGCATCACACAACCTCTACAAAATGCATACCATGAGGCACAGGTTATAGGGCACATGACACGTAATCATTCTTAAGCCTCATACACACGATCGGATTTTCGGCAGGGAATTGTGTGATGACAGACTGTTTGCCTAAAATCCGACCGTTAGAATGCTCCATCAGACAGCTGTTGGCCAACTTTCTGCCAACAAATGTTGGATGGCAGGCTAGTAAATTTTCGGCAGACAACGGTCTGTTGTCAGATTTGTCAGACTAATGAGAACCTCCAGAGTTAGGGATAGCTGACATCCTTCTGTGTAGAGGGGGGTTACAAGGCATGGTGGTAGTGCAAGGTAGATTCATGGGCGCCAGACACTTCTTGAATGCAAAGAGATTTATTGTCTCTTAAACAGAACTGTGGGAGAGAGGATTTAGGGCCAGGACACCCTTTAGTAGTTTGCCATGTGAATTGGCAGACTCAGAGACTTCTATAGGTAGACAGCCATGCAGGAAAAGGCACCCAGCTGGACACCACATCTGCATGCGTAGACACGTTGGGGTCGATTTACTAAAACTGGAGCTTGCAAAACCTGGTGCAGCTCTACAATCAGCTTCCAGGTTTTATTGTGAAAGCATAATTGAACTAGCTGAAGTTAGAAGATGATTGGTTACTATACACAGCTGCATGTGATTTTGCACTTACCAGTTTTAGTAAATCAACCCCGTGGCCTCCTATGGCAACAATCTTGAACAGTTCCTAATAAAGGCTACAATGAGCTCTTTCACTTCCTCTACAATATTCTCTTGTAGATCTTCACTCAACTGAGTTCAAAGTCTCTCACACTAGAATTGCTGATCCACTGCCACTAGATCTCCTGAGCTCTTCCAATCTTCTCACCGAGTATCTTCCTGAAGTGTCACCCCTGTGTCCCTAGCTTGGCATTAAGGATACTCCTCAAGCGTCACCCCACTGGCCGGCTCGGTCCCTGGTTGGACACAGAAGGCAGCTCTGCAAGCGGCACTTCCACTGGCTGGGTCCCTGGCTTGACACCTGCTGAAGTTTCCCAATTCTTCACCGTCCCTGGTTGGTAAAAATACTGCTCTGGTACTTGCTTCAGCTACTCACTGTGGTCCCTGGTAATAAAGTGGATGGTTCCTTTGTGGTGACAGCTTTCCCTCCATCTCCGACTACGACAGGTTCTCCGGCCAGCAGAACCGTCACTTCTGGTTGGACTGCAAGCCGCAGTCCCAACTTTACGCTGCTCTCCTGCTTCTGGATAAGCCCTCAGACAGCCTAGCAGCCAGATGTCCCCAAGATAGGCCTCAGGCTCTGGTCTAGCAGCCCAGGGCAGCACAACACACGTCCACCCAGACAGCCATCCAGGTGGCACAGAACTCCGATCACCTGACCTCACCCAAATAAACAGGCTCTCCCAGCAGGCCAAGGGACCCAAGAAGATCCCGGCCCATTGGCTGAGGCACCCCATCTATTCCTAATCTGTCCTTGCAATACCCTTGTCTTACCTAATGCCACCCGATACCCGGCCATCTAGTGATAGAAGAGACAAGTGCAGCAACTCCAGAATTAGGGTGGAATCAATTGATCTATCAATTGGCAAAGGCAACCACACCTGGCAGGTAATTTTACTAGCAACCCTGCCTAAACATCAGGGTGCTACATAAAGATGAAAATATGGATGAAACTATGCTTTAATTGCATTCCCTACATTAACCGCTTGCCGCCCGCCCACCGTCAAAAAATTGAGGGGTGGTGCGGCTCTCGTTCTGGGATAACGTCATATGACGTCGTCCTAGAACAGGCGCGCAGAGATTGTGGCCACATCGTGTCCTAGCACCCCAATCTCTGTAAAGAGCCGCAGCTCTTTAACTATGTGATTTGCTGTGTGTGGACACAGCCGGTCACATGTAAACATGGAAATGCTGGTGATCGGCTCTCATTGCCTCACACTGACAGAGTGTGTGGCGAGGAGAGACGTTCAGCGGCATCTCTTTGCAGGGGACATCCAGACGTAATCAGGGCATTGATCATCAGTGCCCTGATTACAATACAGCACCACCAGTGCCAGCAATCCGTGCCCACCAATGCCAGCAATCAGTGCCCAGTCAGTGCTTGCTATCAGTGCCGCTTATTAGTGCTGCCCATCAATGCCATCTATCAGTGCCCACCAGGGCCACCTATCAGTGCAGCATATTGGTGCCTCCTCATCAGTGCCACCTAATCATCCCATAAGTGCCGCCTCATCAGAGCACATCAGTGAAGTAGAAAAATTACATATTTAAAAAATGTACTGACAGAAACCACGAAAAACTATTTTTTCAAAATTTTCGGTCTTTTTTTTTTTCTTTTTGTAAAAAATAAAAAACCCAGCAGTGAATAAATACCACCAAAAGAAAACTCTATTTGTGTGAAGAAAATGATAAATATGTTATATGGTTACAGTGCAGCATGACCACACAATTGTCATTCAAAGTGTGACAGCGCTGATAGCTTAAAAATGGCCTGGGCAGGAAGGGGGTGAAAGTGCCCTCTAGGCAAGTGGTAATGGTGATAAATGTTTTGCCACTAGTTGTGCCCTCCTCCTCCCAACTCCAACCCCCCTGACCTCCCAAATACCTACCCGAGTCCTGCAGCTTTTTATAAAACTGCAGCTACAAGGAAACCGCACAATGCGTTTCTGTGCACAGGAAAACATATACCATACAAAGAGCAAATGCCTACTGAGACTAGCGTGTATCAACTACCTAATTTCTTAAAGAATGTTTGCCATCTAACCTCTAAATACCTATGCAAAAAAGAAGAAGTCGTCACCAGAGACCAGTGACCAAAAAAGTGAGGCTCCCAGACGGACAAATCATTATAATCAAATAGTAAATACTTTTAATGAAGTTATACAAAAATGTGCGGTATAGTAAAATATGAGAACACGCTTATTGGCAGAGTCTATATATCATTATCCTAGGTTGATAATACTAAAATGAGGTTGGCGGAATATATAAATTGATTAAATTCAGTCAACATGAATACATACAGGGGAGGAAGGAAGACATAAAAAAACATGTATTACAACATAAAACAAAAAAGCACAGGAAAACATGCAGCTGTGGGGGAGCCATTAGAAATGGAAGCATTTGTGCTGACAGGAGGAGAGAGCAGAGTGAGCAGAAATGGTGGTCTTTGTGTTGCTACTTCTTCACTATCTAATCAGTTGGGCTTCAGCAGCAACAACAGAAGAAGCTTTTCTGGCTAATAAAGGTAACATCTTATGGATTCTGTCTACTCTTAGGTCAGGACTTTTCTCCAATAAAAATGGTTTACAGGTTCACTTTATATTTTTTCCGTAACAGAGGGTTACATGGTTCCTGCTGCCACAAATAGATATAAATTATAATGGGATATACAGCATCTGGCCTCCCATTTTGTTGAACACAGCTCAACATTGGTGACATTCTTTTTTTCATGCAACAGTAAAAAAAAAAACACACAAAACAGGTTTGTTCAGTCTTGGGGAAAAACCTGCAATTGCTCTTATTTTTCTAAGATACTGTCACTTGGTTTATGAAAAAAAGCAAAACAATGGGGAGGCAGACACATTTTTCAGCCTGATTTTTTTTCATTTTTCTCATTTTCAATCTCCAATCTTTTTTGTTGTAGTCTTTGGTAACTCATTTATTTTCCTGACTATGGGAAGTCTCTCTGTGTATCAGAGTATTTTATTCTTGCTTTTAGCTACGAAAATAAACCATAAAGGCACTGAAAATACGCCAATCTCATCTCAACTATATTACATTTATGTTTTCCCTGATATGTAACAAGCTTTAGTAGCTTTATTATCCAAGATTTGTTTTATTTCTCACAAAATATTTACTGAAACTTTAATTTGTTACTTTAAATTGGTTTTAAATTTATTTAATGAATTGAATGATTTTTTTTTTTTTTTACATCACTTCCTAAAATAGAACAGTAGTTTCATTGTAATTCATAGTTTTTACATGCCCCAGTATTGTTTCATTTTTTAAATAATATTTACACATTTTTGTATTATTTTCCCTCTAAGGCCCCTTTCAGACAAGGCGGACTCCGCTTGCACGGAGTCCGCCTCTGTCCGCCGGCTCAGCGGGAGATCTGTCCGTTGATCTCCGCTGAGCCGGCGGATGACAAGTCCCTCTCCGCTCACTGAGCGGGGAGGGGCTTGCGAGCGCCGCTGATCTCTATGGAGAGATCGGATGAAAACGGACAGTGTGTCCGTTTTCATCCGATCTCACCCAATCCGATCCGCCAGCGACGGATCTGGACGTGGGGCCATCCGTCTGCTTTTGGCGGATCGGACCGGGTCGGATGTCAGCGGACATAGAGTAACATGGAGCGCCCGTTCAGATCCGCCGTCGAAACTGACAGGCGGATCGGAACGGCCCGTCCGTGTGAAAGGGGCCTTACTCCTTCTGTATTGTAATTGTACTGTCCCCCTTTGCGCTGCGTAAACTGTTGGCGCTATATAAATCCTGTATAATAATAATAATATTTACACATTGTTTTTTTACATAGTATTTAACATTCCAAATTAGTTTTATTTCTCACAATATATTTACTAAACCTTTCATTTGTTATTCTAAATTGACTTGAATTAAAGAAATTTGCTTCCTAAAATATAACTGTAATTTCTTCATAATTCAGAAAGATTTTACATACCAGAGTTGTTTTATTTTTCAGGCCTTATATACATGTTTTTATTTACACATTTATCACATAATATTTTATATCCTAGATTTGTTTTATTTCACACATAATATTTACCAACGCTTTCATTTGTTATTCCAAATTCATCCTAATGGACAGAAATATCCTTTGAACTAAAGAGAATTAACCCAATGGCAACACATAATGGTGGAACCGCAACAGAATTTAATCACCTTTTAATTTAATCACCTTTTAGAGCGTGTGTCACGGCGAGCATTCTTGGATCAGTTAGCTATTATTTTAGGAAAGATTGGTGTTGTCCTCTAACTGAACTACAGTTCCCAGCAGTAGGGATGAGCCGAACACCCCCGGGTTCGGTTCATAATGTCATAAAACAGGTTTGGGGACCCGGGTCCTGCCCCAGGGGACATATATCAATGCAAAAAGAACTTTTAAAAACTAACGTTTTTTCGGGAGCAGTCATTTTAATGATGCATAAAGTGAAAAAAAAAAAAGTGACATTTTCCTTTAAATATGGTACCTGGGGGGTGTCCAAAGTATGCCTGTGAAGTGGCATGTGTTTCCCGTGTTTAGAACTGTCCTTGCACAAAATGACATTTGTAAAGGAAAAAAAGAAGCCATTTAAAACCACTTGCGGCTTTAGGTTTGATCTTAAGTAGAATCTGAACAGGTACATTATGAAGTGTAGCTCCATCCCAAAAAAATCTATTTTTAAGCTTTTTGGAGAACATAGGGAGGGGTTATCACCCCTGTAACATTTGCTGTCTTTGCACATCTGTTCAGAACATGTCACCTCACTTTCCGTCCCAATGATAAATGTTTTTGGAAAAGTGGGGTTTTAATTGAAACAAGGATTGGTGATAAAGTATCAGTAGAGAGGAGATACCTTTTTTTCCCAAATTAAATCTAACAGGATAGAATTTCCCTTCCTAGGGGTAGATTTCCTCTCACTTCCTGTTTTCTCTTTCCATTTGCAAGTAGGAGTCGTTTGTAAGTTGGATGTTTGAAAGTAGGGGCCTGGCGTATATACTCTGCAGAAATTTGCCCTATTAGATGTTGGTGTAGCCACAAGACTGGTGGGCACAGGAATGGGCCCTGCTGTGAGTTAATAGATCAAGATTTGTAATTGCATGCACCTGTTGAACAGGGCAGAAAAATTGGGGGTGGTGGTGGTGGACGGTTTTGCCACAAGACTGTAAGCTCTCACAGTTACTCTTGGTGGGCGCAGGAATGGGCCCTGCTGTGAGTTATTAGATCAAGATTTGTAATTGCAAGCACCTGATGAACAGGGCAGAAAAATTGGGCCTTTGGCGGTGGTGGTGGTGGACGGTGTTGCCACAAGACTGTAGGCCCTCATAGTTACTCTTGGTGGGCGCAGGAATGGGCCCTGCTGTGAACTATTAGATCAAGATTTGTAATTACCCGCCCCTGTTAAACAGGGGCTGAAAAATTGTGCCTTAGGCACTGGTGCTGGTGCCACAACACTGCAACACGGCCCTCACAGAGACTGTACTTGGAGCACAGCAGTCACACGTGTTGCGAAGCATTTTTTTAAAAAATTGTAAGTACACGCCCTGTTAAACAGGGGCTGAAAAATTGTGCCTTAGGCACTGGTGCTGGTGCCACAACACTGCAACACGGCCCTCACAGAGACTGTACTTGGAGCACAGCAGTCACACGTGTTGCGAAGCATTTTTTTAAAAAATTGTAAGTACACGCCCCTGTTAAACAGGGGCTGAAAAATTGTGCCTTAGGCACTGGTGCTGGTGCCACAACACTGCAACACGGCCCTCACAGAGACTGTACTTGGAGCACAGCAGTCACACGTGTTGCGAAGCATTTTTTTAAAAAATTGTAAGTACACGCCCCTGTTAAACAGGGGCTGAAAAATTGTGCCTTAGGCACTGGTGCTGGTGCCACAACACTGCAACACGGCCCTCACAGAGACTGTACTTGGAGCACAGCAGTCACACGTGTTGCGAAGCATTTTTTTTAAAAAATTGTAAGTACACGCCCCTGTTAAACAGGGGTCTGAAAAATTGTGCCTTAGGCACTGGTGCTGGTGCCACAACACTGCAACACGGCCCTCACAGAGACTGTACTTGGAGCACAGCAGTCACACGTGTTGCGAAGCATTTTTTTTAAAAAAATTGTAAGTACACGCCCCTGTTAAACAGGGGCTGAAAAATTGTGCCTTAGGCACTGGTGCTGTGGCATGGATCATTGAGGAGGAGGAAGAGGATAGTCAGTGAACTTAAGAGGACAGTCACTCAGCATCAGCATAGGCAGTCTTGAAGGGATGTGACATTAAAAATTATTCGGTTATATCCGCCTCAGGTGCCTGGTAGCTGGTGGTGATCCAAGACTGATTCATTTTGATGAATGTCAGTCGATCAACCGAGGCGGTGGACAGGCGCACCCTATGATCAGTCACAAATCCTCCAGCAGCACTGAATGTGCGTTCGGAAAGAACGCTGGAGGCAGGACAGGCCAGTAGCTCAATTGCATACTGTGCAAGCTCTGGCCAGTGATCCATCCTCAGGACCCAGTAAGCCAGAGGATTTTCGGTGGGAAAGGTGTCCAAGTCTGACCTTGCCCCAAGGTATTCCTGCACCATGTATATCAGACGCTGGCGATGGTTGCTGGAACCGATCATACCTTGGGGCTGCGGACTAAAAAATTGTCTGAACGCATCGTCAGACGTCCACCTTCCCCACCGCTCCTTCTGCCACTGACCGAAGCCTCAGCAACTCGTCGCCCAGGACCAGGAGTTTGTAGCCTCCCAGTTTCTGGGAACGCGTTGCACAGACCTTTCTGCAAGGCCTCCCTGAGATGTCTCATCCTCTGCTCCCTCTGCGACGGCAAGATAAGGTCCGCAACCTTACCCTTGTACCGCGGATCAAGGAGAGTGGCCAGCCAGTAATGGTCCCTCTCCTTGATCCGAAGAACACGAGGATCCTTCCGCAGGCTTTGCAGGATCAGGGAGGCCATGCAGCGTAGGTTAGCTGAGGCATTCGGTCCCGGAGTCTTCTGGGTCACTGAGGATGACATGATCGCCAGCCACCTCCTCCCAGCCACGTACAAGTCCACTGGCTTGTTGGGACTGTACATCATCCCTAAAAGACTGCTGCTGCTGATGCTGAGTGCCAGGCTCCACCTCCATGCTCACACAATCCTCCTCCTCCTCCTCCTCCTCCTCCTCCTCCTCATCCTCTTCCTGTGTGATGGGTGGGACAGAAGGAACACTGTCCGGATAAAGGGGGCCTTGAGAGGCAAGGAAGTCATCCTCTTCCTGCCTCTGTTCTGCCTCAAGTGCCCTGTCCATTATCCCACGCAGCGTATGCTCCAACAGGTGGACAAGAGGGACAGTGTCACTGATGCATGCACTGTCACTGCTCACCATCCTCGTGGCCTCCTCAAATGGTGAGAGGACAGTGCATGCATCCCTGATCATGCTCCACTGACGTGGGGAAAAAAACCCAAGCTCCCCTGACCCTGTCCTGGTGCCGTAGTCGCAAAGGTACTCATTGATGGCCCTCTGCTGCGTGTGCAGTCGCTGCAGCATGGCCAACGTTGAGTTCCACCTGGTGGGCATGTCAGATATTAGGCGGTTCTTGGGCAGGTTCAGCTCCTTTTGCAGCTCAGTCAGCCGAGCACTGGCATTATAAGATCGGCGGAAATGCACACAGACTTTCCTGGCCTGCCTCAGGACATCCTGTAAGCCTGGGAACCTGCCCAAGAACCGCTGCACCACCAGGTTGAGGACGTGAGCCATGCAGGGCACATGGGTGAGCTGCCCCTGTCGCAGGGCGGAGAGGAGGTTGGTGCCATTGTCAGAAACGACCATTCCTGGCTTAAGCTGACGTGGCGTCAACCACCTCTCGGCCTGCCCCTGCAGAGCTGCCAGAACCTCTGGCCCAGTGTGGCTCCTGTCCCCCAAACACACCAGCGCAAGCACGGCATGGCATCTTTTTGCCTGCGTACTTGCGTAGCCCCTTGTACGCCTACGGAGCACCGCTGGTTCCAAGGACAGAGCACTGGAGGAAGAAGAAGAGGAGGGGGTGGAGGAGAGAGGTGTGTCACAACCAGTAGCAGTAGTCGCGTTTTGGAGGCGTGGTGGCGGAACAACCTCCAACACTACTGCACCTTGTCCTGCATCCCTCCCAGCTGCCAATAGAGTGACCCATGGGCCGTGAAAGAAAGGTACCGTCCCTGTCCATGCCTGCTGGACCATGAGTCAGCGGTAATATGCACCTTACCGCTGACCGCCCTGTCCAGCGAGGCATGGACATTGCCCTCCACATGCCCGGTAGAGAGACGGAATCGCCTTCCGCGAGAAAAAGTGGCGTTTGGGAACCTGCCACTGAGGAACCGCACATTGAACAAACTCACGGAAGGGGGCCGAGTCTACCAACTGAAAAGGCAGCAGTTGAAGTGCTAGCAATTTAGCAAGGCTAGCATTCAACCGCTGGGCATGTGGATGGCTGGAGTGTACTTCTTTCTACGGTCCAGCAGCTGGGCAGGGAAATTTGCCTGCTGCATTCGGACGTCGGTGTACTGCAAGTACTTGGTTGTGACACACCGAATTCTACACCTTCAGTCCTCTCAGAGCAGCTTTCAGAGAGGACTGAAGGTGTAGTGGGGATGGAGATCCCAGCTGAGGAGGAGCAAGGAGAGGTCCGCTTAGTTCTTTGGTGTGGGTCTTTTATGTGTGCCTGCCACGAGCTGCATGGCAGGTCGCCATATGTCTGGTCATGCTTGTCGTGCCCAAGCGGCTGATGTTTTGGCCACGCGAGATACGCTTGAGACAAATATTGCAAATAGCAGTGGTGCGATCTGCTGCACTCGTCTCAAAAAAGGCCCACACCAAAGAACTTTTCTGATAACGTGCAGAGGCAGCGCCCTGCACAGGCGGAGCTCTGCGGTGTTGTACAGTTGCTGTGCTGGCCTCTACCTGGCCTCCAGGGGGCATCCTGCCTCGTTGGACATGTGACGCCGCATCCTCCTCCTCCTCGTCCTCCTCCTCATCCTCTCTCCCTTGAGGCACCCACGTGGAGTCAGTGACCTCATCATCCCCTCCCTCTTCACCACTAGAGCAAACCTGGCAGTAAGCTGCAGCTGGTGGAACTTTACTGCCAGATTCCTCAAGCTGGGTATCGTCATCCGAGCATTCGAATCGTTGGGCATCCACCTGGAGCATGTACCCAACACTGTGCTCAAAGAGTTCGGGGGACTCCTCAGGTGGACATGGTGGGTCTAGGGAAGGGGTGTCTGATGATGCTCTGCCAGTAACCTGAGCCTGGGTGAGAGAGGATGAGGATGATGAGGAGGGCTTGGTCATCCATTCTACCAAGCCTTCAGCATGATGCGGCTCCACATGTCCAGCTGCCGAAAACAAGACGCGCGTGTCCCATGGCCACGTGCTGATGTCGATGCACGACCACGTCCACGTCCACGGCCACGTCCACTAGAAACAGAGCCTGCCTGCCCTGTGTTCGTGGCTCTGCACGCTCTGCCTCCCCTTGGCGGTCTTCCAGCCATTGTAGTCGGTAGTCCTGTGGGTGCTGCTGAGAAGAAAAATATAGGAGCTCTGTGTGATGCCACTAACACACTAGAAGTCCTGTGGGTGCTTCTGCAAAGAAAATAGAGGAGCTCTGTGTGATGCCACTAACACACTAGAAGTCCTGTGGGTGCTGCTGAGAAGAATATATAGGAGCTCTGTGTGATGCCACTAACACACTAGAAGTCCTATGGGTGCTTCTGCAAAGAAAATAGAGGGCTCTGTGTGATGCCACTAACACACTAGAAGTCCTGTGGGTGCTTCTGCAAAGAAAATAGAGGAGCTCTGTGTGATGCCACTAACACACTATAAGTCCTGTGGGTGCTGCTGAGAAGAATATATAGGAGCTCTGTGTGATGCCACTAACACAACTAGAAGTCCTATGGGTGCTTCTGCCAAGAAAATAGAGGAGCTCTGTGTGATGCCACTAACACACTAGAAGTCCTTTTGGTGCTTCTGCAAAGAAAATAGAGGAGCTCTGTGTGATGCCACTAACACACTAGAAGTCCTGTGGGTGCTTCTGCAAAGAAAATAGAGGAGCTCTGTGTGATGCCACTAACACACTAGAAGTCCTATAGGTGCTTCTGCAAAGAAAATATAGGAGCTCTGTGTGATGCCACTAACACACTAGAAGTCCTGTGGGTGCTGCTGAGAAGAATATATAGGAGCTCTGTGTGATGCCACTAACACACTAGAAGTCCTATGGGTGCTTCTGCAAAGAAAATAGAGGAGCTCTGTGTGATGCCACTAACACACTAGAAGTCCTGTGGGTGCTTCTGCAAAGAAAATAGAGGAGCTCTGTGTGATGCCACTAACACACTAGAAGTCCTGTGGGTGCTGCTGAGAAGAATATATAGGAGCTCTGTGTGATGCCACTAACACACTAGAAGTCCTATGGGTGCTTCTGCAAAGAAAAATAGAGGAGCTCTGTGTGATGCCACTAACACACTAGAAGTCCTGTGGGTGCTTCTGCAAAGAAAATAGAGGAGCTCTGTGTGATGCCACTAACACACTAGAAGTCCTGTGGGTGCTTCTGCAAAGAAAATAGAGGAGCTCTGTGTGATGCCACTAACACACTAGAAGTCCTATGGTGCTTCTGCAAAGAAAATAGAGGAGCTCTGTGTGATGCCACTAACACACTAGAAGTCCTGTGGGTGCTTCTGCAAAGAAAATAGAGGAGCTCTGTGTGATGCCACTAACACACTAGAAGTCCTGTGTGGGTGCTTCTGCAAAGAAAATAGAGGAGCTCTGTGTGATGCCAACTAACACACTAGAAGTCCTGTGGGTGCTTCTGCAAAGAAAATAGAGGAGCTCTGTGTGATGCCACTAACACACTAGAAGTCCTGTGGGTGCTGCTGAGAAGAAATATATAGGAGCTCTGTGTGATGCCACTAACACACTAGAAGTCCTGTGGGTGCTTATGCAAAGAAAATAGAGGAGCTCTGTGTGATGGGACTAAACACACTTCAAGTCCTATAGGTGCTTCTGGGAAGAAAATATTGCTCTGTGTGTGTAATGGGACTAACACACTTCAAGTCCTATAGGTGCTTCTGGGAAGAAAATATAGCTCTGTGTGTGTAATGGGACTAACACACTTCAAGTCCTATAGGTGCCTCTTGGAACAAAATATAGGAGCTCTGCCTGCCTGCCACGAACACACTACAAGTCCTATAGGTGCTTCTGGTAACAAAATATAGGAGCTCTGCCTGCCTGCCACTAACACACTACAAGTCCTATAGGTGCTTCTGGGAAGAAAATATAGCTCTGTGTGTGTGATGGGACTAACACACTTCAAGTCCTATACGTGCTTCTGGGAACAAAATATAGGAGCTCTGCCTGCCTGCCACGAACACACTACAAGTCCTATAGTGCTTCTGGGAAGAAAATATAGCTCTGTGTGTGTAATGGGACTAACACACTTCAAGTCCTATAGGTGCTTCTGGGAAGAATATATAGCTCTGTGTGTGTAATGGGACTAACCACACTTCAAGTCCTATAGGTGCTTCTGGGAACAAAATATAGCTCTGTGTGTGTAATGGGACTAACACACTTCAAGTCCTTATAGGTGCTTCTGGGAAGAAAATATAGCTCTGTGTGTGTAATGGGACTAACACACTTCAAGTCCTATAGGTGCTTCTGGGAACAAAGTATAGCTCTTTGTGTGTAATGGGACTAACACACTTCAAGTCCTATAGGTGCTTCTGGGAAGAAAATATTAGCTCTGTGTGTGTGATGGGACTAACACACTTTCAAGTCCTATAGGTGCTTCTGGGAACAAAATATAGCTCTGTGTGTAATGGGACTAACACACTTCAAGTCCTATAGGTGTTTCTGGGAACAAAATATAGCTCTGTGTGTGTGATGGACTAACACACTTCAAGTCCTATAGGTGGCTTCTGGGAAGAAAATATAGCTCTGTGTGTGTAATGGGACTAACACACTTCAAGTCCTATAGGTGCTTCTGGGAAGAAAAAATATAGCTCTGTGTGTGTAATGGGACTAACACACTTCAAGTCCTATAGGTGCTTCTGGGAAGAAAATATAGCTCTGTGTGTGTAATGGGACTAACCACACTTCAAGTCCTATAGGTGCTTCTGGAAGAAAATATAGCTCTGTGTGTGTGATGGGACTAACACACTTCAAGTCCTATAGGTGCTTCTGGGAACAAAATATAGCTCTGTGTGTGTGTAATGGGACTAACACACTTCAAGTCCTATAGGTGGCTTCTGGGAAGAAAATATAGCTCTGTGTGTGTAATGGGACTAACACACTTCAAGTCCTATAGGTGCTTCTGGGAACAAAATATAGGAGCTCTGCCTGCCTGCCACGAACACACTACAAGTCCTATAGGTGCTTCTGGGAAGAAAATATAGCTCTGTGTGTGTAATGGGACTAACACACTTCAAGTCCTATAGGTGCTTCTGGGAACAAAGTATAGCTCTTTGTGTGTAATGGACTAACACACTTCAAGTCCTATAGGTGCTTCTGGGAAGAAAATATAGCTCTGTGTGTGTGATGGGACTAACACACTTCAAGTCCTATAGGTGCTTCTGGGAAGAAATATAGCTCTGTGTGTGTAATGGGACTAACACACTTCAAGTCCTATAGGTGCTTCTGGGGAACAAAGTATAGCTCTTTGTGTGTGTAATGGGACTAACACACTTCAAGTCCTATAGGTGCTTCTGGAAGAAAATATAGCTCTGTGTGTGTGATGGGACTAACACACTTCAAGTCCTATAGGTGCTTCTGGGAACAAAATATAGCTCTGTGTGTGTAATGGGACTAACACACTTCAAGTCCTATAGGTGCTTCTGGGAACAAAATATAGCTCTGTGTGTGTGATGGGACTAACACACTTCAAGTCCTATAGGTGCTTCTGGGAACAAAATATAGCTCTGTGTGTGTAATGGGACTAACACACTTCAAGTCCTATAGGTGCTTCTGGGAACAAAATATAGCTCTGTGTGTGTGATGGGACTAACACACTTCAAGTCCTATAGGTGCTTCTGGGAAGAAAATATAGCTCTGTGTGTGTAATGGGACTAACACACTTCAAGTCCTATAGGTGCTTCTGGGAAGAAAATATAGCTCTGTGTGTGTAATGGGACTAACACACTTCAAGTCCTATAGGTGCTTCTGGGAAGAAAATATAGCTCTGTGTGTGTAATGGGACTAACACACTTCAAGTCCTATAGGTGCTTCTGGGAAGAAAATATAGCTCTGTGTGTGTAATGGGACTAACACACTTCAAGTCCTATAGGTGCTTCTGGGAACAAAGTATAGCTCTTTGTGTGTAATGGGACTAACACACTTCAAGTCCTATAGGTGCTTCTGGGAAGAAAATATAGCTCTGTGTGTGTGATGGGACTAACACACTTCAAGTCCTATAGGTGCTTCTGGGAAGAAAATATAGCTCTGTGTGTGTGATGGGACTAACACACTTCAAGTCCTATAGGTGCTTCTGGTAACAAAATATAGGAGCTCTGCCTGCCTGCCACGAACACACTACAAGTCCTATAGGTGCTTCTGGTAACAAAATATAGGAGCTCTGCCTGCCTGCCACTAACACACTACAAGTCCTATAGGTGCTTCTGGTAACAAAATATAGGAGCTCTGCCTGCCTGTCACTAACACACTACAAGTCCTATAGGTGCTTCTGGTAACAAAATATAGGAGCTCTGCCTGCCTGCCACTAACACACTACAAGTCCTATAGGTGCTTCTGGTAACAAAATATAGGAGCTCTGCCTGCCTGTCACTAACACACTACAAGTCCTATAGGTGCTTCTGGTAACAAAATATAGGAGCTCTGCCTGCCTGTCACTAACACACTACAAGTCCTATAGGTGCTTCTGGTAACAAAATATAGGAGCTCTGCCTGCCTGCCACTAACACACTACAAGTCCTATAGGTGCTTCTGGTAACAAAATATAGGAGCTCTGCCTGCCTGTCACTAACACACTACAAGTCCTTTAGGTGCTTCTGGTAACAAAATATAGGAGCTCTGCCTGCCTGCCACTAACACACTACAAGTCCTATAGGTGCTTCTGGTAACAAAATATAGGAGCTCTGCCTGCCTGCCACGAACACACTACAAGTCCTATAGGTGCTTCTGGTAACAAAATATAGGAGCTCTGCCTGCCTGCCACGAGCACACTACAAGCCCCTCTTTGTCAATCAATCTTTGTAACTGAATCTATCTAACTCAATCTCTGCAAGTGAATCTCTCTCTCTATCTATCTAAATGCAGCAGAGTGTCACAGGAACAGCCTGCTCAATCTGCGCCGGAACAGCATGTGACCGGCGCAGACGGCGTGGCGGCGTTTTATAGGGGGGGGCGTGTTCTTTCAGTGGGTGGCACAAACTGGTCTGTCAGTGCACAAGGTAACATAATGGCCCGTACACGTTTAGAAAATCGGAAGTAAAATTTCATCCAATGAACGATCTGCCAATTTTCTGATAGTTAACCTGCCTAGCGGTATGATTCTTTCTGATTTTAGGTGCTGAAAGCGGTACAATTATTTTGCATGGAAATTTGGTGTTTTATATTGTAGGCCTGCAATTCTTAGGAGTAACTCACTTAAATCTGTTCAAACCAGAGTCTAGTAGACATCCCGGGTATGATAAAGTTTATAATATAATAAAAAACTATAAATAATTATAACAAATAATAATAAAATGTAATCAAATCAAAAACACTGAAATGTGCTCAGTTGCAGAATTGTTGCTGTCATTAGATTTAGTGTTTGATGATGAATTTCCCCACAAATCGCTATCGTTCAATTCTACAAGTGATTCTAATTTATTATCGCTGTTTTCTAGCTGGTCTAAAATAAATTTTGACATAAAGGAACACTTTTTGCTTGCTATGGACAATCTCCAAATTCCAGGCAGAAAAAACAGTATTTGTAATATAAAAGTGCATGCAGGGCACTGGGCAGACCACTAGGGACAAAGGGGATGTGTATTTTTTTATATACAGTACTGTAATCTGTAAGATTACAGTATACTGTATGTGTTTTTAGTTTTGAATTTGACGCCGATCTCCGCTCCCGTGCGTCGTAACATCGAAGGGAACGGAGCTCGGCGGCACTCGGGCACTGTGTAAATCGAGCGAGGAGACAGCTTGCTCACACAGCGGGGAGACATTGCAGGATCCAGGGGACAAGGTAAGTAACTCTCCCTGGATACTGCGATGCGATCCTGAGTCTGGCTCGGGGTTACCGCTTATGGTACTGAAGTTCACCCCGAGCCAGACTCGGGATTACCGCCAGAGGGGTTGATATGGTGCTTTCGAATGCCGATTCTGAATTTTCGGATGACAAAAACTGGATGTGCAGTTTTGTTTAATTAGTACAGTTTTCATTTGAAAAATAAATCGTAAGAGCAAGACTGCACATGCTCAGAAACGATTTACTAAAGGCATATCCACTTTGCACTACAAGAGCACTGCAAATGCACTTGGAAGTGCAGTCATTTTAGATCTGAGGGGAAGATCTGAAATGAGTGGAAGCTCTGCTGATTTTATCATCCAATCATGTACAATCAAAAATGCTGTATTTTCCTTGTATGTCCCCCTCAGATCTACAGTGATCTACAGTGACTGCACTTCCAAGTGCATTGCAGTGCACTTGTAGTGCAAAGTGGATTTGCCTTTAGTAAATAAACCCCATTATATCACATCTGAAGTCTAATTCGGATATACGAGAATTTTTATATGTTTAGTAACCTCTTCACTTTTGATATCAGACTAGCATGCAACATAAAACGGACAAAAATTCATCCGATAATTTGATTGTGTGTACCCGACTTAAGTAGCATGAATTGCTCTGTGTCAGGATGGAGATAGTAAAGGTCTAAAGGGCTCAGTCAGTGCTACAGCTACTACAACTCTCAGCATTCCCTGTCCTTAGCTGTCCAGAAATAAGACAGGACATTAGATGCTCAGAATGCAAGCTCATTTATATAGATACCAAGGTGGGCATATAATCTCTGCAGATCGCAAGAGCCCTGTGGGACTTCAGGGTTTATTTTTGCTAAAACGTCAGTCAGAGAGGTGCTGGGACCCCTCCTATTGTCACATAGACATGGACATCGCTCACTATTTAGCTGTCATTTGATACACAGTAAATAATTTTGTTATTTGGTGAGCAGTTGAATGCAGGGCCAAAAAATTGAGTCTCTTTGGTGATTTTTTCCACCACTGGCACACACCATATATAAAAACATCTTATTTCTAAACAGTTTTTGAAAAAGATTTGCGGGAGACTTCTGAAAACAAGATGTGAAGATGATGTTTTCTAGGAGAAAAGTCCCTGCATAATGATCTGTAAAATACATGCGTATAGATGCATTTAAATGCGCAAAGAAGCGTATGTGTACATAACTTGTTTTTTTGAGAGTAAATGCCCTTGGTTGATGTTTACCTATAGGTAAGCCTATTATTATTATTATACAGGATTTATATAGCGCCAACCATTTGCCCAGCGCTTTACAACATCAGGGAAGACGGTACATTTACATTAAAATACAGGAGGGATCAGAGGGCCCTGCTCGTTAGAGCTTACAATCTAGAAGGGAGGGATACTAAGGTTTACCTATAGGTACAGTAAATATCTCCTAAACGTGCACCGTTTAGGACATATCTACTTGTGAATGCACCGGTGACATCAGCGGTGCATGCGCTCTGAAGAAACGGCATACCTGTGCCATGAACAGTGACGTCATCGCAGCTCGTCCAATCAAAGGACCGGAGCCCGCCAACCCGCACGGAAGACTGGGTGAAGATGGAAGCCCTGTCAGCAGTGACAGCGTGCTTCTGGAGGGCTTGGTTTTAAGGTAAGTTTCACATAATGTGCTAGTATGCAATGCATACTAGCACATTATAACAATGTTTTGCAGGATGAAAAAAAAAATTCTCTCTTCACAGAGTTTACTACCGCTTAAATTGATGCGCTTACAAACATGCGTGAGCGCTAAAGTGCATGTTCCTAGATGCAGATTTTTTAATTCTGTGTTAAGGATCTGAAAACAGTTCATGACCTTTGAATGGCTTCATTGAACACAATCCCTCTGTATTCGGATTTGTAATTAAAAAACACTTGCATATTTTTTTATACAGCCGTGAGAATGAAGCCTAAAACTTTCAGATCCGTAACACAGAATCCAACACAGAAGCTTTACATGTATTTACTTGAGTATTTTACTGATTATTTATGCAGGAACTTTTCTCCTAGAAAACACAAGCGTAATACTGTCAGTAGATTTTTTACGCTCATATGAATGAGGCCTAAAGGCTTGTGCTTTGGTATGAGCAATATTTTGCCTTTAAAATGGGTGGGGGTTTGCCACGATTTGCATTTTTTCTGCATTTTTTTGGAGGGGCAAATTGTTGTAGGGCAGATTAAAAAATGCAAATCATGGCAAAAATGCAGTAAAAACTCACTGCATGCTTTTCTGCAGCTTCTCCATTTAAGTCTATTGAACCAAAAACAGCACTGTTTTGCATTTAATAAAGTCCCTGGCTCTTTCCAAAAACGCAGTGGCACAAAAATGCATTGATGTGAACGTGACCCAATGTAAAAAAATTTAATAAAAAATAAATAAAAAAGGGGGTCCGGCTTTTCTGTAAAAAGCATGAATAAAACGCACTGTTGTAAATGGGGCCTAACACAGCAGTGACTTTTTAAAAAAATATTTTTGTATCAAAATATACAAGTCACACATATTTGGAGTTGATTTACTAAAGGCGAATCCTTTTTGCACTACAAGTGCACTTGGAAGTGCAGTCGCTGTAGATCTGAGGGGAAGATCTGAAATCAGGGGAAGCTCTGCTGATTTTATCGTCCAATCATGTACAAGCTAAAATGCTGTTTTTTTATTTTTCTTGCCTGTCCTCCTCAGATCTACATGGAGTGCACTTGTAGTGCAAAGTGGATTTGCCTTTAGTAAATAAACCCCAATGTGTGTCATAGCAGCAAAATGTAATAACACAAAAAGCAATCATCTCACTAAGAATCATCCGATTTCAACAGCAGAACCTCAGAGCTCTGCAGCAAAGATGAAAGCTGACATCAATAGGGGGCAATGTCCTCCCAAAATGAACTGTGCCTGTATGCTGTATATCATATAGAACATCCTATTATGTTTCCATTGTAAGATAAAAAATGATGCCCTCCCTCTGGCCAATGTCTGGAGCCTGGCACTGGTTTCCTAATGTATGTGCAGACCCCTAGATGTCAGCGCTTTACTCATCTATTTTCAGAATAAAGTTTGTCTACATTGTCATACATTCTACATTTATATGTTTCCATCTTCCAGCTCTGATCTATGTTCAGAATTAGTAACAGAGAATTTTACAGGGAAGAGTGCAGCATAGGACTTACCCCAGCAACATCGGAGCTGACACTGAGCTGTCACCTGTCATAGGTGCTGAGGACACACCCACTCCGGTGGGTGCAGGCAGGTGACCCGGCCCACAGGTGATCGGAGTGCGTGCTAATAGTTTCCTAACAACAGATTGACTGGAAATACACAAGAAGCACATTTTTGTTGTCGTTCTGCAGTTTAGGTTAATTGAAGAGCCTGTGCAGAACAAAAAGGTGAAAGTAGTAGCAGCCATAGAGGACTGTTGGGCCCGTCAACAACAACAATTCCTCTCAGCAATTTTGTATTAAAGTGGAAATAAAAGCAAAACGTTTTTTATTCATTTTGGATAGAGTAAGGCTCCTAGCATTTTTCATAAGCTCCAAAAAAGCTAGAAAAAAAAAAAATTGCCGGATAAAAAAATGCAAATTATACTGTAGCATTGTTGTGCCAGCTTCTGGTAGCATTTTAGCAGCTTTTAAAAGCATTTAGAAGCTTTAAGGCCCCTTTCCCACTTGTGCGACTTTTCCTGCGACTTTGGACATCAGAGTCGCATGACAAGTCATACCCCATGATTCCCAATGATAACATTCATATATCCATGCAACTTCAAGTTGAACCGACTTCAAAGTAGTCCCTGTACTACTTTGGTCGTACTTTGATGTGAGTTGAGGTCCAAAGACCTCAAGTTTATACAGGCATTCACTGAAATTGTGGCAAAAAAGTGAAAAAATTTGAAAAGGGGCTTTAGGAGCATTAGCATTTTATTAGCGTTTTTGCAGTACATGAAGAAAAAATAAAAAAAAAAAGCTAAAAAAAAAAAGCTGTTAGTAGCATTTAGAAGCATTAGGAGCATTCATCATTTTTTTTCTGCTGGAAAAAACACTCCAAGAAACTCTTTTTCTGGTCCTAGACGCTGAAGCTCAAAAAATGCTAATAGCCTAAAGTAGTGTGAATGGACACAGTTACATGGTTAGTAAGGTTGAATAAAGACACCAGTCCATCCAGTTCAACCTGAGTGAGTGTCTACAATTCTCCCTATCCCTGTACATTGTGTCTCATTAGGCTGCTTTTCTATTATATTATTATTTAAGGTACCCATATAGTCATATGTCAATTTCTATGCAGTGCTACACACATACATTCATATACTAGGGCCAATTTTGGACCAAAGCCAATTAACCTACCAGCATGTCTTTGGAGTGTGGGAGGAAACCGGAGTACCCAGAGGAAACCCACACAGGCATAGGGAGAACATGTAAACTCCAGGTGTTGTGGTGTGGTGTGGTTGGGATTTGAACCAGTAACCCTTTTTACTGCGCGGCGAGAGTGCTACCCACTACACCACTGTGCCACCCAATGTGCCTAATCTGGACACATAGGATAACACTATTTAGCTTTTAGGAGCAGTAAAAAATGCTAATAACAGCTTCTAGGAGATTAAAAAACACCAGTGTACATGGAACCTAATGAAGGGTTGTAATCCCGGTCAGTTTTTGCAATATGTGTCCCGTTGGGGAGATTTCCCTTTACTTCCTGTTCATAGCCAAAACAGGAAGTGAGTGGAAATTCATCCAAAGTTAGGGAATCCCCAGCTGTCACCAGGGTCACCAGAACTAGTGAAATTGTGACCCCCAATGAAAATTTCCCCTATATCCCTGTTCTGGGGACAGCCCAAAATTTGGGATTGGAAGCATGTATGGACAGGCTGAATGTATCCAAGTTGATCGATCGATCAGCCTCGGTACAGCCAGCCTGTCAGATTTTAGATGCGATTATTTTTAGTGGCTGTTACACCCTTTAGCAATAATCACTGTGCTCTCCAGGTGGAGACGGCTTCCCCTGCTCCCCCACCAGGAAAACACAATAGCTCCGGGGGAGGGATTCCCCCATCAACACTGACTGTGGTTGCTAGAAAGAAAATTGCTCTGTCTATGGCTGATCTTAGTCGGGATTATCCTTCTCTTTCTGTTGTGGTAATGAGATTGATGAAGGCAGGGGATCTCTTAAGTGGAAAAACAGCAAATAAAGCCTGACAGAGGCTGTAAAAGTTTGGGCTGGAGTTCCACTTTAAAAGAGAAGCATGGCTTGAAAAAAAAAAAAAACATTTAAACTCACCTAGGTAGATGCAGCGTTGATCTGATTCTGCATCTGCCCACCACTGGCATTGCAGTGAGAACTGAGCGATCAAACACCACTAATCGCTCAGTTCAACCCTCCGCCCTGGGCAGAGTCAGGGCTGTCAGTCATCGGCCCTCTGCTCTCCCCTCCAGGGCTCACTGGTGCACTAGGCTGTGGAGGATGTGGGGGGCTGGCTTAGGCATCACTGAGAGGCAGAGCTAGGTGCCAGTGTTCTGTCGAAGTGCCCGCTATCGAGAAGTGCCCGGCATGTACGTACAGAACAGCACAACAGCTGATTTGCCGATCAGCTGGGCTGACGTAACCAGGGTACATGCGCAATCGTAAGAGGTGTCGCTCGATGAGAGATACCATTTCACAGGCACAATTTAAACCTATACAAACAGCGGGGGAGACCGTAGTTCTCAGATTGTGCATCGCTGCTGCTGGAGGGAGTTTTGTCTGTGTTGCGACCCGACCTTTCACACAGGCAAAACCGGCTGTTCAACACAGCAAACCCGCCCTGTAACACAGACAAAACCGGCTGTTCAACACAGCAAACCCGCCCTGTAACACAGACAAAACCGGCCGTTCAACACAGCAAACCCGCCCTGCAACACAGACAAAACTGGACCATCAGCACACTGTAAAGCTGCCCCGCAACAGCGAGGCACAATGTGAGAACTACGGTCCCCCCCCCCCCCCCCGCTGTTTGTATAGGTTTTAATTGTGGCCGTTAAATGGTATCTCCCATCGAGAGATGCCTCCTACGATGTGCGCTTGCGCCCTGGTCACGTCACTCCAGCTGATCGGCAAATCAGCTGAAGTGCGGCACTATTCAATGGGGGGCACTTCTTGACAGAACACTGGTCCAAGCTTCTGGGATCCCGACTATATGCAGTCGGCTTAAAACGGATCACAGAAGTGCAGAACGAACTGCACTCCTGTAATCCACAGGAAACAAAACCAAAAAAGCTCTGGCTATACTTCTCCTTTAACTGTGTAAAGACCGCCCCAAAGCAGTTTTACTACTACATGGCGGATCTCTTGTGCAGAATCACGCATATATACATGATTCTGCACTTCCGCCTGCAGGGGGCGTGTGCACACTGCCAGTGGACCACTTCTGCTGTGATTGTTCACGGCAGAAGACAATCTGTGGGTGCTGGGCACTGAATGTCGCCAGCACCCCTGATCATTGGTAAAATACACAGAACAGTGATCTGCCTATATAAACAAGGCATATCTCCATTCTGACAGAGGGGGTGGATTTTGTGCTCCTGCAAAGCCAGGAACAAAATCCATCTCTTGCCTTAGAAAAAGCACCTAACACAGTACACAAAAACACTGGCTAGGCACACAGTTAACCCTTTTTTATCGCCCATGATGTTAACCCCTTCCCAGTTAGTGTCATTAGTACAGTGACAGTGCATATTTTTAGCACTGTATTAGTGTCACTGGTTCCCACAAAGTGTCAGTAATGCCGTGTACACACGAGCAGATTTTCCGTCAGAAAAATCTTGGATGTTTTTTCCGACGGAATTCCACTCAAGCTTGGCTTGCATACACACAGCCACACAAAAGTTCGCTGAACCGTCAAGAACGTGGTGATGTACAACACTATGACGAGCCAAGAAAATTAAGTTGAATGCTTCCGAGCATGCGTCGAATTGTTTCTGAGCATGCGTAGGAATTCTGCCAGTCGAAATTGGTACAGACGATTGGAATTTCCAATCAAAACTTTTTCTGTCGGAAAAATAGAGAACATGCTCTCAAACTTTTGCTGGCGGAAATTCCACCAGCAAAAGTCCGATGGAGCATACATACGGTCGCATTTTCCAACGAAAAGCTCTCATCTGTGTTTTTCTGGCTCAAATTCCGATCGTGTGTACGCGGCATTAGTGTCTGATTGTCCGTTGCAATATCACTGTCCCGCTATAAGTCGCTGATCACCGCCATTACTAGTAAAAACAATAAAAATAAAAAGTCCATAAACATGTCCAATAGTTTGTAGACGCTATAACTTTTGCGCAAACCAATCAATATACGCTTATTGGGATTTTTTTTACCAAAAATACGTAGCAGAATGCATATTGGATTAAATTTATGCAGAATTATGATTTTTTTACATTTTTTTTATTGGATATGTTTTATTTGTTGAAAGCTCTATTTGTGGGGAAAAAATTACATTAACCACTTGCTTATTGGGCACTTAAACCCTCTTCCTGCCCAGACCAATTATTAGCTTTCAGCGCTGTCACACTTTGAATGACAATTGGGCGGTCATGCTACAATGTACCAAAATTAAGTTTTTATCATTTTTTTTCACACAAATGGAGCTTTCTTTTGGTCGTATTTAATCACCACTTACCTACCTAATCACCAAAAAAAAAGTTTCATAGTTTTGCTAACGGGTAATTTTTCTTCTTCATTGATATTCGCTGATGAGGCTGCACTGATGAGCACTGATGGGCTGCACTGATGAGCACTGATGGGCTGCACTGATGGGCCCTGATGGGCTGCACTGATGAGCACTGATGGGCTGCACTGATGGGCACTGATGGGCTGCACTGATGGGGACGGATAGGCACAGATAAGGTGACACTGATGGGCACTGATAGGTGACACTGATGGGCACTGATAGGTGGCACTGATGGGCACTGGTAGGTGGCACTGATGGGCAATTGTAGGTGGTATTGATAGGCAGCACTGGTGATGAGGCACTGATTGGTGACATTTATAGGTGGCACTAATAGATGACACTGTGGGCACTGATAGTTGGCGCTGGTGGGCACTGGTAGGTGGCACAGAAGCCTCTGCAGAGGCTCTCCAGATCGTGACTGATGTCCCTCTCACAACTGCTGGTGATCGGCTTACAGCTGATCACGTGGTAATGGGTTTGTGATCAGTCTCATCGATTGATGCAGGGGGCGCGCAGGCTGCTCGAGCATGGAGGACGCAAAAAAGGCAAATTAGGCCTGCGCTGTAGCCTTCTTTTGGCTATAGCGCGGACGGGAGGTGGTTCATTTTATTTGGGTACAGTGTTGCACGACTGCGCAATTGTCAGTTAAAGTAACGAAGTGCCGTATCGCAGAAATGGCCTGGTCATGAAGGGGGTAAATATTTTGGGGGTCAAGTTGTAAACCTTCATGTTTTTTCACCTTAATGTATCCTATGCATTAAGGTGAAAAAACACCTGTCAGTGACCGGCCCCCCAGCCCCCCTGTTTTACTTACCTAAGCCCTCGAACATGACCCGGCGGGGCCAAGTCCTGCATTCGGCCTCTATGAAAGCCGAATGCTGGACTCGGTAGCGGGTCCGCAAGGTAACCCCCCAGGAGAGTGCTTCTCCTAGGGGGTTATCAGATGTGGGGAGGAGCCGCAAGAGCCGCCGGGGGACCCCCAGAAGAGCAGGTTCAGGGCCACTCTGCAAAACGAGCTGCACAGTGGAGGTAAGTATGATATGTTTGTTATTTAAAACAATAAAATAAAATGACCCTTACAATCACTTTAAATACACACTTGACATGTACAGTATATGTAGCCCCGGTCTGGCAGTGCTCCTGCTCACTGCTGCAAAGGCCAGGTCAGAGTGAGCTGGAGGATGAAAGCGATAGAGAGGATGCTTTGACAGGGCTGCATTTCCAGCCACAGCTACTGGAGGAGAGCCTGCCCACTGTCCAGGATACAGAGGACACTGTGATAGGCTAAAGTGCAGCCTGGGGAGGAATGGCTACACCCCCCTTACCTGAGGACTGTGGGGTACATAGTCCCCAGAGAGACTGAATTTAAGCTTGCCATAGACAAATTGAAATTTGGCCTGTTCAGCGGTAATCGGATGAATTTCAATTCGTCTATGGGCAGGCTGGTTGTGCTGAAGTCGATCCATAAATTGACTTCAGCACAACCAGCCTGTTCAAGTTTTGTATTGCCTGATTACTGCCGGTGGCTATAGCCACCGGCAGTGATCATTTTATTCTGGCTCTCCGCTGGATGAACACAATAGTGCTGTGGAAGGCTGTGGGGTAGGTAGTCCAGATAGACTGGATTTAAACCATCCATAAGCAGATTTAAATTTGGCTGGCTCAGCGGGAATTGGAAGAATTTCAATTTGTCTATGGGTAGGCTGGTTGTACTAAACTTAACCCATTGATTCACTTCAGCACAACCAGCCTGTCAGTTTTTTTGCCTGATCACTGCCGGTAGTTAAAACCACCAACAGTGATCATTTTATTCTGCTGGTGGGGAAGGCTCCCAGTGCTCTCCCCTGGCAGAACATAATAGCACTGTGGACGGGATTCTCACAGTGGTTGAAGCAAAGAAAATCGTAAAGAAAGAAAATGTACTGCCTGCCTGCCTTAGTGTTATAGATCTGTGTGGGACTAAAGACCCAGAAGCTAAGTGGTAGACGGAGAAAGAATCAAAAGCCAGGGCTCGGGGCAGTCTCACTTGGAAAGTGAGTGGTGACCAGAGACTGAGCTCCTGAGTTGGAGGGTTACCTGCTGAGAGTTTTCTCCCAAGTATCAGAGAGAGACTGGGCTGCCACCTCTGTGTGGGGGGCACGGCTGTCAGAGAAATACAGCGACTTATAGGAAGGAGGCGTCGCCTGCTCTGTGAGAGAATGTCACTACATGGTCCTGAGTTGTCACCAACACATCGATTCCTGACACCAGAGAGTGGGAGGAGGGTTAGTGGTGACAGCAACGTGGTGAGAGACCACGGGCCACAACTTCATTATCCAGTTCAGACTGCATGGCGGTGAGAGGTTGCTGGCCACAAGTTTCTTACCCACTTCCTAAAGGGAAGTAGGTAAGTCTTACCTTGAGATACCTTTCGGTATTTACCATGGGATCTACCATACCTCCCAACTTTTTGAGATGGGAATGAGGGACACCTATCAGCAAAAGTATGCAGGCATAGGACACACCCCTTGCCACGACCCCTTAAAGGAGAATTGTACAAAAAAAATAAGATTGGTTAAACCCACAAGTGCTTTTTTTTACCACTAATATTCCTTTATATTAAGGCTGTTACTGATTAAAATTTTCGTGTTCGATTAATCAATTTTTTTTTTTAATCGACTAATTTCGATTAATTATAACGCACATGCAGATCCAACTACTTTTAGCTAATCTTCTTGCATTGCAACGCTGCATTAGTCAGTGGTAAATGTGGTATACACTATATACAATCACCCGACACTAGTTAGTTTCCACAATCCATGACTTAACTTCACAGTTCACACAAATACGTTTTAAATTCAAACTGTAGCACTGACGGTAGTATTTTTTTTCCACAGTAGCGTGACAATCCCTCCACCTCCGGTCTAACTAATCACTCTCACCTTGTGCCAACAGGTGGTCATGCAAGCGAGTATCAAAAGGGTTAACACGGACCATGTCCCCAGAGAGTAGGGGACACAGGGAGGGTCGAGGAAGAGGGGGGGACAGGGAGGTGAGGGGAGAGCGAGGAGGGATCAGATGAAAAAACATGGTAGCACCATTAAGGGTCACCTGAGGCCCGTGCAAGTTTCGTCACCGTTCTGGAACCCTCACCAGGCGGTGGGGGAACTGTATCACCGTTGTTCGCTCACTGGATTCTCATAGGGAGAGCGGCAGAGGGGCCTAAATCGTGAGGGGTCTAGCCTCGACCCAGGCTGCCCAGATTCTGTCAAACTTGTGGGGACAGTTCCTGCCCATGTAGGTAAGTTTATATAGGGGTAGTATCGGCTGTGTAAAATATAAACAGTTTGGTGTGTTTGGAAGTGGCCAAGTTATCCGTTATGCCAAGCAAGAATATCATTGGGTCTACTTCCAGGTGTAGTCCCATCACACCATTTATGGCTCTCACCACGGTTTGGAGGACAGGACATGCCCACACAACATGAAAGAAGGATCCCACCGACTGTCTGCATTTGGGGCACTGATCGTCAGCTCCCGGGTAGATGGTAGCTAATCTCTGGGGAGTATAGTACGCTCTGTGGAGGAACTTCAGCTGCACGAACCTGTCGCGCGCCGAGATCATAAGGGGAATGCACTGTTGTAGACCCTCCGACCAGTCCTCCTCAGTAAGGTCTGGGATGTCTGCCTGCCACTTGTTAAATATTGTACTCAATCTAGATGTATCTTTACACGTAAGTCTGAGATATACGGAGGATAATGTGCGGTCTATCTCCGAGGCCCCAAAAGTACCAGCTGCCACTGGTAGAGATCACAAATGAGGAGCAAGGAGAAGTCCGCCTTTTTTTATTATGTGGGTCTTTCAGCTGCTGTTGCCAACGGACTGCATGGCAGGTCATCATATGTCTTGTCAAGCATGTGGTGTCCAAGTGGGTGCTGTTCTGGCCATGCTTGATCCGTTTCAGACAGATTGCAAACAGCAACGATGAGATCTACTGCACGTGTCGAAAAAAGCCCACACCAATTAAATTTTAAATATATATATATATTAATATTAAAAGTCAGCTGGGAGTCAGCAGCACCCTGAACCTGCAGAGCTCTGCGGTGTGATGCAATAGGGGGGCCGTCCTTAAGCTGGTCCCTGGAAGACACCCTGCCTCATTGGAGTTGTGCCTCCTCCTCAGTACAGTACAGTCAGTGACCTCATCAACCCTCCTTGTCACTGGAGCAAACTTGGCAGTATGCTGCAGCTGGGGAAACATGACTGCTAGTTTCTTGTCCTTCTGTGTCCTCTCTCTAGGTTCACGTTACTCCCTTTCTCAACCTGGGAACCAACATCGGAGCCTTCAAATTGCTGCGCATCCTCCATCAACATGTAACTGACACTATGGTCAAATAATTCTGGTGACTCCTCCGTGCATGATGCTGGGGCTACAGAAGGAGTAACTGTGGCAAAGGAGCCGGTGGAATAGACCGCTTTGGCAGCTGCGTTGGAAGGCAAACTAGTATGAGCCTGGGTGACAGAGGATGAGGACGGCTTAGTTATCCACTCCACCCACTCTTCTGCACGTTGTGGCTCAATAACACGGCCAGCAGCAGAAGAAAAAAGGACAAGCATGACCTGCCTGCAGGGGATGTACCATGTCTGCCACCACCACTTTTCACTGTAGACACAGAGGCTGCTTGCTCTCCTTGGTGGCCTTCCGGACATGATGGGGATTTTTTTTCACACCACACTACACTGTATTATATACTGCGTACACCGCCTGAACTATATTATGTACTGTACAGCGGCTGCACTGTATTATATACTGTGTACACTGCCTGAAGTGTATTAGAAACTGTACACACTGAATTATATACTGTGTACACAGCCTGCACTGTATTATGTACTGTACCCCAGCTGCACTCTATTACAGTGCCTTGCAAAATTGCATTTTTCGTGTTTTGTTGCCTCTCAATCTGGAATTAACATGGATTGTTTGAGGTTTTGCATCATTTAATTTACAGAACATGACCACAACTTTGAAGATTTTTTTATTTTTTTTATTGTGAAGCAAACAACAAATGGGACAAAATAACAGAAAAAGTCAATGTGCCTAACCATTCACCCCCCTAAAGTCAATACTTTGTAGAGCGACCTTTTGTGGCTATCACAGGCCTAATGCGGCGTACACACGGTCGGAATTTCCTATGGAAACAGTCCAATGGGAGCTTTTCAATGGATTTTCAGACCGTGTGTATGCCCATCGGTCTTTTTCTGTCGGAATTTCCGACGGACTCAATTTTTCAGACGGAAAACCTTTCTATCGGATTTTCCGATCGTGTGTATGCAATTCCGACACGTAAAATTCCGACGCATGCTCGGAAACAATTTGACGCATGCTAGGAAGCATTAAACTTCCCTTCTATAGTGCTGTCCATGTGTTTTATACCGCTGTGTTACAGACCGTCGGAATTTGGTGTGACCGTGTGTAGGCAAGACAGTTTGAGCGAAATTCCGTCGGAATTCCGACGGGAAAACTATCGGAGCTTTTTCCGACGAGAATTCCGACCGTGTGTAGTCGCATTAGTCGCTTTGGATAAGTCTCTGTGAGCTTGCCAAATCTTACCACTGGGATTTTTGCCCATTCCTCCTTGCAAATCTGCTCCAGCTCCTTTAAGTTGGATGGTTTGTGCTTGTGAACAGCAATCTTTAACCACTTAAGCCCCGGAACATTATGCTGGCCAAAGACCAGAGCACTTTTTGCGATTCGGCACTGCGTCGCTTTAACCGACAATTGCGTGGTCATGCGACGTGGCTCCCAAACAAAATTGACGTCTTTTTTCTTCCCACAAATAGAGCTTTCTTTTGGTGGTATTTGATCACCTCTGCGGTTTTTATTTATTGCGCTATAAACAAAAAAAGAGCAACAATTCTAACAATAAATATCCCCCAAAAATATATAAAAAAACATTTATTTTTCCTCAGTTTAGGCCGATACGTATTCTTCTACATATTTTAGGTAATAAAAAATTGCAATAAGCGTTTATTCATTGGTTTGCGCAAAAGTTATAGCGTCTACAAAATAGGGGATAGTTTTATGGCATTTTTATTAATATTTTTTTTTTTATTAGTAATGGCGGCGATCAGCGATTTTTATTGTGATTGCAACATTATGGCGGACACGTCGGACAATTCTGGTGCGATTTTGGGACTATTTACATTTATACAGCGATCAGTGCGATTATGTCCTGGGGAGTGTTTCTAACTGTAGGGGGGATGGGGTAGCTGTGACACATCACTGATCATAGCTTCCGATCACAGAGAGCTATGATCAGTGACACTGTCACTAGACAGAACGGGGAGATGCTTGTTTACATTAGCATCTTCCTCTCCGTAAGACGATTATCCCCAAGGACATCGAGTCCGCGGGACCCGCAACCAGACTCACGGAGCTCCTGGTCAGCGGCGCGCATGCGATGGCATGGCGGCAAATTCAAAGGGGCGTACAGGTACGCCCATTTGCCCAGCCGTGCCATTCTGCCGACGTACATCGGTGTGCGCCAGTCAGGAACCGGTTAAGTCTGACCACAGATTTTCTATTGGATTGAGGTCTGGGCTTTGACTAGGCTATTCCAACACATTTAAATGTTTCCCCTTAAACCACTTAAGTGTTGCTTTAGCAGTGTGTTTGGGGTCATTGTCCTGCTGGAAGGTGAACCTCCATCCTAGCCTCAAATCACACACAGAGTGGTACAGGTTTTGCTCAAGAATATCCCTGTATTTAGCACCATCCATCTTTCCCTCAACTCTGACCAGTTTCCCAGTCCCGACTGCTGAAAAACACCCCCGCAGCATGATGCTGCCACCACCATGTTTCACTGTGGGAATGGTGTTCTTTGGGTGATGTGATGTTTTGGGTTTGCGCCAGACATAGCGTTTTCTTTGATGGGGAAAAAATAAAATTTTAGTCTCATCAGACCAGAGCACCTTCCTCCATACATTTTGGGAGTCTCCCACATGCCTTTTCGCAAACTCAAAATGTGCCATATTTTTTTTTGCTGAACATAATGGCTTTCTTCTGGCCACTCTGCCATAAAGCCCAACTTTATGATCAATACGGCTTATTGTCGTCCTATGTACAGATACTCCAGTCTCTGCTGTGGATCTCTGCATCTCCTCCAGGGTTACCTTAGATCTCTGTGATGCTTCTCTGATTAATGCCCTCCTTGCCCGATTGTAGAATTCGATAATAATTGTAGAAAACGATATATCACTACAATCTAGATATTATCTCATCTATGTACTCTTTACTTTGCCTAGTCTCTGTAGATTAGTCAGTCTGTTAAAACTATGAGCGCATGCTACTGTTAGTATCACAATAATACATTTAGTTATGAAACCAAACACACGGCTAGGAATAATCAAATCTTATTTATTTCCCAAGGAAATAAGAAAGCTAACGTGTCTTAAAAGGGGGTTACACAATTACATAACATACAGCAAGGCTACAATACGATGAAATACTATACAGTTAAAATACAATATAATGATCTACTTAACGCGATCCTCGCAGCTGGCCTCCAGGTGGAATAAGAGAAAGGTCCATGTGGCATAGGCCTCAACTCCAACGTAGGCCTCAAAGATGGCCGCTTAGCAGAGAGACATCTTCATGACATGCTCAACCAGCCTACAGACACAGAGAGACTGTCCTTCTTGTGTGTGTGTCCCTTCCATTCAGACATACACGCCCACTCATTCAAATCTCCCCCCCCCCCTTGCTTCGCACCCAATGAACACCAGAAAAGGTGATCCAGGAAGTACACTGCACTCTCCACTCAGGGGCAGTGTCTCTAGCCTGGAGCCGTCTTCACCGCAGGTGGGCCTGAGCCAAGCCATTGCTTCTGAATACAAAGCTTGCTTCATTCCAACTTTGGCAATCTGGCTTGCAGCAAAACAGGAAGTGAACCGCAGAAATATTAAATCTAACATATTCCGCTTTGCGACTGAAAGTCGCATAAAAACCCTTCTTCAGACACGGCTCCTATTGAACAGTCCATAACTGTTTTGTCCCTGACATGCGTTTCCAAACCAGTATCCATAGAACAGTCCTTTAAACGTCTTAACATGTTGTATTTTTACAACGTGTGCAGAAACAGCTCCTATGGAACAGTCCATTGTGGTCTTACCGTGTTATGCTTCCCAACACGTGCCGCTTTGCCACTGAGTGACACATCCTTCTTCAGCGACAGCTTCCATGTCGCCATTATGTACCTTTGGTATCTTCCGGACGGATGCAATACAGGCAAGGGGTATCCATTCATTCACCATTACACATTCAGAGCAACATATCAAACAGCTCTCAAATACTGATCTATTATTTAGATAAGTCTCGAGGAGGGCCTTATTCACCCATATTATTAACCTACAATACGCATAGGTCACACTATACCATAATATAAATCAACTTATTAACATACTATATACATATATATGTGTCCCGTCCATTTACGCACCCCGCTCCCAACCCTATAACCCTTTACTGTAAATATGGATCGGGATTAGGCAGGCTTGCTCACAGCGGTATTGCAGGGCTCTGACTTGGCAGCAAGGTCTCTAAGTTGTACACAGAGACCCTACCGTCAATTCGTCCCTCAACTTGCATAGACAAATGGGAGACCCTTCTATATAAATATCGAGTCTAATCACACATATAAGTTTGCAAAAATGACAAAAAAAAAACATACAATTCCATCCCTGTGCCTGGATTTCAGAGACCATGCCCAGGGTATACCATGCACCTCTAACTATGGTTAGGTTCAAGGAACCTTCCAGTTTTATGCGGTATTCTTTAGGACAAAGAAATAAACTCGTCTATGTCCCAAATGACACCCAGGTGCTTCCTTCCCAGCAATGATCCCTGAAATAACTTCCCAACATTTTTACGTTCACCCCCATGATGTATTGACCTGGCATACAAAGGACATCATGGTCAGGCTTCCGACCGAGGGAAGTATCAACCTGCTTCCATCTCCTCTGATCACATGTAGGTGATTTAGCCTCAAATGCGACAAGATAGAATCCCCAATCCGTAAGCCCATTGATGCCACCAAATATACAGACCAAGTCCGCACTTCTGTATATGGGATCATACAGCCTACCACCTTTCACCATCCAAACTGGTACAGCCCATCCAGGCATTCGACCACCATTTTGGATTAGCGTAAGCGACGTGTTGTGGCAGAGTCTTACTGAGCGGTGATGCTAACTCATCAGGCCACTGCCCTTTATACAGAGATTGCACAATCAGCTTGATGCTGGTTGACACTTCCGCCCGCCACTGCATGTACGCCAGAGCCCATGACCGATTTCTATCCTGTACCCTCACACCCTCCACCAACCTCTCAACATGGTTCACCAAATCTGGAGCTAATTTACCCTGGGTGTTTTGTGAATGTTATTAAGGATGCCACCAATCTCTCTGAGTAACAAAGTCTCATAGCTATGGCTGAGAGTTTGTTCCTCAGGATACCGATAATTTAACAATTAGATTAACAACACCCCTCCCAGAGCCTATTCCCCCCAATATAGTGCTGAATACATGCCTCCTCTTGTGGTTACTCCTCAGAGATAAGCATCCTGAATGAATGAATGATTTGTATAACGCTACAACTGCGAACTGAATCGCCTCAAGGCATGCACCTTATTCTGTGTCCGCACCTCTCTGGGAGTAAGTCACTTCTACAATGACCGCACTTGATTCAACGTATACTCAGCAAATATAGGGTACTAGGTTTTATCAACCACTGTGAGATGTTGCAGTGCCATATGGTGAAGGCCATATGCCATACCCTGGTAGTCAGCGTTCGTTCCCTTTATCTATCGGAGCATGCTCCTGTGTGTATACACTGGCATTCCCTGTGCAGGGTTTCAACTTCTCAGGTGAGACCTCAACCAGGCGCATCTCCCCCATACAAGGAAATGTTCACCCCATTGATGTGTCACCTGACACCCTCTAGTCCGGCCAACAGACACCTTATTATGCATAAGTGCCCGCCTCCTGGGTACCTGCACCATATAAATTCCGTTACGTCAATACATGTCATACATTACACAACTTTTCTTATTTCAACTCCTCCCTCCAACAAAAAAAAACATATATATTTTACATTTTCATGTTCTGATGGATTGGATGTGTTATATTCCTTCCCTCAACCTCCAACCCATTGTACGTATATTAATAACACATTTGCATTCATCAGGAGAGAGTCCAGCAAAAAAAATGTTTCAAGCCTTATTGATAGGCACAGTCTTTCAGATTCAGCACCAGATCGTCCATAGGAAAAGAAAAAGTATTAAAGTGAATCTTTTTGTTTGTCCCATCTCTCCTGGTGTTTATTAGAATAAATTTGGGGCGTGGTATGGCACAGACAAACTGCCAACCAGATGATCATCTGTCATCCATTTTCCAGAACCTTTCCAATCTCGCTCCACCAGGATTCTAGAATTGAAAAACAAGAGCAGAATCAAATTCTTATCCATAATATCTGCTCGCTTACTATATTTACTCCTATTTCCCTCCTTGGAACCCAGGAACTTAGTATTCCTGGCTTCTGCAACTTGACCAAACTATCAAAACAAACATGACCTCTTTAGGCAGAACCCACTCTAAAATGAATCCCCATGGTATGATCAAAAATTTCAAAACGGACGTCCATGTTGTTTCTCAAAAATTCTAAAATTAAAACACTAAAAAAAAAACAATGCATTTATCTTTATCTAAGATGTATGCACTAATCCCCTTTCAGGTGGACAAAGCCTAAACCTTTTGGAGCTTTTTACACCTGAACAAAACAACAATAAAATAGCTGACTAAGCCAATACCCAAAAACAAAAAAAAAAAATGTTTTTTTTTTCCAAAAAAACTAAAATTAAAAAAAAATTTAAAATGAAAAGTCTGGCCATTATCACCCCAAAAACAACATGACAAGACAACCACCATACAACAATGAAAAACACTCAACTTTTAATTAAAGACATTTTTTTATATCTGAACGACATTAAGTTAATGGGAAAAACAACACAAACAAAACATTTGTAACTTCATCACAACATTTGCTACCTCATCTGTAACTCTTTAGTCCATTAATGTCAGATTATTGTTTAAATGTTTTCATTGTTTGCAAACAATTTCTAATTAATGAGCTCATGGTACCATGTGATAATCGATTATGCATTTACAATAACCTAACCCCCGTGTTGGTCTCACTTTGACGGACCTGCAAACAAAACACAAATGTTTAGTATCCAAACCTGTTCTCTTCCCTGTTTTCTGGAAAAGGAACACAAAGACAATGATTAAACACGATTATCATGACAATTGACTTTAAGTGCCCCAAGCCTCTTCCCATTAATTGTACTGTTAGGGGAACACCTACAAGCCCGAGTTGTAGTATAAACAACTAAACTAAAAAAATACAAACATTAAAACTAAAAAAAAAATGTATAAAAAAAAATGAAAAGTGAAAAATTGAAAAAAAAAAAAAATATGGAAAAATAATTCATAATAAAAAAAAAAAAAAAAACATTAAAAATGAAAAATTAAAAAAAATTGAAAAAATTAATGAAAAAAAATAAAAAATTAATAATAAAGAAAATTAAAAAAAAACTAATGAAAAATTCATAAAAATTAATAAAAACATTAAACCTTATAAAAAAAATTACAAAAATACTTAAAACCTTATTCATAGGAAGGAAACTTTGATCAGAGTATTTTTAACATACTTGCAGCTGACTAAGTGCTGCTAGCATTGCTTCCCCCAGTGCTATGTTTGAATAACCATGCGGCTACCTCCATTTTGATTTTATGCAACTGTCCTACATATTGCTTTTCAGTTTGTAGACTCCGTAATTGGGTCTTAACGGGGAATTGGGTTTGCTTACTATGGGCTCCATGCTTTGGATTGCTACCCCACCTGGCCGAATAACATTCATACTGCCTTGGGGTCGTTTTCAGGTATGATCTTTTTTTGATATCGTTATTCGCCCAACAATACTTTGCGATGTGACCTCCCCTTTTACACAAACAACATTTTAGCTCTGGTTTCCCTGCATAGGCCCTTTTTTTAACATCTTGTGCTGGAAATTCACATTGCTGGATAATATTACTGTGATTGGAATTAACAGACTTTACACTTTCATCGTCTGAGGAGTCATCAGAAGTTTCTATTTCAATTCCTGAATCAATTTCAAGCGCAGTTATCACGCTTGTATTTACGTCTCCAACATCGATTCCCATCATAGTAATATGATTTGCAGCAACAATAGTATACGGGTTTTCCTCATGTTCCACTTGTATTTTTGCACACTGAGCATGTGCGGAGGGTACCTCCACCATTGCATCTTCGGCTATTGTATGTTTGGAGGATAAATCCATTATGGCTGCCTGTGCATCCTGTAATTCCTCCTTAAGCATTGTGATAACCTGCAAATTTTCAGCCTCCCTTCTATTCAAATAGGCGATGCAACCTTCTCTTAACTCACACGTTTTATCTAATTCATGTAATCTCTGTTCCAATTCGCCTTTTTCCATCACTAATTGTTCAATCTGCCTACGCGCTTGTGCATCTGCATTTTCAACCCTAATTAATATATCTTTTGTTATATTTTGTAGCTGCTGCATGAATTGCTTTCTTTCATCTATACATTCTAATTCCTTCTGCTCAGAAATATCCCTCATTCTGACTAGCATGCTCACCAAATTTGCCAATCTCTGTTTCCTGCCTTTTTTTTAATTTTTTTTAAATGTTATGGCATCATTATAAGTATTGCATTGTTTCAATAAGTCATTGAACTGATGTGTTAACGCATTCCGAGGCCCTACACAAGCGAATTGAATAAAAGCATTTTTTTTTAGAAATTCTTCAAGGATATCCATTGACATGCTAATCTGCACCTAGCTACACCGAACAGTTGCTCAGACAATACACACACAGATGAACAAACAGATAAGCAACCCCCCACAGAGACTCAAATAAAAGCTGTTGAAAGTCTAGTTTTTCACCTGTAGTTCCACACAGAAGACCAACCAACAAAACACAAAAAAAAAAAAAATATACAAAAATCCAATTAAACTACGAACTTTTCCAGAAAAGACACTCTTAATGCTGTCCTCTCTTAAATTGCAGGCCACATTGAACTCCTATTGGAACAGAGAGCTATTTCACACTCACTTGGGTAAAAAAAAATAATTAAAAAAAATATATAAAATAAAAATATATATTCCCACTTTTTCCTCAGTGCTGTGTGGTTTGTCCTGTCAATTTATCGATTATATAATATAACCCAAGGGATGATCATTCCCTTTTACTCGCCAGTCACAGTGACTGGTTACCGGCCAAACTTACAAACATTTAACATACATACATATATCAGCCACAGCTCTCACCAGGTTCTACGCGTCCGCTTCACCGATGAGATCTTTCACAGAATTTTCATGACCATCCAAGCGTGGTTTCAGAATTTGCGAGCCAGCGCCAATCTTGTCCACACTAGAGACGATTTTCCGTTCTGGATGTTTGAGGATTTGTGTTTGAGACTCAAAACAAAGAAAAATGCCTTAGGTTTGTGAATCCTATGCAGAAAAAAACGATATTCTGCTTGTCTAATCTATGGGTGCCCAATGTAGAATTCGATAATAATTGTAGAAAACGATATATTACTACAATCTAGATATTATCTCATCTATGTACTCTTTACTTTGCCTAGTCTCTGTAGATTAGTCAGTCTGTTAAAACTATGAGCGCATGCTACTGTTAGTATCACAATAATACATTTAGTTATGAAACCAAACACACGGCTAGGAATAATCAAATCTTATTTATTTCCCAAGGAAATAAGAAAGCTAACGTGTCTTAAAAGGGGGTTACACAATTACATAACATACAGCAAGGCTACAATACGATGAAATACTATACAGTTACAATACAATATAATGATCTACTTAACGCGATCCTCGCAGCTGGCCTCCAGGTGGAATAAGAGAAAGGTCCATGTGGCATAGGCCTCAACTCCAACGTAGGCCTCAAAGATGGCCGCTTAGCAGAGAGACATCTTCATGACATGCTCAACCAGCCTACAGACACAGAGAGACTGTCCTTCTTGTGTGTGTGTCCCTTCCATTCAGACATACACGCCCACTCATTCAAATCTCCCCCCCCCCTTGCTTCGCACCCAATGAACACCAGAAAAGGTGATCCAGGAAGTACACTGCACTCTCCACTCAGGGACAGTGTCTCTAGCCTGGAGCCGTCTTCACCGCAGGTGGGCCTGAGCCAAGCCATTGCTTCTGAATACAAAGCTTGCTTCATTCCAACTTTGGCAATCTGGTTTGCAGCAAAACAGGAAGTGAACCGCAGAAATATTAAATCCAACACCGGTCCATGAGTTTTGGTGTACGGCCGTCTCTTGGCAGGTTTGCTGTTGTGCCATGTTCTTTCCATTTGGTTATGATAGATTTGATGGTGCTCCTAGGGATCATCATAGATTTGCATATTTTTGTATAACCTAACCCCGTACTTCTCAACAACATTGTCCCTTACTTGCTTGGAGAGTTCCTTGGTCTTCATGGTAGTGTTTGGTTAGTGGTGCCTCTTGCTTAGATGTTGCAGCCTCTGGAGCATTTCAAAAAGGTGCTTGTAAACTGCCTGAAGTGTATTAGTTACATACACACTGTATTATATACTGTGTACACCGTCTGCACTGTGTCATGTGCTGTACACCGGCTGCACTGTATTATATGCTGCGTACTTCGCCTGAAGTGTATTATGTACTGTACACCGCCGACTGCACTGTAGTGTGTATGTGTATATATATAGTCTACACTGAATGCAGAGTATATATATTGTGCCATTGGGACCCTGTGCTACCTGGAAGATTGCTGGTTTACGCCAGATTTTGGAGAGAAAGGCACGCTGATTGTACAGCTGTGTGCTGGGCTATTTAGTTGTGACCTGGCTATGGCTCTGCAGGAGTCAGAGACTGCATGGGTGCAGCCAGATCATGCATGTCTGCAGGAGGCAGATGTACTTTGTGACAGAGCAGCAAGGTGCTGATCAGGAGTAAGCTAGGAGAGAGCTTAACTCTAGGAAACTCTTTTGTTCTAAGGAGCAGACCTAAGGTCTAGGCTACAGGCCTGAGGCAGCCGTGTGGCAATAACGTAAGCCAGTAGGCTGAAGCATTTGGAGTCTGTAAGATAGAGTAATGGTGGAACCCCCTGCGTGGGATACTGATGTCTTTGTGATCCTTTTGTTTTTGTTTGTTTACATAAACCAAACCATGCCCTTAAAATACAGTTTTGGACTGGCGTACTCACTGGAAACGCACCTACCGTTTGAGTCTGATCACCCCAATCTTACTAATATATATATATATATATATATTAGACATGTGCGATTCGTTTCGTACGAATTCGTAATTCGTACGAATTTTTCGAAATTCGTACGAATTTACGAATCTGTAGTACGAATTTTTTTTTTTACGAATTCCGTACGGAATACGAATTTTTTTTTACGAATCGTTAGTAAAGTTACGAATCGTTACGAATCGTTACGAATCGTTAACGCGGCTAATGAATTGTTGGTTCTCATAACACAGAGAACAATTCGAATCCAACTACAAATATCGAATTTCAATTTCAAGTTACGAATCGTTACGAATCGTTATGAATAGTTACGAATCGTTACGAATCGTTATGAATAGTTACGAATCGTTAGTAAATCCAACTACCAATATCGAATTTCAACTAATTTGAACGAAATTATTATAGCAGATATAACGAATGAATTCGAATGACAAAGTGTCATTTTTGCAGAAAAAAAAAAAAGCGTAGGGGTCCCCCCAAATTCAATAACCAGGCCCTTCAGGTCTGGTATGGATATTAAGGGGGACCCCAGCCAAAAAAAAATAAAAAAAATGGCGTGGGGTCCCCCCCAAATATCCATACCAGACCCTTCAGGTCTGGGATGGATTTTAAGGGGAACCCCGGCCAAAAAAAAAAAAAAAAAAATGGCGTGGGGTCCCCCTCAAAATCCATACCAGACCCTTATCCGAGCACGCAACCTGGCAGGCCGCAGGAAAGGAGGGGGGGACGAGAGCGGCCCCCCCTCCCGCCTGAACCGTACCAGGCCACATGCCCTCAACATTGGGAGGATGCTTTGGGGTCCCCCCAAAGCACCTTGTCCCCATGTTGATGAGGACAAGGGCCTCATCCCCACAACCCTGGCCGGTGGTTGTGGGGGTCTGCGGGCGGGGGGCTTATCGGAATCTGGAAGCCCCCTTTAACAAGGGGACCCCCAGATCCCGGCCCCCCCCCAGTGTGAAATGGTAAGGGGTACAAAAGTACCCCTACCATTTCACCAAAAAAGTGGCAAAAATTGTAAAAATGACAGGAGACGGTCTTTGACAATTCCTTTATTAAAATCTTCTTTCTTCTTTCTTCTGGTCTTCCTTCTTCATCTTCTCCTTCCGTCATCTTCTTCCATCTTCTTCTTCCTTCGATTCGCTTCTTCTTCCTCCGGTCTTCTCGTCCTTCTCGTCCGGCGTCGTCCTTCTCGTCCGGCATCGGCGTCTCTTCTCGCAGGCCGCTCCTCGCAATGGGAGGCTCCCGCTCTGTGAGGCTTCGCTCCGGGTGACAGGTCTTGTATAACGAAGGCACCCGGTGACCCCGCCCCCTCTGACGCACGGGGACGTCATGTGGAATTCCCTATGGCTTTCCCCATGACGTCAGAGAGGGGGCGGGGTCACCGGGTGCCTTCGTTATACAAGACCTGTCACCCGGAGCGAAGCCTCACAGAGCGGGAGCCTCCCATTGCGAGGAGCGGCCTGCGAGAAGAGACGCCGATGCCGGACGAGAAGGACGACGCCGGACGAGAAGGACGAGAAGACCGGAGGAAGAAGAAGCGAATCGAAGGAAGAAGAAGATGGAAGAAGATGCCGGAAGGAGAAGATGAAGAAAGGAAGACCAGAAGAAAGAAGAAAGAAGATTTTAATAAAGGAATTGTCAAAGACCGTCTCCTGTCATTTTTACAATTTTTGCCACTTTTTTGGTGAAATGGTAGGGGTACTTTTGTACCCCCTTACCATTTCACACAGGGGGGAGGCCGGGATCTGGGGGTCCCCTTGTTAAAGGGGGCTTCCAGATTCCGATAAGCCCCCCGCCCGCAGACCCCCACAACCACCGGCCAGGGTTGTGGGGATGAGGCCCTTGTCCTCATCAACATGGGGACAAGGTGCTTTGGGGGGGACCCCAAAGCATCCTCCCAATGTTGAGGGCATGTGGCCTGGTACGGTTCAGGCGGGAGGGGGGGCCGCTCTCGTCCCCCCCTCCTTTCCTGCGGCCTGCCAGGTTGCGTGCTCGGATAAGGGTCTGGTATGGATTTTATGGGGGACCCCACGCCATTTTTTTGGGCTAGGGTTCCCCTTAAAATCCATCCCAGACCTCAAGGGTCTGGTATGGATTTTGAGGGGGACCCTACGCCATTTTTTTTTTTTTTTTTGGCTGGGGGTCCCCCTTAATATCCATCCCAGACCTGAAGGGCCTGGTTATTGAATTTGGGGGGACCCCTACACATTTTTTTATCAATGACTTCAATGAATGACAGTTCTCTGTATTACGGATCCAACAATTCATTTGCCGGCAATAGCTGCGACTCGTGATTTTAAATAGTTTTTTTTTTCCTGCAAAAATGACACTGTGCAGGAACAGTTCCCTATATTAGATATACTGAATCTCGAATCATTCGAAGCATTCGTTATATCCGCTATTATAATTTCTTTCCTGTTAGTTGAAATTACATATTTGTTAGTTACAATACAACATTCGAATTGTTCTCTGTATTGCGGGAATCGGCAATTAGCCGCGAGTGATTTTAAATGTCTTTTTTTCCTGCAAAAATGACACATTGTACAGAGAGAGTTCTAAACACGGGAAACATGACACCCTTCATAGGCATACTATAGAGTATATAGTATATAGAAGGGCGCAGGTTTCCTGTGTTTAGAACTCTCTCTGTACAATGTGTCATTTTTGCAGGAAAAAAAGACATTTAAAATCACTCGCGGCTAATTGCCGATTCCCGTAATACAGAGAACAATTCGAATGTTGTATTGTAACTAACAAATATGTAATTTCAACTAATATGAAAGAAATTATAATAGCGGATATAACGAATGCTTCGAATGATTCGAGATTCAGTATATCTAATATAGAGAAATGTTCCTGCAGTGTCATTTTTGCAGGAAAAAAAAAAACTATTTAAAATCACGAGTCGCAGCTATTTGCCGGCAAATGAATTGTTGGATCCGTAATACAGAGAACTGTCATTCATTGAAGTCATTGATAAAAAAATGTGTAGGGGTCCCCCCAAATTCAATAACCAGGCCCTTCAGGTCTGGGATGGATATTAAGGGGGACCCCCAGCCAAAAAAAAAAAAAAAATGGCGTAGGGTCCCCCTCAAAATCCATACCAGACCCTTGAGGTCTGGGATGGATTTTAAGGGGAACCCTAGCCCAAAAAAATGGCGTGGGGTCCCCCATAAAATCCATACCAGACCCTTATCCGAGCACGCAACCTGGCAGGCCGCAGGAAAGGAGGGGGGGACGAGAGCGGCCCCCCCTCCCGCCTGAACCGTACCAGGCCACATGCCCTCAACATTGGGAGGGTGCTTTGGGGTCCCCCCCAAAGCACCTTGTCCCCATGTTGATGAGGACAAGGGCCTCATCCCCACAACCCTGGCCGGTGGTTGTGGGGGTCTGCGGGCGGGGGGCTTATCGGAATCTGGAAGCCCCCTTTAACAAGGGGACCCCCAGATCCCGGCCTCCCCCCTGTGTGAAATGGTAAGGGGGTACAAAAGTACCCCTACCATTTCACCAAAAAAGCGTCAAAAATTGTAAAAATGACAGGAGACAGTCTTTGACAATTCCTTTATTAAAATCTTCTTTCTTCTTTCTTCTGGTCTTCCTTTCTTCATCTTCTCCTTCCGGCATCTTCTTCCATCTTCTTCTTCCTTCGATTCGCTTCTTCTTCCTCCGGTCTTCTCGTCCTTCTCGTCCGGCGTCGTCCTTCTCGTCCGGCATCGGCGTCTCTTCTCGCAGGCCGCTCCTCGCAATGGGAGGCTCCCGCTCTGTGAGGCTTCGCTCCGGGTGACAGGTCTTGTATAACGAAGGCACCCGGTGACCCCGCCCCCTCTCTGACGTCATGGGGAAAGCCATAGGGAATTCCACATGACGTCCCCGTGCGTCAGAGGGGGCGGGGTCACCAGGTGCCTTCGTTATAAAAGACCTGTCACCCGGAGCGAAGCCTCACAGAGCGGGAGCCTCCCATTGCGAGGAGCGGCCTGCGAGAAGAGACGACGATGCCGGACGAGAAGGACGACGCCGGACGAGAAGGACGAGAAGACCGAGGAAGAAGAAGCGAATCGAAGGAAGAAGAAGATGGAAGAAGATGCCGGAAGGAGAAGATGAAGAAAGGAGAAGATGACGGAAGGAGAAGATGAAGAAAGGAAGACCAGAAGAAAGAAGAAAGAAGATTTTAATAAAGGAATTGTCAAAGACTGTCTCCTGTCATTTTTACCATTTTTGCCACTTTTTTGGTGAAATGGTAGGGGTACTTTTGTACCCCCTTACCATTTCACACAGGGGGGGGGCCGGGATCTGGGGGTCCCCTTGTTAAAGGGGGCTTCCAGATTCCGATAAGCCCCCCGCCCGCAGACCCCCACAACCACCGGCCAGGGTTGTGGGGATGAGGCCCTTGTCCTCATCAACATGGGGACAAGGTGCTTTGGGGGGGACCCCAAAGCATCCTCCCAATGTTGAGGGCATGTGGCCTGGTACGGTTCAGGCGGGAGGGGGGGCCGCTCTCGTCCCCCCCTCCTTTCCTGCGGCCTGCCAGGTTGCGTGCTCGGATAAAGGGTCTGGTATGGATTTTGAGGGGGACCCCACGCCATTTTTTTTTTTTTTTTGGCCGGGGTTCCCCTTAAAATCCATCCCAGACCTGAAGGGTCTGGTATGGATATTTGGGGGGGACCCCACGCCATTTTTTTTATTTTTTTTTGGCTGGGGTCCCCCTTAATATCCATACCAGACCTGAAGGGCCTGGTTATTGAATTTGGGGGGACCCCTACGCTTTTTTTTTTTCTGCAAAAATGACACTTTGTCATTCGAATTCATTCGTTATATCTGCTATAATAATTTCGTTCAAATTAGTTGAAATTCGATATTGGTAGTTGGATTTACTAACGATTCGTAACTATTCATAACGATTCGTAACGATTCGTAACGATTCGTAACTATTCATAACGATTCGTAACGATTCGTAACTTGAAATTGAAATTCGATATTTGTAGTTGGATTTGAATTGTTCTCTGTGTTATGAGAACCAACAATTCATTAGCCGCGTTAACGATTCGTAACGATTCGTAACGATTCGTAACGATTCGTAACTTTACTAACGATTCGTAAAAAAAATTACGATTCGTCCGAATTTCGTATTTCGTACGAATTCGAACGGAATTTCGTACACGAATTACGAATTACGAATTTTTTTTATATACGAAACGGGACGAAACGAAACGAAACGAATTTTTTGGCAGTTCCCATGTCTAATATATATATATATATATATATATATATATGTGTGTGTGTGTGTGTGTGTAGCACTGACCCCCGAAGGAGCTGCTGGTTTTATTTGGGCTTACCGTTACCTCACTTACTTGCTTCTCCGTCTTGGGGTTCCCATGGAAAGTGGCCCAAAGTAATGTTGAGACTGACACTGAATCCTCTTTTGGGCTGTTTATTTAGAAAAGAAGACAAAGTCTCGTAATAAAAGGTAGAGGGTTAGGGGTGAGTTCAGGTACTTAAGATTGCAGGGTGAAGATACTAGAATAATCCAAAAGATTTCACTGCTTCACAACTGGATTCAATTACCGGCCGGCTAGACCTCTCTCACTAGGCTTAGCAGCTGGTAGGATGCTTGGTAAAGTCTCTGCCACAGACTTGTAGGTTACACTTTAGCTTCACTGAGAGATTGCATAAACTTTAAAGAACTAACATACGGTACTAGTATCTCTCAGCCGGGCTGGCGATACCGTATGAATGTTGATCCAGGATGTGTCCTTCAACTAAGTCTCCAGGCTCCATTCAGAGAAGCCAGCCTTGCGCTCGGCCTTCTCCTGAGCGAGTCCTCCCCTGGGGTACTTCAGTTGCTGGGCCTCTCCCTTCAAATGAGACGGCACCGGACCTTCCCTTGGATCAGTAGGATCCGAACTTCAGTCAGGCCTGTCCCTTCAGTTACCTTGCCTCGGGCTAGCCAGCCCCCAGACGCAGGATGCGTGGTTCCGCACCCCAGGCCAGGAGGGCCACAGGGCTGGGTCAGGAGGACCACCAGAACCAAACAGACAGAAAATAATCCCCCTAGCTCAAGTTAACTCTAGCTCCGTCCACTCCAACACACTACATACGGCTGCTATGTAAGCAGCCTTATATAGTGTGGGGCGTGGACTTGGCCCCCTGAGCCATGATTGGCCAAAAGCACCCTGCCTTTGGCCAATCATGGCTCTCGCAGCAGAGTGCGCTGTGAACTTGTGAACATCGGGACCATCCCTAATTATTATTAATTTATTCTTTTTCAGCAAGGTCAATAAAGACATGATGAGAAAGTCCTGACCTTAACCCGATAGAACACCTTTGGGATGAATTAGAGCGGAGACTGCAAGCCAGGCCTTCTTGTTCACATCCGTGTCTGACCTCACAAATGCGCTTCTGGAAGCGTGGTCAAACTTTCCCATAGACACATTCCTAAACCTTGTGGACAGCCTTCCCAGAAAAGTTGAAGCTGTTCTAGCTGCAAAGGGTGGGCTGACTCAATATTGAACCCTATGGACTAAGACTGGGATGCCATTAAAATTCATGTGCGTGTAAAGGCAGGTGTCCCAAAACTTTTGGCAATATAGTGTATATAGTCAGCTCATGTGTCTGATTCCTTCTCATACACAAAAAAAAAGTGATTAATATGCATTAAAATTGCATGTTAATGTACATTCAAACTACACATTAGCAAAACATAAAGTCACTGTATTGCTGTATGTATAGAGGTGTGAATAAGCATTGCAATGGAGCGTTATCAATGAGTTTTGTGAATAAACCCCACCATTTATATCCACCTAAAGCCAGTTATCATGTTATCATGTTTCAGAACAAATATCCATTGTTCAAGAACATGGCAAGAGGCGTGAAAGCTGTTCCATTTTCATAATCCGATCCCCATGGTACCATTCAAGTCTTTGACTAGTATTAACTATTCCATGTACATGGATGAAGGTGTGAATTGTTGTCAGCACAACAAAGTTGCAATACTTTATACAATTTTCTTATTAAATTTCCATTTAGATTTAATTTCGACTATGTAGTGTAAGGGCCTGCCTGATAGCATACACATTTAAAGTGTTTAGGTCTGACCTCATATTATATGGTTTTGGAAAAATCTAAAGGAAAATTGTACAGTATAATGTATGGCCAGCCTGTATGTGGATAATCAATGGTGTTTAAGGTCCGCACAGAAAAAAATTAAAAGTGAATACACTAAATATATCAACTGGCAAGAGCAGCTTCCATTCACCCAAGCTGGTAACACTTTATATAGGCACTAGAGCCGGTAGTGTAGTAGAGCTCATGCGTTTCATTTAATAAGGTGTCGATGTTGAGGTTTCAGATGTCATCAAATATCCATTGATCTCCGATGATCAGAGACACTGACCGTGGGTACTAAAGGCAAGGCAGACTGTCCAGCAGAATGACCAAGGTGTATGAAAGAAAAGCTTTTTTATTGGAACTCACAGCGCATTTTGGGGCCTCCCTCCTCCATTTTGTCAGGTGAATAAGCAAACCATACCATACATGCTTCTATATCAGCCTGGGCTGCAGAGGTAAAGCCTAACTCCAGTTTTTATTTAAAGTGTTAGATCACCTTTACAGAACAAATGTAAAGGCAAACTAACACAGTACATCCTCCCCACCCCTTCCCGGTCCTTCGGTGCCATCAATTGTGGCACTGGAGGGGGGAGGAATCCGATGAGCGGAAGTTCCACTTTAGGGTGGAACTCCGCTTTAAGATAGTTTGTTGGGACCAAGCTGGTTTAAATGAACTATTTCCTTCTGAATACATGCACCCGTTGTGAGTGCTGTATAACCAATATGTAGAATCAGCTACAATCAGTATCCAGTTCAGTGTTCCGGCCAGGGGCGGACTGACAACTCATGGGGCAATAGAAGATCATGGGGCCCCCTTGGTCCCCACACTCAAGCCACACCTGCACAGGGAGACACAGAAGGTGGGAGAGCACACAGGGGGATACTGTGTGTGTGGGGGGGGGGGGGAGAAAGCACACAGGTGGACACTGGGGGGGGGGAGAAAGCACACAGGTGGACACTGGGGGGGAAGAAAGCACACAGGTGGACACTGGGGGGGGAGAAAGCACACAGGTGGACACTGGGGGGTGGGGAGAAAGCACACAGGTGGACACTGGGGGGGAAGAAAGCACACAGGTGGACACTGGGGGGGGGGGAGAAAGCACACAGGTGGACACTAGGGGGGGGAGAAAGCACACAGGGGGACACTGGGGGGAGACCACACAGGGGGACACTGGGGGGAGAGAGCACACAGGGGGACACTGGGGGGGAGAGCACACAGGGGGACACTGAGGGGGGGAGAGCACACGGGGGGACACTGTGGGGGAGCACACGGGGACACTGGGAGGGAGCACACAGGGGGACACTGGAGGGAGAATACACACACACATAGGGGGACACTGGAGGGAGAGCACACACAGGGGGACACTGGAGGGAGAACACGCACACAGGGGGACACTGGAGGGAGAACGCACACACAGGGGGACACTGGAGGGAGAGCACACACACACACAGGGGGACACTGGAGGGAGAACACGCACACAGGGGGACACTGGAGGGAGAACGCACACACAGGGGGACACTGGAGGGAGAGCACACACAGGGGGACACTGGAGGGAGAGCACACACAGGGGGACACTGAAGGGAGAGCACACACACACAGGGGGACACTGGAGGGAGAGCACACACACACAGGGGGACACTGGAGGGAGAGCACACACACACAGGGGGACACTGGAGGGAGAGCACGCACACAGGGGGACACTGGAGGGAGAGCACGCACACAGGGGGACACTGGAGGGAGAACGCACACACAGGGGGACACTGGAGGGAGAGCACACACAAGGGGACACTGGAGGGAGAGCACACACACACAGGGGGACACTGGAGGGAGAACACGCACACAGGGGGACACTGGAGAGAGAACGCACACACAGGGGGACACTGGAGGGAGAGCACACACAAGGGGACACTGGGGGGAGAGCACACACACACACACAGGGGGACACTGGAGGGAGAACACGCACACAGGGGGACACTGGAGGGAGAACGCACACACAGGGGGACACTGGAGAGAGAGCACACACAGGGGGACACTGGAGGGAGAGCACACACAAGGGGACACTGGAGGGAGAGCACACACATACAGGGTGACACTGGAGGGAGAACACACACACACAGGGGGACACTGGAGGGAGAGCACACACACACAGGGTGACACTGGAGGGAGAACACACACACACAGGGGGACACTGGAGGGAGAACACACACAGGGGGACACTGGAGGGAGAACATACACACACACACACACAGGGGGACACTGGAAAGAAAGCACACACACACAGGGGGACACTGGCGGGAGAATGCACACACACAGGGGGGGACACTGGCGGGAGAATGCACACACACAGGGGGACACTGGAGGGAGAACATACACACACAGGGGGACACTGGAGAGAGAACGCACACACACAGGGGGATCCAAATGAACTATTTCCTTCTGAATACATGCACCCGTTGTGAGTGCTGTATAACCAATATGTAGAATCAGCTACAATCAGTATCCAGTTCAGTGTTCCGGCCAGGGGCGGACTGACAACTCATGGGGCCCCCAGGCAATAGAAGATCATGGGGCTGGGGCCCCCTTGGTCCCCACACTCAAGCCACACCTGCACAGGGAGACACGGGAGGAGGGAGAGCACACAGGGGGATACTGTGTGTGTGTGTGGGGGGGGGGAGAAAGCACACAGATGGACACTGGGGGGGGGAGAAAGCACACAGGTGGACACTGGGGGGGAAGAAAGCACACAGGTGGACACTGGGGGGAGAAAGCACCCAGGTGGACACTGGGGGGGGGGGAGAAAGCACCCAGGTGGACACTGGGGGGGGGGGAAGCACACAGGTGGACACTGGGGGGGGGAGAAAGCACACAGGGGGACACTGGGGGAGGAGAGCACACAGGGGGACACTGGGGGAGGGAGAGCACACAGGGGGACACTGGGGGAGGGAGAGGACACTGGGGGGGAGCACACAGGGGGACACACACACAGGGGGACACTCACAAAGGGGGGCACACACACACACAGGGGGACACTGGAGGGAGAGTACACACACACAGGGGGACACACACACAGGGGGACACTGTGGGGTGGGGGGACCCGGGGCCCATGCATCTGTACCCCCCCATCACTTGTGGCGGTCCTGGTGTCTTAATCTAGGCTTCACTCACCGATGCCGATGAAGCATCTGTATTACATGCGGTGATGCCGGTAATAATACTTCTAACGGTGCGCTGCTCCCAGATGACTTCACGACGCATACAGTACAAGCACCTGGGACAGAGGGGAGGGAAGGAGGGGCCAGCGAGGAGTAGTGTGCGCCGTTAGCAGTATTATTATCGACATCGCGGCATGTAATACAGCCGCTTCAAGTGGCCTCTCATGTGGCCGAGTCCGAGCCCCTAATGGCCTTGGGCCCTCGGGCGGGGCCCGAGTGACCGACTGGTCAGTCCGCCCCTGGTTCCGGCAGAGGTATGGGAACTTCCTTTCCTGTTCTGGCAACAGAATCAGACCACCCTGAAAACTGAGGAAACCCACCCAAATCTCTGAAAGAGCATACCAAATCTTTGCATACAGAGTCCTTGTGGGAACTCAGTCCAGGACCCTAGGACATAGCCCAGGCCACAGTGCTATCTGCTCCACTTAAATGGACTGTCTGATTTGGGTACATATAACAGATATATTTGTTTAGTTGTCCATACCTTTAAAATTGCACACTTTCCCACACTGCACAAAAACAAACAGCCCTCCTGCAGATATGGGGTGGTGCCATAAATTTATTTTTTTCTTCTATCGTACCTTTTTATGAAGTACATAGTGTACCATCCGGTCTTCGGTGCAGGACGTCATATCCTTTTTGTGCGGCGAGCCCCCCACGCTGTCTTCAGGGACCTGTGTGTGTCCCAGAAGACAGCTGGCCATTCACAAAGCGCAGTGCGACTCACGCATGCGCAGTAGGAAACGAGCAGTGAAGCGGCAAGGCTCCACTGCCGGTTTCTCTTAGTTAGAATGGCGGCACCTGCACCCGATCCGATGGACAGATCGGCCTCAGGGGGCCGACATCGCGGGCTTCCTGGACAGGTTAGTGTCTTAATTAAATGTCAGCAGCTATAGTGTTTGTCGCTGCTGACTTTTAAAAAAAAAGATTTTTTCACGCGTAGGCCAGCCCATTGAAATGAATGGGCTACTCTAAATGCCACACACAAAAGCACACGCTACAATATGCTCTGTCGCATATGAATGGAGTGAAGGGGGCCTTAGCCCCTGTTCACACTGGTGCAAATTGGCATGCTATTTGACAGGTCCAAATGGCATGACAAGTCACACCCTATTGTCGCCAATGGAACTGTTCAAATTGGTGTCATGCTGACTTTGCGGTGCCATACTGATTTGAGAAAAAAGTTCCTGCACTATTTTTGCTGATTTCAGGTGCGACTTGCATAGACATCTGTGCATGAAGTTGCATAGATGTTAGCCAAGTTTCACTGACATGCGGCTTTAAAATCGTGCGATTTCAAGTGAAGTCGCACGATTACAAAGTCGGATTCAGTGCTGAGCCAGGGATTAGAAGTAATTTTGGTCTGGCAATGTTTTCTTGCTGCTATTTTAGTTTTCTAAGAATTTTTTGGATTTACAATGTTAGTACATGCACACAAGGACAACTTCTCTATATCAGTATTGAATTTCTTCATCGTTGGTCCGCTGATTAGACACAACCTATAACAAAACATACAAGTGAAATAAAGAAGTAAACGTAGATATTTGATTGGGTCATTACTGGATGTGGCCAAATGAGAAAGAGGAAGTGGAAACTTCCAAGAAATGTCACAATAGAATGTAGAACTTCCACAGCCATCACCTTGTTTTAGTTTTAAAAGTGACAGTGTGACATAAAATATTGCAACGACCGCCATTTTATTCTCTAGGGTCTCTGCTACATATATATATATATATATATATATATATATATATATATATATATATATATATATATATATATATATATAATGTTCGGGGGTTCTAAGTAATTTTCTAGCAAAAAATACAGATTTTAACTTGTAAGCAACGAGTGTATCAGAAAAAGGCTAAGGCCTCTTTCAGACCTGCGGATCCATATTTAGCCATCCGCTTGCTCCGTTGATCACCGCTTGAGCCGGCGGATGGCAAGTCCGTCTCTGCACACTGTGCAGGAACGGACCTGTCAGAGAGACCGCTCTCCTCTATGGGGGGATCGGATGATTACAGACCGCCTGTCCGTTTTAATCCGATCTGATCCGCCAGTCGGATGGAAAATAGGACATCCATCTGTCTGGATTTTGCGGAGCGGATCGGATGTCAGCGGACATGTCACCGCTGACATTAGTTGCTCCATAGAGCTGTATGGAGCGATCCGCCTGATCTGAACGGTCCGCACATGTGAAAGGGGCCTAAGTCTTTAAGTGGTTAAACTGACCTAATTTGCAGCCCAAAGTTCATCCCTTTGATCTAAAAGCGCTGATCTTTTTTATCTCAGCGATGAGCAATGTTGTGATAAACTTTGCCGGCTGCATTTTTCTCTTTCTTTTTTTGACAGCTCTGAGCAGAAAATGGCTCTGCACTTGTTACATGAATTGTGGAAATGCCGGATTGAGATTGTGAGGGGTTGAATCGAGATCGCAATTTTTTTAATGATTAATTGTGCAGCTCTAGTTTAACTAATATTTTTTTTTTTTTTTAATTCTTAATGGACATGACAGGGGGTGTGTCCTATGCCTACATGCTTTTGATAATGGGTGTCCCTCGTTCCCATCTCAAAAGGTTGTGAGGTGTGAGTGTAAACCAGCAGAGGAGAGGGGGGACAAATGGACCCTGGCACAGTTCTCTTAAAACAGTCCCTTAAGCTGGGTTGCCAACCTCCCGCAGCATTTTTTACTGGCAAAACATGGAAAATTTACTGGCAGAGCACATTTTTTACTTGCAACCTGGAAAATTACAGAACTCCTATTAAAAACTAAGACTAAAGTGAATATTTGAACAGTATAAACATGATATGGAAACACTGACAATACCTATAACAAAGTAATTTGCTTGATTTACACTTAAAAAGTCAACACAGCATGAAATTATCAGCCCCTGATATTTACTGGCAGTTGTAAAAAAATCACAGATTTTTTCAAACTGTCAGTTAATTTACTGGCAGTTGGCAACCCTGCCCTTGTACACACGATTGGATTGTTGGCCAACAAAACCGTGGACTTTTTTCCGAAGGGCATTGGCCCAAATTTGTCTTGCATACACACGGCACACAATTGTTGGCCAACAATCACGAACGTAGTGGTTTTTCAGCTCTTTAGCGCCACCCTTCAGGCTCCTCCTGCTAATTTCTGTGTTAGTAGAAGTTTGGTGAGTGTTGATTCGCGCTTTTCATTTCACGCTTTTCAGTTTGTTTCTGAACGGCCGTTCGTCAACTAGCCATGTTGCGGAATCAGAGGAGATAACGTGTTATTTATTATTGGCCTTGGAGTTATTGCTTTGACATAATTTTTATGGGTTGAATAATGATTTGATTACTTCACTTGAAGTAGCGCAATTTCAAAGTAGCAAGGTCAGCGTGATTTCGGGTGCTACTTGATATAGACATCTGTGTGGCTTCTTGCACAGATGTCTATTGAAGTCATGCCTGAAATCTGCAAAAGTAGTGCAGGAACTACTTTTGCAAAATAGGTGTCGCACCGATTGGAACAGTGCCATAGCCGCCAATAGGCTGCGACTTGTCATGCGATCTCTCAAATTACATGACAAATCGCTCCAATGTGAACCTAGGTTTAAAGAAGAATTGTACAAAAAAATGATTGGTTAAACCAACAAGTGCTTTTTTCTTTTTTTTTTTTACCACTACTAGTCCTTTTATATTGGCTTTTAGAATTTACAAATGAAGCAATTAAGAAATGGGATGAAAGGTTTAGCGCTGGGAAACACTGTTTTTGATAAGGAGTGCATTTTATATATAACTATATAGATCAGACCAAAATGAGGTATAAATGAGAAGGAAAGAGGGATAGAGGGACTTTGTTCCGAATCAGGGACATTCCTTCGAAATCAGGGACAGTTAGGAGCTATGCAAACCAAGACTTGTGAAAATGAAAAATCTAAAGCACCAAAAGAATCTAACTATTGGTATAAATGAGTGTTACCATAACAGCTGCAGTGAATAAGACCTTGCAAGTGCAAAATAGAACTAATATAAATAAAAATAAAATAAATACATTTTTTAAAGTCGCATCAGTTCTCAAATGTGATATTTATTTAACATTTGTGGCACTAAGCGCAGTATATTTATTTATTTTTAAATAAAAGAGGAGACCGCCATGGGACTTTGAGTGAGGTGGGAGAGATTTAGGCACACGTTCACAAAGAAATGTGATGAAGTCAATGTGATGAGCCAAGATACACACAACAGAAATACCCAGCGATGTAAACATGTAAGGAGCATTAATGGTGCCCGACAGGAAATTTCCAGCAATGTGGGTATATAAAAAGCATCGATGGTGCCCTACACGTTTCGCGAGTCTAATGCTCGCTCTTCAGGGGCAGATGCATATTTATTTTATCTGAAACAAAAGATAATAAAATAAATGGGTATATGTTGGTATTGGAATCATGAGGGCAGGAGGAAAGATAGTGATTGGCAGAGGGGGTCAGCAAGAAAGAATAGCGAGCATTAGACTCGTGAAACACGTAGGGCACCATCGATGCTTTTTATATACCCACATTGCTGGAAATTTCATGTCGGGGCACCATTAATGCTCCTTACATGTTTACATCGCTGGGTATTTCTGTCGTGTGTATCTTGGCTCGTATATTGTTTTATCATGTATGTACAACTTTCTACCTCATATTATGTATAGGTATCAACTGACTCAGCTATTCATGATGAATTTTATTATTCTGTGGATGTATTTGAAATGTAGTGTACTGTTATTTTTTGTTTGTATTTCTGCTGTTGACTTGGCTATTATGCCGGGTAAAGCACAATTATTGCTGTTCCCAATTTGTCATACAACAGTATGCGGTTAATAAATTGACTTCATCACATTTCTTTGTGAACGTGTGCCTAAATCTCTCACACCTCACTCAAAGTCCCATGGCGCTCTCTCCTTTTTTCAATGTATTTCAGGGATGGAGTTGGGAGAGTGGTCTTGACAGTCCTTATTTCCCCTTTTTTTTTCTATTTTTAAACCAAGACTTGTGTCAAGTGCGTCTATCAGCTGTTACAGTGGCGGGTCACATGACAACAGGTGATGCCCCTCCAAAGCCAGCCAATCAGAGGCTTTATTTCCATCTCACTGAAGGTCAGCAAAAATGAAGAACAGTGCTAAATGTTTTGTCAATCAAGCAAATCGGGGTGATCTGGATCTTGCGCTGCTCTATGTGAATTCTTTTTTATGGCACTAATAACTAAATGTATTGCAGGACAAAAAACTCTTCTTCTAACAGACCCTACTTTTAGGGACTGTCCTTCTTTTGATCCATCCCTCTTCTGATTTAATCTGAAGTCTGATATATACATCTGTATAATAAAATGTACTATTTACCTACCAGATTTCAAAACTGCTCTTAATTTCCGACTCCTCCATGTAATGACCACATTCTTTATTTTCAAACACCTAAAAAAAGCAGTGGTGAACCAGCCCATGGGTTTTTGATGGAGTCTGGATGCTGTGGACAACACAACTGTTACCAATTTGTGATTTTTTTTTTTTTTATTCACTTATTCTTAGTTTTCTGATGTTGGTTGTTGTAGATGTCTGTAAATCCAGGAACTTTCGATATAAGGGTTCATCATTGGGGGGGGGGGGGGGGCATAAATGTTGGCAGTAAAAGTGATCTCTTGTTCCTATAGCAGAAAGTCTGGAGGTGTAAAGTTGGTACTGGTGGTTTCCCAGTTTCTGATGAGTTGTTCTGTATTTGCAGTGAGAACACACAGTTGGGATTTTCAACATTCTGAACGGAGCTATTTATATACATACAGTTCTTCCCTTTTTGCGCAATGCTCCTCTTGTCCCTCCCCAGTGATAGGAAATTACCTATGGCATGCAGAACTGATACACTGTCCCTTCCATCTCCATCTGATGAGACCAGAACAGAGCAGAGCAGAGCATGAGCTAACACTATACATATACTGACCTCACTACACCGAACAAACTGACCCCTCCACACCGCCATCGCCATGGACACAAGACCGCTACTCAGCACCCCCAGAACTTCTGATTACCAGTCTGTGGGGAAGACTTTGAGAGAAGCAGAGAAGAAATATGTCAAGTAAGTGAGGAATTATAATATTATCTATACATATGTATATATTTGTATCTGTGTATGTATTCCACGCTGCATTTTCAAAATTCAAAAAATTATGTACATACGTTTATGCCCCATAGGAGCTTACAGTCTAATATCCTTTTTAACAGTCTAGACACATATTTTGGGATGATTAGATTAACTTTTATGCCGCGTACACATGTATGGATTTACCGTCGGAAAAAAAACTTGGATGATTTTTCCGACGGAATTCCGCTCAAGCTTGGCTTGCATACACACGGTCACTGAACTTTCGACCGTCAAGAACGTGGTGACATACGACGAGCCGAGAAAATGAAGTTCAATGCTTCCGAGCATGCGTCGAATTGTTTCCGAGCATGCGTAGGAATTTTGCGTGTCAGAATTGGTACAGACGATCGGAATTTCCGCTCAAAACTTTTTCCGACCAAAAAATTGAGAACCTGCTCTCAATCTTTTGCTGGCTGGAATTCCGCCAGCAAAAGTGAGATGGAGCATACACACGTCGCATTTTCCGACCAAAAGTTCTCATCGGACTTTTGCTGGCAGAATTTCAGATCGTGTGTATGCAAAGAAAACATGTTAGAGTCTGCAAAAGACTTGAGATTGGGGTGGAGGTTCATCTTCTAGCAGGACAATGACCCCAAAGCATACAGCCAGAGCCACAATGGAATGGTTTATATCAAAGCATATTCATGTGTTAGAATGGCCCAGTCAAAGTCCAGATCTAAATCCAATTGAGAATCTTTGGCAAGACTTGAAAATTACTGTTCACAGACGCTCTCCATCCAATCTGAGAGAGCTTGAGTTATTTTGCAAACAAAAATGGGAAAAAATGTCTCTCTAGAGTTGGTAAGGGACATCCCCAAAAAAGACTTGCAGCTGTAATTGCAGAGAAAGTTGGTTCTACAAAGTTTTGACTCCGGGGGGCTGAATACAAATGCACGCCACACTTTTCACATATTTATTTGTAAAAAATTTAGAAAACCATTTATCATTTTCCTTCCACCTAACAATTATGTGAAGGTTGGTCTATCACATAAAATCCCAATAAAATACATTTACGTTTTTGGTCGAAACATGACAAAATGTGGAAAAATTCAAGGGGTATGCATACAAGGCATTGCATTGGGGTGCATTTGTGAGGAGAATTGTGCGTCATTCAATAGAACTGCAACGCTGATTGTTTGTTACCTTCCGTTTTGGTATTACAAACAGATAAAGGCAGCCTTAAAACCCTGAGTGCTAATGGCCCATTCACACTACTGTATTCACATTATTGCACATTTGTGCGCATCAAGGTGGACTACGTTAGGACACAGACTGTGTTACGGCACATGCATCTACATGGGTTAGCCATTGTTTTAAATGGTTCAAATCCACAAAATGTGGATGTGCCTTGTCTGTTTTTTGACACACGTTATATAACCTATTAAAGTGGAACTTCACTCTCTCAGTCAACATTGTTTTTTTTTTTATCCTCATGCTGCTAGCATTAGTAAACAGATAGAAAAGTATATCATATTTACTTGTTTTAAACTTTTTTTTAAATTCCTTTAGTAACCTTTCTGGTTTCTTGCCTAGGTAAAATAATGTCAAACATCTCAGGAGTCTTCAGGAGGGGGAGAGGAGGAGTTTTCTAAGCTATGCACACTCTCCTGCATGGATGCATGCTTGAGCTAAGCGCAGATGGATTCCAGGAAGAATCATCTGCCCTTACTCAAGATGGCCACGGCTAGAAATGCTAGGGGGGTGTTTTTCAATGTGATTTCTCAACAAAATTAAGCATAGAGACATGAATGGATGAGGGAATTTGCTTTGAAAATTATTAATAAATCAAATAGTGTTTTTGGTTTGTGGTGCTCAGATGCAGTAAAGATCTGCTTTAGATCATGGCATATTAGGAAAACACACAATTTTCAATAATGCACACAAAAAGCCATTAACGCGGAAGGAAAAGTGAGAATCCACCCTTTAGGCAGCCCATGTCACTGCCTGTTTTTCATTTATTAATTTGCGCATGATTCACATCTGTGTGTTGTGATGCACTAAGTGAAAATGTGTTTTGCTGCACTGTATATGTGTGCTGAATGGCATTGCAGAGCAATACAAATATAGCCATCTATTAACGTGGAGTAGAAACACATTTTGCCAAGCCTTACCACAAAGCATATGTGTGACTAGGCCCTCGAGGAGTAAAAATAAAGAGATGGGCTGGACTGCTGCTAATTGATCTGATGAGATCCAGCAGGTGGTGAGCTAAAGTTTTCTCGCTGTTGAGGAACTAGAAGTCACAGCATATTATCTGCCAACATGTGCTGAAGCTTGAAGTTACTCATTAGCATGCTACTGTCTGATTATACAATCTCCTCTAGGGCCGGTTCACACTTGTGCGATATTATTCGCAGCGCACTGCTGTTCACATTACATGCGATGTCTGTGCGGTGCGATATTAGCCATACAGATAGTATGGCTGATATCGCACCGCATTTGGTCCAAACATGCACAGGACCCTTTTTTCTGTTCGGACCAGAATCGGATCGCATGTGTGTTCACACATATGCGATCCGGTTCATGTCCGAACTGTCAGTTCGCAGTGCGATACGCAAGCTGAAATGGGGGGGTCGTTAACATATAATGACACTCCCCAGCAGTTCGCATATGGCAGTGTGAACTGCCATGCATGTCCGGTGCAATGCGGGAACCCGCAGTGGATTCAAAGGGTTCTCGCATCGCACAAGTGTGAATCGGCCCTTAAATGTACCAGCTAGAGGAGGGTATGCATTAAATGAACAACTAAATGTATTGTTTAGATCCACTTTTTCCCTTTGTTGGCTAGCCCCCCCCCCCCCAAGTATCACAGAAATGTTGCAATTGAATTGGATAGTGTGTGCCAGCTTTATACTGGTTTGTGTACCCATCATTGTCAGTCATTAATAGTCAACATCTATCCCCATACCAGCAACTTTAACAGTGCTACCCAGAGGACAGATGAAAAAACTGCAGTCATTTGAAATTGCGCTTCTAATGCCCCATACACACGGTCGGAAATTCCGACCACAAAATCCGTCAGATTTTTTCCGACGGATTTTGTCCGACACTGGTGTTGCATACACACGGTCGGACAAAGTTGTTGGAAAATCCGATCATTCTGAACGTGGTGACGTTTGTTGCGTACGACGGGACTACGTAGAGGCTAGTAGCCAATAGCTTTGGTCTTGTAATTTGATCTGAGCATGCGTGGCACTTTGTCCGTCGGAATTTGCTACACACGATCGGAAAAAGTCAGATCGGACTTTGTTGTTGGAAAATTTGAGAGCAGGATCTCAAATTTTTTTCCGACGGAAAAAGTCCGATGGCGCCCACACACGGTCCGATTTTCCGACAACATGGTCCGATAGGACATTTTCCGTCGGAAATTCCGACCGTGTGTACGGGGCATTAAACACCACATGCTTCATGATAATACTTATGAAAGGACAATATTGAAAGCTGGGCTAATTGTAATTTAACAAAAAAATATAACCCAATCACTTGTTAGGAAAACATGTCCATTGCTTAATTCTCCTGACATGAGACACAAAGCAAAGCAGTCATTTCCACTTCTGCTTTCTTCCTTTGTTTCAACATCTCCAAAAGTTACTGGTGGGAGAAGTGACTAATCACAAGTGTAAGTCATAGGGGTGATTCAGCTTGGCAGAAGCAAAATATAACTGGTATCACTATTTTGTAAAGAGATGGCCTTTAGGGATTGCACTCCAAAGTTTAAAATAATCCTGGTTTTATTTGGGCCAGCTTTAACAATTTGAATGAAATCTACCCTCTGAGTAGAGAGACCATGAGCAGCTGCCTTGTTTACTTCTTTCCTCTTTTCCCCACAGAACACTGGATAACAGGAAGATGTTCCTGGCTGCGTTTTCGGCTGTTTTGGGCAACTTCACATTTGGTTACGCACTGGTTTACCCCTCACCAGTCATTCCAGCTCTGGAACATGATACCGATCCCACTTTGCACATTACAGATGCGGAGACGTCTTGGTTCGGGGTAATGAGATTAAAGTTTTGTATAAAGATTAAAGGCTTAAAACAGAAATCTAGACTGGCATGTTGCTGAGATGATGAAACCAGCCTTTTATACTGTATACTGCTTTGGCTTAAATAGTTTACATCAAAATTACTAAATAATTCCAAAATATTTTTCACTACTGGAAGACTCTGCTTCTTCCGTCATCAGTTAACCTTTCCTGAAATAGTCTGGGCAGTTGAATGACTCTTCTCCTTCCACTATCTAACTCCTCTTCTGATATACTGTGGGCATTTGAATGGCTCTTCACCTTCCACTAACTCCTCTTCTGATATACTGTGGGCATTTGAATGGCTCTTCACCTTCCACTAACTCCTCTTCTGATATACTGTGGGCATTTGAATGGCTCTTCACCTTCCACTAACTCCTCTTCTGATATACTGTGGGCATTTGAATGGCTCTTCACCTTCCACTAACTCCTCTTCTGATATACTCTGGGCTATTGGAAAAGTCTTCTCTTTCCACTAACTTCTCTTCTGATATACTCTGGGCTTTTGGAGGACTCTTTTCCTACCACTATCTTACTCCACATCTGATGTACTCTGGGCTTTTGGAGGACTCTTCTCCTTCCATTATCTAAATCCTATTTTGCTATAATTTGGGCTGTTGGATGACTGTACTTGTTCCACTGTCCAACTCCTCTTCTGATATACTCTGGGCTGTTGGGGGACTCTTCTCCTTCCACAATCTAGCTCCTCTGCTGATATACTCTGGGCTATTGGGGGATTTTTCTTCTTCCACTATTTATCTCCTTCTCTGAGATACTTTGTAAATCACTCTAATTATTCCTTCATTGCATTTCCCTTGCAGTCAGTGTTTGCACTGGGGACCTGTGTCGGTGGATTAAGCTCAATGTTCCTAAATGATTGGCTCGGACGTAAACTAAGCATCATGTTCTCCGCACTTCCTGCAGCAATTGGCTTCCTGCTAATGGGGAGCGCTCAACACATCTCCATGCTTCTCCTGGGAAGAATCCTCACAGGTCTAGCCGGGGGTTTGACATCATCCTCAATACCAGTGAGTGGGTCACTTTCTAGAACATTCCTGTTGATAAAGTAACCTGTTTGCCGGATACTTGGTGTTTGTGGCGGTAGGTGGCCCTTTTACTCAGCGTTCTGTCAGCGATAGCCCAGAGTTAATTTTGTGCTGACGTGTTGAAATTCATGTGTGTCCCCATACAAATCAATGGCTGCTTTGTCCCGTTGCATCATCAAAAGCTCTTTAGATAATAAAATTCATGTTTTTGGTCATGGCTATGCATCTCCTGTAGGAAAAGATCACCAAGTAAGTAGCTGAACACAGTTAAAAACAAAATATATACGGCATCTCACAAAAGTGAGTACACCCCTCACATTTTTGTAAATATGTTATTATATCTTTTCAAGTGACAACACTGAAGAAATGACACTTTGCTACAATGTAATGTCGTGAGTGTACAGCTTGTATAACAGTGTAAATTGCTGTCCCCTCAAAACAATGCAACACACAGCCATTAATGTCTAAACAGCTGTAAACAAAATTGAGTACACCCCTATGTGAAAATGTCCAAATTAGGCCCAATTAGTAATTTTCCCTCCTCTGTGTCACGTGACTCGTTAGTGTTACAAAGTCTCAGGTGTGAATGGGAAGCTGGTGTGTTTAATTTGGTGTTAACACTCTCACTCTCTCATACTGGTCACTGAAAATTCAACATGGCACCTCATGGCAAAGAACTCTTTGAGGACACGAAAAAAATAATTGTTTCTCTACATAAAGATGGCCTAGACTATAAGAAGATTGCCAAAACCCTGAAACTGAGCTGCAGCACGGTGGCCAAGACCATACAGCGGTTTAACAGGACAGGTTCCACTCAGAACAGGCCTCGCCATGGTTGACCAAAGAAATTGAGTGCACGTGCTCAGCATCATATCCAGAGGTTGTCTTTGGAAAATAGACGTATGAGTGCTGCCAGCATTGCTGCAGAGGTTGATGGGGTGGGGGGTCAGCCTGTCAGTGCTCAGACCATACGCCGCACACTGCATCAAATAGGTCTGCATGGCTGTCATCCCAGAAGGAAGCCTCTTCTAAAGATGATGCACAAGAAAGCCCGCAAATAGTTTGCTGAGGAGAAGCAGAATAAGGACATGGATTACTGGAACCATGTCTTGTGGTCTGATGAGATGAAGATAAACTTATTTGGTTCAGATGGTGTCAAGCATGTGTGGCAGCAACCAGGTGAGGAGTACAAAGACAAGTGTGTCTTGGCTACAGTCAAGCATGGTGGTGAGAGTGTCATGGTCTGAGGTGGCATGAGTGCTGCCGCCACTGGGGAGCTACAGTTCATTGAGGGAACCATGAATGCCAACATGTATTGTGACATACTGAAGCAGAGCATGACCCCCCTCCCTTCAGAGAATGGGCCGCAGGGCAGTATTCCAACATGATAATACGACCCAATCACACCTCCAAGACGACCACTGCCTTTCTAAAGAAGCGGGGATGGACTGGCCAAGCATGTCTCCAGACCTAAACCCTATTGAGCATCTGTGGGGCATCCTCAAATGGAAGGTGGAGGAGCGCAAGGTCTCTAACATCCACAAGCTCTGTGATGTCATCATGGAGGAGTGGAAGAGGACTCCAGTGGCAACCTGTGAAGCTCTGGTGAACTCCATGCCCAAGAGGGTAAAGGCAGTGCTGGAAAATAATGGTGGCCACACAAAATATTGACACTTTGGGCTCAATTTGGACATTTTCACTTAGGGCTGTACTCACTTTTGTTGCCAGCGGTTTAGACATTAATGGCTGTGTGTTGAGTTATTCTGAGAGGACAGCACATTTACACTGTTATACATGCTGTACATTCACTACTTTACATTGTAGCAAAGTGTAATTTCTTCAGTGTTGTCACATGAAAAGGTATAATAAAATATTTACAAAAATTTGAGGGGTGTACTTTTGTGTGAGTGAGTGAGTGTGTGTGTGTGTGTGTATGTATATATATATATATATATATATATATATATATATATATATATGTGTGTGTGTGTGTGTATATATGTATGTATATGTAGCACCCTGGAGTTTAGGCAGATCTATCTATTGATTTGGAAGTTTGGCCTTGTTGCACTTTTCTCTTCTACCACCAGGTGGCCGGGTACTTGGTGGTACTAGATATCAGAAGGGCAACCCAAGGTCAGGTTATGAGTATGTGGGGTGTCTCAGCCAATGGGTAGGGGTTTTCTAGGATCCCTTGGCCTGTTGGGAGAGCCTATATATTCAGGTGAGGTCAGGTGATCTATGTTCTGTGCCACTCGGACGGCTGTCTGGGTGGACGTGTGTTGTATTGTCCGGGCTGCTACGCTGGAGATTGGGCCTATCCCTGGCACATCTGGTTGCTAGGCTGTCTGAGGGCCTATCTAGAAGCAGGTTAGCATCGCAGGTCTGGGACTGCGGCTTGCAGTCCAACCAAAAGTGAAGGTTCTGCCGGCCGGAGGACCTGTTGTAGTCGGAGGTAGAAGGGAAGCTGTCGCCACTAAGGGTCCAACAACCTTATTACCAGGGACCACAGTGAGTAACTGAAGCAATACCGGAGCAGTATTCTCACCAACCAGGGACGGTGAAGAATCAGGAAACTTCAGTGGGTATCAAGCCAGGGACCCAGCCAGCGGAGGTGACGCTTGCAGAGCAGCCTTGTGTGACAAGCCAGGGACCGAGCAGGCCAGTGGGGTGAAGCTTGAGCGGTATCTGGAGTGCCAAGCTAGAGACCCAGCAGAGATTCGAGGGTGACGCTTGAGGAAGATACCACAGTGAAAATTGGAGGCGCTCAAGGGATTCAGTGGCAGTGAATCAGCCTGTCTAGTGAGAGACCCGGAGCTCAGTGGGCTGAAGAACTACAAGGAGATATTGTAGAAGACGTGAAAGTAACTGTTACATTTTGTATTAGGAACTGTTAAACTCACCATAGGGGACAGCATTCCTGCACATGCAGATGTGGCATCTTACTGGACACCTTTCCCTGCATGGCTGTCCTCCTATTGAAGTCTCAGAGTCTGCCAATTGAATTTGCAACTACCTAAGGGTGTCCTGGCCCTAACAATCTTTCCCCCAAAAGTTTGTTAAGAGAAATAAAAATCTCTTTTGCATTCAAGAAATTTCTGGTGCCCAATAACTTTATCCACCTTGCACCTACTTTGCCTCACAACCCACCATATACAGAAGGATGTCAGCTATCTCTGGCCCTGGAGGTTCTCATTAGACCAAGGAGGCCTGGGACCTTGCTACATTTGGCGCCCAATGCAGGGCTAAGGCGTTATCTCTACAGCAGCTGCCCTTAACAACCGGTCTCAGCTTCATCAGGATTTCGTCTGGCTCTATGGAAAGGTGGCAAGTAAAATCCATACTTCTTATAGACAGTGTTGTTGTGTGTACTACCAATATGGGGAAGAACCAACAAGTCTTATTGCTCGGGGGGAGAGGATCAGCCTGGTCTTTTGACACTTCCCGTCAGCGCTGTGAGGGTTAATACAGACACCAAAATGGACTCCATTACAGTTCTGGCACTCTGCAGCACGAAGAAGGCAGGCGCCACAGTTCCCAGAGAACATTTGCACCAATCCGTTCGCAGATGGAGGAGTCCCCGCTCTGCAGAGGAGGATAAGGATGTTCTGCCATGTGTGTCGGATTGTGGGTTGGAAGGAAGATGGTGCAGTTTGTAGGAGACATGGCGGATTGCAAAAAGTACTCTCCAGGTGTTTGTTTCGGTCTGAGCAATGCAAAACCTGTCCACTCCTAACTGACACCGGAGTGTGGTATACACCGAAGGGTAAGCTTGCCCTATATACCGCTGGAGGCTTTGAGGCTCTGGGACTGATCTGTGGGGAATGTTCGGCCTGACAACTAGGGATGAGCCAAACACCCCCGGGTTCAGTTCGCACCAGAACCTGCGAACGGACCGAAAGTTTGCACGAATGTTAGAACCCTATTAATTACAATGGACGCGAACATTCGAAATCTAAAGTGCTATTTATAATGGCCAATATGCATGTTATTGTCCTAAAAAGGGTTTGGGGACCCGGGTCCTGCCCCAGGGGACCTGTATCAATGCAAAAAGAACTTTTAAAAACGGAAGTTTTTTCTGGAGCACTAATTTTAATGATGCATAAAGTGAAAAAAAAAAGTGAAATATTCCTTTAAATATCGTACCTGGGGGTGTCTAAAGTATGCCTGTGAAGTGGCATGTGTTTCCCATATTTAGAACTGTCCCTGCACAAAATGGCATTTGCAAAGGAAAAAAAGCAATTTAACCACTTGGTCCATTGGTCCAGTCCCGGACGAATTTCCCGGACGAATTTGCAGCCAAAGGACCAGGCCCCTTTTTGCAATTCGGCACTGCGTCGCTTTAACTGACAATTGCGCAAAATAGAGCGACAATTTTGAAAAAAATTCAATATTTTTTACTTTTTGCTATAAAAAATATCCCCAAAAAATATATAAAAAAACATTTTTTTCCTCAGTTTAGGCCGATATGTATCCTTCTACATATTTTTGGTAAAAAAAAAATCGCAATTAGCAATTATTGATTGGTTTGCGCAAAAGTTATAGCGTTTACAAAATAGGGGATAGTTTTATAGCATTTTTATTAATATTTTTTTTTTACTAGTAATGGCGGTGATCAGCAATTTTTATTGTGACTGCGACATTATGGCGAACACATCGGACATTTTTGACACATTTTTGGGACCATTGTCATTTTATACAGCAATCAGTGCTATTTAAATTCAGGAGTATGCTGTGCAGGAGGCACACTACACTGACTGAATATTAGGCAGATGCCTGTGTTGCACAAATCAACTACACAACACCAGCAATGAGGGGGTAGATTCAGGTGTATGCTGTGCAGTGTGCAGGAGGCACACTACACCCACTGTAACAGCACTAGGTTAGGAAGCAAAGCAAAGCTGACACTGTCCCTGCCTATCCTGCTCTCTCCCTGAACACTACACTCACTGTAACAGCGCTATCTAAAGAAGTATAAAGCACAGCTGACACTGTCCCTGCCTATCCTTCTCTCTATGAACGCCGCACAACACTACACAAGGCCGCCGCACTGGCGGTCTTATATAGTGTGGGGCGTGTACTAAACCCCCCTGAGCTATAATTGGCCACAGGCATCCTGCCTGTGGCCAATTATGGCTCGCCTCGCTGCCGGCGCTGTGATTGGCCAAGCATGCGGGGTCACAGTGCATGCTTGGCCAATCATCAGCCAGCAATGCACTGCGACTGGCGCAGTGCATTGTGGGTCGTTCGTATCACACGAATTTGATGCGAACGGCCCACAAAGTTCTGGTTTCGACGAACAGACGAACGGCCGATGTTCGATGCGAACATGGGTTCGAATCGAACATCAGCCTCATCCCTACTGATCCCTACTGACAACGCAGTTGAGGCCTTGGATCGTCTGTGGACGCTGCAGAGAGCAACTCTACCTCCGCGGATCCTACAAGTGGATTGGGACAGGAAAGTTGCTATCCCAGCTGGGAGTGATATTCAGAGTCCACCGGCCATCACCCAAGTTGTGCAGGAAGCTGCTGCCCCTGCCGCAGTGATTACCCCAGGACCCAGCGCACTGATCGCTCTTCAAGGCTGCTGTCGGGACCAGCTGCTCGCCCTGATGTCCGAGCCACCCCAGGAAGAAAATACTGGAGCCGGGTAAGCCAGCAAGGAGTGAGAGTGGTGTGCCTGTGGGGGAAGTGATGCCAGTGGCCGTCAAAGGGGAAGCCATAGTTGTGCCAGTCAAGGCACGTGCCAAGCGCAACTGCATCCCAGTTAAAGAGTTCCCTACCATTTCAGATTCAAACATTCCATCTGACGGTCTATCTGAACTTTTCACTGACACGTTGTCCTGTACTGTAAAATGGAGTGACAGTGAGGAGCAAATGGTCTGCCAATACAGTCCCGCTGATCAGCATCTCAAGGTCTTTTGAGGAAGATCGCTGGGCTCAATGGGTTCCCAAAGTCTGCCCTATCACGCCCATGCCCAACACTAATACCAGACCAAAAGCCTGATGTGGTCGCTGGGTGCTCGGTTCAGTGTGCTCCAAGTGCCCAGGTCCTACCCGGATAATAATCAAGAAAGTGTCAGAAGACTACGGGTACTTATACCCTTGCATTCCCCCTCATCTGAAAGAGGAGATCTCGGAGAAGGCAATCCAATGGTTGGATGAAGCCGTGCGTGGTTTCCTTCCGATTCCTCTCAAGATAGACTTTCTCAAGTTGTCACCTAGGATGTCCAGAAAAGTACCTGTCAGTGTTGAATACCTTGGGTTACAACAGGAAGATTAACCTTGGCGGTGTAATTATCCACCGACCTGATAAAAAGGATGTTCAGCACTTTGTCACTACGGCAAATGCACAGGGAGAGTCTGTGATTCTACCCGCCCCGGGTTCTACTGGTAAAGTGTCATCTACTACCTTGGATTACAAATATGTGCTGTGTGATGTCAAGGTCGATATCCTGACAGCCACTTCACACACACACATTGTTGTTAGTGGAGAACATTTCAGAGAGCTGTACTGCCTGGACTATGCTTGACTGAATGCTGCCGGAAGATACATGGAGTGCCCACCTGAGCCATGTTGGCTAAAGTTTTAAGTTATTGGGATGATCCACCCTGAAGGGCGACCTGTGATCTTTAGCAGGTTGTTGCTTCCCCAGTGATGAAGAAGAGAAAAAAATATATCTTCTATGTCCCCGGCTGTCATATAGACAGATTGAGGATGTTTCTGTAAGGGGACCTGTGTTCTGAAGTGCGGTCCCTTGCACTAAGGCCTGGCTGTTTGATGCCTGGAATGCAGCTGTACGTGTGCAAGTGTTTAGCTAGTTACATTAGGCTGTAATAGAAGGGGAAACCCCCCACCATGCATGTGAATAATGGACTAAACCATACATCTAAATGATCTCTAGTGTGATCACCAGATGGCATGAACAGTGCTGATCTGAGTGGACTGTATTCATATTAGGTGCTAAGTGCAAGTTTGTTGATCAATGGGAAGGAGGTCGCATTCTCCATTGAGGATGGGGCCTGCTTCCAAAATGTAAATAATGTAATATTTCATAGGGTGCATTTACACTGCTATGCTGTCTTCGGCTAAGGACAATTAAAACCTGTTTAATCACACATATATATATATATATATATATATATGTATATACTGCACCTTGTTATCTAATGCCGCGTACATGCGATCGGAATTCTCGTCGGAGAAAACTCTGACGGTTTTTCCGACGGAATTCCGCTCAAGCTGTGTTGCCTACACACGATCACACCAAATTCCGACGGTCAATAACACAGCGGCATAAAACACGTTCGACAGCACTATAAAAGGGAAGGTTAATGCTTCCGAGCATGCGTCGAATTGTTTCCGAGAATGCGACGGAATTTTGCGTGTCGGAATTGCATACACATGATCGGAAAATAGATAGAAAGGTTTTCCGTCGGAAAAATTGAGAACAGGTTCTCAATTCAAAGTCCGTCGGAAATTCCAACAAAAAAAGACCGTTGGGCATACACACATTCGGAAAATCCGATGAAAAGCTCCCTGGGACTGTTTCCATCAGAAATTCCGACCGTGTGTACGCCGCATTAGGATAGGATGCATTTGCATTGCTGCTGTTTTTCTCTTTCAGGTGTTGCTGTGTCAGTGCGTCTTCCTTGGTTAAGGAGAGACAGGGATCTAACCTGCCGTCAACACTAACCCATTTCTATATTATCACTGTACATATATTTTAGATAGATAGTGAGGAATTAAGGTTGTTGCTTAGGCCTGCCTTTAAAATTGTACATAGATATTTTTGATACTTTATTGTTTTATATGACCCATCATAACTTCTTTTACGTCTATTTGATACCTATGTTTATTGCCTGTGGTACGCCACATTATATATATATGTTGTTTTATTGTTATCTTGTTAACCCTTTCCTGTTTCCCTACCCATCCCAGTTTTTGCCAGGACACTCGCTCTCAGACTTGAGAGCTTAACCACTCTTTTTGAGATGTGTTTACAAGTTAAAAACTGTTTTTTTGCTAGAAAATTACTTGGAACCCCCAAACATTATACATTTGTTTTCTACCACTCTAGAGAATAAAATGGTGGTCATTGCAATACTTTCTGTCCCACCGTATTTGCGCAGCGGTCTTACAAGCGCACTTTTTTTTGGAAAAAATACACTTTTGAGAATAAAAAAATAAGACAACAGTAAAGTTAGCCCAATTTTTTTATATATTGTGAAAGATAATGTTACGCCAAGTAAATTGATACCCAACATGTCATGCTTCAAAATTGCGCCCGCTTGTGGAATGGTGACAAATTTTTACCCTTAAAAATCTCCATAGGTGACGTTTAAAAAATTCTACAGGTTGCATTTTTTGAGTTAGTCTAGGGCTAGAATTATTGCTCTCACTTTACCGATCGTGGTGATACCTCACATGTGTGGTTTGAACACCATTTTCATATGTGGGCGCTACTCTCCTATGCGTTTAAAAAAAAAAAAAAAATTCTTATTTATTAAAAAAAAATTAAAAAAAATGTGTCACTGTTATTCCTAATTCAAGGAATGTAAACATCTCTTGTAATAGAAAAAAAAGCATGACAGGCCCTCTTAAATATGAGATCTGGGGTCACAAAGACCTCAGATCTCATATTTACACAAAAATGCAATAAAAAAAAAATTCAAATAAAAAAAAAAATGGCAATTTAAGAGCTGTGGGAGGTGCCATCTTCCCCTCACTCGTCTCCATACCCAGCCTCTGCCGCCAGATCCGGCAATGTCTTTTCTCAGACAAAAGACATTGCTGGATCTGCTAGCAGAGGAGTTCTGTTCACAGACCGGACCTTCCATTTCCACACCAGGACATCACGGAGGATTTTCGCTGATTTTGGAGCGCTTCAGGAGGATGGAGGCTGGTTAGACCCTGCAGAGGGCTAAATTTGCTGGCGTTTTAGACCTTGCTCTTTAGGGGGACCACCAGTTCTGGTAAGGGTCCCCACATACCGAGTGGTGCTTGGTCTTCTGATCCCAGGATTTCCCCATATCTCCCCCTGTCATATCCTCTTTCTCTTCTTGGGTAAAGGTTGAAGGATTTTGGGATTTTCATTACTACTTTTGGAATCGCACTGTTTTTGTTCTCTGTCACGGACTCAATCATTATTTTCACTGCTGATGAAGAGCTTTCCTCGTATGGAATTTCATACACATTTTTTGCACATTTCGTTCATTCCGAACTTGTCTGTTTTCATTGGTTTTGTATTTTGTGCACCTTTGTATTTTTTCATTTGTTATTTAGGGCGACTTATGTTTTAAGCTCAACTTATTTATATACACATATTATGCACTATATGTTGCAGATACATATATATATACACATTTGAAACTTTAGCGCAGTATTTACATTATATTTTAACTATAATGTAGAACCTTACAAAGCAAGGAATATGTATAATGTTGATGCAGCATGTTATCACATAGCCCACACATCTTCTGTGAGAATGCAAGGGCTGGTAAACAAAATCCCCCAAAGCCTGGAGAATGGCTGTTATGCCTCGTACACACGAGCAGATTTTCTGTCGGAAAAAACTTGAATGTTTTTTCAGACGAAATTCCACTCAAGCTTGGCTTGCATACACACGGACACACAAAAGTTCTGGGAACTTTCGACCGCCAAGAACGCGGTGACGTACAACACTACGATGAGCCGAGAAAATTAAGTTCAATGCTTCCGAGCATGTGTAGGAATTTTGCACGTCGGAATTTGTACAGACGATCGGAATTTCGGATAGGAACTTTTTCCAACCGAAAAATAGAGAACATGCTCTCAATCTTTTGCTGGCGGGAATTCCGCCAGAAAAAGTCAGATGGAGCAGAATTTCGGACCAAAAGCTCTCATCGGACTTTTGCTAGCAGAATTTCCAATCGTGTGTACGGGGCATAAGTGTTGGATCACATATGTGCAATGCAGTAGCACAAATTTGTTTTATTCATGCGTCGTGGTAGGGCAGCACATTCATTTGAATGGTTTGCCTTCTGCGTCTAAATCACACCAAAGGAACGCATGACCCTTTTTTTTGTTAAATTGCGCCATACCAAAACATATGGTAATTGTTACTATGCTTTTTCTCATGTGATTTCTTGTGCACTTTAGCTAGGTGGGTTGAGGTGCCAACAATAATAGCACCGTATCACGCCTACAAAAAGAGGTGCTTTTTGTGCACTACAGGGACGTGCGCATTTTTGAGTGCTTTCCCACATCATACAAGTGTGAACAGAGCCAAAGTGTTTCTACGTAAAAGATTAGCTTTTCATTATACAGAACAAGATGTGAAAGAAAATATTTCAATTCTTTTTTTAAATTTGATAAAACATCAACCTGCATACAGTGTTGTGAAGAAGGGAGTGCAGCGCAGTCAGAAGGTTTCGATTAGAATAATATTCTTGGAATAGAGACATGTGGCTCATACATAGAGAAATGTGAGGAATGCTGTCACTGTCATCTCTGTATGATTGGGGACAGTGTGGCTTTTGTACTTTGTGGTGACATGGGTAAATTCACAATCTCTTTCCATAAAATTTACACTGATGTGTGACTGGCAGGAAATCTAGATTTGCTGAAATTTGGGAAGCCAGGATCTGCAGAAATTCCTGCTAAAAGCCCTATAAAAGACATACATTGTTCATTGACTGTGTTCTATTTATTAGTGATAAAACTGTAAAAATGCACTAAAATTGCTACTTATAAAATGTACTTTATTTTCATCCCTTCTCTTCTATCTTTGATTAACTGCCCCATTTGCTCCCTTTTTGTTGATGAAAATTGCTTACTGTCAGCTGGGGAACTGTTTAATGCTTTTTCAATTCATTTCAAACAGGTGTTCACACCAGCTTTACTTTTATTGTGGTCTCTATAGCTGCATTCACACCTGAGTGATTTTCAGGCATTTTTATTTCAGCGTTTTTGCACACTTATACGACAAGCATTTTAGAAGCAAATTTGCATGTGTATTCAAGCGTTTTTGTTTTAGCCAATTGAAAGCACTTGTTTTTCTATGTATTGTAAAAAATGCCTGTTAGTTGCTTGCGCATTGTCATGATTTTCTATTTATTGCCAAATATTATCGCAATTGCCCATCTGTAGTGTGTGTATTGTCAGGTTTGCTATTTTTATTTTCAAGTCAGTGCAGTTTGTTTAGAAGACCATTTTACAATAATTGTAAGAATTGTTCCCCCATTGTCTCTTTAAACCAGAGAACTGTTACACACATTTCACCCACCTAGTACATAGTACACCGCTATTAAGCCCTTTAATTTGCTGTCCTGTTATCTCCCAAATTTTTCCTTGTCCGGTAGGGATGGCTTGCTGACAGGGTATGCTGGGTTAAGTAGTCATTTGATCATTTAACACCTGGTGCTTGTTCATGTCTGACATAGAATAGGACACCTACTGGTCTTAAAAGACAAGTGTGGGTTTTAAAAAAAAAAAATATCTATAGTCACGAAGATGGCTGCAGCATTGGTCCGGTGCTGTATCTGTCCCCCGCCAGCTCTACATTGAGAACTGAGCGATCAAACACTGCTGATCACTCAGTTCTGGGGCCCACGCTGAACACAGAGCTGTGACTGTAAATCACAGATTTCTTCTCTGCCCCTCCAGTGCTCACTGGAGAGCCGGGCTGTGGAGGGGGCAGGAGCGGCTGGCTCAGGCACTTAGCAGTCAGGCATCTGGGCAGATCCCAACATTATTTTCGAGATCCCTGCAGAGCCTGGACTGGCTGAATCTGGGTCACGACTGCAGAGCTAAGTGCATTCCTGTGACCCACAGGAGAAGTAGGGCCAAAAGAGCTTTGACCATACTTCTCCTTTAACAAACAACTTCTTTTTTTACTGATTCACTCATGTAATATATTTTAGCTCATTAATTCAAAAAACATACCCTGTACTTATTTTGTCATTTATTTTGCCTTATATACTGAACAATATATCATATCTGTTTATATTGCAGGTTTATATCTCAGAAATCTCTCACGCGGGAGTGAGGGGCGCACTGGGGGCTTGTCCTCAGCTTATGGCAGTATGTGGTGCCTTGGTCCTGTACGCGCTCAGTACGTATAACTCTGATAAAGATTACTTTTTATAATAACAAAAAAGTTTTGGTTGCAGTTTTACTTTAACCTAAAAATATATACTTTCTAAGGCAGCAATACTGTATTTTTTTGCAACAAGAGTATTATCTGGCTTAATTATCCAATCTATTATTCTTGTACAAGCAATACTGGGAAATACTGTAGTTTAAAACACCAAGGTGCAGAGCCATGCTAATGAACTGTGTTTTAGGTTATGTTATGGAGTCCCAAATAAATAAAAGTCAGATAACTTAGTCCCAACTTGCACCTTTATTTAATGCATAACTCCAGTTTTGTTGAGAAAACATTTTCTTTCAGCCAAATAGGCACAAAAGTTTAATATTTCAGCTTAAAACCCTTACAGACCACTTTAACCTACAGGTAAGCCCTAGATTAAGGCTTACCTGTAGGTGCAAGAAATATATTTTCCTAAAAATGGGCACTGATGTCTACGGCGCCTGCACGCCATAGACAATGGTGCAGGCGCACTGAGTGTGCCGTTAGTGAAGGCGATCATGCCATCACTAGCGGCTCCCGCGTGCATGCGCCGGAGAGACGTCATCGCTGCTCCGGCCAGTCACAGCACCGGAGCAGCGATACCAAGAAGTCACTCCGGGTATCATGGCGGCGACGGAGGATGTGAACGAGGGTAGCTTCGGGGGCTTCGATCTCGGGTAAGTAATTAATAATGAGCTAGTATGCTATGCATACTAGCTCATTATGCCTTTGTCCTGCAGGGTGTTTTTTTTTTTTTTTACAGGGTTTACTTCCTCTTTAAAGTGTTACTAAACCCAGTAATATGAAAATAGTTCATCCGCCCCTGTAATGCTTGCATCTATCTATTGAAGGTTCTTGCAGTAAAACCAAGAAAGCTTAGACCTCTGTGGTATATTAATGTGCTTTTACTAAACAAAAACTGCTTTACATACAAAACTATTACAATACAGTAAAACCTTGGTTTGAGAGCGATTTGCAAGACAAGCAACATTTTTAAATAAATTTTGACTTGATATACAAGCGATGTCTTGATATACAAGTAGCGTCATGTCACAACTGAGGATAAAAGAGAAGAGAGGCGCCTCTAAGTGTAACAATATGGTTACATTTAATGAAGGTACAATATTTAGTAACATAATGCTACACTTAGGAGCGCCTCTTCTCTTTTATACTCTGTAGCTCCTGCTGGATTTTGCTTCTAATTCCCTTGTGGAGGCTTCCATTTGCGGATGGACATTTTATGGTTAAACAACCTATCGCATTGCTATAATCGTTTTATGGACTATAAAATGAAGGATCTATAAAATTAAAAGGTTGTGGAACAAATCATTTGAGTTTCCATTATTTCCTATGGGGAAATTCGCTTTGATATACAAGTGCTTTGTATATGCTCGCCAGCCAAGGTTTTACTGTATTAGCAATATAATACAAAGCTGACAGATATACCTATAACAAGAAAAAATGCTACCTACTTCCTAGCAAAACTATGGTCTGTATACAATAAGAATACACAAAAAGGTTACTTAGCTCCGCTTATAGAAAGTTCACGATCTTCTTGGCAATGAGGACTCATTGACGATTGCAGGGGATTGGGCGAAAAGCATTTTCAGATTCTGGCAGAGACCTTCCTGGGTGTCATGTCATTACAAAGTCCTAATCTCAGTTTGTGTTCTTGTCTTTTATTTGGAAAGTTTTAAGAAGCCCATTTCCATTTGAGCATATCCTTCTCTGCCCTATTACACTGATGTCAAAAATAGCAAAAACTTAGAGTGGAGTTGCCCCCCCAAAAAAAAAAAAATCATTAATATGAGAACATCAGGGGGGAGGAGCCCCCCGCTCTTTTGTGCATGCAGGTCGGGCCTGCTTTCACAGGCAGGCTCCGCTCCAGTCAGGTACCAGTGTGCACTGTGCTGTGCGGGGTGGGTGAAGCCAGTGGGTGCCAGCAGAGGGCCCCATGGAGGAGGGGGTCCGGATGGAGAAGGTAGGACTGGGTAGGAGAAGGTGGGACTGGAGAAGGAGTAATAGGGATGGAGGAGATTGGACTAGAGGAGGAGGAGGACATGGGATGGAGGACATTTGACTGGAGGAGGAACACATGGTATGGAGAAGGAGGAGGACGTGGGATGGCCAGTGGGTGGATTCAATGGGACAGCCAGTGGGAGGGCCCTGGAGAATGTTGGCGGTCAAGCCCCAGGCCTAAAGCTGTGTAAGGGGCCTCACAATTTCTGATGGCTGCCATGGCGTCCCCCCAAAAATTTACCACTGATGACAATGATAACATTTTGGATTTCCTGCTACTTTATGTTCTTGTGACAGTAGTCACTGATTAGGAGAGTAAACGTTAGCTGTAAGCAGAAGTCGGAATATGCAGAATATACTTTGTTACACAAATATCTGTTTTTGAATACATTTGAAAATATTAACATATTTATACATAAATGTTATTCACATTTCTTTTACGTAAGCTTTCCCACCATCTGTAATTATTTTTCTTCTTACCGTTAACTAAGATATACAAATTTTCCAGTTCAGATGAGTATTTACTTTTGTCTTCTCAGGTATTGTTGTGCCATGGCGCTGGCTGGCGATAGTGGGTGAAATACCTGTAATTACCATGCTCATCCTCCTGTGCTTCATGCCAGACTCCCCGCGATTCCTCATTGCTAAAGGGAAAACAGATAGAGCTCTTAAGGCTCTAGAGTGGCTCAGAGGGCCAAATACAGCATACAGAGATGAGCTCAAGAGAATTGAGGACAGCCTCATGAATAAGGTATTGCAGGCCAAAAGGCAACACACTGACAGTTGGGGAACCCAAAGCAAAATCATCCCGACACTTGATGGCCCTGCAACAGTGATACCCTGACAACTGAGATCCAAGAATAGTGACATACTGACACTTAGGAGGCACAAACCAATGACAATTATGCATCCAAAAACAATGATACATTGACACATGGGCGTTCCAAAACCATATCATACTGACATTTTGGAGCCTAGAACAATGGCACACTAACATGTAGACGTCCAGAACAATAACACACTGGTGAAAGGGATCCAGAACAATGACACAATAGGGAAGGGGTGTCCCAGAACTATGCCAAACTGATTCTTGGGGACCAACATGACTACATTGACATACTGACAAATCAGTATCCCCAGAATAATGATAATCTGACACTGGGTATGCCAGAGCAACGACACGCTAACAATTTGGGATCCCGGAACTATGACAGTGACACATGGGGTTCCCAAAAAAATAACACAGTTACCCTTTGAAGGGTCCCCAGGACAATGGGATCTTCAGAACAGTGCCACTTAGGGTCTCAAAGCAGTGTTACACTGACACTTGGGGGTCCTGGAACAATGACACACTGACATTTAGGGACTCTCAGAACAGTGAGACATTGACACTTGAGGGTGATAAAACAACAACACACGGCCACTAGGGACCCAGAACACAACGGTTTGGGAGGGGTTCCAGAAAATTACAAACTGATTTTTTGGCAGAGGTTTAATCAGTTAATGGTGTCACATCTTCTTTCAGAACAGTTCATTAACATGCAGAGAGCTGTCCGAGCGGCACTACTACAAACCCATCCTTATTGCTGTCCTCATGAGGTTCTTACAACAGATGTCTGGAATCAACCCAATATTAACATACCTGGAGCCCATCTTCAACAAGACCAAAGTCATTCTGGTGAGGAACGATAGAGCTGTGGTATCTTCACAGAGAGAATGTATTGTACAATGCATTGGAACTGGAGCCCAGGGTTGGGCTTTAAGTAAGTTTGTACTGAGCAATAAACTGGCCACAATTGCTGGCCTCTTTTGGAGAATACTAGATGTGGAGTTGTCTCATAATTTTTGAGACACCACCCCAGAAAAATTATGCAGACCAGGAAAGTCAAGAGTAAAGACAGGACCCGCATCATTCACCATCACAGGACTGATCTCTCAAATGCTGAGCTCAGAGCTCAGATAGAAAGTGCATGTGAGGAGGTTTAATTCGCTCCTGTGATGGTGGAGAACAGTAACAGGTGGGCGTGTCATAGCAACGTCCTAGCAACATGACAGGCATAAGCAATCTCTGTTTGGAGTTTTCCAGTAGGCTTTATGAGGTATGCATAGATCCTACACCTATAGCAAGAGCATTATTCAACTTTGGTCAAAGCTGCATGGTTTAGTTCTATCTACAGACGCCCCTTATCTGCATAGGCAGTTTTTTGGTAAAGGTGAACTAATCCTCAAAGTTTTTATTTCAGGCTCAGACCTGCTAATGTACAACTCGTGGATGAAGATGTTTATACACAGGAGATAAAATTGAATTTTCTCCATATTAACCTGGCAATTAGAGGGGTGAAACATGAAGAAAAAGCTCTTTTTGCAGAAAGGATTGGAAACCTTTTTACCTACCCTATATTGACCCAGAGTTACCGGGTTATTATCTCCAGCCCCTAAACATTGTGCATTATCAGTAAATTAGTGATAACACTGTCGCCTACTGTGTGACAGCACAATAATAAACCATATCTACAGAGATAATGCTGTCAGCTCCATAGTTACGTCATTACAAATTTGAAATAAAAAATCTTGACTATGAACTTCAGCCATATATAGCCTCCAGTAGTTTTATTGCAAAGGGAAGCAAAACAAAACTGGCCAATATTATCAGGTAATTATGAGGGGGCAATTTCTGACTCTATAAAGTACGTTTCAGTCCCTGGATTAAAATCTTAGAATAATTCAGTATCATAAAAAAAAAAAAAAAATTTCCTGCAGCGCAAGAAAGAAGATGTTCAGTGTTATTAAACATTTATAAACAAACCAAGTCAACAATTTTTGACTTCTTTATCCATTCCAAAATCATTATTTAGTCATGACTTTATTCAAGCCAGGTTTATGGTATACCCACTGCATCAAATCTTTGTCATAAGGAATTTCAATAAATGTATTTATTTTTTAATTTGAATTTTTTTCGATATGTCACACAGCTAACATACATTTTATATTTTTCCAAACAATATTCTAATAATCTCCTTTTTGTTCCTTTCTACTCCTCCCTTACTATAGTTACAGTATTAGTTGTTCATTCATTTTACACTCATGCCGCGTACACACGTGCAGACTTTTGCCGGCGGACCTAGTCCAGCGGACAATCCCGCGGAACTTTCCAGCTAGGTCCGCTGGACTTTCCGAGCGTGTGGACTTGCCCACACACGCACGGACTTCTCCAGCGGATAATCCGCCGGCCAAAAGTCCGCGGGACTTTTGAAAATGAACGGACTTGCCCACACACGGAGCAGTCCGTTCATTTCGAACGTAACTTCAGGTCACGTAGCTAGCGTAGGCAGTAAATGCCGCCGCGCTAGCTCCGCAAGCTGGCATGGATTTAAAGGGAATCCCCACGCCGAAAAAATGGCGTGGGGGTTCCCCCCAAATCCAAGTCAGACCCTCATCCGAGCACGCAGCCTGGCAGGCCAGGAAAGGGGTGGGGACGAACGAGCGCCCCCCCCCTCCTGAGCCGTACCAGGCCGCGTGCCCTCAACATGGGGGGTGCCCTGGGGAAAGGGGGGCCGTGCGGCCCCCCCCACCCCAAAGCACCTTGTCCCCATGTTGATGAGGACAAGGACCTCTTCCCGACAACCCTGGCCGTTGGTTGTCGGGGTCTGCGGGCGGGGGCTTATCGGAATCTGGGAGCCCCCTTTAATAAGGGGGCCCCCAGATACCGGCCCCCCACCCTATGTGAATGAGTATGGGGTACGATGTACCCCTACCCATTCACCTAAGGTGTAAAATGTAAAGTACAAAAACACACACACTTTTGAAAAAATATTTTATTGCACTGCTCCGGGGGTCTTCTTCCGTCTTGGGGGTCTTCTCGCCGGACTCCTCCACTCTCTTCTGCTCTTTTACCTAGCTCTTTCACGAGCGGGGGAGTCCGGCTACCTTCTTCGTCGTTGCCGCCGTCGTCTGGGGGTCTCGATCCGCCTTCGGGGGTCTTCCGGGGGTCTCTTCTGTTCTTGCGGCGGTCGTCGTCTTCCGCGCCGCCGGCGCCGCCTTCTTCTTCTTCTTGTCCTTCTTGTTCTTCTTCTTCTTCCGATGTTGACCCGTCGCTGTCTCTGCCCGGAATGCCTGTGCCGCTCTGCGCTCGGACTTATATAGGGACATGGGGGACAGGGTCACATGTTCATGTCACATGGTGACCCCGCCCCTTGCGATGTCACAGTCCCAGCATCCTCCGGGACTGTGACAACACAAGGGGGCGGGGTCACCATGTGACATGTGCATGTGACCCTGTCCCCATGCCCCTATATAAGTCCAAGCGCAGCGCGGCACAAGCATTCCGGGCAGAGAGAGCGTCGGGTCAACATCGGAAGAAGAAGAACAAGAAGAAGGACAAGAAGAAGAAGAAGGCGCCGGTGGCGCGGAAGACGACGACCGCCGCAAGAACAGAAGAGACCCCCGGAAGACCCCGAAGGCGGATCGAGACCCCCAGACGACGGCGGCGACGACGAAGAAGGTAGCCGGACTCCCCCGCTCGTGAAAGAGCTAGGTAAAAGAGCAGAAGAGAGCGGAGGAGTCCGGCGAGAAGACCCCAAGACGGAAGAAGACCCCCGGAGCAGTGCAATAAAATATTTTTTCAAAAGTGTGTGTGTTTTTGTACTTTACATTTTACACCTTAGGTGAATGGGTAGGGGTACATCGTACCCCATACTCATTCACATAGGGTGGGGGGCCGGTATCTGGGGGCCCCCTTATTAAAGGGGGCTCCCAGATTCCGATAAGCCCCCGCCCGCAGACCCCGACAACCAACGGCCAGGGTTGTCGGGAAGAGGCCCTTGTCCTCATCAACATGGGGACAAGGTGCTTTGGGGTGGGGGCACCCCCCATGTTGAGGGCACGCGGCCTGGTACGGCTCAGGAGGGGGGGGGCGCTCGTTCGTCCCCACCCCTTTCCTGGCCTGCCAGGCTGCGTGCTCGGATGAGGGTCTGACATGGATTTGGGGGGAACCCCCACGCCGTTTTTTCGGCGTGGGGATTCCCTTTAAATCCATGCCAGGTCACGGAGCTAGCGCGGCGGCAGTAACTGCCTACGCTAGCTACGTAACCTGAAGTCACGTGCTAAATGAACGGACTTGCCGATGAGCGGCAAGTCCGTTCATTTCAAAAGTCCCGCGGACTTGCCCACTAACGGCGGGATTGGCAGTCCAGCGGATAATTTTAAAACAAAACTTAAAACTTTGGTCCGCCGGACTTTGGCGCCAAAAAGTCCGCCGGCGCCCACACACGAGGGGATTATCCGCTGGACTTCAGTCCAGAGGATAATCCCGCGGGATTGTCCCTTCGTGTGTACGTGGCATCACAGTATTGTTAATGAGGAGTATTTAAAAATCAAATTTTTACACTAAAAACCTCTTTCAAGATCTTGTATATTTTCCAGTTCAGCTATTCTGTGATCCTTATATTACCCAGATATCTTGTCACGTAGTATTTGGGGTGGCTTGACTTATACGTTTCCCTTTTCCTACTCTTTAGCCAGGAAAGTATGATGCTGCACTTGTTGGACTGGTAAGACTGGTGTCAGTCCTGGTTTCTGCCGTTGTTATGGATAAAGCTGGAAGGAAAATTCTGCTCTTTATCTCTGGTAAGTGTTTAATTGGGGATACAGAGGGTGTAGCAAATCAGAACTCGGTGTATTGTTTTAGGAAGCAATCCTAAAATGGGGGGGGGGGGGGGGGGGGGGGGGGGGGGGGGGGGGATTTCAGTGTGCAATTCACTTTCTGTAGTAATTCACTGCAGGTTACCTCAGTTATTATTACCAAAACTTAGGCCCCATTCACACGAACATGCCAATCGGGTCTCAGCGGAACCTCCATTCTCTATGGAGCGGCAGGTGTACATGGACATGTGTTTGTTTACAACTGCCTACAACCAGTCAGATTTTCTAAAAACAGATGGATGGGGAACCGGTCCGATTCTGTCCAGCGGATCGGATGGCAGCCTGTTGTAAATGGACAAGTGGTCTGTTTACATCTGACCACCCTTAGAGGAGAGCGGGATGTGTCCACACTGCATAAGCAAAGCGGGCATTGACTTGTCACCTGCCTGCTCAGCGGGGATCAGCGGACAGATTCACTGCTGGGCAAGTGGATCACAGACAGTGTCCCCCCCATGTGAAAGAACCCTAATACATACTGATAAACAAAAAAAAGACTTGGAGCGCAGTAAAGCTGTTCATAGATCAATTGAAATTCAGCCAGTTCAGTAGGGACTGGCCAAATTTGAATCCATATATGGGCACTGTGGCTTTACAAAAGTCCATCTACTGATCGAATTCTGATCGAAGTGTCCTGCTGGAAAATGTCCTCTTGATCAGCACTGCAGGTTATAGCCCACAGCACTAATCTCTGTATTCAGATGGTGGGTAAGTCTCCCTGTTGGATTACAATGACACAGCTGGGAGGATTTTCCCATCCAGCTCAAATGTGTGGATGGGGGAATCTGGTCAGTTTTTTCATTCAGCCCCCTGGTTGACTCATCTATGGCTAGCTTAAATTTACATCAGACTACCGACTTAAGATATCATAATTGTCTGTTTTGACAATACAGTCAGTTCAGAATACAAATGTACTGTATGCCTGTATACACAGGCTGACTATGCAGTGTCCTCTGGCCAGCTGAATATTGAATATACAAAAATAGAGAAAAATGTGAATCCCACTAGTAGAAAAATGTAGTATTCATCCTATAGATAAGGGGGTGTTGTCTAAATATAATATCTACAAACACCAACCTGAGTTGACTACAAATTTATCACTAATGCTCCTGAAAAAATACAAGCATGTAAAACCCCTAATAACCATATGACCCCGTCCTGACTGGGACCAAAAGACCACCCTTGCAATAAGAATGGAAGAACGAGGGATGTGGAATGCAGTCCCCATAGGGAGCTGGACCCACCCTCCCATAGGCAGGGCCTCCCCCCAAAACACAGATATAAGGGCCCTAAACCACCCAACCAAGGATCATGAGTTGCCATCGTTCCTACTGGGTGTGGTACTCCACCTTAAAGCCACAATGGGCAAATTAAGCACTGCAAGGGACAATCCCAGCCAATTTGGCTGCTAAACTGATCCTTGGTTGGGTGGTTTAGGCCACTTACATCTGTGTTTTGGGGGTAGACGCTGCTTAGGGGAGGATGGGCTCAGCTCCCTATGGGGACTGCATTCCACATCCCTCATTCTTCTATTCTTATTGCGAGGGTGGTCTTTTGGTCCCAGTCAGGGCGGGGTCATATGGGGTTTTTAGGTGGGAATTTTAGGAGGTCACAGGGTCATTAGGGGTTCTATAGTCTATATGTATTTTTTAGGTGGGAATTTTAGGGGTGTATACAGGATACAGTGCATTTGTATCCAGTCAGGGCTGGGTCATATGGGGTATTTTTATTTTTTCAGGCACATTATTGCTTAATAAATTTGTAGTTAACTCAGGTTGGTGTGTAGCGTCTTGTTGTTTTTTTCATTTGTCAGCTGAATATTCAGTTGGAAGAAATACATTTTCTCTGCAGCTTTTATTCATCAGTGATAATATTGAAGCACAGGCAATCAACGTGTATTCTTGGCTGGAGCAATATCAATATCATTCCACAGCATGTGCGGTTCTGATCTTCTGACCTCAATCTAATGTTTCTCATGTCTGGCACAATCATTTGCACGCAATGTGACAAATTGTGCTGGACAAGCATTAGTGATAAGTGAACTGGCTCACCAAATATATAGCAAATGTTTGCTACAGATTTCCAATTCACTCCAACAGTATAACCCCTTACCAGTTTTTTTGACAGCCAGTGCCAGATTGTGCCAGCAAGTCTGCTACTCACCACTTCTGAGTGTCTTCTATGGATAGGGCAATAAGAGAGCTCTTCTCAATAATTGCTCTAAATGCTATTTGCCATGTCGTTTATTGAAGCCATGCTTACTTAGGCTCCATGAACACTGGGCTTAAAAAAACTCCAGTTACCTTGGCAGAAAAAAAAGCTCATATAGAATGTTTTTTGTACAGAATTAAGGCGAGTTTAGGAGTTTTTATGTGTTTTTTTTTCCTGCCAGAAAGCTCCAGTCAGAAACGCAAACCAGAAGGGTTTTATTCCTGCCTCTAAACATTAACCACTTTAAGACCAGCCTCGTTTTGGATTTTAGGTGTTTACATGTTTAATTTTTTTTCTTTTTTCTTCTTTTTTTTTATATTCCAGTTATATTACAGGTAATCGTTTTATACATTCTTATACACACAATCCGGGAGGCATGAGAATTTAAACAACTATAATACCTTTCTATGTACATTCCTATTCTCATTCTCTAAGTTATCCGGTATTCACTTCCGTTTTACCTATAATTATCCCTAGTCTAGTATTTACCCCTTACCCTTTCCCAAAAAAAAAAAAAAAAAAAAAGAAGAAAGAAAAAAAAAAAGAAAGAAAAAAAAAAACAGGAACAAAAGGAAAAAGAGAAAAGAAACCCCCCCCCCCCAGGCCCGGGTCAGCCCATGGAAGACAGTCTCTTCTACCTCTACCTTTCCCTAAACAGCTCTTTATATCTTCTCTAGATCAGTATTTCACTCATCCAGGTTTCTCCCCAATAGAGTCTTACCCTCTTATGATCTCAAGAAGATATTCCACGGAGACCAGATTTCTATATATCTATCTTGTTGGTGTCGCGAAGAGAGGACCAAGTTTTCCAATTTGTTTATTTCTTCTACCTTCTGTATCCATTTCCCTACTGTAGGTGGTGTTGTTGATTTCCATACCATTGGGATACAAGCCTTGGCCGCATCCACCAGATGGCCTATCACCAGCTCTCTGTATTTTTTTTCCGGTATCTGTGATATGTGAAATAGGAAGAAACATGGGTCATCTGGTATTCTATATTCTGTTACCATCTGGAGGATGCGGCCAATCTCCATCCAGTAGTTCTTTAATTTGGGGCAGTCCCAGAAAATGTGCAGCATTGTGCCTATGTTTGCCTGACATCTCCAGCAGAGGTCTGATGCGTCAGGGAGGAATCTCTTCAATTTCTCTGGTGTCTTATACCACCTGGAAAAAATTTTAAAATTTGTTTCCTGGGTTTTTACACAAATTGATAATTCGTGTGTGAACCTCAGAACTTGGTCGATTTGTTTATTACTAAAATTTATCCCTAATTCCCGTTCCCATTCTAGTACACAGGACAGTTTATCATTCTCTTTTACCTTTGATAGTATTGTATAATTAAATGTTAACGTATGGGATTTTATCCCCTTTTCCAAGCACATTTTTTCAAAGTTATTGAGGGGTCTGTCAAAACATCTCGGATTGGCTAATGTCTTCAGGAAATGTGTCGTCTGTAATGCACTCCAGAATCTTAATCTGCCTTCGTCCATAAGTTCTTTAATTGTCCACCACCTCCCTTCTTTCAGATAATTAAGGGCATTGAAGTCTCCCTTATTTCGTAAATATTTGAACGAACTATCGTCTATTCCCGGGGGGAATTCCGGGTTCCCCAATATTGGATATAATGGCGATATTTCTGGGGTTATCCCTATCAATGGGAATATTGACTTACAATTCCTGAGGGTTGTCCCTATCAAAGGATGCTTAAGTATATCTTTAAGGGAAGATGTTGAGCACCAGGGCGCTCTTCTCAGTTCTACAGGCGACTGTGCGTCCTCCATCTGTACCCATAATTTTGTCTCCTTATGTCTGTTCCAGTCTATTACCCTGCTGAGATGTATAGCCTGGTGGTATCTACGTAGGTCTGGGACTGCCAATCCTCCCTGTTCTTTAGTACGTGTTAATTGGGTACGGCGTATCCTAGGCTGTTTGTAAGCCCATATAAAATCAAAGACTATTTTTTGGCCTTGTTTAAAATATTTTACCGGGATCCGTATTGGTAGTGCCTGTAAGAGATACAAAAATTTAGGTAAAATGTTCATTTTAATTATATTACAGCGCCCTATCCAGGAATGAAGGCCTATTTTCCATTTGTTTAACAACATTTTCACCTCTTGTAGCAATGGGGGGAAGTTTAACCCAAATATTTTATCCATATTATACGTCAATCGTGTTCCTAAATACGTAAGAGCTGTATCTGTCCATTTAAATCTGAAATTTTCCTTCATTTGGTTTATTACTCCTTGTGGGCAATTTACCCCCATTGCCTCAGATTTCGTGTAGTTAATCTGCAGGTTGGAGAGCAATTTATATCTTTTAAACTCTTTCATCAGGTTCGGTATTGAAATCAAGGGGTTTGTCAGAGAGAACATCATATCGTCAGCATATGCTGATATCTTATATTGGGCTTCCCTTATTTTAATTCCTGTGATGTCCTGGTTTTGGCGTATTAAACAGAGAAGTGGTTCCAGCGACAGGGCAAAGAGGAGTGGGGATAGTGGGCATCCTTGTCTTGTCCCATTTGAGACTTGGAAGGTTTCCGAGATGACACCATTAACTTGTACTCTAGCTGTGGGATTTGAGTATATAGATGTAATCCATTTTACCATTCTATTTCCGAAGCCTCCAAATCGTAATACTGAGATCATAAAGTTCCAATTTACCCTGTCGAAGGCTTTCTCTGCGTCTGTATTTATGAATACGCTTCGTATCTTAGATTTATCTGCTACATGAAGAAGATTGAGTACTTTAGTAGTGTTGTCTCTTGCTTCCCGTGTAGGGACAAATCCCACTTGATCTAAGTGGATCAGCCTAGTGATGTGTTGTTGTATCCTATTTGCTATAATTTTGGAAAAAATCTTTAGGTCTAAATTAAGTAAAGAGATAGGGCGGTAACTTCCACAGGAAGATGGATCTTTCCCCTCTTTGGGGATCACTGAAATTTGGGCTAATGTGGTCTCTTTGGCAAATCTTGCAGTCATGCTAAGAGAATTAAAGAATTTAACCATAAATGAAATCAGGGAGGGAAACAGGATTTTATAATATTGAGCCGATAGGCCATCTGGGCCTGGGGCTTTCCCTAGTTTAGTGTTCTTTATGGCTCCTTGAAGTTCTTCTATTGTTATCGGTTTTTCCATTTCCTCTCTATCTGGTTCTCCAATCTGTGGCATTTGTGATTGGGTCAGGTAGTTATCTATTTGTTCTTGTGTGGGGGGTTTGGTCTGTAAGTTATACAGTGATTTGTAGAACTCTTGAAATTCTTTGACTATATCTTTAGGTTTTGTAATCTTCAATTTTTTGGAGGATATTAGGTGTGGAATATAATTTCTTTGTCTCTGTTCTCTTAAGGATCTAGCTAGATAACTTCCGCATTTATCTCCCGATTCGTATGTGAATTTTTTGCTTATCTGTAGCGCTGCTTTGGCTTTGTATAGTAGTAAATCTGAAATTTGTGTTCTTTTGGCCTTTAAGTCTTTTTCTAGTAGCTCAGATAATGTTTGTTTATGTTGTCCTTCTAAGATTGCTAGTTCTTCTAATAATAGTTTCAGTCTTTCTCTACGTTGGCGGTTAATTCTAGCCCCATGTTTAATCAGGATCCCCCTTATGACCGTTTTGTGTGCTTCCCAGATATTTCCGGGGTCACATTCGGAATTATCATTTATGATAAAAAAAAAGTCCAATTCTTTAATTACGTCTTCCAAGATCTCTTTATCCTGCAATAGGCTTTCATTTAATCTCCATTGCCTGAGTCTATTGTTCCTGGTATTCTGTAGAGCGTATTTCATAAAAATGGGTGCGTGGTCGCTCCAGGTTATAGACCCTATGCTAATTTCCTGCACAGCCTCTAATTGGGAGTGTGGTACTAGGAAATAGTCTATACGTGAGTATGACCTATGGGGGGCTGAAAAGAAAGTATAATCTCTGTCCGCAGGAAAGAACAGCCGCCAAATATCGATCAATTGGTTCTTATGTAATGTTTTAGCTATCCGGCTACACGTTCCTGCAGGCAGAGACGACACTCCCGAGGAAGTATCCTCCGCTGGGTTCAATGGAACATTTAAATCACCCCCAAGAATCAGATGTCCTTCCGTAAACTCCGTCAAGCGACCCAGCACTTTATTCAGAAACTTTTCTTGGTGGACGTTTGGTGTATATATTGTTGCTAATGTAATTAAAGCTTCTCCTATTTTTCCTTTTACAAATAGAAATCGTCCTATTGGATCTTTAACTTGGTCTATTAGAACCCATGGTACTCTGCTCGCAAGTAAAATTGACACCCCTTTTGATTTTGCCTCCTGATTTGTAGAGTGATAGACAGTCGGAAAAGACTTGCTTTTTAAGTTTGGTAATTTGTCATCTCTAAAGTGAGTCTCCTGGATGAGTGCTATATCCGATCCGTAGCGTTGTAGTTCATGTATAAACATACGTCTCTTCTCGGGTATGTTTAATCCCTTTGCATTTAATGATATAATGTTAATTGTCTCCATGGGTTGACCCGGGGTACTCTAATCCCCTCCAAAACCAAAAAAAGGAGAAGAAGAGGGACGGAGGGGAGGGAAAAAAAAAAAAAAAGTCCAAAAAAAAAAAAAAAAAAAAAGGGAGTTTACATGTTTAAAACATTTTTTTTTGGTAGAAAAAAACGTAGAACCCCCAAACATTATATATTGTTTTTTTTCTAACACCCTAGAGAATAAAATGGCGGTCGTTGCAATACTTTTTTTCACACCGTATTTGCGCAGCGGTCTTACAAGCGTACTTTTTTTGGAAAAAAAAATTCACTTTTTTGAATAAAAAAATAAGACAACAGTAAAGTTAGACCAATTTTTTTATATATTGTGAAAGATAATGTTACGCCGAGTAAATTGATACCTAACATGTCACGCTTCAAAATTGCGCCCGCTCGTGGAATGGCATCAAACTTTTCCCTCAAAAATCTCCATAGGCGACGTTTAAAAAATTCTACAGGTTGCATGTTTTGCGTTACAGAGGAGGTCTATGGCTATAATTATTGCTCTCGCTCTACCGATCGCGGCGATACATCACATGTGTGGTTTGACCACTGTTTTCATATGCGGGCGCTACTCACGCGCTTTAAAAAAAAAAGAAATTTTTTCTTATTTATTTTTCTTGATTTTATTTATGTTTACACTGTTTAAAAAAAAAAAAAAATTGGCTCACTTTTATTCCTATTACAAGGAATTTAAACATCCCTTGTAATAGAAAAAAAGCATGACAGGTCCTCTTAAATATGAGATCTGGGGTCAAAAAGTTCTCAGATCTCATATTTGGACTTAAATGCAAAAAAAAAAAAAATGTCATTTAAAAAAATGACATTTGTAAAATGTGCCTTTAAGACATATGGGCGGAAGTGACGTTTTGACGTCGCTTCTGCCCTGCTATGGTATAGAGACGGGTGGCGGCCATCTTACCCTCACTCGTCTCTATACCCAGCCACGGATAGGTCCTGATCGCCTCTGCTGCTGCCGACGGCTCCGGTAAGCGGCGGAAGGCGCGGGAGAGCGGCGGGAGGGGGGGGGCACCTCTCCCGCCGCCGATAACGGTGATCTCGTGGCGAATCCGCCGCGATGACCACCATTATCGGAATTACGATCGGCGCCTGAAGAGATGGATATTGTGGCAGCAGCTGCTGCAGTTACCGAGATACCTCTTCAAAATAACGACGTATATAGTCATGCGCCGGTCGTAAAGTGGTTAAGCTTAAAATATGCCTCTAATCGTCCTAATGTGCATGGACACATAGGATAACATTAGCTGCTTCTACAGGCAGAACACAAAACTTGTTTTTAAGTCAGTGTGCATTATGGAGCAATGTTATCTGGAAGTGGATTGGTAATAGGTACAAATTTTATTGGTTCACCTAATGCTAAAAATTCATAGCAGATAATCTGTCATGCAGAGCAAATTGCAGGTTGAGGATTACCAGTGGGTGCCGTTGTCAGTTATAAGCACCAAAAGTGCCAGTTCTCGTACAGGGAAGTTTTCCAATAAATGTGAGCAAAAGCAAAAAAAACTTTCACTTCTTAGAGAAAAAGAAAAAGAGATTGTCACCATATGTAACAGCTGAATGCTCTCAAACAACAGTTGCAACCACAGAAATAAACATATCAAGCCATGTAAAGGTAATACAGTTACAAATGTTTTCCACATAATAGATGACCTTCATATCCCTCTCCTTTTATATCCTTTAGGCTCTTTGATGATGGTCGCCTCCCTGGCAATGGGCCTCTATGTTCATTTCACAGTCGACGCAAAACACAATTCCACAACCTTCAATATGACACTGATTGGGCCTGGGCCTCACGTAGAACCAAACTATCTGACTGTTATCCCCCTTATATGCATCATGTTGTATGTTTTAGGTAGGTGAAAATACAGTATCATTCATTATGCCATGTGCGTTGCATAGAAAGCATTCGTAGTCTGTGTTTGTGACGATTCAATATTCACCATACTGGGATATGAATCCGTTTACTGCTGCACAGTACCACTTCTCTTGTTCCGTATGCCGGGTGAAATTCTTAGCATCTGCTCATATTCTGTATGTGTGAACAACAGCACTTTTCATGTTTTGTATGCAGGTTGTAATTTTTTTATTATTATTATTCTGTATGTATGAATTCTGCTAGGTACTATTTCTCTTGTTCTGTAGGCAAGGTATAGTTTTCTGTATCAATTCTTATTTTGAATGTGTGGACGCAACACAGTAGCACTTCTCTTGTTCAGTATGCCAGACATAATTCTTAGTATCGGTGCTGGTTCTGTTATAGTAAAGAACTGAGTGCACTCTGTCTCTTCAGGTTATGCCTTTGGCTGGGGTCCAATCACCTGGCTCCTGATGGCTGAGATTCTTCCACTAAAAGCTCGCGGAATGGCATCTGGTCTATGTGTGGTGGTCAGCTGGATCACCGGCTTTGTTCTTACTGAGGCTTTCCTTCCTGTCGTGGTAAGCACTTGATCATTTTCTTTCTATATTGTTATAGGATAAAGGTGCTATAATTTACATACAGATTGTAATTGTTACTATTCTTCTAAACCAGTGGTGTCCAAACTGCGGCCCGAGGGCCAGATGCAGCCCTTTGTTTGCTTCTATCCAGCCCTTGGGACACTATTCCTCCAACTGACATCAATGATGAGGCATCATTCCTCCCACTGACACCATTAATGAAGCACTCTTCTCCCACGGACATCAATGGTGGGGCACTATGCCTCTGACTAAAACCAATGATGGGTGACCATTCCTCCCACTGACACCATTAATGGGGCACTCTTCTCCCACTGACATCATCAATGGGGCACTATTCCTCCAAAACCAATGATAGGGCACTATTCCTCCCACTGACACCATTAATGGGGCACTCTTCTCCCACTGACATCGTCAATGGGGCACTATTCCTCCAAAACCAATGATAGGGCACTATTCCTCCCACTGACACCATTAATGGGGCACTCTTCTCCCACTGACAACATCAATGGGGCACTATTCCTCCAAAACCAATGATAGGGCACTATTCCTCCCACTGACACCATTAATGGGGCACTATTCCTCCCACTGACACCATCAATGGGGGCACTATTCCTCCTATAGATACCAACCATGGGGCACTATTCCTCCTGCTAAAACCAACAAAGAGGCACTATTCCTCCTATTAAAACCAATGATGGGAAATAATTTACTCCCACTGATGCCAGGACATTTTCTACTCACACTGGCTACAGTCCAGCCCCCCTAAAGCCTGAAGGACAATAAACTGGCCCTTTGTTTAATAAGTTGAGAGACCCTAATTTAAAAGATGGTGGGTTTCCTCTCATCTGACATATAAAAGTTGAACACATTTCTTTATCTTTTCAGAGCGCCTTCCAGCTGGAGACTCCTTTCTTCTTCTTCACCTTCATCTGTATTTGCTGCCTCATCTTCACCTACTTTGCTGTGCCGGAAACCAAAGGGCGGACACTGGAGCAGATCGAATGCTACTTCCAATCAGGTCGACGTTCTTTTATGAGATAATCAAGGAAGGCCTTCTAATGATGCAGTGGAAAGACTGTTGTGAAATTTAGCCAGTAGCTTGGAGCTACAAAACTGGATGTGTGCCAAAGAGACGGGTTCAAAAAACAATTCTAGGTCTTCAATGAGTCTGAACATACACTAAAGGCACCTCTGAGACTAAAACATTGATCCACCACTGTGGACTATATTTCAGGAGCAAAGGTCCGTGCACTGGAGATTAAATTCAGATTCCACCACTGTGTTGCTTTGCGGTCACAGTATGTGGGACAGTCTGATGTGTTTGTGGTACACAGGCACTGGATTGAGCGTAAGATTCTGACAATGAAGTTCTGACACCCAAAAGTGCATTCAAAATACAAAACAGACATGGATAAATAGCTATTTACTGTAAACAATGTATACATTGTAAATTACTTACAAGACTTGTGTTTTCCCAAGTGTAGAATCATATCATTCACTTACATTAAAGTAATTAAAATAATTGAAATGTCAAATACATCTTATTTTTTAATCCTCTAAACCAGGGGTCTCAAACTGGTGGCCCTCCAGCTGGTGCGAAACTACAAGTCCCATGTTGCATTGCAAGGCTGACAGTTACAAGCATGACTCCCACAGGTAGAGGCATGATGGGAGTTTCCTCCTGCGGTAAAAGTCGCATGACCAACACTGTATGTGGCTTCTGCCGAAGGGGAGGAGAGTTGCTGCTGAATGGCCAGGTCTGCCTTCAACTCTCTTCCTATTAGCAGAGATCACGTCACATACACCGACTAAAGAGTGCATTAAGCACTGAGCATTTTTTAGTCAAGTCAGAAGTTGACAGCTTTACTTTAACTCAAAGTAAAACTTCAGGACAGTGTGGCTATTACTGGAAGTGTTTGTGTGCTCACCTCGTACGCCATTTGTTTGTGGGAAGCTGGCACTGACGTGTATGGGACATTAGCAAACACACATTTCCTTGGCTCTCCCTCCAGACTTGTTCTGCTTTTACTTGTTATAGTCAAAGAAATAGGTAAAAAGCAATAATAATTGAGAAACGTACTACCATTCCCCAGCAAAAGCCTTTTCTGTGGAACAATGCTTAAACCAGCACTCCAAGGGTTTTTCTTAGTTTTGGATGGAAAGGGGGGAAGAATTTGTTGACTGTTCCCACCGGGGAGATTTTCTTTCATGTCCTGTTGTCAAGAGACCTGGCTGTGCTGTCTGGCAGGGAAGCCTTCTGCACAAGACTGGCTGAACAGAATTAGAAATCGTATGGCAAGTGAAACATTTCCATTATATGCACGTAGCCATTTGTCTGAAGTCCAGTTTTATTAGCAATTTAAAGATTAACGGTATGGTGCAAAGTACATTACATTTATTTAATACCTACAAGAGAAGCAGTTGGGGAGGCCAAAATGGTATGAAGTTGGACGGGATCCATGATAATTGCATTTGTAGTTGTTTTTACAATCCGGCAGACCTAGGGCTCATTTCCATATAAATGGAAAATAGTCTCAGCCACAGCAATCGTAATGTTTCCTTTTATTCTCTTAGCAGCAGATATATGGCAGCTGTATGCTGGCTCTTCTTAATACCACTTATGGGTGCTCAACCTGTGCCCCTCCAACTGTTGCAGAACTACAACTCCCATCATGCCTCTGCCTTTGGGAGTCATGTTTGTTATTGTCTGTAGCTTGCAATGCCTCATGGGACACAGGTTGAGCGCCCATGACTTAAACAGTCCATCCATCGAAAAAGTGATATTTTAGTTTTAGGTTAAACCTGGGGGGGGGGGGGGGGGGGGGGTCTGACTCAGCCCCAGTTTCATAGAGGTCTTGAATATTCCAACATGATGCTTAACCACTTGACCACTGGGCACTTAAACCCCCTTCCTAACCAGACCAATTTTCAGCTTTCGGTGCTCTCACACTTTGAATGACAATTACTCAGTCATGCAACACTGTACCCAAATTAATTTTTGTCCTTTTTTTCACACAAATAGAGCTTTATTTTGGTGGTACTTAATCACTGCTTGTTTTTTTTATTTTTTTGAGCTATAAATCAAAAAAAAAAAAAAAAAAAAAAGACTGGAAATTTGGTAAAAATAAATAAGAAAATTCTTTGTTTCTATTAAAATTTATTGCAGAGTATTGCAGTATTGGCAGAGTATTGCACAGTACTGTCACTGAGCAGCGCTGTGGGCACTACACATCCAGCCCACAGCGCTGCTGCCATCTCTCCACTTCTTCCCTCTCACTGTACAAATCAGTACAGAGAGGGGAGGGAGGAACCGGTGTCATGACGTGACGCCGGTTTTTTTACATGTGATCGCTCCGTCACTTGACGGAGCGATCACATGGCAAACGGCCGATATCATCCGGACCCGGCGGTCATGGATGTTCCCGAGTGCACGCCCCAGGGGGCGCGCGGGAGCAAGATTCTGGGAGGACGTCCCTTGGGCCGACCCTTGGGCCGACCGCGATGTAGCCGTATTTTTTTTGAAAATATGGTATTAACTGTATGCAGCCTCAGCTACATATGGTACACAGTGCTGTGTTCTGGCAGTGAGACAGGGACTTCCTGTCATTCACAGGAAGATTTGTATTCTATGAATAAATAGAAAGCTTTCTCTGATTGGCTGAGTCAGAAATTGTGATGTCATCTGTCTGTCTTTCCGCTTCAGGGAAAGAAGTGTATTTATTCTTAAAATACAAAGATTCCTGTGAATGGCTGAGAGGAGCGCGGATCAACTCCATTTTGTTTCAGGAGTGAGAGAGGAAGTCCCTGCCTCACTGTATGAACACCGCATTGTATACTCTATGTAGCTGAGGCTACACACAGTTTATACAGTGTGCCCAGAAAGTGCAGCAAATAGTTTGTTTGGGCCAGCTTGGCCCAATTGAACTATTTACAGGGACATTGGAGATCAGCCTAAATAAAACCTCTGCACAAAAAAATTGAAATTGTAGCACAAACAAATGCTAATGAATTGTCCACATAAGTTGGCCTATACCCCTGCTTTTGTAGCATAGTAGTAGTTCATATAAATGTTCATAAGAATTTTATAAAAATCCCATAGGAAGGGTACTTCAGTAGACAGCTCCACCTTAGACAGAACCAAATCTTGGATATTACAAAAGAAAAAAAAAAAAAAAAAAAAACAAACACAAGGGGGCACCAGCTAAGTGCAGCATCAATGGGTTTATTACTATTAAAAATGCCAAAATGAAAACTCACAGAAATATAAAATCAAAGAGCTCATCTGCAGCCATGCCACATTGAATGGAAGCTGTGCATCAGGTGAGCTGCTTGTGACAGCAAACAGCGTGTAATTAGTAAGGAAACCAAGTCCAAATGTTCCTAGGTGAGGTGAGCCATTGGTTTGAGAAAGGAACCAATAGGAGTTATGAAACGCATCACCATAGTAACCAGCCCTCCCTAGGTGTGACATCGAATCCTGCCTTGTGTCCTACAGTGGCTCTCCTCACCTCCTGGAACATTGGGCTTGGTTTCCCTTACCGACTACACGCCGTTTGCTTTTTAATCGTAATAAACCCATTAATGCTGCACTTAGCTGGCGCCCCCTTGTGTTCCTTTTTTATAAATAAAACCTCAGCATCCATCAATCACAAAAATACCAGTTATTTTTCTTGGGGGGCGCCGCCCCTCTAAAACAGACAAACAATAGACTGACATTTGGAGGTAGAAAGGTATCATCTTTATTCACTGCATACACAGGAAGCCAATAAATCTCAAAGTTAAGTAACTATTAAGAGGACTACTGCAGTACCTGAAATTATTAAAATTACAGCAAGTTTAAAAAGTATTTAAACGTAGTGTATTAATTAATGCGATTAGTAAATCTCCTGTTATATCTGCTAGAAATTACCAAGAGAAAAAAAATTGTGCTGGTAAGATGCTACATAAATAAATATACAATTCCAGTTCACAGTATAACACATTAGTGTTCGCAAAATTGTTACAATTTGCATCAAATAATCATAAAAGACAATACATCAGGCTGGCTTAGAGAGGGCAATGCAAAGTGCTGCAGAGAAACCAATGAGGATTCAGAGATGGTTTTGGTTGCTGTGGGTTACTTCCCATTGCACACATTACCTGCATTGCCTTATTAAACAAATTGGGAAGAGTATCAACCATTGCTGCAAATATTTTAACAGAAAATAATAAGCCTGTACTAGCAGGTTCGAGAGTTGCTTGTCTACAACCAGCCACAATGGAGGCTACCATGTAGCATGATCATAGGCGTGCATAGGGGGTGTGCCAGGTGTGGCACACCCTAATCACTCTTTGTGGTGCCGATCTCCCCTACTGCCCCAGCTTCCCTGCAGTGCTGCTGGCTAACCTCCTTTCCTCCTGGCTGCTGCAGAGATTGTTTAAGGATGGCGAGTGAGGGGGAAAGGCATAGTCAATATGTAATTTACCAGCACCTTACTTTTCTAAATGAACCCGCTCACTCACTGTGGCCATTCAGAACTGAAGCATAGTAAACTGCATTTACTATGCTTCAGTTTGTGAATGAACAGGAAGCTGCTCAGCACAGAGCACATTCCATTCATTCACTGTCCCATACAGCTGAGGCTGCAAAGAAAGGCATGTGTGTTTACACTCATAGGTGTAGCCTATTGCATTAGGGTGTGCACCCCAAAGTTCAGTCATATGGTCCACCAGCCAATAAAAAAAGTTAAGCTGCAGCCATCTTGACTGATACATAAGCTATTTATACACATTTTTTGCCTGGTACAAAGACTGGAGCTGTTTGCAGTAATCTGGTAAGACGTAACAAATGGCTGATTACAAGCGTACCTAGAGGGGTGATAGACTGCGATAGAGGCCTCGGAATTTCTGCAGTTTGCTAAAAAAAAATCTGTTGCTTGAGTATGAAAATGACTGAAAAAAATAAAAAATAAAAAAAAAAAGCAAAGAATGAAAGAATCCTATCATTGTGCATATCTATAGTCATACCAAAAAAAAAAAAAAAAAAGAAGGCCACAGATACTAAAGGAGCAGCAACTACTGGCAGAACAGTCTTGTCAATGGCAACACTGGATGCTTCCACCCACTTTGAGGGAGAGAGGGTCACAACTGGTCAGGTTTTGATTTTGTGAAGTTTGGAAACAATCAAGAGCCCAAACATGTATATTCGATCATAAACAGGATAAAACAGCCCGTGTGTTTTGAGGGGCTTGCACAATGACCCCCCCCCCCCTCCCCCAATTAGGGATTAAAATGCTGTCCGGAAAAGACGGCAGTTAGTTGTAATGGTTTTGACTGGTGCCAGTGTCCTTTGCAGTGGAATTTTTTTTTTTTTTATTTCCTGTCCTGCAAAAATGACAAAAGAGGAATCTGACAAAAAAATCGATAAGCAAGTATATATTTTTTTTATTTAATAGCGACACACTGAAAGCTCACAATGCTTCCTTGCCTCTTTTTGTCTTGCCTCTGAGCATTTCTATGATAAATCCACCAGAATGCACAGTATATGGTATTCCTGTGCCCAGCACCCTCTAGTGGATTTAACATGGTAATGCGGAGAAAGTTGTTCAAGTGGAACTTTACCCATAAGAATTTGATAAAAATAAAAAAACATTTTCATCAAGGAACATACATTCCACATTAATAGTTATGCTAAAAAAAGAAAAAAATCAGCGTGTGCTGTAAATTGCCTCCAGCACAGTTACTGTTTCTGCTTGCTGGAGTCTGACATTTTGCTATAGCCCAGAGCCCAACAATAGAGAGCAACTGAGCATGTGCAGAGCAGGGTGAGACAGCGCATTACTGGATTTTAAACAGTTTAGGTACTTATTTTCTTATGTTTTACATAGCTACACCTACAAAAGGGGCCAGCATGAAGTGATCTAGCATAGCTTTATTTTCTGACTAAAGTTCCACTTTAAAGTGGTAGTAAACTCTGTTACACCACTTGTACCCACAGGTAAGCCTATAATAAGGCTTACCTTAGGATCAGTGAATATTTTCTAAACTTGCACAGTTTAGGAGTTATTCAGAGAACATGAAGGAAGGTTCGCCTTACAGTGTCAGACCTTCAGAGTCCATGCCGTAAACATGAGTGAGTGACATCTTTTTGCCCACAAACACTCATGTAAGGCCACCAACTCATAAGGAAGGCCATGGGAAGGATGTCAGCCATCTCATCAGTGACATTGCAGTGCTGGAGGGCTTCATTCAAAAGGTAAGTCTATTGTAATGCACTAGTATGCAATGTATACTAGCACATTATGACAATGCCTTGCAGGGAATTTTTTTTTTTTTTTTTTTTTAACCACTTGCCGTTTATTACGCTTTAACTAGCTCTGCTGGCAGGATAAAAAAGGACCTTTCTATTGGTTGCCCACTGTGCCAAGAGAGTGCCTGCAGAGAAATAAAGATTTGATAAAGGTTAGCGCCACACAAAGTTCCCCTTAGAGAGACAGTTATAATTTTGGTTGAAGTTGCCCTTAGGGATCCCCATTAACAAGACAATATTTTTGCCAAGGCTAAATTAAAAAAAAAAAAAAAAAACACATTTGTCCAAGAACTGAATTGGGTGCCATTGTCTATTCCTGTAGCAGCCAAAAATTGCCCTATAAAAGATGACTTTTTAAAAAGGATAGCAGCTTGCAAGGTTGATGTTGCTCATTTCCAAACACTCCAAATCACGTATTTTATGACCAGATTACTACAAGGGAAGCTCAGTACTTTGGTACCATTTGTTAAATCATAAGACACCTTGTAGTTCCACACGGTGGCCAGTTTTAGACATCAGCTTTGATTTGTACAGAACACAAGTTCCTTTGTGTATGGCTTAAACTAGTTCTGCAGCGTCATTCAACAAAACATCCATGAATGAAATGACCGACATCACTCAGCTGCAAGGCTTGAAGTTCCTAGTAAATATTAGTTTAGGTCATCCTGTTCTAATAAGTTAGAATTACACAAAACAAATTCCGTTCGCTCAGAAAAAAAAAAAAAAGGACACAATTTAAGAAAGTTCTCCTAAAACATCTCACTATTACTCCTAGAGAAAAAAAAAAATTAAAATGCATCGGGAAGACTGGATGTTATCTTATTCAAGGAGGATTTACATGTGCTTTATGCCCGTCTGTGATCCTGTGTGCTCCTGGATATACGGCCACAAAAAATATAAAAACATCGGCAACACCTATTTTCCATACGTATGATATTTTGAAAGGATATTTGCACTTTTAAATTAAGGAAAATCTACACCCAACATTCCTGGACACCCCTGACAAATATATATCAAGATACAGTGATACCTTGGTTCACAAACTTCATTTGTGAAATGGTCGAGAACTGAATCGGTTGAGAGGCAGAGGCAAGTTTTCCCCATAGGGTTCAATGTAAATCAGGTTAATCCGTTCTGAACTTTTTGTATGTGTATATATATATATATATACACACACACACACATACATACATACATACACACAAAATGATATATATAAAATTTTGTGTGTGTGTGTGTGTGTGTGTGTGTGTGTGTGTGTGTGTGTGTGTGTATGTATATATATATATATATATATATATATATATATATATATACACATACACATACACACACACACACACATACATACATATACACACACACACGAAATGCATGTACAAAAAAAGGATTTTAAACATGCATTACATACGTTTTTTTTACATTAAGCTGACCCCTTTATGTATACATCTTAAAAAAACAAACCTATAGCTCCTCTATAATCCTTGTTTGAAACAACCCCAAACCCCAATTTAAAATGACTAATCTAGGGGCCAGAAAACAGCACTGTGCACCCAGGAAAAGATCATCGGAGGGCATGATAAAGTTGTAGAATTCATATGAACTGTTTTTCCATGATTCCCAATGAAGTGAGCCCACCCTCATGGTAGTCGGGGGGCAGAAACCCTCATCTGAGTAGACAGGTTCACTGCTCTTCTCAATATGAATGTGTCAGAACAGGGAAGATGGCCGCGGCTCGCATTCGTGAACCAAGGCAGAGTTTGTGAACCGGAGCAAATATTAGTGAACTCTCTCCGTTTGTGAACAGAAGCATTCGTAAACAGAGGTATCACTGTAGCTTTATTATTATTAAGAAAACCCATCTGCCATTGGTCAGGGCAGTATTTTCTACTATACAGGCATACCCCACTTTTAAGTACACAATGGGGTTTATTTACTAAAGCTGGAAAGTGCAAAATCAGGCTCACTTCTGCATAGAAACCAAATGAGCTTCCAGGTTTTATTACCAAAGCTTACCGTAATTGAACAAGCTGGGGTTAGAAGCTCATTGGTTTCTATGCAGAAGTGAGCCTGATTTTCCACTTTCCAGCTTTAGTAAATAAACCCCATTGTGTACTTAAAAGTGGGGTATGCCTGTACTTCCCCTACATCCATTTAAAGTGCAGAATTTACACGCACAGCAGGAGGTGGAGAGTTGAAGTTACATTAGTGAGGAGAGCTCTGAGAGCCGATTGGAGGGAGGGAGGGATCACCCATCCATCCACAGAGCTCACAGGAACAGAGCTGAGGCTGTCCATCTGCTAGAGATCCCTCCTGTGTCACCATTTTTCTCTTGGTGTCTGGAAAATTGTCAGAAGTAACTCATGCGGATAGCAGAGGAACAAAAGCAGCAGACAGCTATGACACCTGCTCTGTATTGAGAGATATGCTTTGTTCATATTTCACGTCTGAGGTTAACAACCACTTTAAAAAAAACACAACGTTTGGGGGAGGTGGGTCAAGTATGACACAGACTCCACTACTCCTGTCCCCAGCTTATTACAGCCTAGACAACGGTAGCATTTTGTCTTGAATCAAACTAGTTTCATTAGCTTTTTTTAGTGATGCTAAAAGTGGCTTAAAAGGGGTTGTAAACTCTTGTTTTGTTTTTACAAAACATGTCTATACTTACCTGCTCTGTGCAATCATTTTGCACAGAGCAGCCCCGATCCTCTTCTTCTGGGATGCCCTGCTGGCGCTCCAGGCCCCTCCTCTTCTTTGCGTGCCCCCATGGAAAGCCGCTTTCCATGGGGGCAGCCGTACTGGCTAGCTACCGAGTCCCACTGCTGCATCCATTGACACAGACAGCATCACTGGATCATATCGGGCTCAGGTAAAGCTTTTTTTTGTTCCCCCTTTTAAAAGTTAAAAAACACAGTTATCCTTGAAAACAGACAGAGCTGCAAGAATTGGTATGGCCGTGTTTTATATTTGACCACTGTTATTCCTGAGCTTCTGAGAGGCAATTTTGGAGACAAGGTGCGGGTCTATAGTGAATCTAGATAATAAAAAAAATAAATAAAAAAAAAACACAATTCTGCTACTTCACACTGTCTTGCTAAACAGCAAAGATGATAAATCTCCCCCATTGTGTCCTGAATAATGTCCCTTATCATATCCTAGTAATTTAACTATGTAAACAATATAAGTGACCTACAATAAAATGAGTTTTTCAGTATTTGTTAACATTCTAATTATGCACAAGAGTCCATTCTGCTGTCGATATCCCAGTAGTCTCTATTTTTAAAGCGTTTGATGATGACCTTGCGGTTTTGCAGAAAGTAGCTCAATTTTCTTCCACCATTTTGTATATTTTTTAATCCAAAGAGTAGAAGCAAGATGTAAAAGCTGCAGGAACAGCAGCAGCGATGTAGAACCGAGGACCCACCCAGGGATCACCAAGTCCTTGAGGGATATAAAAAAAGATGGTTGAACCCTCCAGCATCCATTTAAAAAAAAAAAAAATGTATTTTCAGTTCTAAGTGGACCAGCCCTTCAAACTCTGCTTGGAAAAGAAGGTCTTTCTCTGCTCGATCATGTTTTCTTTCAAAATTAAAACTATAAAAAGAGACATAGCGTGGAGCAGGAGTGAAGAAAAAGGCATGTCAATGATCTCCGTGCCTGCCACAGGTGAGAGAGAGAGATGGCATTTTCTGTGTTTGCGCTCCTACATCTCATGTCTGTTTATGCCACTCTGAGGACAGAAAAAATAAATAAAAATCTTCCTCCATCTGGGTTACTGCCCTCCTCTGCCCTGCAGTTGTTCAAAGAGGCTGAGAGATGGGGACTGCTCATATGCCAAGCTCCTATAGAGACTCTGCTTGTAGGGAACTGCACCTAAAACAGCCATAAACAGACAGAGTCTGTCCCACTCCACAGTTAGGGTTACCGGCCTAAATAGGACTACCCTAAAAAGCAAAGTAATTAGCCCTTTTAATGGCCCAGCCATTATAAAAGAATTTTCAACTTGCCGGAAAATCCATGTGTAAAAAAAGGACCACAACTTTGTTTTGGTGGTATTTGATCACCTCTGCAACAATTTAAAAAAACATTTTTTTTTTACTTTCTGCTAGAATACACATCCAATAAAAAAAAAAAAAAAAAAAAAAAAAGTGATGGAGACGATCAGCGATTTTTAGCGGGACTGCAACATTGTGGCGGATACCTGACACTCTTTTGGTGACCAGTGACACGAATACAGTGATCAGTGCTAAAAATATGCACTGACACTGTACTAATAACACAGGCAGGGAGGGCACAAAGGGTTAAGTGTGTCCCCTAGCTGGTGCTTGCTAACTATGTGGGGAATGCTCAGACTGGGGAAATACAGAGATCAGTGTTCCTGTTTAGCAGGAACACAAGATCTCCATGTTTCTCCTCTGTCAGGCAGATCACTATTCTGCCTCTCTGGGGAAAGATCATGGGTGGCCAGCGGACACTCCGTCCGCTGGACCCACTGATTGGCTCCCCCTCTGTCCAATCAGCGCACGCGCGCCACCAGAGGCTACTGCATGAAGCGACATACAGGTACGGCGTTTCCGCAGTAAATGTGGGGAAGGCGGTCCGGAAGCAATTGAAGGACACCTGCACTTTCATTAAAAAATAAATAAAAATAAAATGCTGCTCACACACACCTTCCTCATCAATTTGGTGACGACACACTGACCTCATAGGCATAGGTTTGATTTTTGACATGCGTCGCCCTTCCATGCGCTCCTTGCTGCAAAGGCCAGTTATAGGTTGGGGTGGTTGCCAATTGTTTGTACGGTTGGAGAATTAGCGAGGGGACAGGCTGGATACCTTCGCTGCCATTGTGCTATTGCTGGGTGTTCAGTGGTGGGTCCCTATACCTTTAAAGGAGGAATGGGCTCCAACGCAGGAGACTCTTATATTTATAGGAGTTAGGACTGCAGTACACTGGGGTGCCGTGACGTGGCCGATGTGGCTTACACATGCATTTGCTTTTTAATAGAAACGGTTAGACAGGGGTCAATTCAGTTAGTTGCAGGCTGGCAAGTGAGCTGGGAATTTGTGTTTGTTGTTTTTTGAAATGCGTCACCCTTCTATCTTCTCCTTGCTGCAAAAGGCCAGTTATAGGTTGGGGTGGTTGTCATTTGTTTGTCTAGTTGGGGAAATGGTGAGGGGACGCACTGGATGCCTTTGCTGCCATTGTGTTATTGCTTGGTGTCCAGTGCATCCCTAAACCTTTAAGGAGGGGTTGTCTCTCTCCAAGCATACTTGCCCTTAATCGTTCCATTATTATATATGTGCTCCAACATAGGAGACTCTCATATTAGGACTGCAGTACACTGGGGTGCCGTGACGTGGCCGCTGCGGCTTACGCATGCATTTGAAAATGTGTGCCAACTAAACCACTTTGGTTTTAAACATTAACTGTTTGACAGGACAATTCAGTTTGATGCAGGCTGGCTAGTAAGGGAGCTGGACATTTGTGTTTGATGTTTTTTGACCTCATAGGCAGACTTCAGCATAAAACACTGAGCATTTGAGATTATCAGTGCTGCTCATGTGGGTCATTTTTAAAGTGCAATCACTGTGTTTTAATGCAAAAATCAACATTTCTTCCATGTAGATATTCCAGGTTTGGGGGCTTGCACTGAATGTTGGCGCAATATTTGGACAAAGAGCTTTGTGAGGTGTCAGTCCATGATCAAGCACTGGGCACTTTCTGCCAACTGAAGAGTTTCCAGCCTGCTGGATGAACTCCGTATTCAAATATTTATTTTGTCTCAAAGTAAAGGATGATGGTATGCCTGCATGTAGATTTTCCTGAGTCAAGAGGAGTCCTGGCAGTGGTGGGAAGCACCGAAACAAGAAGTCACAACCGCCTGCAAAATCCAAGTCAGCACAGACTTACGGGCCTACTAAAAAAAACACTCAAATAATTGCATTTTATTTTGCTGAATATCACCCTACTTCAGCTCTTCATTTTTCTCCTATTAATAAAAGTGTGGAGTAGAAAGATACAAAACTGAGCTGCTCAGCTCTACTAAAAGGGCAGAGCAAATCATCAGCGACATCCTCACCCTACCAGCAGAAAGTTTCTAAAAACAATAACGATGACCCCAGAGTGGCTTCAAAACAGTCAGAGGTGAGATTTCCAATAAAAACTGTGCTCAAAAACCTTCCATCTTAGTAGCAATGGTTCTCAAAAAATCTTCCCAAATGACTTGTGTTAAAGGTTTTTCTGGTTCCGGGAACACAATCCAATCAATCACATTGTCTTCCACATCGGATGAGGTTTGATACTCTTGTCCTTCACTGCACTCAAAACGGTTTCCAAACAATATAATACATGGACCTTTAGATTACTAAATAGATCATTACTGATAGCGAAGCCACCCTGAGGACCATGGTGCGCAGATTCACAAAACTCCGGACTCCGATATCATCTGCTAAAAGTTTTCAGATGGTCAATGTGAAGATAGTGAAACTAAATTCAGATCACCCTACTGGTATTCCACTAAACGCCAAATCCAAAATGTGAAATTCAGCTCAGTTATCAAATTAAAAAAATCAAAACAAGATAAAAATGCTGGGTCTGCAACCACTGGAACGTCTGCGATTCCTTGTTTAAAATGTGGACATTGCAGATTTACCATCAGAATCGGAAGAGGACACAAGATTTCCCTTTTTTGTGTTTACAAGTTTTGTCAATGTTTACCAGAAAGAGTTCCAATATCTGAAGCTTATTATAAAATTAGATCGTCAGTTAAAAAAAAAAAAAAAAAAAAAAGAAAAAAGGAAGAATTCTCATTCTTAGATGCAAAACGGCCAAAAGTCTTTAAGATCACATCAGAAAAAAAAAATAATGGAATTGGTTAAAAGCTAGGCGGCTAGGTGTGAGGCTCTAAAATATTTATGTCCCGGCCTGTTTCTCTTCATCTGTCTGCTTCTTCTGTTGTTGAAGCTGGGCGTAAGCAACTGCATCACCCCTGTAGAGAAGAAAGACAATTTGTCGTGTCACCTTATCACCACACCAATGTGATTGACAGCACGAATAATGCAGGAGCAGAGCTGGGAAAGCTGGGGGGGGGGTTCTGGTACTTCAATGCTGAGATCCTTCAGCATAAGAAGGGTTGTTCTTCAAACACAAAGGACCCCAGGAACCATATAGTGGGGAAATTATTATTTGATCCCCTGCAGAGTTTGTAAGTTTGCCCACTTAAAGAAATGAAGGGTCTATAATTGTTATCATGGGTGTATTTTAAATGATAGAGACAGTATATCAATCAAAAATCCAGAAAAAAAAAAAAAATAAAAAAAACACACGATACAAATGCTATAAATAGAGTTGCAGTTCAGTGAGTAAAATAAGTATTTACTCAAGTACTTGGTGGAGAAACCCTTGTTGGCAAGCACAGAGGTGCTTATTTCAGTTGGTTACCAGGTTTGCACACATCTCAGGAGGGATTTGGTCCATTCTTCTTTACAGATCTGCTCTAAAGTCTTAGGCCCCTTTCACACTTATACGACTTGTCCCACGATTTGGGACTGCAAAGTAGCATGACAACCAATGCCCATGATTTGCAATGTCAGCCATTCATATTAGTACGATTTCAAGTCGTTCCGACTTCAAAGTAGTCCCTGCACTACTTTGGTCCGATTTTGATGGCACTTACACAGGCATTCCTAGAAATCGCGGCAAAATCGTGCGACTTTAAAGTCTTAAGGTTTCTTGGCGTTTTGCTTGGCAACTTGAAGTTTCAACTACCTCCATACATTTTCTACCGTGCATCTGGAAAGTATTCACAGCGCTTCACTTTTTCCACATTGTTATGTTACAGCCTTATTCCAAAGTGGATAAAATTCAAAAAAAAGGATTCCTCAAAATTCTAGAAGAAATAAATACTTATTCACAGAATTGTCCCGTAGCCACTCCTTTATTATGTCGGCTTTGTTTTTAGGGTCGTTGTCCTGTTTGAAGATGAACCTTTACCCCAGTCTGAGGTTCCAGAGCGCTCTGGAGCAGGTTTTTGTCAAAGATGTCTCTGTACATTGCTGCATTCAGCTTTCCCTTGATCCTGACTAGTCTCCCATTTCCTGCTGCTGAAAAACATTTCTACAGCATGATGCTGCCTCCACCATACTTCACTGTAGGGATGGTATTGGCCAGGTGATGAGCGGTACCTGGTTTCCTCCACACATGGCGCTTGAGGCCAAAGAGTTCAATAATGGTTTCATCAGACCAGAGGAGAATTTTGTTTCTCATGGTCTGAGAGGCCTTCAGGCAAACTCCAGGCGGGCTGTCATGAGCTTTTTTACTGAGGAGTGGCTTCCGTCTGGCCACTATACCATACAGGCCTGATTGGTGAAGTGCTGCAGAGATGGTTGTTCTTCTGGAAGGTTCTCCTCTCTCCACAGAGAAACGCTGGAGCTCTGTCAGAGTGACCATCGGGTTCTTGGTTACAGCCCCGACTAAGGCCCTTCTCCCCCGATCGCTCAGTTTGGCCGGGTGGCCCACTCTAGGAAGAGTCCTTGTGGTTCCAAATTTTATCCATTTACGGATGATGGTATCATTGGGAAATGTTTCTGCACCCTACTCTAGATCAGTGCCTCGATACGTCATAGCTTGGTTTGTGCTCTGACATATGGGCCTTATATAGACAGGTATGTGCCTTTCCAAATCATGTCCAATCAACTGATTTTTCCACAGGTGGACTTCAATCAAGAGGTAGAAGCATCTCAAGGATGATCAGTGAAAACAGGATGCACCTGAGCTCAAGGCTGTGAATACTTAATTTAGATTTTTATTCCTTTTTTATTTTCAATAAAATTTGCAAAGATTTCCAACTTACTTAAAGTTGTCATTGTGGGGTATGGTTTGTAGAAGTTTGAGGAAAATAATGAATTTAATCCATTTTGAAATAAGACTAACATAAAATGTGGAAAAAGTGAAGCGCTGTGAATACTTTCTGGATGCAGTGTATAGGATTAGGCTGCTTTCACACTGAGGCGCTTTGCAGGCGCTAAAGTGCTAAAAATAGCTCCTGCAAAGTGCCCTGAAAGAGCCGCTCAATGCACTCCAATGTGAAAGCCCAGAGGGCCCCTTCCCATTGAAAACAATGGGGCAGCGCTGCAAACCCTCCTGCAAAGCGCCCCTGCAGCGGCGCTTTGCGGGCGGTTTTAAACCTTTTTTGCCCGCTAGCGGGGGTTAAAACTGCCCCACTAGCGACCGAAAAGCGCCGCTAAAACGGCAGTAAATCATCGCTAAATATAGCGCCGCTTTACTGCCAGCGTGCTCAGCGCCCCAATGTGAAAGTAGCCTTAAGGTCTGGAGACTGACTAGGCCACTCCATGGCCCTAATGTGCTTCTTTTTGAGCCACTCCTTTGTTTCCTTGGTAGTATGTTTTGGAAAACAGAGGGTAGTGGTGTTGTCACATAGTATCTGTGATAACAAAAATTCCATCAGATTAGTCCCTTTTATGAAGTTCTTAGTATGAATGAAAAGGTGCTGAGAAAGACTTGTATATAGTTTGCAGCAGTCCATAAACCAGGGAAAGCTTTCAGGAGGGAAGTTGCAGATTCCAAGATATGCAAAAGAAGAGAACAGGCGCCCCTAGGTTAGAACTTGTGGCATTTTAATAAACTACAGGTGCAAATATCCACTTACATCAATCATTGGAGGTATGTTTTGGGTCATTGTCATGCTGGAAGACCCATTCACGACCCATCTTCAGTGTTCTGACTATGGGAAGAAGATTTTACAATACATGACCCCGTCCATTGACCCCTCAATGCGGCAAAGTCAGCCTGTACCTTTAGTAGAGAAACAGCCCCAAAGCATAATGTTTTCATTGTAGGGATGGTGTTCTTAGGTTCCTAGTCAGTATTTTTCTTCCTCCAAACAGGACGAGTTGAGTTAATGCCAAAGAGCTCAATTTTGGTCTCATCTGACCACAGCACTTTCTCCCAATCCTTCTCTGAATCATTTAGATGTTCACTGGCAAACTTCAGATGGACCTGTACATGTGCCTTCTCGAAAAGGGGGACCTTGCAGGCGCTGCAGGATTTCAAATCCATGGCGGAAAATTGTGTTACAAATGGTTTGTTTGGTGACTGTGGCCCCAACTGCCTTGAGATCATTTACAAGCTCCTCCAGTGTAGTTCTGGGCTGATCCCTCACTTTTCTTATGATCATCCTTACCCCATGAGGCAAAATCTCTTTCATGGAGCTCCACACAGAGGGTGATTAATGTTTATTTTGTATTTCTTCCATTTGCAAATAATCGCTCCATCAGTTGTCGCCTTCTCACCAAGCTTCTTGCTGATAGTCTTGTAGCCCATTCCAGCCCTGTGCTGATCTACAATCTTGTTCCTGATTTCCTTTGACAGCTCTTTGGTCTTGCCATGATGGGGAGTATGAAAAAATAGAAGAAAGATTCTATGGACTGGTGTCTTTTATACACATAACATGTTGCCGTTAGGAGCACCTTCCTAAATGGACAGGACTAATCTGTGTACCACATGGGCACATACTGCAGCCAGTCTGTGGGAGCCAGAATTATTGTTGGTTGGTAGGGGGGTCAAATATTTATTTTACTCAATTTATATCATGTGTTTTTTTCTGGATTTTTGGTTTATATTCTGTCTGTCTATCATTTCAAATACACCTATGATAACAATTATAGACCCTTCATTTCTTTGCAAGTGGGCAAACGTACATAATCTGCAGGTGATCAAATAACACATTTTCCACACTGTATATGGTCTGTGCATGGTTGATGAGGCAGGTTTGTATCCGAGTTGGGGGAGAGGAGGGTGTTAGTGAGAGGGTTACAGGGAGGGTTAGTGTTATGGGGTTCATAGGGTTGAGCATCTTTCTGCACCAAGACCTCTGTGCCAATAACTACCAGCATTGATCTTCCAGTAGTGAAAGCCAACATACCAGGCAAAAGAGATCATTACATCAAGACAGCGGAGTTCAACCCCTTTGGATAGATAGACAATACAATAACAGTAGTGTGAGGTTAACTAAATTGTGTTATTTTAGGTTTACAAAAGGGTGTTATGTGGCTGGTGGGCATAAAAATACCACTTACGTAGGCAGTACCCATTGGGGAAGTGTGCAATCATTATTTGGATTTGTAACAGCTGTGACAGTTGGAAAAATGAGGAATTCTGTTAGAGATCTCTCACCATTGGAGCCTCCAGAGATACAAGAAGCTGGCAAGTGACTGAACTTAAAGCGGAAGTAAACCCATCGATTTAACAGTCTAAAAAAAAAAAGGCATGCCGTGAATGCTAACTGCACATTGGCTGTGCTCTCAACCAAACAGTCAAACCATCCAATGGCTGGTGTCATAATGGATCACATGTGCAGCACTGTGGCAGTTGAAGATTAAAACAGAGGCAAAGATGGCAGCTTCCTTGGCTGAAAACGATAGGGGGGTTTACTTCCACTTTAAAAGCAGCCACATAAAGCTGAAATATGCATCTAAAGAAAAATATATGACTTTTATCTATAACAACTTACTTCTTCCCCAGAGCAGACAGTCCATATAAGACTCCAGTTGCAAAGGCGATAGCGTTACCAAAGAGGGTAGTAATTGTGAAGCTGAGGAAAATGGGAAACAGCGCCATCCTGTGGTAAACAAGGACAAAAGGTGAATAAGTGTATGTGAATGGCTGCACAGTGATGACATAAGCAGAAGCCTGTACTACCGATTACTAGTAGTTGACAGTAAGCTGTCGATAACCGTTCTGGAGGCGTCCTACCCAGAACAATACAGTGACATGTAGCAGATGGGTGTCAACAGCGATAGGCTGCTGCATATATGCCTTATGCTGTAGTTAAACCATGACCAGTTAGGGGGCTCTGGGACATAATTCATGTGCCATAAAATCCATCTCTACTGAGGACAGTCGTGGTACCAATCTGTGTGACAGAGCTGCCATAAATTGCAATTTGAGAATAGATCACCAGACACACTTGTTTCAACATCAGTGCTTTGTAAAATGTAACACAACCATTGATACATTGTATTAGCTGAGCCTCTCAGAAGCAACCAGTTACCATTTATCCACCACTTCCCTACTGGGCCAATTCTGACATTTCTCTGCTACATGTAAAAATCATCTTTTTAATTTTTGCCAGGAAACTACTTAGAACCGCAAAACATTATAATAACTGGAGAATAAAATGGTGGCTGTTGCATATTTTTATGTCACACAATATTTTTGCAGCAGTTTTTCCAAACATAATTTTATTTTTTTAAAGTAAATAGATACCCAACATATCACACGTTAAAATTGGGCGCACTCGTGGAATGGCACTAAACTTCAGTACTTAAAAATCTCCATAAGCTACACTTTAAAATTTTTACAGGTTACCAGTTTAGAGTTACAGAGGGGGACTTGTGCTAGAATTATTGCTCTCGCTCTAACGTTCACAGCGATAACTCACGTGTGGTTTCAATGCCATCTACATATTGTTCATTTTATTTTTTACACTTTCCCCTTTCATTTTTTGATCACGTTTATTACAAGGAATGTAAACATCCCTTGTAATAGGAATATGGCATGACAGGTCCTCTTTATGGAGAGATCTGGGGTCTACAAGTCCCCACATCAATCCTGTATGCTAGAAAGCCTGAGGAGTAGATTAGGTCCACAGCCAGCTCTATGGCGAACCACTGCCGGAGGATTCATTCTCCGGCTCCCCGATCGCATGGGAGAGACTGGAGAAATACTGGAGGGTGTCTCTCCCTACCCCCTCCTCCCCCACCCCCCGCCACCACCTGTAAAAGCAATCAAATGACTAAACAGCCGCTAAGGTGGATTTTACATGTCAGAAAATCGCCAGCTGGAAAAAAATAAAAAAAAAGATATCTGAATGATGCATCTAGCTGCAGGCATCATTCGGATATCTCCACTCAAAGTCCAGGACATCCTACAGATGGGAAGTGGTTAATGAGTTTTAAATGCATAAATTATATGATTATACATTTTTTTTTTTTTTTTTTGTACACAGTTTCTTTAAACATTTTTTTTTTAATCACTATCATGTAAACATCCCTTGTGACAGCAATAGGCAGTGACAGGTACTTTTTAATGGAGAGATCTGTGGTCTATCAGACCCCAGATGTCTCCTCTGCCCTTACAAGCATCTGATCACACCACGATCGGCGTGTTCAGATGCTTTGCCTATTCAAAAATGGTGCGGTTTACATCCAGGAAACTGGAAGTGACAAAATGTTTGTTGTTTCCAGTTTTGTATATCCTAGAAATCATTGGAGACCTTCTGGTCCTCAACGATCTCTATGGTCAGCCGGCAAAAATACCAGCTGCGATCCTGTGTTCTCCCATGGGAAGGGAGAGCCCAGGAAGGCAGCAGAAGGCGGGACCCCCTCCTGCTGCATGTAAAAGCAATCCAGCAGCTAATTAGCCGTTAGGATCACTTTTACAAAAAAAGAGAGTTGTTGGCTGCCAAATTAAGATACAGGGATGATGTCTGTAGCTGCAGGCTGGTATAACCACTGCAACTCAGATGTACATGGATAGGTCAGACCTTATAACTATAATAGGAAAATGTTGTTTCCGTTTATGGTTTGAAAAAAAGTTTGTAGCAAAATTGTTAAAAATTTGAGAGAGTTAAAATACCTTTTTTGTGAAACAGGCAATTTTGTTGTATCAATGTACTGTATTTAAATCGGTGTATAACACGCACCTTAATTTTAAGAGGGAAGTTTCAGGGAAAAAAATAAAATAAAAATGTAAATAAACAACTTAATTAACTAAGGGTCATTGCCCATCTACAGCCTCACCAGTGCCCATCAATGCAGCCTCACCAGTGCCGGATTACAGAGTCTGGATCCCCTGTGTACTCGGTGCTCACAGTCACACACAGTCCCGCCTCCTATGATAGACAGAACACTGGTCCAATGCTGGAACATGTGACGTCTATGCCAGGAGGCGAGACTGTGTGTGACTACACAGGAGATCCCGGCTCTGTGTAATCCGGCGGCGCTTGCACCCTCCTGCCCCACTGAGGCAGCCAGGTATTGGCGTGTAACACGCACACATGATTTGCCCCTATTTTCAGGGGGGAAAAGTGCGTTTTACCTTTATTTTTCTTCCCTTTTGTATGTGCTAAAATCTTATATAAAGAATAATAATAAAAAAAAAAAATTAAAAAAATATTACATACACGCACACACACACCTCAATTCCACCATATTTAAAAATGATCGCTGGTCAAACTGGTAAACAATTTGCATTATTTCTACTTTTTTCCCCTTAACGTTTCTGGAAACAAAAATAATAAAAAATGCCTACAAAGAGGATCCTGCTTGCCTACTGAACATGTTTGATCAGGCTCTGGAACTACACAGTTTTTTGTAAATCTAGTTAAAATTGTATGCATAACACATTTCCTTATCTCTGGTTTCGTACCCGCAGTAAAACAGGGCCTTCTGCCAAGGCCGCAATCGGTCGGCTTTGTTGGAGACAGTATTTGCAAATTCGATGAACTGGCAGCAAAATGGAGCCTCGCAGAGAAAAAGAACGAGTGCATTCACCCTGCAGGGGGTCAATAAAATAAATGAAAGTCAGATGAATATAAAATTGTGATTATAGTAAAGATTGTGAAATTTGTACATTGTGAATTTTAAAAACATATGTATAGGTGTATATTTGGGGAAGATATTCTCCACACACAGCCCACTTCCTGTCTAGTATTCTGCCAACTGCTACCAGGTAGGCTCCCTTTGGTCTAAAATGATGGCGGACAAAGCCTGCACAGTAAAGGGCTTCAGAGTAGAACTAAAAAAGGCAAAAACTTGATTTTTTGGTTTTGAATAGAGTGGAGAGGGATTAGAACACAGTTTGTATTGCTGTCTGTACCCTCATTGAGTAGAATTCCCCCTCTCTATTTGTCCTGTTTACCATTTTCATTGCATCTGAAAGTAAAAAGATGTTCCCAGAAAATAGTGGGGAAATCTTCAAATGGAGACACTAGTTCTGGTGACCAGGGGGGGTGGGGGTCCCCAATGAATTTCCTTATTTTGCAGGGATTTCCTCTCACTTCCTGTTTGGCTATGGGACAGGAAGTGAAGGGAAATATCTGCAATGAGACACAGATGGGAGGGGAAAAAAAAAATAAAAAATCTGACAGAGGTTATAACCCTTTACTCTAAACAAAATGAAAAAAAAAAAAAAAAAAAAAAAAAAATAAAGTTTTGCTCATAGTTCTACTTTAAATGTGAAATCTCAGAGTTGAGGGTTTCTACCCTGTAAATGTTATCAGGAATTCTCTTCAAAGGGTTGTAAAGTCAGAAGGTTTTTATCTTAATGCATTCTATTCATTAAACACTTGTCGACTGACTCACGCCAAAATACGTCAGCAAAAGTAGCACGGGTGCACAAAACAACATACCCATACGCCACTGCGTCATCAGAGGCCGGCGGCGTGTGCCGCGGGAGTGTGTCCGCGGGTCCCGTGGACTCGGTGTCCACCGGTGGCCCGCGATCATGACATGGAGATGTAAACAAGGCATTTCCCTGTTCCACTTAGCAACAGGACAGGAATCTACTGCTCCCTAGTGTTTAACCCCCTTCCCTGCCAGTGACATTTACACAGTTATCAGTGCATTTTTATATTTTATATATAAAAATCGCAGATCGCCGCCATTACTAATAAAAAAAAAAAAAAATGAATAATAAAAAAATGGCATAAATCTATCCCCTATTTTGTAGACATGATAACTTTTGCACAAAATCAATATACGCTTATTTACCAAAAATATGTAGAAGAATACATATCGGCCCAAAGTGGAGGAAGAAATTCGTTTTTTTTTTTTATATATATTTTTTTGGGGATATTTATTATAGCAAAAATTAAAAAAAAATATTGCTATTTTTTCCAAAATGGTCACCCTTTTTTTGTTTATAGTGTAAAAAATTAAAACTGCAGATGTGATCAAATACCGCCAAAGAAAGCTCTATTTGTGGGGGGAAAAAAAAAGGACGTAAATTTTGTTTGGGTACAGCGTTGCACGACCACGCAATTCTCAGTAAAAGTGACGCAGTGCCGTATCGCAAAAAAGGGCCTGGTCAGGAAGGGGTAAATCCTTCCGGGGCTGAAGTGGTTAAGATAAAAAAAAAGCCTTCTGTGTGCAGCAGCCACCCCCAATACTTACTTGAGCCCCCTCTCTGTCCATCGATGTCCACGAGGCTCTCCCTCCTGATTGGCTAAGACACAGCAGCAGCGCCATTGGCACTGCTGTTGAATGGCAAGATGTCTGCAGAACTTCAGATTTTGGATAGTGTTATACCCTTCCTTATACTATACCCCCATACAGCACAGGTAGGGGTGCAGATTACAGGCAGATGCAAAAGCATAAGACCTATAGGTCAGTTCCTGCACATACTCACATCATAAAGACGCCAGCTGCAATATTCAATGGACTGATGGTGATGCAGTTCCATAGGCCCGCCACAGCACAGGCTGCAAAATAAGAAGACAGACAAAACACAGTTATTACCCAAACTGTCAGTCACAAATCCTTATAATTGTAATTCTAAGCAGCATGTCAACTTTTGGTTAACTTCAGAAGACCCCCATAGACATAATATCCTTGTGCCTATCCCTACCCAACACAACAGAGTGTCATTACTACCCCGGGACTTATGGATACTCATGGGACCACCTCTTGAACAAAAAGCTGAAACACCTCAATAGTCTCTGCACAAGACCGCCTTGATTAACCCTTTCATGATGGTGTATGCATACATGTGACAGCACACCAGGGGTTCCACATATACGAGTATAGATGGTGCCGCTACCTTGTGTCGGGAACGCACTCACCCCCCGACTCAGGCAGCTTTGTGCCCAAGCTGGTTAATGCTTTGAATTATGAGCTGGTAGGATGGGCTCCCAACCATGTGATCGCTGTGACGGTTAATGATCGAGAACCTGCCTGCCAGACTTGAGTGTTAAGAATCTAAACTAAATCCATGTAATAAGTGATAAAACCTCAATATTAGGTCAACCACCTGCGCCTTTAATCAGTCGGGAATATGTGGACAAGACAAAAAAAAAAAAACTCCTCCTTATGATATAACTGAATAGATCTGAACCAACTCTATGGTCATTGGTGATGTCCCACATCTACTTACAAACAGGATTCTGTTGGAGTTTTTTTTGGAGAAAAAAATATGACAAAAAAAAGGAAGACATTTCTACAAGTGAATGAAAATATCTATTGATCCTGCTTGAAATCCAATGAGCACCAGCTTCCTGTGCACTTTATTTTCACTGTATGAATTCACCAAACACAATTATTAGCCCTGTCCATGTTCTTCCCTGCTGGACTACAGATCACTGTAATGTTCTAGAGATAAGGAGAGGGGGCAGTGTTCTGTAGTCCAAATCAGTGCGTGGGCAGGCTAGGGTGACAACAATGCTCCTCCATAGTGCTGTCACTCAGGGCAGGAAGTATGTTACTGGCAGGATCACCAGGTGAGAAGAAATAAAAGTCTGGAAAGCTGCAATATAATACATATTTGCGCTGGTGTTCAAATACACTTCAACTATTTATTTACTTACCATCTGCACAATAAAGCATCAGTCCCCACACTTGGCCTATAGCTATAAGTAGGGTTGCCCCGATACCACGTTAAGACCAAGTACAAGCACCGATACTTTTCTCAATTTCTCGCCAATACCTTTTTTTTTTTTTTTATAATGTCATGCGACAGTGGCATTATTATGCAGCACTGATAGGTGGCACTGGTGAGGTGTGTCAGTAGTTTATTTTTATTTTTTCTATTTTATTTTTTACTATTTAATTTTTTTAAATTAGGGGGGGGGGGGAGTGGAAGGTGTCTTTTTTTTTTTTAATTTAGTTTTTATTATTTTTTACAAAATTTTACTTTTAAATATTAAAATTACCAGGTTTTTTTTTTTTTTTTTTTTTTTACATCAACCATGTTGGGGGAGGGGGTGGGGGCTTTGGTGAGATATCAGGGGTCTAAACAAACCCCTGACATCTCCCCTTTGAGACAAGGAAAGGGACTGAGGACACAGATTCTTCAGTCCCTTTCTCTGTACCTCAGCTGCACTGAAGATGAATGGACAGGAGACAGAGGCTCCTCCCCATTCATAAAACGGAAGAATCGTAAACACAGTTTACTATGCTCAGTTATGAATAGACAGAGTCTATTCAGAAAAGGAAAAAGAGTCGGTAAATGACATATTTACCGGCTCCTTCCTCCGCTCTCCATCCTGAAAGATCTGGGACAGGGGGACCAGAGTAGCACACGGAGTACACAGGGGGGGGGGGGGGGGTTGGGCGGTCAGAGGACACAGTCGGCTGTGCAGCGGGTGAGAGGGATTTACAATCTCCCTGTGTGGCTTTCAATAAAGCAACTGAAAACCATGAGGATGAGGAAGGAGGAGGAGGAGGAAGAGGAAGAGGAAGTAGGAGCTCTCAGATGCTTTGTTGAAAGCCACACAGGGAGATGGGTGATTGTAACTCCCCCACCACCACACCCATCATCCCTGTCTGTTCAGGTATCGGGTCAAGCATCGAAGCATTTGCACAAGTATTCGTGCAAATGCTCGGTATCGGTGCAACCCTAGCTAGAAGGAACAGGCAGATATAACAGCACACATAGTTGTTATAACGGTTGGGTCGCCATTATGTAACTGATATAACCCGTCTATCCTGAGTGTATTGTCCTATGGCAGCAGATTGGCCTGATCTAGCATCCTGGCTGGTAAAATTATCCAGCTTCTCAAAAGCTTTCATTTTTGTTTTTAGGTACACATTCCTTCATGTTTAACAATCCCCAACTACAAAATGTAACAATTTTGCAGATTTTGATTGCTCGGTATGTGTGTCCCTTTAATCGAAGAGTGCAGCAGAAAACAAAGGCTTGAGCAGGGAGGGGAGAGTCTTTCGGAAATGAAAACCAGCATTGTGTGATGGCGAGTGCTCATTAATTCTGCATGGCACATACGATACACCCACTCTTCTCAGCTGACAGGGCACAGCAGGGGGACACAGCTCCAAGTCCTCTCTGCTGGTGGAACATCAGACGCACACGGGTGACAAACAGGGACACAGTACGGCGTGGGAACAGAGAGGCTGGGGTGCGTATAATTATTGCAGGGCGTCAGCTGAGACCGTGCAAACATGCATGTCTTATGCAACCAGGTTAGGTTAAATAAAGAAAAAGAACTTCCATCTAACTGTAATGCAGGCAGAAAAAAAAAAAAAAAAATAAAAATAATAATAAATAATAATAAAATAATAATAATATGGTAGGAACAACCTAATTAAAAATCAGCATATTACTTTACAGCTGATCTCGGGGAAACATTATAAAAATAAATAGATACCTACAATTAAAAAAAAAAAAAAAAAAAACACTCTACCCTTGCAGTTGGGCTTCCCCCATGCTTGTTTCTGTCTAAGGTACCATTAAAAAGCATAAAAACGTTTACTTTTGCTTATTTCTTGCTCCTCCAGCAGCCACCCATCTCCTTCTCCCTCTAATGCTTTAGGATGTGGGGTCAAGCGCTTGACTTCCTCACTTACAATGTAGGACTGCTGCTCCTGCATTGTACGTGATGACGTCAGAGTGCTACTGATGTGCAGTGTCAGACTTCGGAGGAGAGGAGGAGACTGCAGGAGCAAGTGATGAGGCAAGAAAAAAATAAAATAAAATTTATATATTAATATATTAAGTTATATAAATGTAAAATTTATTCTAAATATATTAGAAATATATTGATATAAATAAAATAAAAATAGTACACACACATTTCTACCCCCCCCCCCCCCCCCCCCCCAATACTGTTTTTTGGGTTATTGATTTTTTTTCAATTGTTATACATTTAAGATATATTAATTAAAATTGAACCATGGCCAAAAACAACATGAAAGTATGCTGGAGTTTGACAATAGCATTGACACTGCGGTTTTGTTTTTTCCAATTCATTGCCGTAATAGAATTTCTTTACCTCCTGAATCAGTCAATAACTCCATTATTCTTTGATTTTGACCATAGTTCCACTTCAAGCTGCAGCCTCACTTACATGGAGAGATGGGAGAGATCAGGTGTGCTGACATTGCGCAACTGTGCAATAAATAAATGTCACCCAAATGACTTGACAAAACTATTTTTGGATGGATGCGGGTCTAGATGAGGGGGTGGGGAGAGGGCTGAAGGATCATTACTGGAAACCAAAAGACATATCATGTCTAATGCTACCGAGCAGCTGAGGAACTACAAATTCCAGAACATCCCGCAAGAGTCAGTGTCCAGCAGTGCTGGCTGAAAATTCTGCTTTCCATGGTTGCATAAACCTTTTAAAAAAAAATGTTTTGAAGTGGTCTTGTGACCTTGCCCATTCCCCTTTTTTTTTTTTATTTAATTTTTTAATACTGACCCTATGAATCCCTGCACACCACAGTGTCTTGCAAAAGTATTTACACCCCTTGGCTTTTTACCCATTTTGTTAAATTGCAGCCTTTAGTTCAATGTTTTTTTAATCTGAATTATATGTGATGGATCAGAACACAATAGTCTAAGTTTGTGAAGTAAAATTAGAAAAATATATACATAAAAAAAAAAAATATTTCAGATATAAAAAAAATGATAATTGGCATGTGCATATATATTCACCCCCTTTATTATGAAGCCCATAAAAAGCTCTGGTGCAACCAATTACCTTCAGAAGTTACATAATTAGTGAAATGATGTCCACCTGTGTGAAATCTAAGTGTCACATGATCTGTCATTACATATACACACCTTTTTGAAAGGCCCCAGAGGCTGCAACACGTAAGCAAGAGGCACCACTAAGCAAACACTGCCATGAAGACCAAGTAACTCTCCAAACAAGTAAGGGACAATGTTGTTGAGAAGTACAAGTCAGGGTTAGGTTATAAAAAAATATCCAAATCTTTGATGATCCCTAGGAGCACCATCAAATCTATCATAACCAAATGGAAAGAACATGGCACAACAGCAAACCTGCCAAGAGACGGTCGCACACCAAAACTCACAGACCGGGCAAGGGGGGCATCAGAGAGGCAGCACAGAGACCCAAGGTAACCCTGGAGGAGCTGCAGAGATCCACAGCAGAGACTGGAGTATCTGTACATAGGACAACAATAAGCTGCATGCTCCATAGAATTGGGCTTTATGGCAGAGTGGCCAGAAGAAAGACATTATTTTCAGCAAAAAACAAAATGTCACGTTTTGAGTTTGCGAAAAGGCATGTGGGAGACTCCCAAAATGTATAGAAAAAGGTGCTCTGGTCTAATGAGACTAAAATTGAACTTTTTGGCCATCAAAGAAAATGCTATGTCTGGCGCAAACCCAACACATCACATCACCAAAAGAACATGGTGGTGGCAGCATCATGCTGTGGGGATGTTTTTCAGCAGTCGGGCTGGGAAACTGGTCAGAGTTGAGGGAAAGATGGATGGTGCTAAATACAGGGATATTCTTGAGCAAAACCTGTACCACTGTGTGTGATTTGAGGCTAGGATGGAGGTTCACCTTCCAGCAGGACAATGACCCCAAAAACACAGCTAAAGTAACACTTGAGTGGTTTAAGGGGAAACATGTAAATGTGTTGGAATGGCCTAGTCAAAGCCCAGACCTCAATCCAATAGAAAATCTGTGGTCACACTTAAAGATTGCTGTTCACAAGCGCAAACCATCCAACTTGAAGGAGCTGGAGCAGTTTTGCAAGGAGGATTGGGCGAAAATCCCGATGGTAAGATATGGCAAGCTCATAGAGACTTATCCAAAGCGACTTGGAGCTGTGATAGCCGCAAAAGGTGACTCTACAAAGTATTGACTTTAGGGGGGTGAATAGTTAGGCACATTGACTTTTTCTGTTATTTTGTCCTATTTGTTGTTTGCTTCACAAAAAAAAAAAAAAAAAAAATATATTCAAAAGTTGTGGGCATGTTCTGTAAATTAAATGATGCAAATCCTCAAACAATCCATGGTAAATTCCAGGTTGTGAGGCAACAAAACACAAAAAATGCCAAGGGGGTGAATACTTTTGCAAGGCACTGTATGAACACTTTAAAGCCCAACTCCATGAACATCATAAAAGCCACCATTGCAGTGTGCCCTCCCCCCACACTGTAAGGGTTGAATGCTAGATATGTCCAGGGAGTGAAGGCATAAGAAGAAATACTTACCTATTTCCTTCAGCAGGGCCCTCCAGTGCTGCGACAGGTTCCACGTAGCGGATTCTGTAAGCTGAGGCTGGGCACAGTCGCACTCCATTCTCCTCAATGTACAATACAGGATTAATGTCCTTGCATTGTATGGGACACCGCCAAGGCTCTGTCCACAAACCAGAGCTTCAGGCAGAAGATGAGAGCATTGCATTTGGCTGGGAGGATCATGGTGACTTAGTGATGCACCTTATATAGACACCTGTAAAGCATTTGAGTTGTGTAAAATTGTATACTTACATATACCGCCCAGGACACCAGCGAGCCGGCATAGCAAACGGTACCACCAAGTCATGCCATCATCCTGAGTGGTTGTGGGGTTCGCCTGTGCCGCAGCGTCTGGTTCCACCACGCTCATATTGGTGTCTTCAAGTCCCAGAGTGGATTCACAGGAAACGCTTGGTATATTTTGTGCACTTGGTGCTCAGTGCCCCACAGCTTCACCCGTCCTTGTGTGCGAGTCGCTTATTCTTCTTTTATGGGAATGTCCACATACTGTCTGTGTATAAAAAGAATTGTTCTGTTATTAAAGTGGACCCAACTGAAGGTTGAAAGTTAAAATTCTAAGTCTAGAGATATTTGGAAAAAGAATACTATAGAGACATGTTGTGACCTACAATTTATTCACGCAGACTTGTTAAAGTGGACCTTCACTTTAGACCCCTTTCACACTCGGGCGGGGCGTTAGCCTTTTTTTTTTTTAACACCCGCAAGCAGTCGAGGAAAGGGTTAATAGCGCCCGATTTGCGGCACTGCTCATTCATTTTAACACAGCTCCCCCACCGCCCCAAAGATGCTGCTTGCAACAATTTTTTTTTTGCGTCCTGCAAGCGCACGGCCCCCAGTGTGAAAAAACACTCGGCTTTTACACTGGGGTGGCTTGAGAAGCACTTTTCAGGCACTTTAAAAAAGGTGCTATTTTTAGCGCTAAAATGCTTGAAAAGCGCCCCAGTGTAAAAGGGGTCTTAAATTGCCCCTTTCCATCATCCCTCCCTAACCTAAAATAACTGACAAAATGTATCTTTATTTTCTGGTAGTGGTCCACTGAAATTTCGGTCACCGAAAATCATTGGCCACTGATAAGGTTTCTGTCAGTTTGCCGATGGAAAAAAAATAAAAAAAATAATAGGTACTGAAAATGCAGTTTGCTGCGATTTTACCAGGATTATGCATTTCAATGGGAAGGTGCAGTTTTGGTCCGTTTTTTTTAACTGACCAAATATGCACGGCTGCATTGCCAGCAGATTTGCTGTGATTCTGCCCACGATTTAAAAAAACGCCCAGGTGTGAATGACAATACTCACAACGTACATTTCAGGTGCCAACTATTTGAATGGCACATGAAAACATTGTGCGGTTCTGCAACGACTGTCCCGCAATTATTCATGCTGCAATCGTGGCAAACTGCATCAACTGAAGCTTGTTTACTGAAAAAAGTTCAGGAGCTTCTTTTGGGCGACATGCTTCACTTGATGCGGTTTGCCACAATTGCAGCGCGATTTATCATGCGGCAGAAACACACAGGGCCTTTTGGTGCTATTTAAATGAATTGCATCAAAAATGTGCATTGTGCGATTTGTCATGTACACCTGGGCTTATGGTCTGACCTGCCCTCTGCCACCTGGGAGACAATAGCAACATCCTGTTCCCGCAGCTTCCTGGGATACCTGTGTCATAACAGAAGGGGTCAGAGGAACAGAAAACGCAACCCGGAAAAGCCAGCCAGTCCCAGATGACATAGGAGAGAAAGATGGTGGAGTAGGTGGATCCCTACAGAATTTAAAGATTCGCAGAGTGGGTGAGCATGCATCTTGAAGATAACCCAATATAAAAAAGGTAAGAGGGAACGGAAAAAAATGAATAAAAATTAGGTGGGGGGTTCCTCTTTAAGTTGTTGAGAGGTCTGCTTTAAAGTATAGGTGCACATTACAACACAATTTAGTTTTAAAGTGTTACTAAGCCCAGCACTCAATATATCTGGTCTCCCACAGTACATAGAACATGGAAAACCTGCGTTAGACTTACCGGTAATGGTATTTCTACGAACCTTCCAGGACGGCACACCTGAGAGATGAGGACTCCTCCCTACAGGAAACACAATCAATTGACAGGTTGTTATAAGGCTCCACCCTTCCCCTTGAGCCCCAGTTTGTAATAAAGTAATCCTGAACCAGTTTACAAGGAGAATCACTCAACATAGGTACTCACCACCTAGTGTTTAACTGATTTTCCCTCCACCATAGGGTGGGAAGTAGGCCTGCCATCCTGGAAGGTTTGTAGAAATACTGTTACCGGTAAGCCAAACTTAGGTTTTCTCTGATCACCTTCCAGGATGGCACACCTGAGAGGATAATCAAGTAAACACAGGCCTACCTTCAGGGTGGGACCACAGCTTGTAGGACCTTCTGGCCGAAGACCAAGTCTTGGTGTGACAACACTTCCATACGGTAGTGCTTCAGGAATGTCCAGGTGGCCACGCTGCGGATTTGTTCCCAGGAGGCCCCTGCTTTCTCAGCCCAGGAAGTTGCTAACCTGGTTTATTGGGCCTTAACATTTGCTGGTGCTGGGACCACAGAATTCTCATAAGCCAGGGAGATAGCTCCCCTGATCCACCTGGAGACTGAAAAATTTTAAAGCCTGAAGTCCCTTCCTTGGCCCAGCATATAAAACTAGTAGGTGATTGGATCTCCTAAGCTCTTTTGTTCTTTGTAAATAGGTAAGGAGTCACCTTCTTACATCCAGGCAATGACAATTCTTTTCTTTCTCGTTTTTTGATTTATCACAAAAGGACGGCAATGTTATATCTTGTGTCCTATGAAATAAGGATGCTACCTTTGGTAGATACAAAGGGTCTGGCCTGAGGGTGGCTATCTGGCTGTTTCAATAGGAAGCGTTCTTTGTAGATCCCCAACCCTCCTGGCCGTGGTAATTGCTAACAAAAATTATACATTTAAAAGGTTATAAACTTAAAAAGGAACCTCCTCTATAGGTTCAAATGGGTGTTTAGATAAGGCCTCCAATACCCTTGTCAGGTCCCATGGTGGGAAACTGCCTTTGGAGCCCAGGAAACCCTTTCCCTGGCCACCAGAATCACTTAATGAGGTCTTCCTTTGCTAGTTTTGTATCAAGGTAGACCAAGAGCGCTGCGATCTGTACCTGAAGGGTGTTGACCGCTAGGCCCTTCTCTACCCCGTCCTGGAGAAACTCCAAGATAACTGAAACAGTGGTGGAGGTCATCTGTTTTTCTATACCCCAGGAAAAGAAAGTCTTCCAAATGTTTGAGTAGATTTTCTTAGTCACTGGTTTTCTGCTCAGGAGGGTACCCATCACTCTCGCTGAGCACCCCTTATGTTTTAAGATATGGCGCTCACTAGCCAGGCTGTCAGCTGACAAAAATTCCAGCATTGAGTGTAGTACTGGCCCCTGAGAAGATGCAGCCTGTTTGGGAGCTTCCACGGCTCTGCCACTGGCATGGATCTTATGCTTGTAAACCAAACTCTCATTGGCCACCAGGGCGCCATCAGGAGGAGCTGGCCTGGGGACTGGTTGAGCTTCTGAAGGACCTGCGGAATAAGTGATAGGGGTTTGAAGGCTTCTGATGCCCTCTCTTGGGAAATCGAGAAATTTTTCTTCACCTTTCTGTTCTGTCAATTGGCGAACAGATCTATTTCTGAAGTGCTGTACCAGGTTTTGAAATACCTTAGGGTTAAGTTTCCATTCCCCCTGCCTTATCGGCTGATGGCTGAGGAAGTCCGCCTCGGTGTTGCTTATCCCTTTTATGTGGACAGCTGATATGGCGAGAACTTTCCCTTCGGCACAGTCCAAGATCTCCTTGGGTAATTACAGGAGGGGTCTGGACCTGGTGCCTCCCTGGTGGTTTAGGTAAGCTACAACAGTGGCGTTGTAATAGGAGCTAACCCGAACCTCCTTGTTTATGATGTTTTGAGGGCCTCTCCCACCGCTTTGAGCTCCCTGTAGTTGGATGATATCTGACGGAATGAGCTGTTCCATTGACCTTGGGCTTTCTCCTTTCCTAGGTGGGCCCCCACCCCCAGGTACTGGCATCAGTGGTAACCTTTACCAGATCCCACTGAGCCCATGGTCTGCCCCCCTTTAGGTTGTCGGGCACTGTCCACCACCCTAGGGAGGATACGACCTGAGGGGTGAGCACTATCTCCTGGTCCAGGGACTCCCTCTTCTTGTCCCAGGAGGACAGGAGGAAGAAGTGAAGGACTCTTGAGTGAAGTTGTGCCCAAACGATGGCAGGTATACTTTCCGACATCAAGCACAGGGTTCTTAGCACCTCCCTTCTGGATCGTGACAGGGTTTTTATCAGGTCCCCCACTGATGAAGCTAGTTTTGCCACCCTGTCCTTTGGCAAGAAAGCTTCTGTAGTTTGGTGTCCAGTTGTCCACTAGGTAGCCTAAGAATGTCTTGACCTGTTCTGGTTCGAGGGAGGATTTTTCTGTGGCGATTATCCAGCCCAGGGTTCCCAGGACGGATATTACCTTGTTGGTGTCTGATCTGACTTGGGCAACTGATAGTCCAGAGACCAGTAGGTCATCCAGGTAGGGAATCAAGTTATATCCTGGAGATGTAGAAAGGCTACTGCTTCTGCTAGGGTTTTGGTAAAATTCCCTGGGCTGGCTGTTAACTCGAATGGGAGGATTTTGAACTGCCAGGGAAAAATCTCCCCTCTGACTACTGCGAACCTCAAGAATGCCTGATGTGAATTGCAACATGCAGGTAGGCATCCTTGAGGTCGTTTTGTCATGAAGGCCTCCTTCATGAGGTTTTAGCGTACAGAGTAAATACTCTCCATCGTAAAAATTTTTGTATTCCAAGAACTTGTTCACGTTTCTTAGGTGTACTATAAGCCAATAACTTCCTGACGGCTTGCGAACAACAAATACATGGGAGTAGAATCCTTGGTATTGTTGTTCTTTTTACCACCACCTGCTTTTCTACCAATTCCTGGATACCATCCAGAAAGGCTGACATTTCAGGGCACCCCTGGGGGGGGGGGGGTTCTTTTAATGTGTGAGGTTGATCATAGAGGGGATTTTTGCCGAAAATTCCAGGCGATAACCTTCTCGCAGGATTTGGCAGATGTAGGCACTGTCTGAAATCTTTTCCCACTGTGGGACAAAATGAGACAGCCGGCCCCCCACCCTGATCTTGGGGTCACTTAGTTTCTTTAGCACCAACTCTGGGGGAGGAAAACAGTAAATTACTCTTTTGCCTTCCCTTACCATTGCCCCGCCTCCTGTTGGGCTCTTTTTTGGCTCTATGCTGCAGCTGCCCTGTGGGGGGGGGGGGGTCACAATTTTTTTTTACATTTTTCCTTCTTGGGCTTTATTTGAATCTTCTTACCCTTTTCTGAGGACCTAATCAGGACCTTGTCTAGGCCCTGGCCAAACAGCAATGAGCCCTGAAATGAAAGGCCGCATAGTTTACCCTTTCATGTGACATCTCCATCCCAGGCCTTAATCCAGACAGCCCTTCTGATCTACAGTCCATCAGATCCTTAATACGGCCTGCATCCTCAAAGGAGAGGTCAGACTGCTCGGTGACTTGAGACAGAATGGCGTCCAGTTTTGGGAGCTTAAAAAAAAAGGGAAATCTGCACCCCGTGGTTCAATGGGAGGCACATAAATGTGTCATCCGGGGACACCTCTTAGCCATAGCTGCCAGGAAAAAAAAGGAGCACCAAAAGCTGATACTAAGCCTCACAGGACAAATTACCAAGTTAGAGACACAGCACAAACGCTCTGGTGCACTTCAAGTGGCCCAAGAACTAGCAGACACACGATCATTATTGACTGAGGAACTTTTTAGGAGGGCACGAAGGAGGCATATATTATCCCAGAAGCTATTCTATGAGCAAGGTAACAAACCTGGAAGACTTCTGGCGAGATGCATGCAAAAACGCACACTTACTTCTACAGTCCACCACATAACTGATCAACAGGGGATAAAACACACTAAAAATGAGGACATTTCGCAACAATTTTTAGAATTTTATAGCAAACTTTATAACCTTAATGAATCAACGCCCAGCTCTATAGGAGATGGGGAAAGGGAGGGCATGATACGGGCATTCCTGTCCAAATTTAGTCCACAAGCCCTATCAGAAGGTGACCGTGCGGAGCTGGAAGCACCTTTGTCTTCCGAGGAGTGGGAAGCAGCATTGAAGAGCACAAAACCAGGCAAGAGTCCAGGGCCAGACGGCTTTACAGCACAGTACTATAAGGCCTACGCAGAGACTCTAGCCCCACGTTTCCTCAGAGCCTTTAACACACTCTCTTCTGCTCCCTACTCCTCAGACACAATGCTGGAGGCCTATATCACGGTGATTCCTAAAGCTGACAAGGACCCCACTGATGTGACAAGCTATCGGCCAATATCGCTCCTAAATGTCGATATTAAATTATTCTCGAAGATCCTAGCGACACGCCTAGCATACTATGTGCCTGCCTGGGTGGGGAAAGATCAAGTGGGCTTTGTCAGGGGCAGGGAGGCAAGGGACAATACTATTAAGGCCCTAAACCTACATCACTGGCTAACCTCTACAAAGCGGGAAGGATTCTTCCTAGCGATGGATGCAGAGAAGGCGTTCGATAGAGTGGCCTGGGACTACATGGAGGAAGTCCTGGTTGCTCTTGGACTAGGGAGCTGCATGCGCACCTTCATTAAAGCACTCTATGCAAACCCAAAAGCCAGAGTCAGAGTCAACGGCCACCTATCGGACGCCTTCCACATCCACAACGGCACGAGGCAGGGGTGCCCTCTCTCACCCCTTCTCTATATTCTCACCCTTGAACCCCTTTTACGTTGTATCAGAGCTAACCCGGATATACAGGGTGTGGTGGTGCGTGATAGGGAGTACAAGATAGCGGCCTTTGCGGACGACATTTTGCTTTCCCTATCGGAGCCACTGACATCCCTACCAAATCTCTTACCAGTCCTTGAGCAATTTAAGCGTATCTCTAACCTGAAAATAAACTATTCAAAGTCGTTTGCCCTAAATATTTCCCTACCAGACACAGTAGTAAAATTATGCCAGGCCAATTTCCTCTTTAAATGGAAGCCAGACGCCATTACATATCTGGGCATTCAACTCCCTCAAAACTTGGATACTCTTTATGAAAAGAACTTTCTTTCAGAGCTGAGGCACTTACAAAAGGATCTACAAAATTGGGATGTGCCGACCCTTTCCTGGTTTGGAAGGGCCTCTGCGCTGAAAATGACAGTCCTCCCTCGCATATTGTACAAAATGCAAACTATACCGATACGTCTCCCGCCTACCTTTTTTGCATTATATAAGAAGATGTGCAGGACCTTTCTCTGGGGCTCGAAACCGGCGCGAGTTAGCTGGGCAAAACTAGTCTTACCCAAACCTAAGGGAGGGATAGGCCTCCCTGACATATTGCGGTATTATTGGGCAGTACATATGACTAGAGTAGTAGACTGGAAGATCCACGACCGATTTAAAGATTGGGTCAAACTAGAAAGACAGATATCAGGCGTCGATCTCCACGCACTCCCCTGGTTCTCCAAAACACCTCCAGACACTCATCTTCACTCACACCCCCTTATCGGGGCAACACTCCACGAATTTAACAGGGTGTGTAAGATACATGCGGTCTCAAACACGGAGAGCCCGATTACCCCTGTAAGAGGCAATCCGGATTTCCCTCCTGGACTTGCCAAATCCTACCTAGCACAGGAATGGCCACACGAAGAGATGCTGGCAAAACACTTCTTCCATAGGGGCAAATTTAGAAGACAGCAAGATTTGGCAGCAATATCTAGCACTCAGACCTTTCCCCTCTGGTCCTACATTCAACTGAAACATTTCTTAGATAGGCCAGGGAAAAGGGAGAGCTTCTCAAGACCACCCACAGTCTTCGAGTCCCTATGCTCGGGCTCCTCCCCCCAGAATCATGTCATCTCTGCACTCTATGCCTCCATGTTTGGAGAAACACACTCTGTCTTGCGCTCTGAACAGGCATCCTGGGGGGACGAGTTAGACAGAGAGATTGAAGACACGGACTGGGATCGCATACACTTACTTACCCACAAGGGGTCCCTCAATGTAAATGTACAGGAGAATGGGTTCAAAATCAGGACAAGATGGTATAAAACCCCAAAACTGCTTCACAGAATATTTCCAACAGTATCAGACAAATGTTGGAGATGTGAAAGAGAAACAGGTACATTTATCCATATATGGTGGTCGTGCTCCCTAATCCAGCCATACTGGAGCAAGGTACATGAGGTAGTCACTAACGTCACCTCATTGCCCCTGGAATTCACTCCAGCACAATACCTCCTTCATTTGTCTGATATTTCCGTAAAAAGATATATGAAATCGGTAGCCATACATATGATTAATGCGGCCAGGATGTGCATTCCGGTACATTGGAAGTCTAAACGCTCACCCCCGATTAAAGATTGGATAGCTCGTGTTAATCGAGTAGAGATAATGGAGGAGCTAATTCACTCCTCTCAAGATAGAATATCCAGCTTCTCGTCGACCTGGGAGCCTTGGCTCACTTTTAAGCACTCACAGCCATATCAAACATTGATACAGAGTACTGACTGACACCTAATATTGCAATATCCCTGTAATGAGCAACACTCGGATGACAGGCATTCCGCAGAAACATCCAGTCATCTGGCCACATCAACCAGACCTCAATTATAGATTCATTGTTAACTACAGGCGGAGGGGGTAGATGGTGGTGGACCCCACCCCTCCTCCGCTCGGCAACTTCTCAATCCCTGGCTGGACCGAACACCCTACCGCCCCCCCCCCCCCCCCCACCCTTCTCTTTTTTTTCTTCCCCTCTTTTTCTACGTTTCCCTCTTTACCCTTTCCCTATCTTTGGGCTCTCTATCCTACACCCCTGGTGGCCGCTTGGTCGACTCTTCAGGGGAGCTAGAAGGTGCTATAACGGATAACTGGAAAGAGGAAAAGGGAACGCCAATAATCATAGTTGTCAAGATTGCGAGTCTTAGAGTGATCACGCTCGGAGCAGTGGTGACACTCCAATATAAAGGCGAGTCAATTTAGACCCTAGAATTGACACGGGGTTATCAGGGGAGACGCTTTGAAGGTTATCCTCCCAACAACAAGATTGAAGCGAGAGCCTAGCGTAATTTATGAGTCGTGTTCTAGGCCCGAGTTAGTATTAAGTTGGCCTATCTATGCAACCTCCCCGGCGCTTATAATTTGTTCGCCAGAATAAACGTGTCATTTGTGCCTACCCATCTGGGTACCTTGTTCATACTCATACTATCTGAATACATTTTGCCTGATTAATGTGATTGTATTTGTTGAAAAAAAAACTTAATAAAAATTGTTTGGATTAAAAAAAAGGGAAATCTCCTTTTCCGGGTTTTTTTGTCTGACAATTCTCCTTTTAGGTTCCCTCCATTCCTGTAGGAAGAGATCCTTTAGGGACTGATGGAGTGGGAACACCCTGGATTGAGCCTTGCTCAGCCCCCTGTATACCTTGTCCTGTGCGGAGGTCACTCTGGTGGTCTCTGGAATCTCCTCTGCAGCATATATTGCCTGTAGAAGCCCATCCAGATCCTCCAGGGTGAAGAGGTTTCTCCTTAGCCTGACATCCTCCTGTGCCTCGCTTAGATGGTCTGGATCCACCTCCCCCCTCTGGTGGTCTGATTTGACCTGACCTTCTATTTTCTCCCCCATCCTTCTCTACCTGAGCTAGGAGGTAGTGACTGTGAGGGCGGGAGGAGAACGCTAGGTCCCCCTCCGAAGAGACTTTCCTGGGAGGATGGGCCTTCTCTAGGGGCAAACTCCTCTGGGTCAGGGCCCTGGACAGTTGATTGCCCGGCGGCTTCATGGAAAGCTTTGACTTTAGCCAGCATTTCCATCTGCATAGATGAAATGAACTTCTTCATTAAGGTTGAAGCCTCTTTCCCTGCTAATTTATGGCTTGGAATGGGATTTTGGAAGCTTATCCTTACAGTACCCAAAATGTTTTACTTTTTTTCCAGGAACTAGAAAGTTCTGAAACTGACTCCACTGCTGTGAACTATGCCATTGGAAACCATATAACCTACTTTCCATGCGTTTTTGAATACAAAAAAAAAAAATGCACTGGACTGCATGTTGTGTGAACTGGCCCTTAGGCATCTAGATGTGGTGAAGACGACTTGCTGAAGTCCAAACCAAGCATCAGAATTGGGGAAAAAAGGGTATTAAAGTGACTTGAGGATTTCAAAAACTGCTGATCTACTGCGATTTTCAGAATTTGGCATAAACAACATGAAAGCATGGATCCATCCTGCCTTGGATCAATGGTTCAGGCTGGCGGTGGTGTAATGGTGTGGGGTATATTTTCTTTGCACACTTTGGGCCCCTTAGTACCAATTGAGCATTGCTTAAAAGAAGTATGGGTTTTGCTTTTTTTGCCCATTTATACTTACCTAGGTGGATGCAGTATTGGTCCGATGCTACATCTGTCCCGCCACCTCTGCACTGAGAACCGAGCGATTGAACATCGCCGATGGCTCGGTTCTCACAGATCCCCGAGCAGAGAGCTGCTGACTGTCAATCAGAATCTCTCCTACTCTCCTCCTCTACACTCACTGGAGCGCTGAGCTGTGGAGGGGCGGGGAGCGTCCGCCTCAGTGGCTCCTTGAGAGGCTGAGACTGCCATCAGTCCAGGCACCTGGCGGATCCAGACTTCATTGTCGGGATGACGTGGTGCCTGGACTGATATGTGACATCAGCAGAGAGAGGACTTCAGACCGTTCTCTGCTGAAAACGGGTCACAGGAGTGCAAAACGAATTACACTCCTGTGACCCATAGGAGAAAAAGTACAGCCAAGCGAGCTCAGGCTGGACTTCTCCTTTAAATGCTACGGCCTACCTGAGTATTGTTGCTGACCATGTCCATCCCTTTATGACTACAGTGTACTCATCTTCTGATGGCTCCTTCCAGCAGGATAATGCACCATGTCACAAAGCTCAGATCATCTCACCACTGGTTTCTTGAACATAACAATGAGGTCACTGTACTCCAATGGCCTCCACAGTCACCAGATCTCATCCAATAGGGCACTTTCGGAATGTGGCGGAATGGGAGATTCGCATCATAGATGTGCAGCCGACAAATCATGTCTATATGGACCAAAATCTCTGAGGAATGCTTCCAACACCTTATGGAATCTGTGCCACAAAGAATGAAGGCAGTTCTGAAGGCAAAAGGGGTTCAACCCGGTACTAGCAAGGTGTACCTAATAAAGTGTCTGGTGAGCGTATAAAAGCTGTATATACACAAAGTATATGAACATGCAGAAGGCCCACAATATCTATTATATTTATTATTTTTTACATACACAGTAGTTTCACTATAGGTCTCCTGTATACGTTTGTATGTAAAAAATTAAATAAATAAAAAAAATATATATATATATTTTTTTTTTCCCCCTTCACATACATACGCACACAGTATACAGGAGACCTATAGCGCACACACACAATATATATATATATATATATATATATATATATATATATATATATATATATATATATATACATATACACACACACACACACACACACACACACACACACACACACACACACATATATATATATATATAAATAAATAAATAAATAAATAAATAAATAATCAGATTGGAAGATGTAGAAGAGCTGTATTACAATACATATGAACTCATAATTTAGATATACACTGACAATGATAGTGTAGAAGGTATATAATGTACATAATAAAAGACACACAAAGTATATAGAAGTCATCTCTAGCAGTAGCCGGGTGTCCTCCATCTATTGTGAATGATGTGATTAGATAGGAGGGCAGCAATGATCTGTACACGGAGATTCTAATAGAGGACGGTACTATATAGAAGGAGAGGATGGGGATGACACAGGGGGGACACATACCGCTCCTTCCTTCTCTCTCCTCGGATCGGGATGACAATAGTCCCTCCAGAACACGTCACTGTCCGCCGCACTGCATGCTGGAAGGGATCCCTGTGTCTGGGGGCGGGGACACCGGGTGACGTCAGGGCAGACACGGCTGATTCAATGTAACCAGCTCACTTCCGCCCACACATTAACCCCTTCACACCCCATGTCAGAGTTTTACTATACAGAAAAGTATTTTCCAGCTTCCGATCTTGTTGGGCTGAACTAAAAATAATTGTTATTTTATGTATGAAAATAAGGATCGTTATCCCAGGATTGTAGGTGTGTGAATTCACTCCAAGGTGTTATATAGCATGACAGCTCTCCAAATATATTGTACAGGAGTGTCCTTTTATATATATATAATCTATAGAATGATATTATAGTATAATGGAGTGTTATATCTACTCTCTAAATATAGACTGATGAGCCGTGATATTATGACCACCCACCTTAACCACTTCAGCCCCGGACCAATTTGCAGCCAAAGGACCAGGCCCCTTTTTGCGATTCGGCACTGCGTCGCATTAACTGACAATTGCGCGGTCATGCGACGTGGTTTCCAAACAAAATTGGCGCCCTTTTTTCCCCACAAATAGAGCTTTCTTTTGGTGGTATTTGATCGCCCCTGCGGTTTTTATTTTTTGCGCTATAAACAAAAATAGATTTTGACAATTTTGAAAAAAATGCAATATTTTTTGCTTTTTGCTATAATAACTATCCCCATAAAACAGGGCCGTTTTTTCCACTGGGCATGCTGGGCAGTAGCCCGGGGGCCCCACTTGTCTGGGGGGCCCCATCCAGGGCTGATCCTCAGCGCTGCAATCTGCTGCTTAAATTGACTGACTGCACTGGTTGCTCACTTCACCGGCCGGCATCTAGCTAGCAACCAGTGACGTCAATCAGAGGCCACGGCCGCCCCAGCATTCATAGCGCACCGCTGCTGCCCCAGCGGCTAGTAAACGGGCTCCGCCCACCTCTGCCATGTTCTTCAGACAACATGGAGAGGGAGCGGAAAGATGGCCCTTGATAGCTGGCGCTGCCTTGCTGCTGTGAGTGACACACTGTACTGCACCAGGCCGGCGGCCTCAAGTAAGTCTAACAGTGTCTACTTAAGTAAGTTCAAGTTGTGCATCAAACACAGCCACTGTCTGTGCCCCTCAAAAGCTGCCACTGTGCCCCTCAAAAGCTGCCACTGTGCCCATCAAACAGCCACTGTGCCCATCAAAAGCTGCCACTGTGCCCATCAAAAGCTGCCACTGTGCCCATCAAAGCTGCCACTGTGCCCATTAAATGCAGCCACTATGCCATCAAACGCTGCCACTGTGCCCAAACGCTGCCGCTGTGCCCATCAAGCGCTGCCACTGTGCCCACCAAACTCGTGTTATATTGTCCAAACGTTTTAATTGCTTAACGTGTAAATGTTTAAACACTGATTTTGTTGGAAGTACCAATAAATATAGCCTTATTGATCATTTGCATTTTTATTCTCGTGCGTGATCGTGTAGACAGGGCCCCAGTGCACTGTATTGCCCGGGGGCCTATAATGCTCTTAAGATGGCCCTGCCATAAAATATATAAAAAAAAACATTTTTTTCCTCAGTTTAGGCCGATACGTATTCTTCTACATATTTTTGGTAAAAAAAAAATTGCAATTAGCGATTATTGATTTGTTTGCGCAAAAGTTATAGCGTTTACAAAATAGGGATAGTTTTATAGCATTTTTATTAATATTTTTTTTTTACTAGATAAGGGTTAAAAATCTGCGATTTTTAATGTGACTGCGACATTATGGCGGACACATCGGACATTTTTGACACATTTTTGGGACCATTGTCATTTATCTAGAAATCAGTGCTATTTAAATGCCCTGATTCCTATGTAAATGACAGTGGCAGTGAAGGAGTTAACCACTAGGGGGTGGGAGGGGCTAAGTGTGACGTGTGTGGTTTTTTTTTACAGTAGGGGGGTGTGGCTGTACGTCTGACGTCATTGATCGGCTTTCCCCGATGACAGGGAACAGCCGATCAATGACAGGCAGTGCAGGAAGCGCGGGGAGAGGTTTGTTTACACAGACCTCTCCCCGTTCTTCTGCTCTGTGACCCGATCACGGGACACCAGCGGCGATCGGGTCCGCTGGTCCCGCGGCCGTGGTCACGGAGCTCCCGACCGGGTCGCGAGCGTGCCGCTGGCGGCTAGGCAATTAAAGGGGACATATATATACGTGCTTTTGCTTTTGGCGGCTAGGCAATTAAAGGGGACATATATATACGTGCTTTTGCCTAGCCGTGCCATTCTGCCGACGTATATGTGCAGGAGGCGGTCGGGAAGCGGTTAAAGCATTTGTTAACCCCCAAAATGAAAATAAAAATAAAAAAAATGGATCCTTTAAAGCATGTTATATGACACAGTGCTTGTGCCGTGTCATTTGGCCCCCTGTAACACCTAAAAAACCTGGCTGATCTTGCCTGGCTATACCCTCCTCCCTGTAAATTGACCACGGTATATGATGGCTGCTGAGCCCTGACACCGTGGTCAGTTTAGGTGCCGCCATTATTCGCAGCTCTCCTGTCCTCCTCCTATCCTCTGTCCCCTCCCTGCCTGTCAGCTCATGACAGTGCCCCCCCCCCTACTGCTGCTTGAACAACACTAACATGTATGCACCATCCGCGCTGCCTCCTATTGTAGTGTCCCCCTCTATGTGTGATTTATAAAAATAAATGCTGCAAATGCCTAATTTCAGAGCTGAGATCGCAATCACATGACTGGCCGATGCTCTACTCCTCCTTCCCTCCGACTGACGTCAGCAGGGGAATCTTGGCCCCACCCACTGCATCTCTCAAAGGAGGAAAGGAGAGATCTGGCCAGTCATGTGATCGCGATCTCGGCTCTGAAATGAAGTATTTGCAGCATTTATTTTTTTATAAAAAAATCATACACAGAGGGGGACACTACAATAGGAGGCGGTACTGATGGTGCAAACAGGTTAGAGTAGCGTAACAACCACTTTAACCCCTTTGCACCGACTCGGCTTTTAGACCTCTTCAGGCTGGGTTCACACTTATGCGATGTCTGTGCCATACAGTTTGTATGGCTGTAATCACATCACATTCACACCAGAATCGTGCAGGACCCTTTTTTTGGTCCGCACTGCAATCGGATCACATGGGTGTTCAGACGAACCAATTCCACGGTTCGCACTGCGTTTAGCAATTTTGGGTGTCATTATCTTTCTATTGACACCCGCAGCGGTTCGCAGATGTCAGTATGAACTGCCTGCAAGTCAGATGCGATGCGGGAACCCGCGCAGGAAGCTGGCTGGTTCCCACATCATACCAGCGTTTCCCGAGACAAAGGGGCTGGGAGTCAGAGGCGGGCATTCGGGTCATGTGACCGCTGTAATTGTCACAGTGTGTGCGCCCATTGTAATTTCTAGCCCTCCTGCGAGTGAAACATCCCACAAGAGCTGCAGTTTTGGAGTTGCTTTGACCCAGTCGTCCAGCCTTTACAATTTGACCCTTGTCCAAGTCACTCAAATTCTTGCGCTTCCTTATTTTTTCTGCTTTCAGCACATTAACTTCAAGGACAACAGGTTCACTTTCTTCCTAATATCCCGGAAAACTCACTTATTCAGGGAAGCCTATCCCACACTCACCTAACAACTGTCCCCGAGCCACCCCCATCAAATCATTCCCTGCATCTATTACCTTTTGTACCACCACCCCCTCCCTTTAGAATGTAAGCTCTATGAGCCGGGCCCTCCTGTACCTTCTGTATTGAACTGCACTCTAATTGTGCTGTCCTCCCCTCTACATTGTAAAGCGCTGCGTAAACTGTTGGCGCTATATAAATCATGTATAGTAATAATATATCCCACCGACTTTCAGATGCCATTGTAATGAGATAATCAATGTTAATTACTTTACTTGTCAGTGGTCATCATTTTATGGTTGATCGTTGTAATAAACTGTACAGCAGTGTCATGTCTTTTCTTGAAACATAACGGGGAGAATTCAATAAAGCTGCTGCGCCACTTTCCTGGCGTTAATTGCTCTTGTTATTGTGTTGTGCCTAATTAAAGAAAAAAAACATCTGTGACAGTTTTGGTTCTGACAGCATCTCGTGCTCCGAATTCAAGTTGTTCAAATTTGCCGCACTTCTACATTGTGGCGTGACACCTGCCCCAAAGTCAAAATAAAATACAGAGAGTTTGTATCTTATGAAAGTGGAGCTAATTATTATAATACAGGATTTGTATAGCGCCAACAGTTTACGTGGCGCTTTACAACTTGAGGGTAGACAGTACAAATACAATACACTTTAATACAGTAGGAATCAGAGGGCCCTGCTCATTAGAGCTTACAATCTAAGAGATTTAGGACCAACTCTCTTTTTGGTGTAGAGCAGGGGTCTCCAAACTGCGGCCCGAGGGCCAGATGTGGCCCTTTGTTAGCCTTTATGTGGCCCTTGGGGCACAACTCCTTTCACTGATATGAGGCACTATTCCTTTCACTGACTCGAAACAATGGGGCACTATATTTTCCACCGATACCAATTATGGAATACTATTCCTCCTACTAATAGGGGGAATACTCCCCCTATTGACCACCAACCCTGACGCCATATTTATTCTCACTGATGCTGGGCCCGTGACATTTTTTGCCCCTGCTGGCCACAATCCGGCCCTCCTAAAGTCTGAAGGACAATAAAGTGGCCCTTTGTTTGAAAAGTTTGGAGACCCCTGGTGTAGAGAGACGGATTTTGGGAAAGTGTCTCTCATGTGTTCTAAAAGTGCTGCAGCATTACTCAAATTCAAGTACAAGTTCTAGACAGAAACGTGAATTTGGCGCACGCTGCACCACTTTTTGAACGCACGTGAGAGGCTTTCACAAAATCTGTCTGTGACAGTCTTTATGAATTTCAGGGGATATAATGTACAGGGAGGACACAGCTACCCTCTCATATCTTGTATTGTACAGGAGTATCATATCCACTTTCTGAATGTATTACATAGAATTGTGCTTTCTACATTTGTGGTACTTTTTATTAAACCGTGTAAACACTGTAACATGACAATGGTGATCAGTCAGCTGATTTGGAAACCGGTACAGTTAGGGAAGCATGATGGTATGTAGAGATGACATCATAGGTCATGTGCTGGAGAGACGGCTCATAGATGACTCAGACTCACTCGGTACAAGTCTTGGTTTACTGTTCAAACAAGAAAACAAAAGAAAAAACATCTCCCTGTTCTGTCCAGTCTTTGTCCCCAGCAATCTCAGCTCGAAATATGAGATTTTTGCTAAATGCTCAATTTCACATAATCATTCTACAGTAAAATACAGTAAATATTTTGTACAAAGAAAACTACAAACAATGTAAAAGATAAGCTTCACAAAATATATTGGGAGGTATACATGTATGACATGACCAAGAAGATATTGATAAGAACTTTATAATGTCCATTCATAAGGACCAGGGGCGGACTGACCATTCGGCCACTCGGGCACTGCCCGAGGGCCCTGGGCCACTAGGGGGCCCCATCAGGGTTGCCAGCCTCAGTAAAACCAGGGACAGTATGTGTTTTTTTTACATCTGTCTCTGAAATGTCCCTTACCGACATCCTTTTGGTCTAAAAATCGAGAGATTATAGCTGCCCCACCTCTCCAGTACCTTCTCAGCCAATAGAAACATGTCTGTGTATACTGTGTGATTGTATACTGTGCGTGTGTATACTGTGTGGCCCCATAATCTCTGATTGCCTGGGGGCCCCATAATCTCCTATTGCCTGGGGGCCCCATGAGTTGTCAGTCCGCACCTGATAAGGACCATTGCATTCAGATTATCTGACTACAAACAAGAGACCTTCAACACCCAGGTGGGTAGCAGTATAGAGCAGGAGGAACACATTTTGGATTTGCTTATCTATTGGCACACAGATCCGACTGATACATTTTCAGATAAAATTAGCAACATACTATTTAGAACAGTGGTTGTCAACTCATCAGCTAAAGGGGGCCTCAAACGCAGCCATACATTGGGGCTGTTGGAGCTGCAGCTCCATGCCCCTTACCTTAAAATAGGCTGAAGACCTATCCCACCACTGGTCAAAATCTGGGGCTCCTATCATCTATGGTTCCGGAGATACGGGGCTCCTCGCACAGCCTGTCAGAAGCTACATACAGAGCGGCCAGTTTAAATACAAGCTGGCATACTCTGTTTGCAGCAGACTGAGGATGAGCTCACAGTGCCTCTCACTTCTTGTCAGAGGCACTGAGCTCAATGGACAGATTGGAGCCTGCAGGGTTTGACAGGCAGCACCGCCTGTCAAACTCGCCTATTGATTTCAATGGGTCCACTCTGCAATTGCAAGCCAAACTCGCTCGCAGTAGCAGCATTAGTCCAACAATGTAAAACTACCATTCAGCAATGTAAAAACAAGGAGGCGGCAGTATCACCTCATGACCGCCTGTCACCTGCTGCTATACCACTCGTTGAAAAGCAGTCCACCACAGATCACTTTTCAGAGGGCAGTAAGCATTACTGCAAATGTGAAAGAAACTTGAAACACATCATCCATTTCACACTCACCACCAACCAGGACACACCCCAGCCACTTCCCATGTTAGCCACCTCCCTTCAACTTATATCACAGGTGACCATTTCCCAACCTTCAGATGACAGACCCTACTCCAAAAGATATCACTCCCAGTTACTCCCCCCACCCACTGATTGATATCCCTCCATGACCACCTCCCCCCCCCCCCCCCCCTGCTGACAGACCTCTCTCCCCAGCCTGTCCCCACACACCCTCTCACCTGCTGACCTGTGGATGGGGGAATCACTCCCGCAGTGTTATTGTGTTCTGCCAGTGGGGAGCCTTTCGTACCCACACTATACAATGATCAGTGTTGCTAACTATAGCTGGCAGCCCTGATTGTTTTGGGAAAAAACCTGACAGGCTGGTTGTACTCAAGTCGATTAATAGATTGACTTGTGCACAACCAGCTAGCCCATACATAGATCGACTATAGCTGGTCTCTGCTTAATTGGCTTAATTTCAATCCATGTATGGCCCGCTTAACCACTACACAGTCCCTAAACATCCTTCCACAAACCATTACTGTTTTCCTTCACAAATTCCTTCATCCTCCTCACCTGTACATAGTGCCCGTTGTCAAACCCTCCACACTCCTCTCCTATACATAGTGCCCACTGTCATACCCTCCACACTCCTCTCCTGTACATAGTGCCACTGTCATACCTTCCACACTTCTTAAAGTCATAACCTCCACACGCCTCTCCTGCACATACTGCTCAGTCATACTCTCCACACTCCTCTCCTGTACATACTGCCACGGTCATACCCTCCGCACTCCTCTCCTGTACATACTGCCCACTGTCATATCCTCCACACTCTTCTCCTGTACATACTGCCCAATGTCAAACCCTCCACACTCCTCTCCTGTACATACTGCTCACTGTTTTACCCTCACACTCATCTCCTGGACATACTGCTCAGTATCATACCGTCCACACTCTTCTCCTGTAAATACTGCCCACTGTCATACTCTTCATACTCCTCTCCTGTACATACTGCCCACTTTCATAAACTCCTGTACTGTACATAGTGTCGGCTGTCATACCCTCCACACTCCTCTCCTGTACATACAGCTCACTGTCATACCCTCCACACTCCTCTCCTATACATAGTGCCCACTGTCATACCCTCCACACTCCTCTCCTATACATAGTGCCCACTGTCATAGCCTCCACATTTCTCTCATATACATAGTGCCCCCTGTCATACCCCCCACAAGCCTCTCCTGTACATAGTGCCCACTGTCATACCCTCCATATTCCTCTCCTGTACATACTGCCCACTGTCATACCCTTCACACTCCTCAAAGTCATAACCTCCACACTCCTCTCCCGCACATACTGCTCGAAGTCATACCCTCCACACTCCTCTCCTGCACATACTGCTCAAAGTCATACCCTCCACACTCCTCTCCTGCCCACACTGCTCAAAGTCATACCCTCCACACTCCTGTCCTGTACATACTGCCCACTGTCATATCCTCCACACTCTTTTCTTGTACATACTGCCCACTGTCATACCCTCCACACTCCTCTTCTGTACATACTGCCCACTGTCTTACCCTCCACACTCATCTCCTGTACATACTGCTCAGTATCATACCATCCACACTCCTCTCCTGTAAATACTACCCACTGTCATACCATTCATACTCTTCTCCTGTACATACGGCCCACTTTCATAAACTCCTCTACTGTACATAGTGTCGGCTGTCATACCCTCCACACTCCTCTCCTGTGCATACTGCCCACTATCATACTCTCCACACTCCTCTCCTGTACATACTGCCCACTGTTATAGCCTCCACACTCCTCTCCTGTACATATTGCCCCCATCATACCCTCCACACTCCCCTCATCTGCATACTGCCCACTGTCATACCCTCCAAACTCCTCTCCTGTACATACTGCCCCATCATACCCTCCCCACTCCTCTCCTGTACATACTGCCAACTGTCATACCCCCACACTCCTCTCCTGTACATACTGACAACTGTCTTTCTCTTCACACTCCTCTCCTGTACATACTGCCCCCTTAATACCATCCACACTCCTCTACTGTACATACTGCCCCTATCATACCCTCCACACTCCTCCTGTACATAGTGCCCACTGGTATACCCCCACATGCCTCTTCTGTACATAGTGCCCACTGCCATACCCTCCACACTCCTCTCCTGTACATAGCGCCCACTGTTATACCATATACCATTCCACTCTCTCACCTGCACATACTTCCCACTTTTATATACCATCCATACTCCTCCCCATGCCTCTTACCCACAAAAACAGTTCTTTAAAATTATATTGAATATCCTCAATGTTACCAGCTCTAGAATGGGCACACTTGTGTTAGTTCAACTAAAGGAAATCTTCTCAGTCCTCTTATTTGTTCTGCCCATTATTAGTACTCATTTCATTTTGTGATTACTACTGTGATGTATAGAGGAACATGGGGGATGTCAGCTACTCTAAATATACCACTGGTAAAAAAAAAAAAGTGTCCCTGAAAATATTTTTGAAATGTTGACAACTATGCACCTGGGCACTGGTCAAGGGCCGCCGGAGCCCTATGAGAGGCTCCTGGGATCCTACAATATTAAAGCGGTAGTAAGCTTTGCTAACATTACTACTTTTTAGAGACCCTGAGGTAGGTTATGCCATAATAGTATGCACAGCATATTAGCACATTAGGGTACACTTACCTGTCAGACTGAGCCCTCCAGTGCTGCGCTGTGATCAATCTGGCAGGTCCCAAGCTATTCCATCTTCACCCAGTCTTCATTCCGGGTTCTGTCTTTCCTTGGCCGGGCTGTGTTGCTGTCATTCCCATGCATGCTCATGCGCATCCTCTCTCTCTCTCCCATCCCCCCTCTCTCTCTCTCATCTTCCATCCCGTACCCCTCACCCCCTCTCTCTCTCTCTCTCTCATCCTCCCTCTCTCTATTTTATTTAATTTCTTATAACAAAAAATTGTTTGCATTTTTATTTATTTATTTTATAAAAAGCCCCACCAAAATCCTCAGCACCAGGCCCATGATGTTCTTAATCCGGCCCTGCAAAGGGCCACAGGTTGCGCATTAGTCATTTAGACAATTTGCTTAGGTAAATGAAGCGGAGATCCCAGGAGAGTTTTTAACAAATGATATGAATGTTTTCGTTCTTAAAGAAAACTTCAAAGCTACTCAGGAAAGGAAAACTTTTGAAGTAAGAATGATAATTTGGTGTTTATTTAGGTTTTAGATTGTACAACTCTAATGCTGCGTACACACGATCGGATTTTCCGACAACAAATGTTCAATGGGAGCTTGTTGTCGGAAATTTACATACCTTGAAACCTGTCTGAAAAACTTGCATCCTGCCTTGTTGCTAGGATGTTGCTAAGACACTCCCAGCCGATTCAAACCCCCTTGCATGCACTCTCTCTCCTTTCACTGTAGTTCTGAGCTCAGCGATGCAGTGACAGAGGAAACAGTGGACCACATTTGTAGGGGACGGAGAGCACACTTCTGTGATGATGGGGGTGAGCAGTAATGACTGGAGAGTCTTAGCAATGTCCTAGTAACAAGGCAGGACAGGATGATGCAGTCTCTAGGAGTTTTTCAGTCAGTTTTCAGGAGGTACATAAATAGGCTACACCTATAGCAAGGGCATTATTCAACTTTAGTCAAAGCTGGACCGTTTATTTTTTGTCTAAAGGTGCCCCTTACCTGCACAGGCAGTTTTTAGGTAAAAGGTTAACTAATCCTTTAAGTATGCTTCTGCTGAAAATTCTAATGTTTGGCTGTCACACTGATCCTGTGATTTTAGTACGTTGAGTCATTGGCTTGGAGTAAATGTGCAGATTTCTACTTAACCGCTTCCCAATCGGCGCACGACGATATACGTCGGCAGAATGGCACGGACAGGCATAAGGACGTACAGATACATCCCTTTGAATTTGCCGTCGTGCCATCGTGTGCGCGCGCCGGTCGGGACCTCTGTGAGTCCAATTGCGGGTCCTGTGGACTCGATCGCCGTGGGGATACCTCCGATCGTCTTCTGGGGAGGAAGAACGGGGAGATGCCGATGTAAACAGCATCTCCACGTTCTGCCTAGCAACAAGTGACACTGATCTCTGCTCCCTGTGATTGAAGCAGAGATCAGTGATCTGTAAAACACAGCCACGCCCCCCACAGTTAGCAACATGCCCCTAGGACACACCAATACCAGCTAACCCCTACACTGCCACCTCCTCCATCCCCCCCATACCATCCCCGCTCCATACACCCCACCCCAATCCCATCCCAGCTCCATTCATCCCCTGATCCAATCCCATCCATCCACCCCACCCCAATCCTATCCCGGCTCCATCCTTCCCCCGATCCCATCCCGGCTCCATCCACCCCACCCCAATCCCATCCTGGCTCCATCCATCCCCTGAACCAATCCCAGCTCCATCCATCCCCCGATCCCATCCCGGCTCCCTTCATCCCCCCGATCCCACCCCGGCTCCCTCCATCCCCCCGATCCCATCTGCTCCATCTACCACCCCAATCCCATCCAGCCCCCATTACAAAGCTCTACCCCCCCCCCTCAATCCCATCCCTCTCCATCCATTGTGGCTAGCATCAATTTGAGGGCACAGTGGCGCTGCACACTACATTTGATAACACTGCATCGATGCCAAGTGGCTGCAATACACTGGCTGCATTTAAGGGACACAGTGTCCATTTGATGGGCACCATTTGATCCAATTTGAAAGTGGCTGCAATTGATGGGCACAGTGGCTGCAATGATGGGCGTGGCTGCATTTGATGGGCACAGTGGCTGCATTTGATGGGCACAGTGGCTGCACTATTGGAACAGTGGCTACATTTGATGGGCAAAAAAACAGTGGCTGCATATTACTTGATGGCACAAATTGATGGCACAGTGGCTGCAATTGATGCACAGTGGCTGCAATTGATGGCACAGTGGCTGCAGTTGATGGCACAGTTACAGTGGCTGCATTTGATGTTCAGAATGGCTGAATTTGATGGGCACAGTGGCTGCATTTGATGTTTTTAGAATTTTTCATTTAAGCAGGAATCAGTGCATTTGTCTCCTGTATCACGTCTGCAGTCTCTGATCATCTCCTGTACTATATCTGCAGTCTCTGATCATCTCTTGTACAATGACAATGGTCCCAAAAATGTGTCAAAAATGTCTGATTGTGTCCGCCATAATGTCGCAGTCACAACAAAAAAATTGCTGATCGCTGCCATTACTAGTAAAAAAAAAAATATTAAAATAAAAAAATATGCCATAAAACTATCCCCTATTTTGTAAACGCTATAACTTTTGGGCAAACCAATCAATAATTGCTCATTGTGATTTTTTTTACCAAATAAAAAATATGTAGAAGAATACGTATCGGCCTAAACTGAGGAAAAAAATATTTTTTTATATATTTTTTAGGGGATATTTATTATAGCAAAAAGTAAAAAATAATGTGTTTTTTTCAAAATTGCCGCTCTTTTTTTGTTTATAGCGCAAAAAATAAAAACTGTAGGGGTGATCAAATTCCACCAAAAGAAAACTCTATTTGTGGGAAAAAAAGGACATCAATTTTGTTTGGGGGCCACGTCGCACGACCGTGCAATTGTCAGTTAAAGCGACGCAGTGCCAAATCGCAAAAAGTGCTCTGGTCTTAAGCCAGCAAAATGGTCCGGTCTGAAAGTGGTTAACAGTCTACATGCTTGTTCTCAGTGTAATGACATATGGAATAACCAGGCACTTAGCATTTTCCAGAATGAGGTCAATGGTAATAGAAAACTTTGTCTCAGTACAGGTTTTATTTAGCATACAAATAAAATCCAGACATCCAACAATTTCTTTTATTGGATTGAATGCCTTCCAATAATGATGGTAATTTATACCAGATGAGATCAGGTTCCACAATCACATTCAGGGTGCTGACTTGACTCCTCTCCACCACAGCAACCAACCATGCCAGCAAATGGAACCCGAACACCAAAATGCAAAACAAAGTATCTCCTCCATCATAATAGTCAGAGCAAGCGCTGTGCATGGTGCAAACTTTATTAATAGAACCCGTTCCTGCTGGAGAGTTTGATAGAGGAAGAATGTTAGGCGTGTCGGTGTGGCTTTCCTGTTGCTGGTATGGTTGGGTGCTTTAAATCTCATGTTAATAGTGCATCAAGTATGGTGATTTCTTAGTGAATCTTCATACAACCATTTATAACTAAGCCCATGGTTGTAATGTTACACGCAGACTGCCCTCAGTACTTCCACCTACCACGAAGATACAGTTTGAAGTGGAAATCTCACTTTTATTTGTTAAAACTGCCATGTACATGTGCGCAACGTGACCCATAACTGTGCCCATACCTCCAACAAAGCTCTTCAAAGGGGCATATTTATACAATTTGCTGGATTCCTGACACAATGGCCGGGATCTGACTACAATAACCCTCCAAATTAGGCCCCTTTCACACTGGGGCGGTTTGCAGGCGCTATTGCGCTAAAAATAGCGCCTGCAAACTGACCTGAAACAGCCGTTGCTGTGTCTTGAGTTTGAAAGCCAGAGGGCTTTCACACTGGAGCGGTGCGCTGAAAAATGTCCTGCAAGCCGCATCTTTGGTGCGCTGTAGGAGCAGTGTATTTACCGCTCCTAAAGCGCCCCCTCCCATTGAAAACAATGGGGCAGCGCTCCGAACCCGCCTGCAAAGTGCCGCTGGAGCGGCATTAACCCTTTTTTGGCCGCTCGTGGGGGGTAAAACCGCCCCACTAGCGGCCGAAATGCGGCGCTAAAATGATGGTAAAGAGGCGCTAAATATAGCGCTGCTTTACCGCCAGCGCACCCAGCACCTCGCTGTGAAAATAGCCTTAATGATGGATATGCATACAAACAGATGGGAATAGATATTTCAGCCTACAATCTGCAGTGTGGCATATATGGGTCAGACTGAAGCCCCATACACACGCTCGGATTATCCGAGGACCAGGTCCGTCGGATCATGTCCGTCGTACTTTGTCTGATGTTGGTGTTGCGTACACACGGTCGGACAAAGTTGTCGGAAAATCCGATCATTCTGAACGTGGTGACGTTTGTTGCCTACGACGGGACTACGTAGAGGCTAGTAGCCAATAGCTTTGGTCTTGTAATGTGATCTGAGCATGCGTAGCACTTTGTCCGTCGGACAACGCTACACACGATCGGATTTGGTGTGATCGGACCGTGTTGTCAAAAAATCTATCCAGCAGGAGATAGGACTTTGTCCGTCGGACAATCCGACGTACACTGTCCGATGGTGCATACACACGGTCGGATTTTTCAACAACATTGTCCGATCGGACAGAATCCATGCGAAAATCCTACCGTGTGTATGGGGCTTCAGACAATCAGGCCACATCTCTCTAGACCAGTGATGGTGAACCTTGGCGCCCCAGGTGTTTTAGAACTACATTTCCCATGATGCTCATGCACTCTGCAGTGTAGATGAGTATCATGGGAAATGTAGTTCCAAAACATCTGGGGTGCCAAGGTTCCCCATCACTGCTCTAGGCAATAGCTGATAGGCCAACAATCACTGAAGGAGAATATAACATCAGCTTTGATGTACGGTAAGTGTTGCGAATGTTACCACGTTGTGGATTTTCTGGTAAACAGCAAGAAAATCTGGGTGTTGGGGAACGTCAGTAAATGTTTCTGGATCAGGGGGACAGAGATTCTTTTTTTATGAATTGAAGGAATTATATCACAGCAGGAACCTGAAAAAAATTGCATCGAACGAGTGACAAAAATTGATCAGTCACAGCTTTACATGTACTGTATGCAGTACAGGTGAGTAACCGGGGTATGAGAGGGCAGCAGATCTGCTCCTGTTTTGAAGGTAATCCTGAACACGCTCCACCATCTCAACCATGGCGCCTGGTCAGACAACAGACTCTCCATTCTGAGTTGTCTTCCCCCTCTCCTTCGCCCAGTACTGCGCTCGGAAACTGACTCTGTCCTGTGAGAAGTCGCCATTAAATTCCACCTCTGCCCGGCTCCCTGTGGACTCCCAGAAGAACAAGTTGTTTCCATGGAAAGCGGTGGATTTCATTGACTTCATGTCCCGGATCTGGAGAAGAGAACACACACAAATTAACACCTCAGTGGTGGCACGTCCATACGGGGCCCAGGGGCGCCGCCCCCCTAATCCATGCGTCCGGACCCTAATCTACACGCAAGGACTCATGGATTCCAATGGGGTTTTTTTATTTTTTTTCCGAAGCATGTGATTAGATCAGGAGGCTCTGATTGGCTTCAAAATGCGTGGGATCGGGGAGCGGAGTGGCGGTAGCTTTGTTTGCTGCCGCCCCCCCCAAAATTGAGCACCAGCCGCTGCTGACCCAAATACAGAGGTAGAGAAGGAACAACATTGTGAAAGTGATACTTTTTAGTGGCTAAGTAAAAAAAAAAAATCAAGCTGTCAGGCTATGAAGCCTGTTCTTCAGGTATTATGAGAGCTAAAATGCTAAAAAGGTCAATATACTATATATATATATATATATATATATATATATATATATATACACACACACACACACTATATTACCAAAAGTATTGGGACACCTGCATTTACACGAAAAATTAATTTAGCGGCATCCCTGTCTAAAGCCCCATACACACGGTCGGATTTTCCGATGGATTCTGTCCTATCGGACAATGTTGTCGGAAATTCCGACTGTGTGTAGGCCCCATCGGACATTTTCCATCGGATTGTCCGACGGACAAAGTTTTATCTCCTGCTCTAAAAATTTTCCGACAACAAAGTCCGACACACCAATTCTGATCGTGTGTAGCGTAGTCCGACGGACAAAGTGCTATGCATGCTCAGATCACATTACAAGACCAAAGCTATTGGCTACTAGCCTCTACGTAAGTCCCGTCGTAGGCAACAAACGTCACCACGTTCAGAATGATCGGATTTTCCGACAAGTTTGTCCGACCGTGTGTATGCAACACCAGTGTCGGACAAAATCCGTCAGAAAAAATCCGACGGATTTTGTGGTCGGATTTTCCGACCGTGTGTACGGGGCATAAGTCTGTAGGGTTCAGTATTGAGTTGACCCACCCCTTGGAGCTATAACAGCTTCAACTCTTCTGGGAAGGCTGTCCACAAGGTTTAGGAGTGTGTCTATGGGAATGTTTGACCATTCTTCCAGAAGCGCATTTGTGAGGTCAAGTACTGATGTTGGACAAGAAGGCCTGACTCGCAATCTCTGCTCTAATTCATCCCAAAGGTGTTCTATCGGGTTGAGGTCAGGACTCCAAGTTCCTCCTCCCCAAACTCGCTCATCCGTGTCTTTATGGACCTTGCTTTGGTGCGCAGTCATGTTGGAACAGGAAGGCGCCATCCCCAAACAGTTCCCACAAAGTTGGGAGCATGAAATTGTCCAAAATGTATTGGTATGCTGACACCAAGAGTTCCCTTCACTGGATATAATGGGCCAAGCCCAACCCCTGAAAACAACCCCACACCATAATCCCCACTCCACTAAATGATTTGGACCAGTGCAGAAAGCAAGGTCCATAAAGACATGGATGAGCGAGTTTGGGGTAGTTGAACTTGACTGGCCTCAACCCGATAAAACACCTTTGGGATGAACTAGAATGGAGACTGCGAGCCAGTCTTTCTCATCCAACATCAGTGCCTGACCTCACAAATGCGCTTCTGGAAGAATGGTCAAATATTCCCATAGACACTTTGTGGAAAGCCTTCCCAGAAGAGTTGAAGCTGTTATAGCTGCAAAGGGTGGGCCAACTCAATATTGAACCCTACAGACTAAGACTGGGATGCCATTGACGTTCACGTGTGTGTAAAGGCAGGTGTCCCAATACTTTTGGTAATATAGTGTATGTCATGTGATTCCACTTTCAAACAACCATGGAAAGGTTACATATCTGTTTTTGGTGGAGTCTGTCCATTCAGCCCTGCATAGGCAGTGTGACTACTTACTTACCAGGATGTAATCTGACTGCGTCTTATTGGTCCCATTTTCAAGGTCCATATACAAAGCATGGACTGCAATGGTATACTTAGGAGGCACATCAATAAAGATACGGCAGGCAGGGGAGTCCAGCTCAAACCGCGGCTGTACAGGATTTCGTATGTCCCCTCGCAACCCAAACAGCTGCACATCACAGTCTATGGGAAATAAGGAGAGTGCTGTCATATTGCTGCTACATCAGACTCCTAACGTTGTCTATACATCATCCAATGTGTCCATACAAGAGTGAGGGGAGTTTACTAAATATGTGGAAGATGCTGTGCATGGCATCCAATCAGCTTCCAACTTCATCTGGTTCAGTTAAAGGGAATTAAACCCAAAAACAAACATTTAATGTATTCCACCTTACTGTGATGGTTGCATTCGCTTTCTCTTTTAGGCGTTCGTTCCTTTATTTTTGCCTAGTGATCTAGCCAGTAAGTCTGGTGTTTTTCAAAAGAACAAGTTCTACAAATGTAGCAGGGATGAGACAAACCATTTACTACTGACGGGGGTGCTTACAATGATCAGTTTTCTTTTATTTATGTAAAACCCTTATCCCAAAAAGGGAAAAAAAATACTTTTGCTGTAACTGCTTATAAAGTGTCAGCTGGAGTTTGGCTTCAATTTGTTAGTGTATTTAAATCTGCTAGTACATCTAATACTCCCATACAGATGGACAATGCTGCTGTCCAAAGATGTCCCCTGTATTTCTTCATCCAGAGTGGGGGTGTTCAAATACAGGAGGTGTGTTACTGGCCAGATCACCGGGTAAAAACAGAGGGGGAAAAGCCCAAAAAAGAAAACAAATGCAGCCACCACATTTAAGGATTGGTAAACTGGAATATATTACATTTTTGTTGTTAGGTTTAATACTGCTTTAGGCCCGATTCACATCTATGCGGGTTGCAGTTTGCATATTCCGGGTGCATTTTGCATTTTGCAATACACGTTTTTGATCCATTGAAGTCTATGGAACCAAAAACCAGAAAAAAGTCCCTGGCACAGATGTGAACATGACCCATAGGAAACCATGTTAAATGGACTGCAGTGTATTTCTGCAAAACTGAAAATGTACTAAAAAATGCATAGGTGTGAACCAGGCCTTAAAGGGAAAGTCCACCCTAATGCTAAAATTGCTACAGCCACGATCTAATACTAACCTATCTAGCCCTGTAATGAAGAAATCGCTATACATACCATTTTTGAATGCGATCTGGTCTCCAGCAGAGGAGACAGCCGACAATGGCTGTGAAATTCTTGGGAAGTGACGTCACCAATAGACTTACTATGGGGCTTCCGTTGTCGGCTGCCTCCTACACCCGCCTCTAAAGAGAAGTTGCTGCTGACAGCTCAGCGTGGGACTGGAGCGGTTTCAGAAAAGGTATGTATAGCAATTTCTTCCTTACAGAGCTAGATAGGTTAGTCTTAGATTGTGGATGCCTGTAGTTTTAGAGATTTTAGTATTAGGGTTGAGTTCCCCTTTAAGCTAGATGCTGATTGGTTTCCATTCACAGCTGCTCCAGTTTTTGTAAACTCCCTTCATTATATGCAGCTGAAATCACTCAGTGATCGCTGCAACTGTGGCAAAGCAAAGCACTCTTCATATAACCCATTGCAGTCAGATTAAGTAAAATTTACACAGTGCTTACTAGGGATGGGCCCGGTGTTCGATTCGAACCCATGTTCGAATCGAACATCGGGCGTTCGCCTGCTAGGCGAGCCCAGAACTATTTGGGCCGCTCGCATCAAATTCGTGTGATGCGAGCGGCCCGCAATGCACTGCGCCAGTCGCAGTGCATTGCTGGCTGATGATTGGCCAAGCATGCACTGTGACCCGCATGCTTGGCCAATCAAAGAGCCAGTGGCGAGGAGAGCAATAATTGGCCACAGGCAGGATGCCTGTGGCCAATTATAGCTCAGGGGTTTAGTACACGCCCCACAGTATAAAAGGCCGCCGCGCCAGCGGGCGCGCATATTGTGTTGTGTTGTTGTCAGTGTCAGTGTTATGTGCTGCTGACTGCTGACATTATGTGCTATGATTCTGGGGATTAGTGTGTGCGTGCTGTTAGTACAGCATTGCAGTATCACATCTGGGGGGTGTCTATAGTATGCCTGTGAAGGGGGGCATGTTTCCCGTGCTTAGAACTGTCCCTGCACAAAGTGTCATTTTTGCAGGAAAAAAAGCTATTTAAAATCACTCGCGGCTATATGAATTGTCGGCTCCCGTAACACAGAGAACAGTCATTCATTGAAAGCCATTCATAAAAAAAAAGTCATTGATAAAAAAAAATAAAAAAAAGCGTGGGGGGTCCCCCAAATTCAATAACCAGGCCCTTGAGGTCTGGATGGATTTTAAGGGGAACCCTAGCCAACAAAAATGGCATGGGGGTCCCCCTCAAAATCCATACCAGACCCTTATCCGAGCACGCAACCTGGCAGGCCGCAGGAAAAGAGGGGGGGACGAGAGTGGCCCCCCCTCCCTCCTGAACCGTACCAGGCCACATGCCCTCAACATTGGGAGGATGCTTTGGGGGTTAGAATCACTCCCTAGGACACACTTAACCCCTACAGCGCCACCTAATGGTTAACCCCTTCACTGCCAGTCACATTTACACAGTAAATCAGTGCATTTTTAATCGCACTGATCGCTGTATAAATGTGAATTGTTCCAAAATAGTGCCAAAAGTGTCCGATCTGTCTGACATAATGTCACAGTCACGATAAAAAAACAAAAAAACAAAAAAAATAAAAAAATCGCAGATCGCCGCCATTACTAGTAAAAAAAAAAAAAAAAATTATTAATAAAAATGCCATAAAAACTATAATCTATTGTGTAGACGCTATAACTTTTGCGCAAACCAATCAAACGCTTATTGCGATTTTTTTTTTACCGAAAATATGTAGAAGAATACGTATCGGCCTAAACTGAGGAAAAAAAAAATTTTTATATATTTTTTGGGGATATTTATTATAGCAAAAAGTAAAAAATATTGTGTTTTTTTCAAAATGACCGCTTTTTTTGTTTATAGCGCAAAAAACTAAAACCACAAAGATGATCAAATACCACCAAAAGAAAGCTCTATTTGTGTGGAAAAAAGGATGTCAATTTTGTTTGGGAGCCACGTCGCACGACCGCGCAATTGTCAGTTAAAAACACAGTGCCTAATTGCAAAAAACGCTCTGGTCTTTGGCCAGCCAAATGGTCTGGGGGTGAAGTGGTTAATAGCAAAATATATGTTTAGTTTATACTATAAAAAAAAAAAATTGCTGTGCGCCGCTAAAGTGTTCAGGTTTGACTTGAAGAAAATGTGGCAACCTAGTAGTCACAATGATTACATGTTGATTGCAGAGAATTACAGCTCAGTCCAACACTGCAGAGTGATTTCTAGACACAAGTTGGTGTGTTATTTTGTGGAACAAGCCATCAAATCCGTGTACATTGGCTGCTACTTATGAAGCAATAAATGTGAGTAATGCCGCGTACACAGGAGCGGATATTCCGTCGCAAAAATCTTGGATGGTTTTTCCGACGGAATTCCGCTCAAGCTTGGCTTGCATACACGGTCACACAAAAGTTCGCTGAACTTTCGACCATGAAGAACGCGGTGGCGTACAACACCGCGACGAGCCGAGAAAATTAAGTTCAATGCTTCCCAGCATGCGTCAAAATTGTTTCCGAGCATGCGTAGGAATTTTGCGCGTTGGAATTGGTACAGACGATCGGAATTTCCGCTCGAAAAATTGAGAACCTGTTCTCAATCTTTTACTGGCTGGAATTCCGCCAGCAAAAGTCCGATGGAGCATACAACACATGGTCGCATTTTCCGACCAAAAGCTCTCATCGGACATTTGCTGGTGGAATTTCCGATCGTGTGTACGCGGCATAAAGGAAATCTTTTGTGGAAGCAGCACTTAAGCCATCATAGCTGACTTTTAATTCAGCAAATGCTTGTTGCCCGTCTTTCATACCATTAGAAACATTACAGAAGTGAGAGGACCAGTGTGACAGTCAGGCACATTTAGTTTAAATTGCATTATGTTCCAGTAAATGATATTGCCGTACCTTGGTGATAGGTTTTAGGGGCTGGTCTAGTTGAGTACTCCAGGGCTATTCCATTACCGGGCTGAACTTGGCGCTGTCTCACAGTCACTGTATTCGATCGTGTTTGCACTGTGACCCCTGAGATACGGGTACAAGCCTTTCTCCACATAGCTCTGCCATAGAACAATACAAGCTCCCCTACATAGGAAGTAAATCAATCAGTGAAAAATGAATCCCAGAGTTTGCACAAGTCCCTAGACAATTAACGACTTTCTGAAAGTCACTATTTGTATTGACTTGGGCCCCGCCCCATCCCCTCCCCTCATATCATAGTGCTTGGACCTGGCTATGGGGTAGGGCAGCCTTTCCCTATTCTTCCTACACCCTGGGAAGTTGACACTTTGCCAGAAGGTCTGATAAAAATATTATCCGTCATATTATGGTGCATACTATGCAAAGGGAGCTTAATGTAAGATTTACGTTTTGTATCCTTAATGAAAGGGTACAGATTTACTTTACTCATAGTCCTGTAATATACTGTATATTACAGCCAGATTCAGCAGGCTTTTTACAGTATTTCTAGGCAGGACTGCATTTTCTGCATGTGATTCTTTTTTGGCCAATTAAAATTTTACTGATTCAAAGAATGGCAGCCCTTCACTGAGCGCTGATGGGCACTGATAGGCAGCACTGATATGCAGCACTAATGGGCACTTATAGGTGACACTGATGGGCGGCACTGATGAGCAGGCACTGATTGGCACTCTAAGGTATCACTGATGGCTACTAATTGGCATCACTACTGGGTACTGATTAGCATCACTGCTGGGCCCTGTTCGGGCTGCACTAATGATGAGTGCCCTGATTATCTGTGCAGATCTCCCCTGTGAGGAAGTGCCGCTGATAAGCTCTCCTCTCCTCACACGCTGTCAGTGTGAGGAGAGGAATGCCGATAACCGTAATTTCATGCTTTACATGTGACCAGCTGTGATTGGACAAGGCTGATCACATGGGTAAAGGGCCTTGTCATCGGCTCTTTACCAAGAACGGTGGCGCGTCATGCCCCAGGGACAGAGTGCACCACCGATCACTGCACGTCCCCGCGGACGCATGGGAACGGCGAGAGTAGGATGATGTCATATGACGTTGTCCCAGAACGAGAGAGGGCCACCTACAATAAGGTGGGCGGGAGGTAATTAAGTTATAAATATTTACATACACCAGACTACAACTTTGGAAGCAATGTAATGTGTTGTTTTGTAATATATTCTTTCATTTCTGAGCATGCGTGGTCTTGGTCTGTACTGATTAAATAAAAATCGTTCATTCTGGTATCGTACGAGAAAGATTTTTCATGTTTGTCCCTTCGGATAGTTTTGTATGAACTGTTGTGATCGTCTCTCAAAAGCTGTATACTAACAACCAGATTATCGTATAATTGCTTTGAGAGCGGTATTTTTCGGCCCATTTTCTCATTGTGTACTTGGCATAACATTGTGGCCTGTGTACATAGCATGAAAGGCAGTGATGTAAGTAACTGAGTTAAAATAAACTGAGTTACGTAACTCAGTTACTTTAGAGGGTAACGAGTAATCTAACTGATTACTTTTCCCCTCATGGTAACTCAGTTCCCATTACTTTGGCTTAGTTACCCCAATTACATCTACCGCCACTAGATGGCAGTAGTGTAATTCCGGTGTCCTGCCAAAAAAGTTCCCCCGCCGGATAAGGACCCCCTGTACTGCGCAGGCGCAGCGCTTGCGCAGTACGAAGGACTACGGAGCTTCCGAAAATTGCCGAACCTAAACAGCTCTGAGTGAACTCTACACAGCGCAGGCGCAGTTAACATGTAATTGTACGAGGCGATGCCGCATGCTCCTGATGCCCGTGCTACTCTGCAAGGGGCGTCTATCGTGTAACTAAGGGGCGGGTCTAGTATTACTGTAACCAAGGGGCGCATTTATTATTATAGTTATATATCGAGCTCTGCCCATTAATTTAACATTCGCCCTCTTCTGTAGAAATCCACCCCTTAAACGATATAATAATAGACCCGCCCCTTGCTTACACGCTATAACAGATCTGCCCCTTGGTTAGAGTAATAATAGAGCAGCCCCTTGGTTACACGATATATAACAATAATAAATGCGCCCCTTGGTTACAGTAATACTAGACCCGCCCCTTAGTTACACGTATAGAATATTTTTTTAAAAAAGTCAGTTACTTTGCTGCGTAACTAATTACTTTTCCAATGTAGTAACTGAGTTACTAACGCAATTACTTTTGGGAGAAGTAATTTGTAACTTAACTAAATTACTTTTTTAAAGTAAGATGACCAACACTGATGAAAGGTATAGTTGATACTCAAACACTAAAAAGTTGAGGACAGTGGCATCAAACTATGCTCACTGAGGATAGCATTGGTGTAGTACACAGTTTATGTCATTGGTTGGCGCTAATAGACCTTTGATTAAACTAAGACAATTATATGTACAGAAGATTCAGGACCAAAAACACCCACCAGCTGAGCAGTTCAGAGAGCTGGACAGAATCTTGATGACAATAATCTCTCCTAGCGGCCGTCCAATCGAGAATATACAATCGTTTTCCAGAATCCCGGTGGTGTTGATTATTCCAGAGGCGCTCAGGAAAAGCTGCCCGCATACACCTGGAGGAGTTTAGAAGAACATAAGCGGCAGTTAACTTTATGTCCCTCTACCAGTATTCTCACTAACACTGGCCATACACTAGTAAATTCCTGCATTAACATTCGTATGAACATTCGTACAGAAAGTCTCAGTACATTTAATGACTTGACGAACGTCATTCAAAAGTACTTCAAAATTAAATTTATCATTTGTTCATTGACAGACACCGCTTCATTAGTCAAAACCATAGGGTTATATCGCCCCTTACAGGAGTAGGACACTAGGCAGAAAAAAGACTTGGCTACACCTATGGGCAGTCCTAGGTGATATACACCCCCCTCTCTGCTATAGGCCTTCAGTTTTTTTTCTGCCTAGTCAGGAGTAAGGACCTAGTTCCCTGCTGGGATCTCTGGTCCTGGCAATTTTTTGTTTTTGCTTTTTAAGCTACTTTTTTCTCTTGGACTTTTTCCTGTGAGATCTACAATCAACTGCCGGACTGGGCGACGGGCTGGACACTAAGATCCAGTGGTCTCCCCAGTCTGGCCAGCGAGCACGTGCAGGCTGCAGCTACGCGCTAGGCCCTGCGAGTTAAACATCTCACAAGGTCGCATTCGACGGGTCTCAGCTTGTGTCGCAGTGTTCCTCATGGCCGACAGCCCTCCCACTACGGTGGCGAGGAGGATCCGTCTGGGAGCGTTAACCGTGCACTCACTGGAGTGGTAAGTAAGGGGCCCCCTCCTCTCTTTCCCTGGAGTGGTGTGTGGCGCGGGTACTCCCTGGGGTGGTTGGTTCTCCTCCACAACCCCCCAGGCCTCTGGCTTAGGTGCTTCGGACTCTCTGTCCCCCCCCTTCCCTCTAGGGTTGTCACTATGGGGGGGTACACCTTGGCACCTGATGGTTGGGTGGGTGACCAGGCATCCGTAGATCCGCACCCCCTGCGGTGGCCCTCCACTAATTTAGGCCGTGGCTTTGCAGCCTTTTCTCTAGCCTGGTCCGGTCCCCCGCGGGCATGTGCACTCGCAGTGGGCGACCGAAAATGTAGGCCACGGCCTGCTAGTCCGCACAGCCACGCCGGACACCTTCTTCCAGAGGGATGGCGCTGTGGGGGCTCTGAGGGCGACCCCCTTTTGGGGGGGTTGTTTAAGTGGGCCCTCCATAGGCGCCCCCTGTGAGGGGCCTTAGTGGATGCCCCCTGTGAGGGGCCTCAGCCAGTGCCCCCTGTGAAGGGCCCAGTGGTTCCCCCTGTGCGGGCTTCCGTAGGCGACCCTTGTGCGGGGTCTCAGCCAGTGCTCCCTGTGAGGGGTCCAGTGGTGCCCCCTGTGCGGGGTATCAGTAGGCGCCCCAGTGCAGGTTTTGGCCGGTGCTCCTTGTGAGGAGCCCGGGTCAACGCCCCCTTTGCGGGGCCTCGTTCGATGTCCCCCGTGTGGGACCTCAGTGACGCTCCTGTGCGGGGCCTAAGGTGGTGGAGGTCTCAGTCGGAGCCCCCCCCCTGTTCTTTGCGTTTTCACAGGTGGCGCTTGGGCATATAGGCTAGTAAATGGCACCCCCCTGCCCTCCCCTGCCTCATCGGTCTCGAATGATCCTATGTCTGGCTCTGCCGTTGTGGATGTGGCCCACCTTGCGGGGTTGGTGGCCACACTCCCTCTCCTGTCAGTTAGTGAGGTTGTTTCTCCACAACTGCAGTGGCGCACAAGAAGATGCTGGTTGTCTCCCTTATTACATCTGTGTGGGAAACTTTAAAGATGGAGGATGCAGCTGGGGTTGCGGTGGAGGTGCCGATCCCTTTGGCACCCATAAACTGTCTGGCATGGCAAAAGCGCTCCCTTCTTCCTCCTATTTTGAAATATTTGTTCGTAAAGACTGAGTGTCCAAAGCATCCCTTTGTGGTTCCAAAGACGCTTCGCTTTGAGGTACCACTCGTGGGGTCCCTCCTTAAAGAGTGGACTGTTCCACCAGTAGTGGATCCCCCTGTCTCTAGGTTGTGCAAGGGAGCCATGATTCTGGTAGAGGAGCCTCCGGCTTTTAAGGATCTGGCTGACATACCTGGAGGGGAAGCAGATTCCCTCTGCTTTTGCCAAGTTGGCGGACCAGTTGGTCTGGGGGCTGCAGTTTGTATGCGATGCCTCTTGGACGCAGTTGCCTTGGTTGCTAAGCTCTGTTTCTGCAGTGGTGCTTAGCAGTGTTGCCAACCTAACAGATTGAAATTTACTGACACGGCACCCAAAATTTACTGGCACAGCCACGTTTTTACTGGCATTTCCTAAAGTTATAAAATTACAGTTTTAAGCACACATTTCACTATTTAGGCTACAAACAAATACAACATGTAACATGTACATGTAATTAGCAATGTAATTTAAGGTAGATAATAAGGCAAAAAACATATTTTTTATTTTATTTTCGATATAGTAAGTAGCTCAGGGACAGGACTCAGGAGGGCAAAAAATTAGAATGGGCTGCACATGAAATTGACTCTCACGGTGATACTGACAGCAGTGTGCAGCAGCACAGATTACCGACAGGACACGTCCCCTCCTGATTCACAGTGACAGTCTATCTCCAAGCCAGGTGACCCTCCAGTCCAAGCCGCACTGATGGTCCAGCTCCTGGCCTGCCTTGCTCCCATCCCGCAGACCCACACACAAGGCTCTGGATGCTCTGCTTGGCTCCCTTGCACCATGACATCACAAAACATGTTCAGGCACCGCCTTCACCAGAGCCGCCCGAACACACTGTAGCAGGCACTTGTATGGTCTCGGCTGGCTCCAGGCCGAGCGTCACAGCCACATTTTTTACTGGCAACCTTTTCTTTTACTGGCATTTACTGGCAGGAGAAAATTGCCTGTTTTTTACTGGCTGCCAGTAAAAATACTGACGGTTGGCAACACTGGTGCTTAGACATGTATTGGGGCTTAAGTGTTGATCTGCGGACTGGGCTTCTAAAAAAGCTCTGACTGGGTTACCATTTCAAGGCAATTGTCTGTTTGGGGGTACCCTGGATGACATTGTTACGAGTCTCACAGGAGGGAAGTGTAAATGTCTTCCACAGTCTGGAATGGGGGAAAAGGGCCTTGTAGCGGATGCAGTCCTTCTCGGCACGCAATGGACCTGGTCTGGCGAGCTGAGAGCGGGGCTCCCTAGACCCATGGTCAAGGCCCCTTCAGCATGAAGGCGTGCCCTCACCTATGTCCTAGTGCTCCGGCCTTGAACCCCCGAAAAGCTCTGTTGCTTCAGGGTGTGCTTGTCCAGTGGGTACAGAATGGAGTCCATCCGCACGGTGGTGGCGCCCCTTCATCATGGGGACTTTTGGACTTCTGTCGACATCACGGATGCTTATTTACGCACTCCAATATGTGCCCAACACTTCCTCCATTTTACTGTGGGAAAAGAGCATTTTCAGCTTGCGGTGTTGACTTTTGGTCATCGCATACTCACAAAGGTGTTGGCCCCAGTCCTGGCGTGGTTACGTAAGCAGGGGATTGCGGTCCTGGGCTGCTTGGATGATCTTCTTCTGCAAGCAGAGTCCTCGGCTACCCTGAGGGGCGACGTAGCTCGCTATACAGATTGGATTATCTGTGCTGACTCTGGTTTCATCTCTGACCAGAGTGTTTCTTTCTCTGGACAAACTCCAGGAGTTGCATGCTGCATTTCAACTACTGTTGTCTCGCAGGTGGGCCTCCCTGCAGTCCTGCAGGTGGGTGTTGGGCCTGATGGTATCTACCGTTGAGGCGGTTCCATTTGTGCAGTTCCATACAAGCTCCTTTCAAGTGAGATCCTGGCATAAAGTGCCCGAGGTCTCTGGGCTATCAGATTCGGCTGAGTCAGAAAACCGGGAGTCCCTGGTCTGGTGGCTTCACTCTCTGGGATTTCGGCAGGGCACATCCTTTCTCCCTTTGTATTGGACAGTGGTCACCACCAATGCTAGTCTGTGCGGGTGGGGTGGTGTCCTGGGACTGGGTTCTGCTTAGGGTCGTTGGACGCTGGAGGAATCCGGACTTCTGATCGATATCCTGGGACTTTGAGCGATTAGACTAAGTATGGATCATGGAGGTCGACTTCGGGGGCTCCGGGTACGGATCCAGTCAGACGATGCCACGGCGGTGGTCTATGTCAATCACCAGGGCGGATCGAAGAGTGTGTTGGCAGCCCTGACAGTAGCCAGCATCCTCCGGTGGGCAGAACGTTTTGTTCTGGCCCTCTCCGCCATATGCATTCTAGGAGTGAAAAAATGGCAAAAATGGCAGGCGGTTGCCTCAGTCGGCTAGTGTTGGTCAACAGGGTGGTCCCTTCACAGGACATGTTTCATTGGATATGTCTCCGATGGGGAACTCCCGAGGTCGATCTCTTGGTGTCCCGGCTTACCGGAATGGTACGGAGGTTTCAGGCAAGGTCACTGGCTCCTCTGGTGGACACTGCAGACACTCTGGTGGCCCCGTGGGGCCAGTATAGTCGGATCTATGCCTCTCCTCCTCTCAAGAGTCTGCCGTGGCTTTTGCGCAGGATCGAGGCCGAAGGGATTCCGGTCATTCTAGTGGGCCCCGATGGACTTGTCAGTCTTGGTACGCCGACCTGGTGCACTTGGTCGCTGACGTCCCTTGGCAACTGCCTCTCAAGGAGGTTCTACTGTCCCAAGGGCCGATCTTCCATCCGGCTGTTATGAGCCAGGTGCTGAAGTTACGACGCTCGTGAAGGCCAGGAAGCCTTCCTCTGGGAATATTTACCACCAGACATGGATAGCATACATATCCTGGTGTAAGGCACTTGCCATTTACCCTCGTTCTTGGTGGCTCGGATTTTCGAACTTCCTTCATGTGGGGGTTGAGCAGAACTTGGCCTTGAGTACCATCAAGGGCCAGGTGTCAGCCTTGGCGGGTTTCTTTGGCGTCCCCTGGTCTCGCACTCCCTGGTGCGTACGCTTAATCAAGGGGTTCGACATCTGCCTCCACCGGTGCGGTCGCTTCTACCGCCGTGGGATCTACACTTGGTGCGTTCGGTTCTACAGGAGCCTCCCGTTGGAAATATTCGGGAGGTTCCTCTGCTTGCTCTGTCCCAGAAGGTGTCTTTTTTGGTTGCTATCACCTCTGCTCGCAGAGTGTCAGAACTGTAGGCATTACCATGTCATACTTCTTACCTGGTGATCCACAAAGATAAAGTGGTTCTTCGCCCTTGTCCGTGGTTCCCTCCTCTGATTCCTTTTGACTAAGGACGTTGTATTGCCTTCCCTGTGTCCCAGGTCAAAATGTCCTAAGGGATTTACCTTACATGCCCTGGATGTATTCGGGCAATTCGGGTGTATTTGGCAGTCACAGGGCCTTTTCGGAGATTAGACTCACTGTTTGTGATCACGGATGGGTCAAAAAAAGGGCTGTCTGCTTCTTCTGTGACCTCTCAAGACGGATCAGACAGACGATGACTCTGGTCTATTCTATCAGGGGTTGGGTTCCTCCTTTCCCTATTCTACTTGGCTGCTTGTTGCTTCTTGGGCCTTCCATCATCAGTCGTCAGCTGCACTGGTTTGCAAGGCGGCCACTTGGTCGTCGGTGTACACTTTCAAAAAATTCTACAACGTGGATGTGCTGGCATCTGAGGATGTTTCTCTTTGCTGCAAGGTGTTGCAGGCTGCTGTTTAGAGAGTCAATTCCCTCTTGAAGTGTTGTTCAGGTTGGGCTCCAGTTTGTTTCTGTGTTGAGCTCCTGTTACCTGATTGGCTCTTGTGTTGATGTCCCTATGGTTCTGAATAATGGAGCGCAGTGTCTGTCAATGAATGAATGAGAAAATAGGATTTTTGACTTGCCATAAAGTCTGTTTCTCTGAGTTAACTGACAAACACAGCACCCACCCCTCTAAGGAGTTTTGATGCTTCTGACACTGCTTGTTACTAAACTGAAGGCCTATAGCAGAGAGGGGGGTGAATATCACCTAGGACCACCCATAGGCGTAGCCAAGTTTTTTTTCTGCCTAGTGTCCTACTCCTGTAGGGGGCGATATAACTCTATGGTTCTGAATAATGGAGCGCTGCATCTGTCAATTAACTCAGAGAAACAGATTTTACGATAAGTCAAAAATCCTGTTTTGCTTTTAACATTCGATTTAGGAATAAAACAACTTTCCCAGAGGAAAACTATATTCCAGAAAAATGTTCCCTCTTGCATCTTTTCTTAATTTCTTCTAATTTCCTCATCAATGTGGTCAAAAACGAATAGAGATTTGAACTAACAATTAGAAAATTAAATGAACGTTCTTAAAGCAAAAATATTCTAACTCAATTCCAGTTTAAAGCTGTCCATACATGTAAAGGGATTGAAAGAGAGAAATCTATACATTCCCCCATCCACACTAAACAACATGGAAAAATGGTCTGCTGCTGGCTATTATATCCTGACAGCCGGCACCCACAACTGTCAGAATACCTGAACATTCACCACAACCGATTGGCAACAATTGCTATTTGGCCAACTTTTTTTCACCCAACTCCTTCAATTTCTCAATCTTAGTGTGGCAGACTATGTGGTGTTGGCAATGCTAACCACAGCTAGATGTATGGCCAGCTTTACTGAAAGGAACACATGAAAATTTGCACAGCTATATGTGGCAGCCCCAAGGTCTCTGACTGATATTTATCAAGTTTAGCCTTTCACATTTCCTGCAGCTGCGGTTTAGATCAGGGATCCTTCAACTTTCTAAACAAAGGGCAAGTTTACTATTTTTCAGACTTGAGGCGGGCCGGACTGTGGCCAGTGGGAGTAGAAAATGTCCCAGTAAAAAAATGATATAGCGCCTTTGGTCAGTTAGGGGAGGAATAGTGCCCCATTGTTGGTGTCAGTGGAAGGAAGAGTGCTTTATCGTTGACATCAGTGGAAGAAATGGTGCCCATCATTGGTGTCAGCATTGTTGGTGTCAGTGAAAGAAATAGTGACCCACTGTTGGTGTTGGTGGAAGCAATAGTGCTCCATCACTGGTGTAAATAGAAGGATCAGTGCCACATCGTTGGTGACAAAGGAAGGAATTATGCTCCATTGTTGGTGTCAGTGGGAGGAATAGTGCCCCACCATTGGTGTCAGTGAGAGGAATGGTACCCCATCATTGGTATCAATGGAAGGAATAGTGCCCCATTGTTGGTGTTAGTGCTAGTAATAGTGCCCACATGTTGGTGTCAATGGAAGGAATAGTGCTTCATCACTGGCATCAGTGGAAGGAATAGTGCCCTATCGTTGGTGTCAGTGGGAGGAATAGTGCCCCATCATGGGTGTCAGTTGGAAGAATAGTGCCCCATCATTAGTGTCCATGGAAGAAATAGTGCTCCATCATTAGTGTCAGTGGAAAGAATAGTGCCCCATCTTGGTGTCAGTGGGAGCTATAGTGCCCTATCATTGGTGTGAGTGGAAGGCATAGTGCTCCATCATTGGTGTCAGTGAAAATATTAGTGCCCACTCGTTGGTGTCAATGAAAGAAATAGTGATCCATTGCAGGTGTCAGTGGAAGGAATAGTGCCCATTCGTTGGTGTCCGTGGAAGAAATAGTGCCCACTCATTGGTGTCAGTGGAATGAATAGTGACCCATCTTGGTGTCAGTGGGAGCTATAGTGCCTCATTGTTGGCATCAGTGGAAAAAATAGTGCCCCCTCGTTGGCATCAGTGGAAAAAATAGTGCCCCCTCGGCGTCAGTGGAAGGAACAGTGCTGCATCATTGGTGTCAGTGGAAGGAATAGTGCCCCATTGTTGGTGTCAGTAGGAGAAATAGTGCCTTGTATCAAGGGGGGGGATAGCACCCCAGTGGCCAGATAAATGCATGCAAAGGGCTGCATCCAGCCTGTGGGCTGCAGTTTGGAAACCACTGGTTAAGATTAAGGTAGACCTTCCAAAGTTCCCAACTTTTCTAATTCTTTACCCCAAATCATATTTTCCTCTATTTCATTAATTTAGTTGTTGGCCTCTGAAGCATCTCCAAAACCTCTTTTACAACGTGGCACTTGAATCTGGATGCCATATTGTACCTGTGGCCTTAGAAGTGATTTATACAGAGGTAATACTATATTAGTGTCAGATGCTTTTATCTCCTTTTTATATAAGATTTTCTTCTCTTTTGCAGCTCCCATTTGGCATTGAGTGGTTCTGCTTAGGTCCATGCTAAACGGGTGGGGATGAGGGTTAAGTTTCTAGATCTACCTTTTGTATCTCCTGCACCATCGGCTGATGCTGCTCCACCGGGCCTCTCTGGTGCATTATTACTGCCAGGGGGTAAGGCTCTATATTGAGGCCTTTGATGATCCGGGGCAACAGAAGTCTGCGGTGTTCCCATCAAATTATGGGCTGCATCAGGTCGGGCGGTCTGTGTGTCCTGCAGGCATGGTCTTCCAGAGCAGCCACGTAGTGTGATGGGTTTTGGCGTGTGACCACATAATGTGGGGGTGACATGCTGGTGGGTCTTCGAGTTGATGCAGAATTCTTCTCGCTGCTGAATCCCATTACCACAGGTAGCTGAACACTAGAGAGAGAGAGACATTTCAGTCACATACATATTACTTCTGCCTTGCCAGCTGACATGTCACTATCTGCTTTTTGAGATGGGAAGGAGGGAAACCTTAACAATAAAAATACTCATGCAAAATACACACCCTTGATACATGGAGACTGGAAAGAATTAGGACAGGTGTATAGGTGTGCGCAGCCTATTGCATTAGGGTGCGCACCCCAAAGCTCAAGCACACATGCAGACATGCTCAAAAAACATGTAAAATAAAGCTAGTTCCCACTATGCTTAGGTGTGAATCAAGCCTTATGGCCTGTACACACGATCCGAAAATCGGACGGAAAATTCCGCTTTCGACGCAATCTTATGATAATCAGATCGTTAGTACAAAGCTTTTTGAGAGCCGATCACTACAGTCCATCACCGATGACTCACTGTGTTCATACAGAAAAGGAAGGAGCAGGTAAATTACATATTTTCCAGTCCCTTTCCTGCTCTCTATCCTGAAACAATCCCCCGCTGCAGCCAGTAGGAGAGGAGGGTAAGCTGGCAGCACTGGGTGGGAAATGGGGGGACCAGGGGAGCACATGAGGGGGACCAGGCAGTAAAAAGAAGAGGAACAGGAACAGGAGAGGCAGCAGGGGGGAGGGAGCATATGCTGGTACTGATCCCCCATAATTTCCTTCTGTGGCAACTGAATTCCGGCAGGAGGGAGAGGAGGAGAAGCCTACTTTCAGCTGCTTCAGGAGTAAAATACAAAATCGGTTCCAGTAAATGCCACCCATACTACCCCTCTTGTCTAGGTTCCGGGGGTCGGCAAGAAAGGATTGCAGTCTACCCATCACCTGCCCGCAATCGATGAGTAGATTGCAATCAACGGGTTGCTGATTCCCAGATTAGGGTGTGCCCAGGCATGCTTGGTACACCTCATGCGCACGCCTATGCTTTCAATGCAGATTTCCTCTGCAATATTTTTTTCTGCCACTACATATCCTCCGTCTGATGGCTAGCATTATTCAACCCATTTATCCTGGGTCCAGGTCATTCTGTATCCTCCCTAGTCTATAAGGGCTCTTTTACATCGACAGCCAGGTGGCTGAGTTGTAGTTTTACCCCCCCCCCTTCTATATTTCTAACATTACAGCCTGATGTTGCGTAACAGATGTTGTGGCCGCAATGCTTTGCCGCAGCAATTTTGACTAGGGTTGCAGAGTTTGATAGGCAGGAGCCGCCTGTAAAACTCACACATTGAGATCAATGAGATTACACCGCAACCATGAGCCAATTGCTTGGCTTGCAGTTGTTGCCTGGTCCTGCGATGTAAAATTGCTCTTCGTAATAAAAAAAAAAAAAGTGTCAGGAAGCAGCAGTAGCACCTCATGAACACCTGCCAGCTGCTTTTTCATGCTTTAAAAAAATGATCCATCACTTGTTTGAAAGAGCCCTAACTGGACAGTGAAAGAAGAGGCAGCACAGGGAGTGATCATCTTTCTGTCCCTCTTTCAGGTACTTATTCTCCTTGCTTTTAAAAATGCATATACTGTATTGATCAAATAATGTTGCATTAGTTTGTGTCATTTATATTTGCCCAGAGTTCACCCTAAAAGACCATCTGAGCCTTGTCTGCTTCAAGCTGCATTCGTAGTATTTCTGAGTGAAAATAAGAGACAGCCAAGCAACTAGCATTTTCAGAAGAGAGGAGCAGCCGCATAATTCACACATGAAAGGTTTCCTTTAAAAAAGGTCAACACGGATTTGCAGTTGGAAGTACAAATTAGGTCAGTTGACTTAAAAGAATAGGTTTGAACATTTCAATGAATTGAATAAAGGGACGAATTACTGTATATGGCCTGTGCACTTTACCTGTGTCCAGGGCCCCAGGTCCCAAGTGTAGAAGCACTGAGTGATAAAGCAGGGGACAGCAGACAAGGGTCTCTCATGGGATGGACAAGATTTGGACTCCACCTCTGTATCTGTCCCTACCACTGTCTGCATACACACCACCTTCTGCCTGGATATGCCATAGCCACAAGCAGCAGAGCATGGACCGCTCTCCACCACTTGCCACCTAGAGGACGAAAAGAAGAAGGCAGCTTATTAGAAATATTTGTTACAACTTGAACACTATTACCAGCAATGCTAAGATGTGAAACGAAATGCTACATGACACTACTTTTCTCATTTAAACTCTTTTCAGGACACCAAGAAGAATGCATGAGTGGTGTGCTATTTACATTTAAAGCAGTATTTAACCCATAACCAAATATGTAATATATTGCAGCTTACCAATCCTTAAATATGATGGCTGCATTAGTTTTCCTTTTGTAAGACTTGTTCCCTCTGTTTTCACCTGGTGATCTGGCCAGTAAACACACCTCCTGTATTAGGCCCCTTTCACACGGAAGGCCCGTTCAGATCCGCCTGTCAGTTTTGACGGCGGATCTGAACGGGCGCTCCATGTTACTCTATGGAGCGTCGGATGTCAGCGGAGACATGTCCGCTGACATCCGATCCGGTCCGATCCGCCAAATCCAGACGTATGGACCACACGTCCAGATCCGTCGGATCGGGTGAGATCGGGTGAGATCGGGTGAAAACGGACACACTGTCCGTTTTCATCCGATCTCTCCATAGAGATCAGCGGCGCTCGCAAGCCCCTCCCCGCTCAGTGAGCGGAGAGAGGCTTGTCATCCGCCGGCTCAGCGGAGATCAACGGACAGATCTCCCGCTGAGCCGGCGGACAGAGGCGGGCTCCGTGCAAGCGGAGTCCGCCTCGTCTGAAAGGGGCCTTAGAGTGCTTACACTCTGGATACAGGAGCAACAGAGGCACCTTTGGACAGCAGCATTATCTATCTGGGGGGGGGGGGGGGCTTCAGATGTACTAGCAGATGTAAATATACTAACAAATTGAAGCCAAACTCCAGCTAACACTTTGAAAGCAGTTACAGTAACAGCTTTCTTCCTTTTTGGAAAAAAGGTTTTACATAAAAAAAGCTAATCATTGTAAGCACTCCTGTCAGCAATAAATGTTTTTTTCTCAACCCTCTAGCTGCTACATCTGCAGGACAGTTTTCTCTGTCGAAACAAAAATGATTTACTGGTCAGATCACCAGGTGCAAATAAAAGAAAAAAGGCCTAAAAAAGACAACTAGTGCAGCCTTCCTATCTAAGAATTGGTAAGCTGCAGTATAATAAATATGTGTTTTTGGGTTTAATACCGCTTTAATTTATTTTTTATTAGTCTGTATGATGTATTGTATTTTGTACAATATCATTGTACAAACAAAATGAACAATATACAGTATATAATACAGTATATAATATTCCACAATGTCAATCAAATCTTAGGTAGATTCAATAAAGCAATGATATCTGTCAAGAACAACTTTGCAGGATTATCCCTATATTACTTTGTGCAGTTATAAACTTATGTATTATCTTATACCCCATAAAAAAAATGCAAGACAACTGTGACATTCTTATTATTGTTAGTGGTTGTATATAAACTGTTATCAACACTTTCAAGACAGGTTAGCAGTAGGATATCATTAGTCTTGGTCTCAGAATATGGTATATGAGTAGAGAGGTTTGAATATTTATGATTGTTATAGGATCACAGAAGAGAAGTAATTACAGATAAGAGAGAAAGGGGCAATGTAGAAGAGGAAGATACAGTATGTGGAAGGAGAATAAAAAGGGGAGGGGGGGGGGGGTAAACAGAGTGTATAACAGCATTCTATGTTTCAGTGGTCTAAAAGGAGTCTAAATTTTGTCTTTAACCGCTTCTGGAGCAGTTATACTGCAGCAGGTTGGCTCCCCTCCGCGCGAGCCGTCGTAGCTGTACGTCGGCTCTTTAAGACGCTTTAGCAGGCGCCCGCATCGTTTGATCACTTGTGACAGAGCGAGAGTCGGGATCTGTGTGTTTAAACATCAAACAAAGGTTAGCAGTCTTTTACAGTGATCTGATTTAACCCTCGATAGTCTATGCAAGGTCGAAGACCCCATCTTTCTTTTCAACAAAGAAAAAACCTGTCCCTACTGCAGAGGAAGAGAGTTGGATAAAACCTGTCACCAAGTTGTCCGTGACATATTTCTCCATGGACTTTTGTTCAGGCAGTGACAGGGTATAGGTCCTTCCTTTGGGAAGAAGTGCTCCAGGAATCAGAAATAATCGCACAGTCAAAGGGAACGATGTGGAGATAAAACCTCTGCCTTTTGCTTGCAAAATACATCTGCAAATCCATAGTAATCATGAGGCAAGGTAGGAGGGATGGCCACGGAAGCCAACAGACAACCAGAAAGTCTTGTGGGTTGAGACAAACAGTTCAGATAACAGGAAGGCCCCCAAGAGGTTAATTCTCCAATTACCCAATCAAAAGAAGGGCTGTGTTGTTGTAGCCATGGGTAAGCAAGGATAACCAGCAGAAGTGGAGAATCGATGAGAGACAGGACGATTTTCTCTTTGTGGAGTGTGCCTACCTGAAGGGTGATTGTTGTAGTCTCAAACTTTACAAGGCCTCCCAATGGTTGTCCATTCAGGGTGGTGATGCTCAGGGGTCTAGGCTTGGGAACAAATGGGATGTTATTTTCCTTAGCAAAAGTGTAATCCAGGAATATGCCAGCAGCTCCAGAATCCACAAAAGCCTCACAGGAGACACGTTTAGAGGCTAAATGGAAGATTGCGTGTGCAGTAATCTTGGTCTTGAAGGAAGTACTTGTAAGGTCTAACCCAGCTCCTCCAACACTGGTTAGACCCTGCCTTTTACTGGACGGGAAGGGCAGACAGTTAACAAATGTCCTTTTAGTCCATAGTACAAGCATAGGCCCAATGCCCGCCTCCTTTGTTTCTCTGGCTGTTAGGTGGAGACGGCTGACTTCCATGGGTTCCGCAGGTGTCTTGAACTCAACGGAAATTTCAGGTTCATGCTGAGGTGGTGCTTGGAAGTTCGGGGCCAAATGGTAAACTGGCCTAGGAAGCTTGCGAGTTCTAAGTCTCTCCTGGCACCTTTCATGATACAGGACATCCAGACGAACACACAGCTCAGAATTTTTCAAGGTCTTCTGGGGAATCCTTATAGACCAATTTGTCCTTAAAGTGGAGTGCCAGGAGTGCCAAAAAAAATAAAAAATTAAAAGTCAGCAGCTACAAATACTGCAGCTGCTGACTTTTAAGAATCGGACACTTACCTGTCCCGGGGTCAGCGATGCGGGGGAACGAGACCCCCCCTCGTTCCCCGCTCCGCTTGCGGCGCCGGCATTCTTCACAGCCGGCATTCTTCACAGCCAGGCACCCACTGCGCATGCGCATGCGCTTGCGGCGCCGTGATTCGACGCTCACTCATCTGGGACACATGACAGGTCCCAGATGACTGTGCGGCGCCTACAGGAAGTGACGTTTTGTCCGGGCAATGAAGGTGGCAGACTACGAGGGACCCCCTAGCAACAGGCATTTAGAGGTGAGTAAAAAACTTTTTTTTTTCCAATTATTTTTTTTTGAATTTTTTTATGATTTTTAAGCCACATTTTTTTTTTGGCCGCAACCCCACTTTAATGCGATCTGTAAGACCTTTACAGAAAGCTGCACGTAATGCCCTTGAGTCCCAATTAGTCTCAGCAGCCAGGGTATGGAACTCAATAGCATACTGTACCACTGTCCTGGTACCTTGCTGTATGTCCAAAAGTGAGCAGAAGCTCTATCTGGCTTGCCAAATACAGTCTGGAGAGAAGCCAGAAATCTATTAGTGTCTTATAGCACAGGATCATTGCGTTCCAGGTAAAGAGAGACCCATGCCAGGACTTTCCCCTTTAACAATAAAATTACAAAAGTCACTTTGGCAAAAGAAGTGCTGAAAGTCCCAGGGTTGTTGCGGAAATGCAAACGGCAAACGTTTAAAAAAACCTCTGCAGTCCTCAGTATTACCACCAGATTTTTCAGGCAAGGGAAGTTTGGGTGGCACAGAAGAAGCAGGTTGGATTGGAGCAGGAGTAGGAGCTGGAGTCTTGACAGGTGCAGAGGAGCCAGGCAAACAAGACTAGCGTCCAGAAAAGAAAGATGCTGTTCATAAGCTTCAATCAATTGTCCCTGATGCGAAATTGCCATAACAATCAATGAATACTATATTGTCGACTAAATACGACTAAAGCTAAAACAATTGAGATGACTAAAACTTAAATGGCATTTTAGTCAAAAGAGTATGACTAAAACTAAATTGGAATTTGACGTTGAAAATAACACTGCACTATAACATAAGAAAACGTAGGGGGCTGTAAGATAACAGTGGAGCTTGTGTGTTGAGAATTCAGGCGAAAAGTAGTTGGTCAGGTCGGCAACAGATCAGGCAAAGCAGTACCCAATCGAAATCGAGAGTGGTCAGGCAGGCCAAGGTCATATACGAGCTGGCAGGGAAATAAAAAATCGTCAGGCAGAGAGTGGTCAAGAATTCCAGCAGAAGTCCATACACAGTAATCAGAATCAGAATCACAGCGCTATCACTACACCCAGGGAGCTAGTCCACACAAACAGGCACTGAGTAACAGGCAGTTCTGCTATTTATGGGCTGCTTGATTGTACATTGTCCGCAGCTGACAGCAGGTGGGGCTAGTGAGCCCAAGGCAATGCATCAAGCTGGGAGAATTTTGCAACTCCTGAGCTCCCCCATGGCACAACAGGTAAGGCTGCAGCTTTGGAACCACAAGCATCCCAGTTCAATGACACCCAGGTACACGACAGGGGCTTCTACTAAGCTGCTAAAAGAAAAAAAAAAATACTTTTCTTTTTTTTTTTCGTAATATTTAATGTTGGTAAAATATTCAGGTAATATGGGCAATGGCATTTTTTTTATATTTTCAAGTTGTACGTCTGTTTGTCAAAAAGCAATATATTTGTTTGTTCATGAAATTTGGTTTTATTTATAAAGACGTTATCTATCACAATGGCTAAATCTGTGTCTGTAGTGCATGTTTAAACTTTCATATCATCAGTAATAACATGTTATTAGATTTTTACTCCAGGAGTATTTAATGAGTTTGGCAACTCTGAAGAAATAAATAATGCATTACAATTTAATTATACCCATTAGATTTTAGACGACTAAAATGTACTGGAGATTTTAGTCGACTAAAACAATTGAGATGACTAAAATACGGTTAAAACTAAAATGGCATTTTAGTCAAAAGACTATAACTAAAACTAAATCGAAATTTGATGTCAAACTTAACACTGATTAAAAGTCCACATGCAGCTCTAATGTTATGACATTGAACATAGCGGCCCTGAAGCTCCTCTTCTGTAGTGAACCTTCTCTTCTCTGAGTGTCCCTTCGTAGCAAGCCATGTGCTTCCAATCTGGGCTGTGTGCGTCCATAGAAACAGACAACGTGGCTTGGTCACGCTCCCGCCTCACAGGATTTGACTGACACCAGCAGAAACCAATAGCTTCTGCTGCTCTCAGAGACTACTGTGAGTGCAGGAAGAGAGGAGCAATGTTGCTGTAGGCGGGACAACGCAGGACTGAGAGAGGACTCATGTAAGTGTTTATGGGTGACTTTGGGTGGGTACTAGTACTTTATTTAAAGTGATTCTAAAGGCAAAAGATTTTTTCACCTTAATGCAGAGAATGCATTAAGGTAAAAAAATCTTTTGCCTTTAGAATCACTTTAAATAAAGTTTGATGAACCGGCTTTGAACCAAACCCAGGAATGTTTGGCTCCTCTCTACTAACCATATATAATGCAATGTTAATGAGGATAAATATTGGATGAGTTTACCTTGGTGGGCAAGGCTGTTGGTTGCAAGGCTCCTGTTCTTGAGGATGAGGCAGGTGCTGGCATTCCATATCTGCCACAATTTGTTCCTCAGTACTGCCTTGCTGAGTATCCCGAGTACAATAGAGAACACGTTGTAAAATTCCTCCTCCACAGGTCACACTACAAGATCCAGTCTTGTAGCGCCACCTAAAAAGCAAAGCAATGTGTTTACTGTTTGCTCACCACGCTCTATAGGTAACTGATATTTCTATTTAGGAGATAAAGTTCTTTGATGGTAAATATGTGTTAATAATATGTTATCAATCTTACCGGACTGGGCAGGGCTCAGTGGCACATGGTTTCATGAAGCCTGGATGAGGTAAGTGGCTGCACCTGGAGGGGGCTAGTTGTTGTGAGATATCATTTTCTTTTCGGACACATGTGACAGAAAGCGGGATTATTCCTCCTCCGCAGGTTAACGGACACGGTGACAACTCCTTAACCTCCCAGCTGTACAGACAAGTACACAATATATTTAACAGTGTAATAACATGTAATCAAATATGTGCAGCGTTATCTGAAAAATAATTCGAATCGATGATATCAGTACTCTGGGGTTTATTTACTAAAGGCAAAAAGACTGTGCACTTTGCAAGTACAGTTCTACTCTGCAAGGGAATTTGCTCCAGAGCTTAGTAAATGAGGGGAAGCTCTGACGACTTCCATCATCCAATCATGTTCATGCAAAAATGCTTTTTTTTTTTTTTTCATTTTCCTTGCATGTGATTGGGAATTCTTTGCAAAGTGAAGCTTCATCTCATTTACTAAGCTCTGGAGAAAATTCCCTTTCAGAGTGCAACTACACAGTCTATTTGTCTTTTGTAAATCAACCCCAAACTGTATCTATTATATTAGCGTATCTCTTAGATTACATTATCCGGTTGGTTCATGCACAGCAGTTTGCAGTTCTAAATAAAGCATTTTGATGGAAGAGATTTCATGCACATTCCTTGCTCATCCCTGAAGAAAATTAACGTTACGAGTATCAAGAAGCATGGGTGTCTGCAGAATTTTTTTCGGGGGGGACGACGACATAATTTTAAGGTCACGATGCTCCGCCCCTTTTTTGACAATGTCATGAAAGGGAGGGTCTTAGTCATCATATAAGGCGCAGGCATGCATAGGTATGAGAAACCTGATGCAAAAGCTTAATAGAAGGATCAAGCTGCCATTGTCTGATTAGCAATTTCTAGTCCGTTTTTAACCCCTACCATGCCCCACCCCTAAGTCCACCCCCTAAACAGGCCCTCGTAAATTATCTCATAAAATTACACTGTTAAATGTTTTATGCAGAATTAAGTTCTAAAATTAAATATTAACAACAACTTTAACAATATTAACTTAAAGCCTATCAGTGCCCATCAGTGCAGCCTCATCAATGCCCATCAGTGCAGCTGTTCGGTGCCCATCAGTACAGTCCCATCAGTGCACCCTCATCAGTGTAACTTCATCAGTGCCCATCAGTGTAGCTTATCAGTGCAGGCCCATCAGTGTAGTTTATCAGTTCCGCCTCATCAGTGGCCATCAGTACAGCATATCAGTGGCCATCAGTGCAGCCTATCATTGCCCATCAGTGCAGCCTATCAGTGCCCATTAGTTTAGCCTATCAGTGCAGCCTATCATTGCCCATCAGTGCAGCCAATTAGTGCATCCTACCATTGCCCATAAGTGCAGTGTATTATTGCTCATCAGTGCAGCATATAATTACCCACCAGTGCAGCCTATCAGTGCCCACCAGTGCAGCGTATCATTGCCCACCAGTGCAGCGTACCATTGCCCATCAGTGCAGCGTACCATTGCCCATCAGTGCAGCATATCATTGGCTATCAGTGCAGCATATCAGTATCCATCAATGCAGTCTATCATTGCCCATACGTGCAGCCTCATCAGTGCCAAGCAATGCATCAGGGAGGAATCAGGAGGATCTGGCGGCCGGATGACACAGAGTACGGATCTCCCGCTGAGACTTGTATAGGAATAGCCGCCGCTGTCAAACAAAGTCTCGCCTCTTAGACTGGCTACGCTAAGACCCCTTTCACACTGCCAGCTTTTTTCAGGAACTACAGCGCTAAAAATAGCGCCTGTATAGCGCCTGAAAAAAGCGGCTCTATTCACTCCAGTGTGAAAGCCCGAGGGCTTTCACACTGGAGCGGTGCGCTGGCAGGACGTCACAAAAAGTCCTGCCAGCAGCTTCTTTGGAGCGGTGAACTCACCGCTCCTCCACTGCTGCTCCCCATTGAAATCAATGGGGCAGCAATGCGATACCGCCAGCAAAATGCCACTCCGGCGGCATTTTGCGAGAGGATTTAAGGGCCCCGCTAGCGGCCGAATAGCACCGCTAAAACGACGGTAAAGCAGCGCTAAAAATAGCACCGTTTTACAGCCGATGCCCCCCCCCGCGCGCGGCTCGGTATGAAAGCCCTATTATAGACAGCACACTGGTCCAGTGCCGTTCCAGGAGGTGGAACTTCATTTTACAGTGGCTGGCTATTCATATACAAGCCGCGTCTCAGTGGGAGGTCTCAACTCTGTGTCACCTGGCTGCCCGATTCTTCTGACCGTTTCCTGGCTGATTGCTTCGGACAGAAGCGGTGCAGCCTTTTGTACAGGACCATCAGAGTGGCCCGGGGGCAGGGAGCCCCCCTTCTGGGCTGCTCTGGTGGCCGCACTGCTTCGCCCTCCATTAATTTCCACTGGCCAAATGCGAGCAGGCGAGCGGAAATTTTGAGGGCTGCGTGTGCGCACATCTTGCCCCCCCCCCCCCATGTGGACACCCATGTCTAGAAGGATGCCAGGTCTTTAATAAAACTGAAAATGCAAAGTCCTAGCTTGTAAAACATTGGCAGATGGCTTTATCAGACAACAGTCAGAACTGTTGAGCATTTTGGGAGAAATCCTAGGGGACAGCCCAAACAAGCAAACAAACTGAAAAATACAAAAAACAAAAACAAATTCAGCCTCACTGTGCCATCAATTTCAGCCACTGTGCCATCAAATGCTGCCACTGTGCCCATCAAATGCAGCCACTGTGCCATCAATAACAGCCACTGTGCCCATCAAATGCAGCCACTGTGCCCATCAAATGTAGCCACTGTGCCCATCAAATGCAGCCACTGTGCCCATCAAATGCAGCCACTGTGCCATCAATTGCAGGGGCGCAAACAAACTGAAAAATTCTAAAAAATATAAAAAAAATACAAAATTCAGCCTCACTGTGCCATCAATTGCAGCCACTGTGCCCATCAAATGCAGCCACTGTGCCATCAATAACAGCCTCTGTGCTCATCAAATGCAGCCACTGTAGCCAGTGTGCCCATGAAATGCTGCCAGTGTGCCATCAAATGCCGCCACTGTGCCCATCAATTGCAGCCACTGTGTCCCATTAAATGCTGCCACTGTGCCCCATCAAATGCTGCCACTGTGCACTCAAATGCCACCAATGTGCCCATGAAATCCTGCCACTGTGCCCGTCAAATGCTGCCACTGTGCCCATCATTTGCAGCCACTGTGCCCATCAATTGCAGCCACTGTGCCCATAAAATGTTGCCACTGTGCCCCATCAAATGCTGCCACTGTGCCCATAAAATGCAGCAACTGTGCCCCATCAAATGCTTCCACTGTGCCCACCAAATACAGCCACTGTATCCATCAAATGCAGCCACTGTGGCCATCAAATGCTGCCACAGTGCCCATCAAATGCTGCCACTGTGCCCCATCAAATGCTGCCATTGTGCCCTCAAATGCCACCACTGTGCCCATCAATTGCCGCCATTGTGCCACATGAAATGCTGCCACTGTGCCATCAAATGCTGCAACTGTGCCCCATCAAATGCTGCCACTGTGCCCCATCAAATGTTGCCACTGTGCCCCAGCAAATGCTGCCACTGTTCCCTCAAATGCCGCCACTGTGCCCATCAATTGCCGCCATTGTGCCACATGAAATGCTGCCACTGTGCCCATCAAATGCTGCCACTGTGCCCATCAAATGCTGCCACTGTGCCCATCAAATGCTGCCACTGTGCCCTCAAATGCCACCACTGTGCCCATCAATTGCCGCCATTGTGCCACATGAAATGATGTCACTGTGCCCATCAAATGCTGCAACTATGCCCCATCAAATGCTGCCACTGTGCCCCATCAAATGTTGCCACTGTGCCCCAGCAAATGCTGCCACTGTTCCCTCAAATGCCGCCACTGTGCCCATCAATTGCCGCCATTGTGCCACATGAAATGCTGCCACTGTGCCCATCAAATGCTGCCACTGTGCCCATCAAATGCTGCCACTGTGCCCTCAAATGCCACCACTGTGCCCATCAATTGCCGCCATTGTGCCACATGAAATGATGTCACTGTGCCCATCAAATGCTGCAACTATGCCCCATCAAATGCTGCCACTGTGCCCCATCAAATGTTGCCACTGTGCCCCAGCAAATGCTGCCACTGTTCCCTCAAATGCCGCCACTGTGCCCATCAATTGCCGCCATTGTGCCACATGAAATGCTGCCACTGTGCCCATCAAATGCTGCCACTGTGCCCATCAAATGCTGCCACTGTGCCCCATCAAATGCTGCCACTGTGCCCACCAAATACAGCCACTGTATCCATCAAATGATGTCACTGTGCCCCATCAAATGCTGCAACTGTGCCCCATCAAATGCTGCCACTGTGTCCCATCAAATGCTGCCACTGTGTCCCATCAAATGTTGCCACTGTGCCCCAGCAAATGCTGCCACTGTGCCCCATCAAATGCCGCCACTGTGCCATCAATTGCCGCCATTGTGCCACATGAAATGCTGCCACTGTGCCCATCAAATGCTGCCACTGTGCCCACCAAATACAGCCACTGTATCCATCAAATGCAGCCACTGTGCCCATCAAATCTGCCACTGTGCCCATCAAATGCTGCCACTGTGCCCATCAAAAGCTGCCACTTTGCCCCATCAAATGCTGCCACTGTGCCCATCAAAAGTTGCCACTGAATATATGAAACATTATATATAACCCTTTAACAGAGTTGCTTTATGAGATTAGATATATGCAGAAAAGTGTTGCGCCCGCTCACCCGCTGTCTACCCGGGACTTAACTCATCCTGGTGGCAGGTCAGGCAGCAGGTGATGGCGGCGAGCTGTGGGACCTTGCAGCAGGTCAGACAGCGGCGAGCTGTGTCCTCCATACATCTCCTCCCCTCCTCCTGATAGGCGTACAATAGCATCGCCTGTCCTTTCAGCCAATCAGGTGACGGGTAACAGACCCACGCTTTTCTAACACACCTGGGTGGACTCCAAGCGCAATGCTTTGCGCTCTGAATCCACCTTTTTTGAAGCCTTTCAGAGCCTATGGCTCTAACCAGGTGCTTTAAAAATACACCCCAGCCACTGTAATTCAGGCGCCTGGCGTCCGAAAAAGGGCCGGAAGCCAGAATAGGGGGTGACGGCCATGGATACATTCTATGCATGAATCTATCCATTATTCATAGATGGGGGGGCTGAAGAGAAGGGGCACCCTTAATGGATGAGCCGCCCCTGCTGCAGCATAATTACATAAATATAAATGTATGTGAAAATGTATAATATTATTACAAGTGTCAGAGGCAGGGTAAACTTAGACCTGTAGTGCCTAAACAGGTGCGAAAATAGGCAGTGCTATATATGCAGGAACACAATAAATTAAAACACATATTTAGACATTTAGTTAAATGAAGCTCATTACAGAGGTGGACAGCTCTGCAGTTGGCATGGTCGCTGCTGTGCATCTGGTTTCAGTATTTGGTTGCAATTATTTTCAGGCACTTCTTCTTTGGAGTAAAACTGGACACAAACGTAATGTAGTTCCAAAGTTCCTAAAGAAAGAGTATGATTAGCAAAATCAAGAGCTTCTCGAGTTATACAGTGCATAGAAGTGTAGGCAAACGGGCCCTAAAATATTGTCTGGGCAACCCAAAACTTCATTCTCTTTAACCTTGCACTCTTCTATTCTGAATGGACAAGAAGACATAAAATGTTATAAAACATAAGCGCAAGAATAAGGTTAAACAAAAGCATATTTACTGTATTACATTGAAACATTATATATAACCCTTCAACAGAGTTGCTTTATGAGATTAGAAATATGTAAAAATGTGTTGCGCTAAAACAAAAAATGAAATTAAGAAAAGTTCAGTGAGTCCATGAGTCACTAGCATGACACTCTAATAATATAAATGTGTGCAGGTGTCTTGAACAATGCAGCCATCAACAAAGTCCTCCACCTTGTGAATACCACCACCACTCAATGGATGTGCTCTTACCAGAGAGCGTTGACCACCTATTATGGGGGTTCAAAGAAGGCTTATGTATCTCAGAAACTCCATCACCATCAGCATACAGGAAACAAAAGAGATCACTCCAATGACTAGGGATGGGATGAACCTAGTTTTTCCAGCAGAACATGCGAACAAACAAAAAATTTGTGCGAACATTGTTAAAGTCTATGGGACACTAAAAACCAAAAGTGCTAATTTTAAAGGCTTATATGCAAGTTATTGCCATAAAAAGTGTTTGGGGACTTGGGTACTGCCCCAGGGGACATATATCAATGCAATTTTTTTTTTTTAAATTGTCCGATTTTTCAGGAGCAGTGATTTTAATAATGCTTACATTATAAACAATAACAATAAAATATTACTTTAAGTATTGTGCCTGGGGGATCTCCTTAGTCTGCCTGTAAAGTAGCTGATCTTTCCCATGTTCATAACAGTACCACAGCAAAATGCTCACGGCTGTATACATAAAAATCATTGAAAAAAACGTTGTGAGTTCCCAGTCGATTACCAGTCCCTTCAGTTCTGGTATGGATATTAAGGGGAACCCTGCGCCAAAATTAAATAAAAATGGCATGGGGGTCCCCCCTCAAAATCCACATCAGGCCTTTCATGTCTGGTATGAATTTTAAGGGGAATCCAGCGGCAAAAAAAATAAAATTGCGTGGGGGTCTTCTCCAAAATCCATATCAGACCCTTATCCGAGCATGAAACCTGGCAGGCTGCAGGAAAGGGGGGGACGAGAGAGCACCCCCCCTCCTGAACCGTACAAGGCCACATGCCCTCAACATGGTGAGGGTGCTTCGGGGTCCCCCCTATCAGGATGTTTATACTGAAATATTAAACAGTTTTATATTTATGGAAATAAGCAAAGATCTGTGATTAAGGAGATTCCCACGTATTTCCACAAATCAACAAAATTTTGCAAATTCGTTTATCCACGCTAACTTGAAGACAGAAAGGAATACAATAATTTGCAAAAATATATTTATTTACTAAAAATTTGTGCAATATAATATCAAAATATAACTGGTGATAAACACAGAATATGGATAAACATTTCAATAATACAAATAGTATCAATGAAGGAGAATATAACCACAACCTCTTGTTACAAAAATACTAATGTATCAACACATTTAACTGTTTTTTATATAGCTTCTCAATGGTTCAACAGACTGTGAAAATAACAAGGTGTTGATTTGAACACGTGAACTCTCTCTCAGATAACAGACCTTGCAAGCTCAGATTACTTTTTAACAACACATGGACAAAAATGTTATACCATGCATGTGCACTTGGTAATTTAACCAAGACTTCTATTTCATATGTTGATCTCTATTGAATTTTATATTTAAGCATACATCATAACCAAGCCATTTACTAGACTTAGTTGAGATATACAACGATCTGTATTTCTCTCTTTAATTGGAACAAAAACTCATACTGCAGTTAGAAACAACTCAACTCCAACTATGCTACAAAGAGCAAATGGCCCAGCTAAGTATATGTTCAAACAATTATTTACATATAGGTAAATAGAATCGATACCTTACCAGAAATCTTAAACTCTTTTTGTCTGAGATGTGTCAGCGGTGTTCCAATTGACACCTTTCCCTTCTTCGATCTTTCCGTTCACCCATCGTTCTCCTTTCCTCCTGTCCTCCTACTGCCATCTATATACAACCTTTATCCTCCCCAGAAAGTGGTTGTGTATTTGCTTTTCACGTAATTAATGATGTCAAATGACGTGATATTTACTATGTAACCATGGCACCACTGTCTAGGGGGCCATATTGGACGTTTGACATAGTTACAAAAAGGGGGCAGTGTTGTAATAAAAATGATTTTGGAATGTTACTTAACATGTCAACATATAACTTTAAATAACCTTTGACATAAGCTTTGAAGAAAACTATAAAATATGATAAGAAATATATTTCATGGCATATATGTCAGACTTTGCCAGACTTTGAGTGTAATTCTCAGATATATTGCCTTAAGAAAGTCTAACCAACACAATTAACTTAACTCTCACATACCTTGAGAATTAGGTAATTGGAGCTCAAAACCCCAAGTATTATTTCACATGTATTTTCACACTTAAGCCCCATACACACGGTCGGACTTTTTTCATCAATTTGGTCCGATCGGACAAGGTTGTTGAAAAATCAGACCGTGTGTATGCACCATCGACAGTGTTCGTCGGTTTGTCCGTCGGACAAAGTCTTATCTCCTGCTGGAATGATTTGCCGTCAACCCGGTCCGATCACACCAAATCCGAGCGTGTGTACGCTTGTCCGACGGACAAAGTGCTACGCATGCTCAGAAGAAATTCTGTGACGGAAGCGCTCGGTCAGGTAAAACTACCTTTCCTAATCGACACAGCACATTCGTCACGCTGCAATGTTAAAATGTCTTTAATGCAGCGCATTCTCTTTTTCTTTACAATGCAACAAGAATGACATCTTTTAGCTGCTCCTATTCACCCGCACTTCTCACAAACTTACTTCTTTATTACTTTGCAGCATTTATACACTACATGTTTATTTTTACTCAGATCGTAATACAATCTTTCTTATTTTTTAACCCAGATTTTTTTTTTTTTTGGGGAATACATATTTGAAGGAGGTTTTTTTTTTTTTTGGAGGGGGTTTGTATGTCTCAACTTAGCAAAACCACATTATTAACATTTGTATTTCTTGCTTACATTTACTAGGAGTTTGTTGGTTGTTGGTGCCCCTTGTTAATTCTAGGATTAGTGAAATGTACCTGCCTACTCAAAGAAAAACTGTCATTGTAGAAAAGTAAAACACAATAGTCAATGATTATTTCAAAGCAAAAAAACCTTTATTTAGGTCTCAGCAACAGACCAAAGAGGAACGCAGCCATGGTGAAACTTGGGGAATTTGCAAAGCCTTGGACACCCATGGCAACCATCATTTTACAGACTTAAACAATTGGGGGCATGAAGACTACCTATCTAAATAATAAGGGAGCGCAATCTGGTCCTGAAGTCCAAAACATCCGGAACTGCAGCAGATGCCATCTAGGTCCCCAGGCTCTGGTACTACGAGAGGCTCCATCTTCTCTCAGACCAGACTGAGTCCAGGTTGTCACTCTCTTGTCTTCCTTGTACGCTTCCTTCCACGCCGTGGTGCTGGTGCTGGTGGGGTGGCAGAAGGAGGAGGAGGAGGCGGAGCAAGGTCACTCTCGCAAACATGTGTGAGGGGAGTCATCTCCCCAGCCATCCCCTCATTTAGTATTTTGAGGATGACCTCCTCACACATGCTGCGTTGCCCCGCCTCCATACCCGTAAATTTACTTGTAACCAAGGAGGCAAAGGCCTCCTCGTAGGTGGGTGTGGCATAGAGGGAGGCTGAGGCATCTTTTATCAGCTGGAGCGCTGACTCTCCCACCTCCCCCATGTTTTTCGCCCTTCTGTAGGGAAGGCGGAGGGGAGAGACTTGGGAGACAGTCAGGCTCCTACGCCTACCCCCTCTTGGCTGCCACTACCCCCTGCCTCCTCCTGACTGCCACCTTCCACAGCCACCTCCTGGCTGAGGTCTTCCTGTGTCTGAAAAAGGGACATAGTTTCAGTTATTTGTTCATCAAACACACACAATTCTCATCTAGTGACTGTTGCAAAATGTTTTCAAATACAAAACCATACAATTCTCAGCCCTGCAGTTTAGATTCTTCCCAAAAATGTCTCCCACACCACTGTCTGTTGATATGTCAATCACGTTAGGAAATAAGCAATTGGGGATCCTGAATTAACTGAACATCATTCATTATTCAACAAACTGGTTCCAAAACTACTATACCTGGAACAAGCTGGGCACCTGCACATATTCCTGACTGGAAGGCCCAGGTTGGTCCTCGGAAGCCTCATCAGGGGTGGCGTGCGTGGAAGGACGCGTGCAAGGAAGAGTCGAGAGTGACTTCCTGACAGTAGCCTGGTCTTTGAGAAAGTGGAGCCTGTCATAGTACCAGAGCGTGGGGACATGGACATCAGCTGCTGCAGCTCCAGATGCTTGTGACTTCAGGACCTTATTGCGCTCCCGGAAATAGGTAGTCTTCATGTTGTTTATCTTCACTTTTAAGTTTGCGACGGTTGCCATGGGCAGGGTAGGCTTTACAAATGCCACCAGTTTCAGCAGGGCTGCGTACCTCTTTGGTCTGTTGCTATAATCCCTGTGTTTTGCCTGCCATAAGAGGGGGAATTGCCGGTATTTATCAATGAAGTGTGTGAGAAAGCTCACGTTGTAGAACGCCTCCATCACCTCTGCAAGACACAACGCCACACAAAACAATATAAATAATGTCAGCCTAAACTCTCCTAATCTTCTCCATAAAGAAGCCTCAAGTTCTAATCAGTCTAGGCTAGTTATGTACCAACGTCAAATTGTACCTTCGTTTGTAGCGATCGTCTCGTGCGTGAGCTTTCTCTCCCCTCGTCTCCCAGATCGTGGCTACGACACAGGCGTGTGACGTTTTATATACAGTGCGCATGCGTCAAACTCCGCCCGCCCCTGACGATCTTTCTCGTCTATTCCCCACCCCTTCTCTTTACGGCGCAGTGGGGAGAGCACATGGCGGGGACACAGCAGGTGCGCCCCAAATATCCCCCCAACGAGGAGGAGGACGAGGAAAGGCCAGAGGCAGAAACGTCCCGATCCCGGAGCCTGAAATTCAAGGCCTCCAATATGTCATTTGGAGAAATGTTGGAGATGGTGGACATATTAAAGAGGAGCGACTATGATGGGAAGTATGGGCCTTACCTCAACCCCAATGTCCGCAAGGCCAAGATCATGTCTAAAGTTGTGAGAAGGCTGTACAATAATTTTGGGTACAACGATCCAAGGAGCAACTCAGGAAACGCTGGTCAGACCTGAAACTGAGGGAGGCCGATCAGTACAGAAAGATCAAGAGAATTCTTCAAAAAAGTAAGTAGTTGTGTTTTGTGTTTGATTTCTTGCTTGCATACTGCTCCATTGTGTTTTGATTTTTTACAAAGTTGTACATTCCAAAATGGCCACTTTCAGGTTCGTCTGTGCATTCGATCGTACTCAGCCTCGATCTTTCTGCCACTGTCATGGTCGTGTGTGCATTCGATCGTACGCAACCTCGATCGTTCGGCCACTTATAATACGATGTTTGGTGTTTTTTTGGGGAAAGGAAGTTTGTTCTCACTAGAAATGTCATCAAGAATGTAAAGCCAATTTATTCAATGTAAAGGAGAGGTCACTCAGTAGCTGTTTACCCATCTGGACTCTAGAGCACTAGTGCTGGGACACCCAAACCCCCTTTTATTATGCTTTTCCACACATGTGCTCCAGTGGATACTAGAGGGGGGTCTCCATCACACAAACTTCTACCAAAAAGCTAGTCAGTTTAGCACCTTTACAAAGTGACTTCATTCATGTAGTTGACATTTGTAACTGGCCAAACTAAAATAGTGTCCGTCACTTTCAAGCAATGTTTGTCATTTCATATTTCTGCCCTCAATAGCTTGTGTTGCTAAATCTTCCTTTTGGACATTCTCATAGGGGAGCGAAAACTTGGGCCGTCTGAGGAAACCCCCAAACCAACACCTACCAAAAAAGGGGAAAGAGCAGAAGCAGAGGAGGAGGAGGAAGGAGAGATCATCGAACTTGGAGAAATTGTCACCACAACAGGTGAGTGTGGGAGAACACAGCTACTGGTAAGCTAATCCATGTATGGCTGCCTCATTTCCAACACCCCCATTTTTTTTGTTTGTGGTTTTTAGGTGACGTGGATGTTGTGGAAGAAAAATCGCACTTTACCACAGAGAGTGCCCACGTACTCATCGGAGAGATAATGGTCTGCAATCGAGATCTAGATTACATAAAGCAAAACATCAATGATGTTCAACAAAAATTGAAGAACATCATTGATGTTTTAGGAAAAAATATGAAAAAGCACCAAGTAATTTACACACATTTGTGCCAGCTTCTGAACACATTTGCAACTTAAAAACTGTGTGAAATTTGGAACATGCACACATTGTGTCCACATGTGCTAGCTCCCATCATGGTGGATGAATGGCAACGTTTTTTTGGGGGTGCAAACACTTTACGAACTACGAAAGTGGTTGTGGTGAAGGGGTTGCACCCCCAAAAAACGTCCATTCATCCCCATGATGGAAAATGGCACTTTTGAAGCTTCTAGGCATGTGTTTTACCATCTAATGACCATTTTCAGAACCAAATTGTGTGCATGTTCCAAATTTCCACTTTTCGGGGGTGACCCCCCCATGTGATGAAGGCAAGATCAAACACACTTTGAACATATAGTCATGTCTGATCTTGTCTTCACTTTACAAAGTTGAACTTTCCTACTTCATAGGTTCTGCTTAGCTCCATGCCTGGTTTTACCAATTGCGTAATCTTTGTAAATAATGTTGTAAATAACCAAGATGTTGTCAGTTTTGGCGTGAAGATTGTAAACGCACTTGTGAATGTTTTCCAAGTAAACTTTTTTATTTTTCAAAATGTGTGGCTTCCTTATTTAAATAAAACAATGCATTATGTATGTAAAATGTAAAGGATATGGGGGGCAATGGGTGTTATTTACTAAAGGCAAATCCACTTTGCACTGCAATTTCCTTTCCCAGGGAACTTTTTCAATGCACTTGTAGAGCATAGCGGATTTGACTTATGTAAATGACACCCACAGTGCTTTGTACGAAAACACGGAGCACAGCATTTTGGAGAATACACACATGTCAGACCTGGTGCTGAAAAGGAGTATTTTGGGTGTCAGTTATGCAGGACAAACCTTCTCTAGACCAAAGATTAGGTAGCAAACACACATGAGAATAATCTTTTTGGGAAGAAGAGACTGTTACCTCCTTTTGCCCAGAAAGTGCATTACCACTGTCGAAGGCAAAGGGAAAAAATGTCAAAGTAAAATAAGCTAAAAAGAAGACTGAAATGACAAGAAATCAGAGGTTGGTTAAAATATCAGATTTATTAAAAAATGCCTCTCACACATCGTCAGGCAGAGCAATGGCCCCCCTACCCACAAAGTATTCCATATATTGGTCCCGGACCACGCGGGCATTGAGAGGGGGCAAGCCTGGACGTGCCACTCGAAGGGCTGTGAGGTCCGCATTTGGAGGGCCCTCCACATCTGGGCCAACGGGCACCACATAGTTCCTGTTATGTCTTTTGAGGAAGTTGTGCAATATGCAACAGGCAAGAACTATGTGGTTCAGTTTGTATTCCGCCAAGTTAAATGCCGTCAGGAACAGGCGGAAGCGGCTGGCCAGGATGCCAAAAGCGTTCTCCACCACTCTTCTGGCTCTGGACAGCCTGTAGTTGAAGACCCTCTGGTCCGGGGTGAGGGTCCTCATCGGGAACGGCCTCATCACATGGGGAGTCAGCGCAAACGCTTCATCTGCGACAAAGACGAAGGGGAGTCCTTCGGCATTCTCCTCTGGAGGTGGCAAGCACAGACTGCCACTTTGGAGACGCCAGTAGAACTCCGTGTGCGTAATGGCCCCACCATCCGATATCCGGCCGTTCATCCCCACGTCCACATACATAAACTCGTATGTTGCCGACACCACCGCCAACATCACTACACTATTAAACCCTTTTATAATTATAATAGTAGGACCCCGAGTTGGGCGGTGGGACGATGCGGACGTGTTTCCCATCAATTGCCCCTCCGCAGTTAGGAAAGTCCCAACGGCTGGCAAAGTGGGAGGCCACAGTCTGCCATTCCTGTGGCGTGGAAGGGAACTGTGGAGTGAAACAAGAAAAAAAAAATTAGTCACTTTGCACCTAAACATTGCAAGCAGATTAGACAATCAACATCTTGGAACAAGAGCATTGTATAAAATTGGAGGCTGGAAAGTATTTTACACAGAAAAGTAGAGGCTCCCCTTCACAGATTACTCACCCCCCCATCAATCCCCCCACTTCTGATGGGACATTGGCAATAACTATGGTTTTGGGGGGGGGGGGTGGTGGACAGGTAACCCTCTGCACTTCATTGATTGGCAAATGGCTCAATAATGTGGCCTAGTTTGGCCAGACCCTCTGTACTTAACACTATTGGCAGGCCACAGGAAAGATCAAATAACATTTCCCCCCCCCCCCCCAAAAAAGGCAGGCACAGTGTGACATTATTAAATTACCAAGCAAGCTAATAGGAGGGAAAGAAGACAAAAAAATAGGAAATGGAATGTATGGAGGCAGTCCCTTGCACTACATGCTTTGCTGAATTCATCCCTAAAGATGCGCACTATAAAGAGGTAGGTATATAGTGTGTATGGACCTTGGGAAAGCCAGCAGATAAAGGATTGGTACCATCTGACAGAGCAGTTGGGGGAGGGGTTCCTAATGAGTTTGCCCCCCCCCCCACCAAAAGAACAAAAAAAGGGGGCTCTACATGAAGTAAACCACACAGCAAACATTTGTGCATATTTTAGGGGGTGTTTTGGGGCAAACAATACTATGCAGCAGACAAAAGACATTGCTTAAGTGAGTAGGCCATAGGTGTCTATTGGGGCAGAAGAGCATGCTGGTGAGGTAAGTGAAGGGAAAAATGCATGAAGGAGAAAAGGGGCACAGCATATTAGAACATATTGCAATCATGGTAATTAGGGAAGGAGGTCAAAAATACAAGTCATTAGCAAACAGAGCATACATAGAAGGGAATAGTAAAGTAGAAATGTTACCTTAATATAGTCCTCCTGCAGGACCTGAATGATGGCAGAACAGGTCTCTGGAATAATGATTCCCAGGGCCTGGGGAGAGATACCTGAAGAGAACTTCAAATCCTGAAGACTTCTCCCTGTCGCCAAGTACCTCAACGTGGCAACAAGCCTCTGCTCCGGAGTAATGGCTTGTCTCATGCAGGTATCCTGCCGGCTGATAAAGGGGGTCAGCAAAGCCAAAAGACGGTGAAAATCGGGGTCCGTCATCCTGAGAAAGTTCCTGAAATCATCAGGATTATTCTCCCGGATCTCACGAAGCAAAGGCATGTGCGAGAACTGGTCACGCTGAAGCAACCAATTCTTGGTCCACATACTCCTCATCACTCTGTTCATGGACGGGTCTTGGGTCAAAGCTAAAAGCCCGACACCAATTCCGCGTACAGCACGAACTCGGCGACGAGTACGCACGGGAAACATCGCTCAGAAGGTCACAAAAGGTCGGCTGGTCAGAACGGACAAACAGAAAGCACCGATAAACAGCAAGGCCTGAAAGAACGAAGTGAATACCAGCAACGAGCAGACAATAAGCAGTGCAAATCAAAGCGTCCTATATCAAGATATAGGCCGCAATGACCAACAAATGCGAACTGACTACACGCACTAATAAACAGATACGCACGACAAGCACAAACTGAAGAGCAGTAACGATCTGAGTCAGAAAACTGAGAAGCGCGAATCTTAAGTCACCAAACTTCCACTAACTCTCGATAAACACGGGATCAGCAGAAGGAGCCAACGGGTGCCTGACGTGGTGCTGAAATTCCCTTTTGTAATCTCGTGGACGACGACTTACGTCACGACGTTCTTCCGGACCGGATATTCCGACAACGTAGTCCGACCGTGTGTACGCAACGACAACATCGGACAAAGTACGTCGGACAAAGTCCGACCGACCTTGTCCGCGGATTGTCCGAGCGTGTGTATGGGGCTTACGAATTCCTATATATTTAAATCTTTCAAACATACTACTCTAATATTGATAATAGATATACTGATATATTTCAATGGGTATAAACAAACAATAATATAATGAATAAATGTGGTACATTATAAAATGCATAAACCCAAATAATTGAGATTATTCAATTAAAAAGGTAAATAATTGCCCCATACAATGTCATAATAATATAATATAGATTATTGTTAATACAATTACTTGTAATTAATCATGTTTGCTTATAATGCAATTTTTAAATTAGCCCTCTTTTCCTTTTTCTCAATCATGGAAAAAAAATAAAAAATCTCTGTTCATTGTTCCCTTGAAACATGAGTCATCAGTCTCCTTATAACATAAACACTGGCCCCATGGACAGTTCTTTATCTGTCTAGAATTCACAATTACAACCTGAGAAAATAGGCAATAAGGCTTTAAAATTTTTCTGTAAGGATCCTTGTTTAAAATATATGAACTTAAATTAACCCTTTTTACAGATGAATAAGATGGCTTCTAAGGTATCCATGAATCCATATATATCTGATATGCATAGGCCTTAGACATTATTTTTAACCCCAATAATTCTGACACCAACAAAACACCTTGTCCCCATGTTGATGGGGACAAGGACCTCATCCCCACAACCCTTGCCCGGTGGTTGTGGGGCGGGGGGCTTATCGGAATCTGGAAGCCGACTTTAACAAGGGGGGCCCCAGATCCCAGCCCCCCCCCCCCCCCAATGTGAATGGGTATCAGATACACTATACTCCTACTCATTCACCAACAAAAAGTGTCAAAAAAGTAAAAATGACAGGAGACAGTTTTTGACACTTCATTTATTAAAAAATAAGGCCCTTGTTAACATGGGGGTCAAGGTGTTTTTGGGGGGACAGTTCAGGTGGGGGGGGCCGCTCTCTCACCCCCCTTTTCCTGTGGTCTGCTAGGTTGCGTGTTCGGATAAGGGTCCAGTATGGATTTTGGGGGGACCCCCATGCCATTTCTTTTATATTTTGGCGTGGGGTTCCCCTTAATATCCATACCAGACCTGAAGGGTCAATGATTTTTATGTATATTGCCGGGATCCAACAATACATTACACCCGCGAGCAGTTTTAAAATACATTTTTCCTGCAGAAATGTAAAAAAAACCTCTCATTCATTACACTATGTACGGCCGCTATGTAAGCAGCCTTACATAGTGTGGCGCGTGGCATCCTGCCTTTGGCCAATTATGGCTCTCTCAGCAGAGCGCGCTGTGATTGGCCAAAGCATGCAAGTCAGGTGCATGCTTTGGCCAATCATAGGACGGCAATGCACTGCGATCTCGCAGTGCATTATGGGGCGTTTCACGGCACTCGAATTTGCTGCGAACGCCCCATAATGTTCTAAATTCGGTGAACACCCGATGTTCGAGTCGAACATTGGGCTCATCCCTACCAATGACCAAGCAAAGGTAGAGAGCAGGTTAGGGAGGGAGAGGCAGGTTACTTTTATCCAGACTTACTAACTTATGAAGATTTCAGTAAGGAGAGTCAATTTATAGTTAATCATTTTGCCCCTGGGTCCTGTTGAAACAATTGAGTGTCTTCTTTCTCGCTTTCTTTTTTGTTTTAAGCTTTTAATATCCTGCTGTCAAGGGTCCCATCTCTTTATTGGATTTTGCCATCTGATACCATGGTTTGGGACAAGAGGATTGTCGATTGACCCACTGGCTATTTAGAGTGATCTCCTTCGTCCCCTGTATGCTGAATATCGTATGGTGATGGAGTTTCTGAGATACATGAGCCTTCTTTGACCCCCCCCCCCCGTAATAGGTGGTCAACGCTCTCTGGTAAGAGCACATCCATTAATTGGTGGTGATATTCACAAGTAGGGATGAGCCGAACACCCCCCTGTTCAGTTCGCACCAGAACCTGCGAACAGACCTAAAGCTCGTGTGAACTTTAGAACCCTATTAAAGTCTATGGGACTCGAACGTTTAAAATCAAAAGTGCTAATTTTAAAGGCTAATATGCAAGTTATTGTCATAAAAAGTGTTTGGGGACCTGGATCCTGCCCCAGGGGACATGTATCAATGCAAAAAAAAGTTTTTAAAACTGCATTTTTTTCAGGAGCAGTGATTTTAATAATAATAATAATGCTTAAAGTGAAACAATAAAAGTGTAATATTCCTTTAAATTTCGTACCTGGGGGGTGTGTATAGTATGCCTGTGAAGGGGCGCATGTTTCCTGTGCTTAGAACTGTCCCTGCACAAAGTGTAATTTTTGCAGGAAAAAAAGCTATTTAAAATTACTCGCGGCTATAATGAATTGCCGACTCCCGTAATACAGAGAACAGTCATTCATTGAAAGTCATTATAAAAAAAATAAAATAAAAAAAAGCGTGGGGGTTCCCCCAAATTCAATTACCAGGCCCTTCAGGTCTGCTATAGATATTAAGGGGAACCCTGCGTCAAATTAAAAAAAAAAACGACGTGGGGTTCCCCCTAAATATTCATATAGACCCTTCAGGTCTGGGATGGATTTTAAGGGGAACCCCACAGCAAAAAAAAAAATGGCGTGGGGTCCCCCTCAAAATCCATACCAGACCCTTATCCGAGCACGCAACCTGGCAGGTCTCCTGAACCGTACCAGGCCACATGCCCTCAACATTGGGAGGATGCTTTGGGGATCTGTGACCCCTCAAAGCACCATGTCCCCATGTTGATGGGGACAAGGGCCTCGTCCCCACAACCCTGGCCGTTGGTTGTGGGGGTCTGCGGGCGGGGGGCTTATCGGAATCTGGAAGCCCCCTTTAACAAGGGGACCCCCAGATCCCGGCCTACCCCCCTGTGTGAAATGGTAAGGGGGTACAAAAGTACCCCTACCATTTCACAAAAAAAAGTGACAAAAATGTTAAAAATGACAGGAGACGGTCTTTAAAAATTCCTTTATTAGTCTTCTTTCATCTTCTTTCTTCTGGTCTTCTTCCTTTCTTTATCCTTCGGTTTCTTAATCTTCTTCTTCCATCTTCTTCCATCTTCTTCTTCCTCCGATCCGCTTCTTGCTCTGGTCTTCTCGTCCGGCATCTTCTTCCGTCGGCGTCTCTTGTTCTGTGTCAGGCCGCTCAACGCAATGGGAGGCTCCCGCTGTGTGAGGCTTCGCTCCGTCTGACAGTTCTTTTATAATGGAGGGCGGGGCCACCTGGTGACCCCGCCCCCCTCTGACGCACGGGGACGTCATGGGGACTTCCCTATGGCTTCCCTATGATGTCATGGGGAAAGCCATAGGGAAGTCCCCGTGTGTCAGAGGGGGGCGGGGTCACCAGGTGGCCCCCCATCAACATGGGGACATGGTGCTTTGACGCAGGGTTCCCCTTAATATCCATAGCAGACCTGAAGGGCCTGGTAATTGAATTTGGGGAACCCCCACGCTTTTTATTTATTTTTTTTATTTTTTTATCAATGACTTTCAATGAATGACTGTTCTCTGTATTACGGGAGCCGGCAATTCATTATAGCCGCAAGTGATTTTAAATTTCCTGCAAAAATGACACTTTGTGTCGGGACAGTTCTAAGCACGGGAAACATGCGCCCTTTTACAGGCATACTATACACACCCCCCAGGTACGAAATTTAAAGGAATATTACACTTTTATTGTTTCACTTTAAGCTTTATATAAATCACTGCTCCTGAAAAAACTGCCATTTTTAAAACTTTTTTTTGCATTAATACATGTCCCCTGGGGCAGGAGCCAGGTCCCCAAACACTTTTTATGACAATAACTTGCATATAGGCTTTTAAAATTAGCACTTGAGATTTCTCCCATACACTTTTACAGGGTGCTCGCGGCTTTTCGAATTTGCTGCGAACACCCCAAATTGTTCGCTGTTCGCTGAACAGGCGAACAGGCAATGTTCGAGTCGAACATGAGTTCGACTCAAACTCGAAGCTCATCCCTATTCACAAGGTGGAGGAATTTGTTGGTGGCTGCATTGTACAAGACACCTGTACACATTTATATCATTAGAGTGTCACGCTTGTGACTCATGGATTCACTGAACTTTTCTTAATATCATTTTTTGTTTTAGCGCAACACATTTTTGCATATATTTATATACTGTGATAATATCTCATGTTAGTGGTGCAGCTGTTCATTTGATGATTTATATCACAAGCACAGTTTATTATTATATTTGTCACTTATGAGATTAGATGGCTAGGTTTAGGATTTAGTTTACAAGTTATCTGCTTGCGATCAGTTGCCGCAGTTATACTGCAGAAGGTTTGGCTTGGCTGCGCAAATCTCCATACCAATACGGCAGTGCCGTTAATGGCTATAGCAGACATGCACGCGCCCTTGTCGCATTGCCGATGCGCGTGGCCAGTGGTCGCGATGTTCGGCAGCCACCTGCGATCACTCCACAGAGAGCCAGAACAGGGATCTGTCAATGTAAACAAACAGATCCCCGCTCTGTAAGGGGAGAAGAGAGAGATTGTCTGTTCCTAGTGATTAGGAACAGAGATCTCTCTCTACTCCCAGTCAGTCCACTCCCCCCACAGTTAGAAACACCTCCCTAGGGAACACTTAACCCCTTGATCGCCCCCTAGTATATTAACCCCTTCCCTGCCAGTGTAATTTATACAGTAATCAATGGCTATTTTTAGCTCTGATCACTGAAATAATGTCACTGGTCCCAAAAAAGTGTCAAAAGTGTCCGATCTGTCCGTCACAATGTCGCAGTCCTACTAAAAATCGCTGATCACCAGCATTACTAGTATAAAAAAAAAAATTATAATAAAAATGCCATAAATATTTCTCCTATTTTGTAGATGCTGTAAATTTTTGCGCAAACCAATCAATATACGCTTATTGCGATTTTTTTTACCAAAAAATATGTAGAAGAATACATATCGGCCTAAACTGATGAAGACATTTTTTATTTTTTGGGATATTTAAAAAGTATTTAAATATATTTAAAGATATTATATAAATATAAATTATTATAAATATATATATATATATAAAGATAATAAAAATATATATAATAATTATTATAAATAATTTATATTTAAAAAATATAGTTTTACTATGACCCCGGATGCAGCGCTTTAGTTTTTTTTTTGCTACTAAATGCAACATAACATAATGCTGTCAAATGCACCTGTGTGAATGGGCCCATAGACTTCTATACCGCTGTGCACAGATGCGTAAATAGCTACTGTATTCGCATCAGTACTCAGCATTTTTGGCGCCTATTTGAATGAAACTTCCACCTAGCAGCACTAGGGTCGTCCGTTCAAATCCCAACCACAGTACTGCCTGCACAGAGTTTTCATGTTCTCCCTGTGCCTGCATGGGTTTCCTCCAGGTATTCCTCTAGTTTCCTCCCACACTCCAAAGACATGTTGGTAGGTTAGTTGGCTCCTGTCTAAATTGCTCTATGTATGAATGTGAGTTAGGGACCTTAGATTGTAAGCCCCTTGAGGGCAGGGACTGATGTAATTGTACAATATATACAGTATTTTTGTTAAGCACTGTGTCAATTAATGGCACTATATAAGTACCTGTAATAAAGAAAGAAAGAAAACATTGTGCTGTGTGACAGGGCTATGTAATCTCAGAACTGGGTGAACAGAAATACAAATCCTTTTGCAGGTAAAGCAGCTTCTTTATTTCATACCACAACATCTGCAACCAAGCGTTTGCGATAACGTGCAATGAGGCTTTTACAGCGTCCTGGAGGAATTTTGGCCCACTCATCTTTGCAGAATTGTCCTAATTCAGTTACATTAGAGGGTTTTCGAGCATGAACGGCCTTTTTAAGGTCATACCACAACATCTCAATAGGATTCAGGTCAGGACTTTGGCTAGGCCACTCCAAAGTCTTCATTTTGTTTTTCTTCAGCCATTCGGTGGTGGACTTGCTGGTGTGTTTAGGATCATTGTCCTGCTGCAGAACCCAAGTTCGTTTCAGCTTGAGTACGCGAACAGATGGTCGGACATTCTCCTTCAGGATCTCTTGGTAGACAGCAGAATTCATACTTCCTTTTATCACGGCAAGTCTTCCAGGTCCTGAAGCAGCAAAACAGCCCCAGACCATCACACTACCACCACCATATGTTACTGTTGGTATAATGTTCTTTTTCTGAAATGCAGTGTTCCTTCTACGCCAGATATACTTGGACACACACCTTCCAAAGAGTTCCACTTTTGTCTCATCGGTCCACAGAATGTTGTCCCAAAAGTCTTGGGGATCATCCAGATGTGTTGTGGAGAAATTGAGACGAGCTTTGATGTTCTTTTTGCTCAGCAGTGGTTTTCTCCTTGGAACTCTGCCATGCAGGCCATTTTTGCCCAGTCTTTTCCTGATGGTGGAGGCATGAACGCTGACCTTAACTGAGGCAAGTGAGGCCTGCAGTTCCTTGGACGTTGTTGTGGGGTCTTTTGTGACCTCTTGGATGAGTCGTCGCTGCGCTCTTGGGGTAATTTTGGGCGGCCGGCCACTCCTGGGAAGGTTCACCACTGTTCCATGTCTTCGCCATTCGTGGATAATGGCTCTCACTGTGGTTCGCTGGATTCCCAAAGCTTTGGAAATGGCTTTATAGCCCTTTCCAGACTGATAGATCCAGACTCACCAGGGCCACAGGTCACAGAACATTCACCCTGTATTGGGCTCCACACAAAAACCTGTGTATCATTCCAAAAGGGGAAGACGCTGAGAGGCAAATCTCCTTTTACTGAAGAAATGATCTGATGACAAAGAAAATAAATGAGAATGAATATTAATATAAACATGTACTATAGGTCCAGATTTTTATCTGGTAAAAGAGATAACAGAAAAGTTATGAAGTTTAGTGACTTGGCAAAAATGGGGTGTTAATAAAGGAAGACTTCACTAAAGATGAAGTTGTCCTTAAGGCCAGGTTCACACAAGCTGTGGCCGCGTCTCGAAGCAGGGAGTCTGGTGCGTTCCTGTTCTCTGTTGCAGGTGCGAATCAGGTCCAAATTTTGGCCTGAATTCGGACCTGAAACTGAGCCAAAGACACACAGGACCCTTTTCCAGTGCTCACAGCGGCCACCTTGGAGATGTGTAAACCGGCTCCATTGAAAGCCGGTCACAGTCTCCTGTCATGCAAATTGGATGTGGGGAAATCCACATCCAATTCGCATAAGCGTGAACCCAGTCTTAAATTGATCCTGTCATTAAAATGTCAAATAGGCATACCTGCTCATGTTGACAGAACAACACTGTTCAGGAGAAAATCTCTGCTGGAGTCAGTTGCAAAACAGACACTTCCAAGAATGTTGATCTTCTTGGTCCCTCACAACTCACTGGTTCCTACCACCAAATTTCATATCAATACTGTGTCCCGTAGTGATGCTGAGGTTGGCAGGAGGAATCGGTGAACACTTTAGCAAATGCAATAAATGGACACTCTTGAAAATGTTGGTTTCCCTGGGGACTTTAATGAATTTCACCTGCACGGAGCAGTATTCTGACAGCACAGGCAATGAGAGGATCTCCTCAGACAATTGTGGCTCCTTCACCGTCCAACCACAGTCTAGGGGTGGGGAAGAGACCTACCTGTGTAGCTTGACTGCAATAGAGAAAAGTAGGATTACCAGGCTGGCTGAGCGGACTGGTACAGCTGTGTAATTCTCAGGACTTATTAGATATACAGTAAATACAAATCCCTTGGTAATACACAACAGGTGTATTAGATCTGTTATCCTGGAGTTCAGCTTTAAGTTTGTTTAGTGTCTAAGGTGCTATAGTCCTTAAAATAAACTTTATTTTATTCCAATCTCAAAGGGAAAACATTTTTAAACCCTGTGAATCTCTCTTTCTTTCTAGATTGTATATGAAGACAAAGCATACGCACCCTTTCCCAGCCAACAGGGCACACACTGATCACACATGGAACATGTTCTGATGGCTTCTCCTGCCTTGAGCATTTAGAGGCATCCACCACAACGTTCAAGCCAGACTGAGATTGTACACAGGAGACTTGGCGCCTTGCTGTCCCCGAGCCACAGATTGCTAAGCAAGGACCGGTCTCTGACACCTCCCACCTGCACAGAAGGAAAACATTTATGTCAGCCTTCAGAAACAAGTTAGCCAAATGCTACACAGTTTCTCGTTGCTTCCTGTGGTTTCTGTATATATCCAATGGCCTCTTTCATATAGGTGGCTAAATATCTATCTATGAAGGATAAGAGGGAAGTTACATATTAGAATGTTTTTGAATATCTACCACTGCTTTCCACATCATGGGGATACCTTGCTGGGCACGGCTCTGTGTTGCAGGAAACAAAGGCTTCTGGCCTAGAGGTGTGGGCACATTGCCATTCCGGCACAGTGGTCTCAGTGTCACGCAGCTTTTGGACACACTGGATTGTCCTGCTCATTAGGCCCCCTCCACAGGAGGCGGTACATGCAGATGACTCCATTACATCCCACCTGGGGGAGAAAAAAAAAAGACATATTGAAGGAGATAGATGTAATAGAGGCAGTAATGTAGAACTGAGAGAATTGCGAAAACAAAATCTTTGAACTTCCAGAGCTCTCGCAAGTCATAGGCAAACTTTCATTTGCTAAATATGTATTCCAGGTCTGTGCCTTGGAAATATTGAAAACAGATACAGAAAATTACAATTTCAAAAGGGGGCCAACAAGGTCAACTACCATATTTTCTCTGGTGACAGGTGCACTTTAAAGCTGACAGTTATGACAGAGAATTTAAAAAAGATGCAGCAGCATGCCACACCGCACACATCATACTATACAGAAAACTACACTGGAAGAAGGCAAGACTTGTGTGGAACAGGAAGTGGGACTTGTAACAGAATAGGTAATTGCTGAATGATCAGATGGAGAGATTTAACTTGAACCTGTTTGGTAAACTGTAACTTGCAATTTAATAAACAGGTGCAAACTTTAGAAGTACAGTAATAATTCTTAACAGGATCAGAATGGCAAACAACATGCATACACTGCAAAATAAGGAAAGCTGCACAAACATGGATTCTTCACAGCAATGTCTCTTTCACTCGAGCAGGGTAATATTTGGCTGCATTGCATAGTCTATACATTTCTATAACAGACAGTCAAGCTAAGCATTATCATTTAAAAAAAAAAAAAAAAAACAACTACTTGTAAATATTCTCATAAACAGAATCCCTCTCAGTGAAGTCCACAGTAGCTCTGGTAACACAGATGAACAGCTGGAAGGATCCAAGGCCCAAGAACGAAGCGCCACACCACTGGAACTGCACTGCACTGTTAGCAATTAGGGAGGGGCTCCCCACAATAGCTGTTTTTTTTAAAAAGAAGTTGTATACTATTAGGCTCCAGTCCAGCTAAACAATGTCGCAGTCCAGCTGCTCAAACGCTGGTTCTGACAGTGGAAGTTTTTTTACCTGGCTGCAAATCACTGACCAACTACCTCTGCCTCATCAGGTGTTGTCTTTTTTGACCCGTTGATGGAGAAAAAAAAAAAAATGTTTTTTTCTGGGCATATCCAGGAACCCAGATAAGATAAACAGGAACAATTGATGTAGGATTTGTTTCATCTCTGTATATCATGTGAGGCCAGTCACCTCACTGGGTATATGTAATGTTTGAAAATGAACGGACTTGCCCACACACGGAGCAGTCCGTTCATTTCGAACGTAACTTCAGGTTACGTAGCTAGCGTAGGCAGTAAATGCCGCCGCGCTAGCTCCGTGACCTGGCATGGATTTAAAGGGAATCCCCACGCCGAAAAAACGGCGTGAGGGTTCCCCCCAAATCCATGTCAGACCCTCATCCGAGCACGCAGCCTGGCAGGCCAGGAAAGGGGTGGGGACGAACGAGCGCCCCCCCCCCTCCTGAGCCGTACCAGGCCGCGTGCCCTCAACATGGGGGGTGCCCTGGGGAAAGGGGGGCCGTGCGGCCCCCCCACCCCAAAGCACCTTGTCCCCATGTTGATGAGGACAAGGGCCTCTTCCCGACAACCCTGGCCGTTGGTTGTCGGGGTCTGCGGGCGGGGGCTTATCGGAATCTGGGAACCCCCTTTAATAAGGGGGCCCCCAGATACCGGCCCCCCACCCTATGTGAATGAGTATGGGGTACGATGTACCCCTACCCATTCACCTAAGGTGTAAAATGTAAAGTAAAAAAAAAACACCCACACTTTTGAAAAAATAGTTTATTGCACTGCTCCGGGGGGGTCTTCTTCCGTCTTGGGGGTCTTCTCGCCGGACTCCCCCGCCATTTACCAAGCTCTTTTACCGAGCGAGGGGAGTCCGGCTACCTTCTTCGTCGTCGCCGCCGTCTGGGGGTCTCGATCCGCCTTCGGGGGTCTTCTTCCGTCTTGGGGGTCTTCTCGCCGGACTCCTCCCCTCTCTTCTGCTCTTTTACCTAGCTCTTTCACGAGGGGAGGTGTCCGGCTACCTTCTTCGTCGTCGCCGCCGTCGTCTGGGGGTCTCGATCCGCCTTCGGGGGTCTTCCGGGGGTCTCTTCTGTTCTTGCGGCGGTCGTCGTCTTCCGCGCCGCCGGCGCCTTGTCCTTCTTCTTGTCCTTCTTGTTCTTCTTGTTCTTCTTCTTCTTCCGATGTTGACCCGACGCTCTCTCTGCCCGGAATGCCTGTGCCGCTCTGAGCTCGGACTTATATAGGGACATGGGCGACAGGGTCACATGTTCATGTCACATGGTGACCCCGCCCCCTTGCGATGTCACAGTCCCAGCATCCTCCGGGACTGTGACAACACAAGGGGGCGGGGTCACCATGTGACATGTGCATGTGACCCTGTCGCCCATGTCCCTATATAAGTCCGAGCTCAGAGCGGCACAGGCATTCCGGGCAGAGAGAGCGTCGGGTCAACATCGGAAGAAGAAGAAGAACAAGAAGAACAAGAAGGACAAGAAGAAGGACAAGGCGCCGGCGGCGCGGAAGACGACGACCGCCGCAAGAACAGAAGAGACCCCCGGAAGACCCCCGAAGGCGGATCGAGACCCCCAGACGACGGCGGCGACGACGAAGAAGGTAGCCGGACACCTCCCCTCGTGAAAGAGCTAGGTAAAAGAGCAGAAGAGAGGGGAGGAGTCCGGCGAGAAGACCCCCAAGACGGAAGAAGACCCCCGAAGGCGGATCGAGACCCCCAGACGGCGGCGACGACGAAGAAGGTAGCCGGACTCCCCTCGCTCGGTAAAAGAGCTTGGTAAATGGCGGGGAGTCCGGCGAGAAGACCCCCAAGACGGAAGAAGACCCCCGGAGCAGTGCAATAAACTATTTTTTCAAAAGTGTGGGTGTTTTTTTTTTACTTTACATTTTACACCTTAGGTGAATGGGTAGGGGTACATCGTACCCCATACTCATTCACATAGGGTGGGGGGCCGGTATCTGGGGGCCCCCTTATTAAAGGGGGTTCCCAGATTCCGATAAGCCCCCGCCCGCAGACCCCGACAACCAACGGCCAGGGTTGTCGGGAAGAGGCCCTTGTCCTCATCAACATGGGGACAAGGTGCTTTGGGGTGGGGGGGCCGCACGGCCCCCCTTTCCCCAGGGCACCCCCCATGTTGAGGGCACGCGGCCTGGTACGGCTCAGGAGGGGGGGGGGGCGCTCGTTCGTCCCCACCCCTTTACGTAACCTGAAGTCACGTGCTAAATGAACGGACTTGCCGATGAGCGGCAAGTCCCTTCATTTCAAAAGTCCCGCGGGACTTGCCCACTAACGGCGGGATTGTCCGCTGGACTTCCAAGTCCAGCGGATAATTTGAGAACAAAACCTGAAACTTTAGTCCGCCGTACTTTGGCGCCAAAAAGTCCGCCGGCGCCCACACACGAGGGGATTATCCTCTGGACTTCAGTCCAGAGGATAATCCCGCGGGATTGTCCCTTCGTGTGTACGCGGCCTAAGAGTTTACAACCACTTTAATCATTTTCTTTCTAATATGATTATAATGCAAAAATAAAACCAAAATAAAACCAACACACCTCGGAGGGCAGGGGTCATCTCCACAAGGTTCCTGTGCTGGGCCAAGAATCTCAGAATAATTACAAAACTTGGATTCAGCTGGCATTTGAAGAATGTGGTCGAAGCATTCATAGACAACATTTCGAAATCCTAGAGGATGACATTACAAGCACAGAATATTAATGATGATGATATTTATGCTAAGGTACAATGCATGACTGTAACCTATGTTGGATCTTTAAGAACAAATGCAAAATTTAGCCTTGTATAGCTGCCTATTAAAATGCCTTTGCTTATTTTGTCTGAGTCAATTGTCAACAGTCACTTACAGCCCGACAGCTGCTGGCCTGTCAACTTCCTAACCGCATATCCTGTCTCCTGACTTTCAAGAATGGCTAACAGTGTCAAATATCAGAGCCATGTAGTTTTTTACATTCTTACCTACTTAATGGTTGTTCAAATCCAGGACAGTGTAAGGGCTCATGTACACACAGACTATGTTAACCGTCAGCCGCGGGAAACCTCAATTTTGTGGCGTTTTGTGCCCTGAACGCGATTCTTCCACATTCAGGTGAGGGAACCTCCCCTAACTTCAGCAGCTTCTAAACTCTTGTAAAAGCCTATGTGTACCTGGACACATAGGCTTTTATGGAGTTGCGTTTAGGAGCTTTGGCAAAAAAAATGCCAAAAGCTACTTAACTCAAGTTTAGAAGCTGTAGTGCACATGAGCTCTTAAAGGTTAGGCAGTCCACAAGACAGCAATTGTCAAAACTTAGATGACCATTAACTTCTGGCTCTCAAGCTGAAGTGTCGGGCTTAGACAAAGTATGCAGAGCTAAATAGGGAGGCTGCTAAATAGAGCTAAATTCATGTTTACATGTGTTTTTAAGTATGCACCCAAAAGTTAATAAAAAGTTAATAAAAAAAACAAAAACCTAAATATATATATATACCTATATATTATATATATATATATATATATATATATTTAATAATATATATATTTTTTATTATATATACCAGGGCTCAAAATTTCAAGTCCTGAGCTACTAGCCAGGCCTCAAGGGTTACTCGCCACCAGTTGCCCCGCCCAACCCCAACCCTGCCCCAAAACACGCCCTCATAAATTATCTCATGAAATGATACTTAAATGATTTATGCAGAATTAAGTTATAAATATTAACAACAACTTTGTCCACCAATGCAGCCAGCCTGTGTCCCCCCCCCCCCCCAGTGCAGCCTGTGTCCCCAGTGCAGCATGTGACCCCCCAGTGCAGCATGTGTCCCCCTAGTGCCGCATGTGTCCCCCCAGTGCCGCATGTGTCCCCCCCAGTGCCGCATGTGACCCCCCCAGTGCAGCATGTGACCCCCCCTGCATGTGTCCCCCGTGTCCCCCCTAGTGCAGCATATGTCCCCCCCAGTGCCGCATGTGTCCCCCCCAGTGCCGCATGTTTTCCCCGTGTCCCCCCCAGTGCCGCATGTGTCCCCCCCCAGTGCCGCATGTGACCCCCCCAGTGCCGCATGTGACCCCCACAGTGCCGCATGTGTCCCCCCCAGTGCCGCATGTGTCCCCCACAGTGCCGCATGTGTCCCCCCCCCCAGTGCCGCATGTGTCCCCCCCCCAGTGCAGCATGTGCCCCCCCCCCAGTGCAGCCCGTGCCCCCCCCAGTGCAGCCCGTTTCCCTCCCCAGTGCAGCCCGTGTTCCCCCCCCCAGTGCAGCCCGTGTCCCCCCCAGTGCAGCCCGTGTCCCCCCCCAGTGCAGCCCGTGTCCCCCCCCAGTGCAGCCCGTGTCCCCCCCCCCCCAGTGCAGCCCGTGTCCCCCCCCCCCAGTGCAGGCCGTGTCCCCCCCAGTGCAGGCCGTGTCCCCCCCAGTGCAGGCTGTGTCCCCCCCAGTGCAGGCAGTGTCCCCCCCCAGTGCAGGCAGTCCCCCCCAGTGCAGGCAGCCCCCCCAGTGCAGGCTGTGTCCCCCCCCAGTGCAGGCTGTGTCCCCCCCAGTGCAGGCTGTGCCCCCCCCAGTGCAGGCTGTGTCCCCCCCCAGTACAGCCTGTGTCCCCTGTGTCCCCCAGTACAGATTGTGTCCCCAATGCAGCCTACCTGTGCAGGGGAGGAGAGCCACCGCCGCTGCCTGTCTGATTAGAGCGGCAGGGGAACATAACAGCTTTCGTTTCAATAGCTGTTTGTTCCCCGCCGCGCGCCGTCATATACAGCCCCTCCCCCTTGTCCGAGTCACTTTGATAGACAGATCACCCGTCCAATCCTGGGTCAGGTGATCTGTCTATCTGTCTATCAAAGTTCCCCGGACAAGGGGGAGGGGCTGTATATGACGGCGCGCAGCGGGGAACAAACAGCTATTGAAACGAAAGCTGTTATGTTCCCCTGCCGCTCTAATCAGACAGCGGCGGTGGCTAGGAGAGCAGGAGCAGGAGGAGGAGGTGACTCGCCAGACCTCAAAATCCACCCGCAAAATGCGAGCAGGCGAGTGGATTTTTTGAGGTCTGTATATACTATATGCCACCATAAAGTCTCATTGTGTTCTTCCAGTTTCCCATGTTCTTATTATATGGTGGTATTACAAACTAAACCCCACACATTCTACTTCCTATTAGGAAAAATAAAATGTAAAATTTGTTTTGTAGTATGAAGAGAAAGGTTTTATTGGTCTCACCTCCTCCACAGCTGGCTGAACAGGGTGCGAGGACCTGTAACCAGGCAAACGAATGATCCTTTTTGGCAACATAATAGCTGTAGGTAATGTCCGGATTGGTGACCTCTCCATATTCTGGCCCATATCTTCTGTAGACCTTTCAAGACAGTAGCCTTAATAATTCCAAAATTCCAAAAACAACAACAAAAAAGTAAAAAATCAGCATGCTTCACATCATTTTGTACCTGGACCTCAATGTCGGATGAGGTGGGTCCACTGACAAGGACTTCTTCCAGACCAGGTAGCTTGTTAGCAGTTAAAATCAATCTGTACTCCATCTGCTTGTCCTCCATGACAGAGGGGTGAGTGATGTTTAAGGAGATACTCTGCTTTCCAGCTACAATGTAGTCAGAGTTTTCTTTAATAGCTGGATCACAACAGAAAAATGCAGATATCTGTGAAAGTTTCTCACTGGGCCACAGCTTTTTTTTTTGTGGCATGATACAAATGTAAAAAATACATAGATGCAACAAACATTTCTCAAATTAGGGTCTACCGCCCTCCCTACCCCCATGATATGACCATAGTTACAAGGGATTGTGGTATAGCTTGTTATTTCTTACCTAAATGAGTAAAGAGCGGCTTTTTATTGGTCACTCTAAGTGTCATGGCTCCAACCGGGACGGTCAAGAATGTGAAATACTCTGCAGCATAAGAAAATAGTTCAATAGTACAGATAGATGTATAGATAGATTGATAGATATTGATAGATAGATAGATAGATAGATAGATAGATAGACAGCAGATTTAGCATTTTAGAATTTATTTTTAGCACGTTTGGATTTAAATTTCACTATCCAAAGGATTGTAACTTACCCCCAGCTATTCCTTCTGTAAAAGAGCCACTAACTTTGTTACATGTACTGTTGTCCCCGCCACAGACTCCACAGTGATCCGCCACCATCGCAGAATCCATCACTCCATCGCATCCAAAGACCTGAGCGAGACACCTGCATTAGACACAGGCAGATTTAAAGGCCAACCTTTTTTCATTTTGGATAGGCTTGGAAAAAGTAAATACTTCTGTCAAAAATGTATTGCTGCCCATAACCCTGTTGTTAGGAGATTTCACCTCACTTCCTGTTTTTCGGACAACATGTGGCAGCAGGTCAAGAATTGAGGGGCGCAGTTGTCACTGGGGGAGAAAGATTAGAACAGTAATTTTACCCTGATAGAGGTTCCAACCCTTCCAAAATTTACTGAAAAAATGTGTTTTGTTTCTATGTTCCTGCTGGAGATATTTACCATCACTTCCTTTATTGACAGGACATGAGGGAAAATCTTCCCAATAGGGTTAGGGCCCACAACAAAAAAAAAATATATAGGTGTTTTCCCCAAGTTGGGCCAAAACTAAAAAAATAAGTTTAGAGTTGGGCTTTACGGAGACTCATTCTGCACCTTCTTCCCTTATACTCTTTCAAGAGACATTCCCACCTTTCCCTATTTAATTTTAGAACTGCCTAGGCTCTCCTGCATTTACAAATCTTTCCTATACTGTAAAGGTGAGATCAGCATATTTTATAGGACCAAAACCATCCCGCTCTATAAGTTAGCTCTACTGTACAAATAGAAGCTATATATCAAATATTACATAGTATGATCATCAAATAAAGTTTTCAATCACAAACCTCTAAATATATTACACTTTGCAAATCAGAAATATCACTTATAAAAATGTTGTTAGATTTTTATAGCAGTGATATCACCCATCAAATATATTTGACAGAAGTGACATCATTGAAAATTAAATGTATAAATTCTGGACTCACATTGCTGCTGTCCAGTGATAGTTTTTCTTTACATTAGTGATGCTACTGTTTTCCAATTACAATTTATTTCCGATTATATCACTGTCCTTATTGGATAACATTCAGTGGTTACTATATTAAAAAAACTACATGTTTAATAACTTTTTACTGGTCTCACCTTGCATCGGCCGGCAACGCAGATGTTAAACATGCCATTCGCCTCTGTGCTTTGCTGACATCGGGTGCCATCTATGAAGCTCTCCCCTCGTCGCACCATGAAACTCATCCCCTGTGCCTGACACATATGCTGACAAAGCTCATCACCTGGTTTTCAAACAGAAGAATAACAACACACTGACACCAACTGGGATTTAATGGCCATAGTAGCCACTTTAATTACCAAAACTATCAATACAAATAACAAATTAAATTACCATATAAATACCAAATATACCTACCAAATAACAAGCAAAAGGCTGGAGTCTCAAGGCCCCTTGTAGGCAACCAAGTAATACCTATGACCCATAAAGTAGACCTCCATCCGCACGCCACCGACTCAGAGACAGGGTCAGGTACACCATTTACTGCCCTAAAGGTACTAACTTAGGGGAAGCCGTACCCAAGACGGGCCTTGATCTCCGCCAGCCTCCGTGACAGATCCCCAATCTACCAGCAACTCACCCATGATAGAATCGAAAACTCCAACATTACAGGGGAGGGCAGAAAGATTCCTTAATGTCTGCTGTCATCCTACTGAAACTTTCTTGGGACCGTCCTACCTACTACCCCCTATGGACCCCTCTCGTCTCGTCCACTTCACCAATCAGGTCAATACCCCTCCTTTTTTGCCCCCTTTCAAACTGTCAAAACTCTCCACCCCTGTCCTCCACTCCGGGCCTGACTTTTTCTTGTTTTGAATTGAGTGTGGAAAGGTTAGAACATGCTGTATATGTGACCACTGCAGAGATTCACACTTCCAATCTGTCTTGGTGATCACTGTCACTAAGACAGAAAGTGATGGGAAACCCAAAATTTTACAGTTGTCACCAAAACAGTAATGGAGAGGAAATCCTCCAATGGGGAAAAATGTTCCAGGGATAATTAAAAGGGGATTTTCCCTACTTTAGAAAAATCCTCCTGTTTTGGCATGAAATGGGGGAGTTCCATCTTGACACGCTTACACCTTGGAACTATCCCATAAATGTATCAACATTCCATGGTCATGTTGAAATGCATTAGCAGTGTTTTTGCAATGCAGGATCTCATATAAAGTTACTACATTTTAACCCAAAGGGGTTGATTTACCTGCAAGGGAATTTTCCCCAGAGCTTAGTGAATGAGGTGAAGCTCTGCTGACTTCCATCTTTAATTCATGTCCAAGCAAAACTGCTGCTTTTTTTATTTTCCCTGCAAGTGATTGGGTATTCTTCACCTCATTCACTAAGCTAACAGAAAATGACCTTGCAAAGTACACAGCCTATTTGCCTTTAGCAAATCAACCCCAATGTGTCATGGTCATATTGCCATTTCTTGCAAATATTTTTTTGTTATATAGACACACTTACCATAGGCAAAGGCAGCAGCCGATGTCCAGCTGTATTTTGAAATGACCCCAGGGGACAAGACGAGGGGTTTGTGGTCTGTAGTTGCACATTGTTCTGTCATAAAATCTAGTTGTGTCTTTCCACAATCCTTAAAGGCAAACACACCAAAAATGTTATTTTTTGACATAGAGGTACGTTTTTACATACTGTCACCACTGCAGTACAGCATCATCATATAACTGCTGTGTCGGAGATCAGGGGCACTGTCTGGTGACAGTAAGAAGGAAAAAAAAATTTTATCATTTAAAAAAAAAAAAACATTTTTTATTAAATTTTTATTTTTTATGATTTTTTTTAACACACTTTGACCAGAGTAATATAATTTTACCATAGTAACATGGTACTGCTCTGGGGAAAGTGATCAGGTTTTTGTTTTACACATTATGTTTGCTTATAGCAGTTCATTACATTGCTATAAGCAAGCATTTTACTAAATGAAACTGATTCATTCATTCAGTCTGTTTTGATTAGCTGTGATTGTTCAAAACTAATCACATGGTACAGATGGGCTGTGATTGGCCCTGTCTGTACCATGTAATCAAATTGACCAATCACAGCTAGCAACACAGTTGTACATATTGGATGGCATGAAAGAAAGACAACTGTCATGTGACCTGCTGTGATTCATCATGGCGGTCACATGGTACCAGCAGCAAGCCAGTACACTGATCAGTCATCGGCCTGTGCCCTGTGGACACAGCCGATGACAGATCGAGATTCTGTGTGACCCTGTGTGGGCGCTATTGTAAATAGGCTGTATCCTGTGCTGTTTGAAAGCAAACAATTGATTTAAAATGAACATACTACATTTGGCTACTAGATGAAGCTAAGCATCATAGGAATTTTCCATATTACTTAGTTCCATCTAGTGGAAAGATGCTGCATTTTCCCATATAAATCAATGATTTACATTTGAACAACACAGGCTATAGTTACTATTTACATTCATTATTTTGCCCTATTCGCACAGAATGAATGTACATGCATTTTTATGGCTATGTGAATTGCTATGTGAATTCTTTATAAATTAATCCCTTTGTGTAGAGACATCCCAACATGTTAAAAAGACTGTGTGTGATACTTTTCAGCCAAACAGCCATTGGAGGAAAGCCATTTAAGCTTGAAGAAGCTGCCCCAGCAAATGCAGCAACAATGGATGGGCCAACCATAGCTAGCATAAAAATCAGAAGCAGAGACCTACCTCCAAATTACACATTTTAGCCTGGAGACTGGATCCTTTGCAGTCCCGACCACCAAATGCTGGCCTGTGGAGGAAAGGAGGCCAAATATACTGGGCTTATTTCATATTGCAGTGATATTTAGTAGCAGACAGGTATCAACTTTCAGAGGTTCCTTTTGATAACTATTCCACATTTTCACAGCTCTTACAGTAAGGAACCCTTTTTGCATACAGAGATTAAAAGTCTTCCAATAAGCCTCCTATCTGCAAAGAGCTTGCAAGATTCTTTAAATTGAAGAATGTCAAATGTGCAGTGGAGAATATGCACTGTGGAGCTTTATAAACTGAAAAATACTGTCAGTTAGCTTCCTGGTTTTACTGGCAATACTAGGTGTCAGGATACAATGCTTGAGTCACAGCCTCCAAGCATATGTTTTACCTGGGATTGTTGCATTGCCTTTTCCGCACAATCACTCCACCTCCGCAGCTCCGAGAACAGGGTGAGAAGGTGCTCCAGCTGGACCAGACGCCATGCACTGCCGCAACTGGATTGAGCTCTTCAAGGGATCTGCAGTGACCTTTGTGACACCACTGTGGAAAAGATACAGTCCTCTTAAATACTTATTGTTATTAGAACTAAGAAAAATGACATTTATTCAGACTATTTCATAACGTAGTGCAAATCTGAAAAACGTTTCATGTGAAAGGTTATAATTTAGCTACAACAGATTGACAGGAGGACTTGTCTTTATAATAATAGATTCAGGCTGCTGCAATGTTTTTAAAGTATTAAGAATAAAATATTTGGGAGGAGGGAAGGGGGGCAGAAGAGGACTGGGCTGGGAAGGCTAGTGTGGTATAGGAGAATATAAACAGAAAAAGTATTTCTCCTGCGCTCGTGCAAGCGGTATTAGTGTAAAGTAGTAGTAATTCTGAATGGTAAGTAGTATAGAACGATCATGCGTGTCCCGCTACCTAGACTGACCAGGGGTGGTCTGAAAGAAGCTAAGTGAAAAAAAGGTGGTGGAAGATATAACACATGAATCAAAGTGATATGAATTATTCATGGATAAATACAAAGAAATTGCTACAAATTCATTAAAATGGGTTACAAGATATTCATTAAAAATGAATAATTCATTATGCCCATGCAAGGGCAAATGCTCAAGGTAGGCTAACGCGTTTTGAGGTTTTCCCTCTTCATCAGAGCCTTGGAGAGAAGAAGAAGAAAAAGAAAGTCTGTAGGGTGTGGTAGATACACATGAAGAGGAATGGCTGATTCTGAGATGTATCACATAGTAGGTGATGTATTCTCCTTTACTCTAGAGGTTTCCGCATCACAACGCTCTAGATGAGATAAATACCAAACGTATGTGTGTATAATTAAGGTTCTAGTAGAAGGCACATGTGTACAAAGTGTTGAAATTATACATTATACATTGTAATTACAGACAAAAGACGTATGAAAAATGTTAAAACATTAGAACATGGAGTCATTAAGGTATTGAAGCATTAAAACATTAAAACATTAGAGCATTGAAAGCCATTAAAAAAATATTATTAAAAAAACATTAGGAGGGGAAAATTATTATTATTCTTTAGGGCTGTGGAAATTAAAGATTAATTCCTTGATTAATCGTTAATTTTTTTGATCGATCAAATTTTTTTTGATCGATCAAAATTATTTTGATCATTACTCACCTCTCCGCCGGCTTCCAGGTCTTCAGGGAGTTCCGTCGGAGATCCGATGATGTCACGGACATCAAAATCATTGGACTCCTCCCCCCTTCCACAAGTGCCTCCGTCTGCTAACGAAGGGAAGGGGGAGGAGTCCGGTGACGTTGAAGTTCTGATTAAACGTAACGTGTACAGGGGAGGAGCTATGCATGACGTCACCCGCTGCTGCCCTACAAAACTAACACGATTGTCGGCTTTACATGCTGTGTTTTTATCAACTTTATGTGAGTAGTTTGGGTTTGAACACAAAAATGAAATCTTATACTTAAGCGGTGAGCACTTAGATTTTTCTTTCTACCCATGACCTGGTGTCCTTGCTGAGATCTAAAGAGACGTGAGAGAAGTTTATGGTCCGTGTTAACCCTTTTAATACCCGCTTGCATGACCACCTGTTTGCACAGGGGTCCATGCCATAAGGTGAGAGTGATTAGTTAGACCGGAGGTGGAGGGATTGTCACACTACTGTGGAAAAACTGTGCTACAGTTTGAATTTAAAACGTATTTGTGTGAACTGTGAAGTTAAGTCATGGATTGTGGAAACTAACTAGTGTTTCGTGATTGTATATAGTGTATACCACATTTACCACTGACTAATGCAGAGTTGCAATGCAAGGAGATCAGCTAAAAGTAGTTGGATCTGTATGTGCATTATAATTAATCAAAATTAGTCGATTAATCGATTAAAAAAAAACGATTAATCGAACACGGAAATATTAATCAGTAACAGCCCTATTATTGTTATTGTTGCATGATAGTGATTGCTGAAATGAAATAAATGCATGAGTTGTATCGAGCTGCAAGTGCATGTGATAACAGAGATAAGCAGAGATGTATATTGATCGATGATCAGATGACAGACAAACAACATATAACAAACCAACCATTCATTCTACGGCATGTAGGTAGGTGTCATCCAGACTCTCCCCTATTTCCCTACTAGTCTATGTGTTTTAATATACACAGGTGCGTCTACACAAGTACTTTTCCAATCTTGTCACCAATGAATATACACTAGTGACTTCCATTCTGTGGAATATATGAATTTTTCTTTGTGTATGTGTATGCGTATATGTTGGTATATGTATGTGAATACGTGCATTTATGCGTGTACATATTTATTTGTGTGTATATATATATATATATATATATATATATATATATATATATATATATATATATATATATATATATGCACCTGTGTTTAAACTCTAAACTATAACTGTGTTTTAGTGAACCCACTATAGCAAGTAGAGCTAATGGCTTACGGTCTTAATGGTTCACTGCTCTAATAATTTTAGAGTATGTTTTAGTAACACTTTTAAAAGAATAATAATACTTTTCAGCTCCGAATGTTTTTTTAATAATAATTTTTTAATGGTTTCCAATGGCTTTCAATGCCCTAATGTTTTAATGCTTCAATGCCTTAAAGCGGGATTCCACCCTAAAGTGGAACTCCCGCTTTTCGGAACCCTCCCCCCTCCGGTGTCACATTTGGCACCTTTCAGGGGGGAGGGGGGTGCAGATACCTGTCTAAGACAGGTATCTGCACCCACTTCCGGCATAAACTCCCACGGGAGTTTACGCAAGTTCCAGTCCCGGCGCACTGTCTGCCGGGACACACACGTGTCCCGGCAGACAGCGCTGAAGATTTAAATTGCGCCGCACGACTCGCGCAAGCGCAGTAGGGAATCGGGAAGTGAAGCCACTTCCTGATTCCCTCACCGAGAATGGCGCCGGCTACAGCAGAGAGCCGAGCGATTGATCGGCCTCTGCTGCCGACACCGCTGGACCCTGGACAGGTAAGTGTCCATTTTTTTAAAAGTCAGCAGCTGCAGTATTTGTAGCTGCTGGCTTTTTAAAAAAAAATTTTTCAGTACAGTCCCGCTTTAATGATTCCATGTTCTAATGTTTTAACATTTTTCATACGTCTTTTGTCTGTAATTACAATGTATAATGTATAATTTCAACACTTTGTACACATGTGCCTTCTACTAGAACCTTAATTATACACACATACATTTGGTATTTATCTCATCTAGAGCGTTGTGATCCGGATAGAGTAAAGGAGAATACATCTATGTGATACATCTCTGAATCAGCCATTCCTCTTCATGTGTATCTACCACACCCTACAGACTTTCTTTTTCTTCTTCTTCTCTCCAAGGCTCTGATGAAGAGGGAAAACCTTGAAACGTGTTAGCCTACCTTGAGCATTTGTCCTTGCATGGGCATAATGAATTATTAATTTTTAATTAATATCTTGTAACCCATTTTAATTAATTCATAGTAATTTCTTTGTGTGGTATAAGACCCTGGGAGAGTACTAGGATATGCTGGGCTGGTAAATAAACTGTATTATGTTTTGTCCAGACAGTAACCTCATGTTAAAAGTAATGCATACAAGTATCTTATATTCTATATATCATATAAATATATAGAATACGATGAATGTATATGCAGTCAATGCCAATTGAATTGGATTGTCAGTAATATGCTCCCAATTACCTGAAGACTGAGATTTTGTTTGTTACCGCCTGGCCCAGCTGACAGCCTGAGCCAAGGCCCAAAGCTGGCCTGTGTTAAGGCCTGGAGAATCAGAAAGATGAGTGCCTTCTGGAATATCTTCAGATGAGTCTGCATTTGTGAACTTATGTCCATAAGCACTTAGGGGAAGCTTCTGCCAGATGAACAAGGCAAAGAGACTTCATTACTCACCTGTTGAGAAACCTGCAACTACCATGTTTCCCCAAAAATAAGCCCGGGTCTTATATTAATTTTGGACACTAAAAACACACTAGGGCTTATTTTTGGGGTAGGGCTTGCCATGCACGAATCCCCAGTATGAACATACCAGTAAAAGGATCATATAATGCAAAAGGTGCTGCTGCAATACCACTGTGCAAACACCCTTAACGTATATCGCCGCTCGGCACTTCCATCGCCTGACCCAAGCTATCTTCTCAGCTCTGAAAACTGCAGGGAGGGGGGCCGAGATCCCCGCCAACACCCCGGCGCTTCCATCGCCTGCCCCAAGCTGTGTTCTCTGCTCTTAACACTGCAGGGAGGGGGGCCGAGATCCCCGCCAACAGCCAGGAGATCAGAGACACTCACAGCACACTGTACACCACTGTAACAGAGGATTATACCGCGTTTCCCCAAAAAGCACACAGACACTTCAAACTAGGGCTTATTTTCAGAGTAGGGCTTATATTGCAGCCCTCCTGGAAAATAGTGCTAGGTCTTATTTTTGGGGAAACATGGTACTTTCCTAGAGTAGTAACAGCATCTTGGCCACCAATAGTGGTACTTAAAAGGATCCTCTATTCATAACCTATTGAGCATATAAAGTACAGAAAACACTAAAGTGACTGAAGCCTAATTGTTGCGATTGGAATGTTAGTGTTTCCAGGCAGAGCTACAGAGTGGGTCACCATTAGTAAAGTTGGGCGAGCCTGTTAAATTCCAGCAACTACTTTGGTGGTGAGTCTTACATGATCAAATGAAGTCGACAAGACCCATTATACTTCACCTTGTTCTGGCCGCACTCAGTGCCATCTAGAAGTGGGATGAGGAGTCGGTTGCAACTAGTCATATCTTCACGACTGACGTGACAGGAGAGGACGCTGCACATATCCTGTATGGAGCACCATAATTATTCAACAAAAGAAATAATGTAACTCCAGCACAAATTATACAATGTGAATTTAGATGGGGCTCGGATTAAAGTCCATACCTAAATATCCCTGCAAATGTCCCAAAAAAAACCCCAAAAAACAGTTTCTTCTGTACAAGTGAATTTTAGACTGGACTTTACAAAGGTTGACTAGCAGGAGTTTTTTTTACAACCTCACCATCAAAAATGTCAATTAAAAGAGATTTTTCAATGACTTTCAAGTTATCTGGTACAAACAAATTGGTCATCGAAAAAAGAATCAAGAGAAGATTTCCCCTCTTTCAAGCCAAAGCCTATCCAAAAACTAGAGTAAAGCTTTATGTACACCTTCAGTTATCTGGGCCGGTTTTGCCACGTTTTGCATTTTCCCGCAGTCAAAAACGTTCTTATCCTGAACAGATCTTCCATGTTCAGAAGAGGGAGGATGAACCTCACCTAACTGCAGCAGCTCTTAAAATTCTGCTAGTGTACATTGACACGTAGGCTTTTTTTGGAGTTGAGTTTAGGAGCTTTGGCAAAAAAAAATTCCAAGTTTAGGAGCTGCTGGTGTACATGAAGCCTAAATAAGACTTTCTTTGTAGACTTTTGAGTGATACACCTCTTGACATTTCCCTTTATCTCTTGGCCATTATAAGGGACTACCACCATCACTGCTGGATATTTTATTTATTTTATATTATGAAAAATATAATAGGTAGGGCTGAAACACACAACGGTGGATGGGAACACCCAAATCTTTCAGGTGGACATAAGCAGAGTCATGGGATATGGCATTGGGTTTTTGCTGCTGGAGCACCAAAGAAATATCAGAAGCCATTAAATGATTCTGCTAACCAGGCTCTATAATATCTAAAATATAACATTTAGGCAAAGTAGCTCATTAAATCCTGGTATATATTATTGCCTATTCCTGTAAATGGCCAAGTAAAGCTCCCCATTTTCCTTAACACCCAGATCTGGCACTAAGAAACAAACCCCATTCTTAGTATTCAATCTTACATTTATTTACCATTGCTGATCCTTTTTATATCAGCCTAAGCTGATTGCTGGTGGCTTAGTGGGTTGTAAATAGTCTGTTTAGAGTTTAGGATAAGTATCGAAATGGAACAAACTCCTACCAAATCATTCCTGGAGAAGGTACAGGCCAGCGCTGAGTTTCCAAACGCAATTTGGCACTGCTCATTGGCTCCATAATACAGACCAGGCTTCAGGTTTGGTATATTGTCCTCTAGTGCTGGTAAGTCATTGACGCAGCTTGCAGCGCTACTGCTGTAGAGGGAGTAGAGAGAAATATTTCATGTCACTGTACATTATTTACTCACATGTACAGGCTTATAAAGGAGAAATGATGGTATGCAAAATGCAGCAACATATACCAAGCAGACCTCAATTCACTACAGTCAGTGATTATTTGGCTGCAGTGAGTGATGGCAGTTTGGGATATGTACACAGATAGGATGACCTAACTTTAGTTAGATTTTTTTCTAATTTGCATACTTGTTCTGGTTACCGAATATATTCGAGTATAAGCCGACCCGATTATAAGCTGAGGCACCTAATTTTACCACAAAAAACTGGGAAAACCTATTGTATCGAGTATAAGCCTAGGGTGAGAAATGCGCAGCTACTGTAAGTGGAAAAGAGGGTCAACAATGCCCATTTGCAGCCCCACTGTGCCCATTTGCATGCCTCACTGTGCCCATTTGCAGCCAAAGGTCCCCCGAATTTCAAACTTTGTAGTTAAGGCTTCCTAGATGCCCCCTAGCTGCAGCCAAAATATGGGTCTCTGGACCCAAAGGGTCCCGAAATGACATTGCTGCAGATGGACACAGTTGACCGACTTTGGGGCCCCGTATCTCGGAACCCCAAATTTGGTGTGCAAACTCAGTGGAACTAGCACTACAATATATCCAAAGATGGGGTTCCTATCACCAAGCGTCAAGCACTTTTCTGCAGCAGAGAATTTGGGGCCCTGTATCTCGGGGCCACTTGGGTATGTTGTAGTGCTAGTTCCTCTGGATTTGCACACCAAATTTGCGGTTCCTAGTACCAAGTGGCCCCGAGATAATGGGCCCCAAAGTCGGGTCAGAAAATGTCATTCTCTGCTGCAGAAAAGTGCTTGACTCGAGTATAAGCCGAGGGGGGCATTTTCAGCACAAAAAAATGTGCTGAAAAACTCGGCTGATACTCCAGTATATACGGTAAGTAACCAAGCCAGGAAACGAGCATTTTTTGAAGGACAAGCTGAGGCTTCCTCCTTGTTTAATTTCACAATGCAAAGGTAATATTTGCATTTGTCTGATATGCAAGTGACCAAGATAAGGGTGTACTTCATTTTAGGATATAAAAATATCATAAAAATATGGAACAACAAGGAGTAAAAACATGAACCCTGTATTGAAATCCCTGTCAAGTAAACTTTGCAATAATAACTGAAATGTGCCCTCCTTGAAAAAAACATTATACAGGTATTTTCTCTTTAAAATAAGTAAATCAAAGTTACATTGGAACTCCAGCCAGAATAGGGAAGGGTTAGAAACTGCTGGGTCTCTCTTGTTGGTTTCCAATAGAGAAATTTCACTTCCTTTCCTGTCCCAGTGACAACCATAATCTTCATGTCCTTCTCTTTCAATTACCTGAGAAAGTAAAGGAGTTGCTCACGACTGCACTCCGACCATGTCAGATGGATGTTGTTTTGATTCCCTTCGCCTGCCATAACGTAACCACTTCCTCTGCAACTGTTTTCTGTCCCATCGTGATTTATTCCAAAACTGCAGGAAAAAGGGAATAAAATCAGCTATATCCCCAAAAAGTGAAGCATTTGGTGAATCACTGAAAAAAAAATATACGACAATGTTGATGAAATGATAAAAGTTCTGAATTCAGGCCACTGACATCCCTTGCCTTATGCCACATGGAGATAATCATGTGATAACATCATAGAATGGAGATGGTTACAAGAACCGACCCTGAAATGTTATTGTAATATGGCTCCACTGTGACCAGTTGTGATCGTAGAGGAGGTTTCATCTGTCCTATCACACAGTCAAACCCAAGACTGGTATTAGACAAGTCTGTAGGCAGGTGTAGTAAATGCTCTGTGCTGTAGGTGGTGCTGGTGCTGTCCCACTCTGCAGGGGGAAGTGGAGACTAATGCCCCATACACACGGTCGGAAATTCCGACCACAAAATCCGTCTGATTTTTTCCGACGGATTTTGTCCGACACTGGTGTTGCATACACACGATCGGACAAAGTTGTCGGAAAATCCGATCATTCTGAACGTGGTGACGTTCGTTGCACACGACGGAACTACGTAGAGGCTAGTAGCCAATAGCTTTGGTCTTGTAATTTGATCTGAGCATGCGTGGCACTTTGTCCGTCGGAATTCGCTACACACGATCGGAAAAAGTCAGATTGGACTTTGTTGTCGGAAAATTTGAGAGCAGGACCTCAAATTTTTGCCGACGGAAAAGTCCGATGGCGCCCACACACGGTCGGAGCATAAGGGGAACATTGTTCCTCTGCGGCCTCTGGAGGGTTCATCAGGGGAGCTGTGATACAATTGGACACAGCAGCCTGGAGTGATCTCAGCCACCATCTTTAGCATGGGCAGTGCTAATAAACAGTAGTGCAATGCTGAGGTTGGCGTGCATTTTGTGAGTGGCTAGAGTCACGCTGGTGAGGGACAAAGAGTTAGCTCTAGGGAAAGGTTCCTGCTCAAGGAGGGATAGATTAGGGGCCAATGCCTGCTTACTTGTCGGTGTTGCTGTGTTTGTGGCTACCATATTGTTTGGAAATGTTATCTCAAGTGTGTTTCCGCAGTTGTAATAGCCATTAAACAAGTTTTAGTGATTACAGATTACTGATGTTCTGTTGACTGTTCACCTACAACCCTACAATACAAGAACCACTGAACTCTGTTTTGGACTCTGTGTGTTGTTCCTTCTCTTTGGGTACCCAATTCCAGAAACATTTTAAGAAGTCAGAATTTAGAAGGAAATCATACCGTAGCCTCTCTGTGAGTGCATATTTTGAGTTATTATTGTATGTAATATTTCTTTCACATTTTTACATGTCTTCTCTTATTATTATTATTAATAATAAATGTAGTGATTTTTAGATTAGCCACTAGAGGGAGGGTAGATTAGCTACTACAATGATTCTGCCTAACTACTTTGCCTAACCACTTGCCTACTGGTCAATTCTGCAAAGAATGCTCAATCACATGCAAGAAAAATTTGAAAAACTGTATATTTGATCGCACATTATTGGATGTCAGCAGAGCTTCCCTTCATTACTAAGCTCTAGAGCTAATATCTTTTGCAGAGTGCAACTGAACTTGCAAAGCGCAGTCTATTTTCCTTCAATAAATCCATCCAAAAGTGAAGGAAAATCCCCAAATTTATAGATGTCACCAAAACAGGAAGCGAGGGGAAATCTTCCAGTGGAGATACCTTTTCTGGTGATTTTGAAATTAAAACTGGGCAATAAAGGGACAGCCGCTTGCAAGATCGAATCAAAAACAGAGAAAAAAATTAGCATTGTCTTTAAACACGGTCTGAATTGTCCTACAGAATTTGATTGGAACAGTTTCAAATGGTTGATAGAAACAAACATTTTATATCTTTGATTGCTTTGCGATTTAGAAAAAATGAAAAATGTGATTGTTCCACCAAATTGCAACTTAAAAGAGGATTTTTCCTCACTATGGAGAGATTTTCCTCTGATTTCCTGTTTTTTTCTCTGGAAGAGGAAGTGACGAGGAAATCCCCCAATGGGACACTCCCTTCTTTATCCAAAACAAAAAGAAAAGCAAGTTTGTGTGTAATTTCACTTTAAAGAGTCTTACTTCAGATTCTGGTAAGCCACGTGTAATGTTTTATAATGTATGATATATCAATCTTTAAAGTAAACCTATTGTGGAAGAAACATGGAACAGCTACTGCTGATCGCTTCTTTAAAATGCTAGTTGCATGTTTCTGGCACTAACACTTTCAAAGTTACTGACCCAAAAGCATACACTTTAGAAAGCCATAGTAAAGCCAGAAGACTTGGCCACATTCTTGTTTCAGGTCAGATGAACATGACAGCCAGGCAACTAGCATTTTAAGAAGATGTCAGCCATGTCGGGCTTCCTATTTTCTCTCTACAGGTTTCCTGTAAGAGACATTGATCTTGATAATATAACAATGAATTGTTACCTGTGCCCGATCTCATGGGCCATAGTGATCCCCAGGTCAAAGCCGGTGTCTTCAGTGATAACGCAGCTCCAGGAGGATGAACAGGCCCCACCCAGCTGGGTCACTCCTCGAACTTGCTTATTCCCATCCGGTAACTCTAGGTCAAACCTTCAGTAAAGAAATACAGAATGGTTGATTAACGGCTCATTCACATGGGTAGAAAAAAAGTTGCTTTTAGATGCGCACTGCGCATAGTTTTGTCCGTATCTAAAAGCAGCACTATAGTAATACATGCATCCACACTCACAACTGCATGTGCATGCGAAAATGTGTGCTGCATTTAGCTGCAGAGAAAAAAAAGTAGGACACCTCTGCATTCAGAGCCACACAGATCTGCAGAATTTATGCACGCTCGCTCCTAAATACACCTAAACATTAAAAGCATACATGTGTAGCCATGCATTTTAATGAAACAAAAATTTAACACATCTAAAAGATGTACGCATGGGCGTCCGCAGAACTTTTTTCAGGGGGGGGGGCATAATTTTAGGGTCACCCATACACCGCCCCTTTTCGACAATGTCATTATCACATTATTATGGTCAGAGTCTGCAGACGTATTACAGTCCCTAGGATAAGTAATGGGTAATGGCCAACAGGCTCTCTTACCAGACCCAGTGAAACTACAGCAGTGATCACTCCGGCTGGACGATCGTTCACTCTGGGTTCCCCAGGGGCGACACTGGTCAGTAGTGTAGCATGTCTGTACCCTGGTAGTGGCTCAGTCTTTCTCTCTCTGGTGGTGCTGGCCAGTGTGGCTCTCTCTCTGGTGGTGCTGGACAGCATGACTCTCTTTTGTGGCCCTGGCAGGCTCTCTCTCTGGCTTCCGCCCAGCACACTCCTCGTACTGTAGCACTCTCTCCCTCAGCTTCTTTCCAGGCTGCAGTCGCTCAATCTCTCTCTTGATCGAGCTGTAGCCTCCTCCCTGTGGAAAATGGAGCCGCCAATCTTTTGGGACTACCTGTCCCATGAAGCTTGCCTCTCCTAGTCGCCTTTGATTGGCCCTCAGTTATGGCCAATAGGGAAGGAACGGAGCAGGGCAGGAAGCTGGGTGGGGAACCTGGTGAGAGCTGCCGTCTCTTCTCCCTGACAGAAGAATGGGTGGGGAAAGAGGGGTAAACCTCTGATAGCCCGCAGCTCGCCATTCTTCCATCACAGCACCGCCAAGTTCTCTGCTGGACTGAGCAGGGAAAAGAGCCCAAAGTCACACTACACTTGACAGCACCTTAATGGTGTCACCCCACTGGTGGGTGGCACCCGGGTGCGGCACCTCGATAGAGACACAACTGTGCTGAATTTAAGATCCGATCCCTGATTCCAGGGGGGGGGGGGGCACTTGACCCCCTTTGCCCCTACCTGCGGACGCCCATGGATGTACGCATCTAAACGCAAGTACTTTTGATGCGTATTTTCTGCAGGATATTCAGCCAGCAAGAACCTTCGTTCATGCAGAAAACACGCATTGAATGGGTCCTAATAGTGAGTAAAGTTCATCTATCCTGTGTACTGAATAGAAACCTGTCCAGAAAGAATTATAAAAGGGGTTGTTTTTTACCTCTTTTTCTATACATACAGTATCTCACAAAAATTAATACACCCCTTTCATGTGACAACACTGAGGAAATTACAGTAGTGAGTGTACAGCTTGTATAACAGTGTCAATTTGCTGTCCCCTCAAAATAACTCAACACACAGCCATTAATGTCTAAACGCTGGCAACAAAAGTGAGTACACCCCTAAGTGAAAATGTCCAAATTGGGCCCAATTAGCCATTTTCCCCACCCGGTATCATGTGACTTGTTAGTGTTACAAGGTCTCAGGTGTGAATGGGGAGCAGGTGTGTTAAATTTGGTGTTATCGCTCTCACTCTCTAATACTGGTCACTGAAAGCTCAACATGGCACCTCATGGCAAAGAACTCTCTGAGGATCTAAAAAAGAATTGCTGCTCTACATAAAGATGGCCTAGGCTATAAGAAGATTGCCAAGACCCTGAAACTGAGCTGTATGGCCAAGACCATACATCCATTTAACAGGACAGGTTCCACTCAGAACAGGCCTCACCACGGTCGGCCAAAGAAGTTGAGTGCACATGCTCAGCGCCATATCCAGAGGTTGTCTTTGGGAAATAGACGTAAGAGTGCTGCCAGCATTGCTGCAGAGGTTGAAGGGGTGAGGGGTCAGCCTGTCAGTGCTCAGACCATACGCTACACACAGCATCAAATTGGTCTTCATGGCTGTTATCCCAGAAGGAAGCCTCTTCTAAAGATGATGAACAAGAAAGCCCACAAACAGTTTGCTGAAGACAAGCAGACTAAGGACATGGATTACTGGAACCATGTCCTGTGGTCTGATGAGACCAAGATAAACTTATTTGGTTCAGATGGTGTCAAGCATGTGTGGCAGAAACCAGGTGAGGAGTACAAAGACAAGTGTGTCTTGCCTACAGTCAAGCATGGTGGTGGGAGTGTCATGGTCTGGGGCTGCATGAGTGCTGCCAGCACTGGGGAGCTCCAGTTCATTGAGGGAACCATGAATGCCAACATGTACTGTGACATACTGAAGCAGAGCATGATCCCCTCTCTTCTGAGACTGGGCCACAGGGCAATATTCCAACATGATAACGACCCCAAACACACCTCGAAGACAACCACTGCCTTGCTAAAGAAGCTGAGGGTAAAGGTGATGGACTGGCCAAGCATGTCTCCAGACCTAAACTCTATTGAGCATCTGTGGGGCTTTCTCAAACAGAAGGTGGAGAAGTCAAGGTCTCTAACATCCACCAGCTTCCCAATGTCGACATGGAAGAGGACTCCAGTGGAAACCTGTGAAGCTCTGGTGAACTCCATGCCCAAGAGGGTTAAGGTAGTGCTGGACAATAATGGTGGCCACACAAAATATTGACACTTTGGGCCCAAATTGGACATTTTTTACTTAGGGGTGTACTCACTTTTGTTGCCAGCGGCCACATTAATTGCTGTGTGTTGAGTTATTTTGAGGGGACAGCAAATTGACATGGTTATACAAGCTGTACACTCACTACTTTACATTGTAGCAACGTGTAATTTCGTCACATGAAAAGATATAATAAAATATGTACAAAAATGTGAGGGGTGTACTCACTTGTGTGAGATACTGTATGTATTGTCTGCCTATCATACTGATTCTTAGGCTTTAAAGTCTCTGGCTGTCTGAGCTTACAAACAACGGAGGAAATACAGTAAAACGTGAGCATTATGCGGGCATAATTGGTTCCAGAAACATGCTTATAATCCAAAGCACTCTTACATCGAAGCAAATATTCCCATAAGAAATAATGGAAACTCTGATGATTCGTTCCACAACCATTTATTCATAAGTCCTTCAGTTTATCGTCTATATAAAAAGATTATAGAAATGTGATAGGTTGTATAACCATAAAATGTCCATCCAGAAATGGCAGCCTCCACAAGGGGATTAGAAGCAAAATTCAGCAGGAGGTAGAATGGTTACATTTAATGAAGGTAGAACATTTAGCAACTCATAAGGTTGATGATTAAAAGAGGCACATCTAAGTATGCAGACATCCAGGGTAAAGCTGTCCACATAGACCATCCTCCGCACTACTGACTCTCACTACTGCCAGCCTGCAATCTTGACCAGGAAGGCTACCAGTAGAGCGATCTGAAAGCGATCTGAAAGCAAGGCTTGAAGCGCTCATGAAGCGCAGCGTGGAAGGGATGATGTTGATGGCGGTGGCGGTGCGAAGGGCGGTCTATCTGCGGCTTTACTCCGGATGCCTGTATACTTAGATATGCCTGTTTTAATCATCAACCATGTGAGTTGCTAAATGTTCTACCTTCATTAAATGTAACCATATTGCTACACTTAGAGGCACCTCTCTTTTATACTCGGTTGTGACGTGGTGCTACTCTTATATCAAGACATCGCTTATTTATCAAGTCAAGATTTATAAAAAAAAATTTGCTTGTCTTGGAAAACCAAGTTACTCTCAATCCAAAATTCTATTGTAGTAATATTTAGTTGTACTTAGTGATCTCAAAACCTACTAATTTTACAGCAATATACACACACACACATCATTTTATTGTATAGACTTTATTTCCGAATGAGCGGCCTTGCCCACACACGCCCCCACACACGACCGGACTTTTCCGGCGGACTAGGACTTTCGAAATGAACCGACTTGCCCACACATTGAGTAAAGTCCTTTCATTTTGAAAGTGACTCCAGGTAGACGGGACTAGGGAAGGAAGTCAATGTCCATCGGCGAGATTGACACTTTGCTAAGTCAATGACCCCGCCCCTTATGATGTCACAGTCCCGGGGTGCATGGATGGTGACATCATAAGGGGCGGGGTCACAATGTGACATCAGCTGGTGACCCCACCCCTTGTCTCTTTATAAGTGGCCACGCAACGCGTCCCAGCCATTACAAGCGGAGACAGCGTTGTGTCAACACCGGGAGAAGAAAGAAGAAGAAGCAGAAGCGAGGGCGGCCGCGGCGACAACAGCGATGAACCAGAAGACCGGCCAACGCTAGTAAAAGAGTTGCAAGAAGATAGCGGAGGCCCGGCACAACAAACGAAGAGCGTGACAAGACCCCCGAAGTCGGAAGAAGACCCCCGGAGCTGTCTAATAAAGTACTTTAAAAACCTGTGCTTTTTTAAACACTTTTTCCCTTAGGTGAATGGGCAGGGGTACCATGTACCCTATACTCATTCACATAGGGTGGGGGGCAGGGATCTGGGGGCCCCCTTATTAAAGGGGGCTCCCAGATTCCGATAAGCCCCCCGCCCGCAGACCCCGACAACCAACGGCCAGGGTTGTCGGGAAGAGGCCCTTGTCCTCATCAACATGGGGACAAGGTGCTTTGGGGTAGGGGGGGGGGGGGCGCTCGCTCGTCCCCACCCCCTTTCCTGACCGGCCGGGTTGCGTGCTCGGATAAGGGTCTGCTATGGACTTGGGGGGGGGGGGGTACTTGATAGTCCGATCGTGTGTACGCGGCATAAGAACAACTGGCTTGCAAAGAGTCCTGACTTCTACCCGATAGAACCCCTTTGGCCTCTTGCACACGATACTCCTGTTTTAGCATCTATTTTTTTAATTGATTTTTTTTGTATACAATTGCATTTATTTTTGAGCATTTTTGTGCGCATCCTTGCAACCTTATTCTCGTGTTCCCAATATGTTACTATACATTTGGCGAAAATTACTGACCAAAAACAAATGTTCTTCTGGAAGAATGGTCAAACATTCCCATAGACACACTCCTAAACCTTGTGGACAGCCTTCCCAGAAGAGTTGAAGCTGTTATAGCTGCAAAGGGTGGGCCAACTCAATATTAAACCCTACGGACTAAGACTGGGATGCCATTAAAGTTCATGTGCATGTAAAGGCAGACGCCCCAATACTTTTGGTAATATAATGCAGTGTTTCTCAACTCCAGTCCTCAAGGTGCCCCAACAGGTCATGTTTTCAGGAATTCCCTCAGATGAAACGGCTGTGATAATTACTAAGGCAGTGAAACTGATCAAATTATCTGTGCAAAATAATGGGAAGCCTGAAAACATGACCTGTTAGGGCGCCTTCAGGACTGGAGTTGAGAAACACTGATATAATGTATATATACAGGTGTATCTCATTAAATTAGAATATCACATTTATCACTGACTGTGGAAACTTCACACTGGACCTCATGCAACTTTGATTCTGTGCCTCTCCATTGTTCCTCCCTACTTCGGGACCTTGAGTCCCAAATAAATGCATGCAGGGGTTTTGAGGAGTTATAAGCAGTTGCTATTGGTTACTGCAGCTTGTGATTTAAATATCTTGATATTCTTATACCTGGTGACGTAGAGCACGAGATCAGCGTGCTGGGGGTCAGAGTCACTCTGAGGATTGATTGTCCTGCTCCATTCACACATACTCATCAGAGAGGACGTGAGGTTGTTGCTGATCTGGATCCCGACCTGCTGGCATAATGGTAAAGACAAATACAATGATGTGCCATGATGTGCTTGCTCTGCTTTAACCTCCCTGGTGGTATGATTATTTAATATTTTAGGTGCTGAAAGCGGTACCATTATTTTGCATGGAAATTTGGCTTTTTATATTGTAGGCCTGTAATTCTTAGAAATAATTCACTTAAAAACTGTCCAAACAAGAGTCTAAAAGACATCCTGGGTATGATAAAGTTTGAAATACGAAATCATAAATTTATATATATATATATACAGTGGTGTGAAAAAGTGTTTGCCCCTTTCCTCATTTCCTGTTCCTTTGCATGTTTGTCACACTTAAGTGTTTCGGAACATCAAACCAATTTAAACAATAGTCAAGGACAACACAAGTAAACACAAAATGCAATTTGTAAATGAAGGTGTTTATTATTAAAGGTGAAAAAAAATCCAAACCATCATGGCCCTGTGTGAAAAAGTGATTGCCCCCTAAACCTAATAACTGGTTGGGCCACCCTTAGCAGCAACAACTGCAACCAAGCGTTTGCGATAACGTGCAATGAGGCTTTTACAGCGTCCTGGAGGAATTTTGGCCCACTCATCTTTGCAGAATTGTCCTAATTCAGTTACATTAGAGGGTTTTCGAGCATTAACGGCCTTTTTTAAGGTCATACCACAACATCTCAATAGGATTCAGGTCAGGACTTTGGCTAGGCCACTCCAAAGTCTTCATTTTGTTTTTCTTCAGCCATTCGGTGGTGGACTTGCTGGTGTGTTTAGGATCATTGTCCTGCTGCAGAACCCAAGTTCGTTTCAGCTTGAGTACACGAACAGATGGTCGGACATTCTCCTTCAGGATCTCTTGGTAGACAGCAGAATTCATAGTTCCTTTTATCACGGCAAGTCTTCCAGGTCCTGAAGCAGCAAAACAGCCCCAGACCATCACACTACCACCACCATATTTTACTGTTGGTATAATGTTCTTTTTCTGAAATGCAGTGTTCCTTCTACGCCAGATATACTTGGACACACACCTTCCAAAGAGTTCCACTTTTGTCTCATCGGTCCACAGAATGTTGTCCCAAAAGTCTTGGGGATCATCAAGATGTGTTGTGGAGAAATTGAGACGAGCTTTGATGTTCTTTTTGCTCAGCAGTGGTTTTCTCCTTGGAACTCTGCCATGCAGGCCATTTTTGCCCAGTCTTTTCCTGATGGTGGAGGCATGAACGCTGACCTTAACTGAGGCAAGTGAGGCCTGCAGTTCCTTGGACGTGTTGTGGGGTCTTTTGTGACCTCTTGGATGAGTCGTCGCTGCGCTCTTGGGGTAATTTTGGGCGGCCGGCCACTCCTGGGAAGGTTCACCACTGTTCCATGTCTTCGCCATTTGTGGATAATGGCTCTCACTGTGGTTCGCTGGATTCCCAAAGCTTTGGAAATGGCTTTATAACCCTTTCCAGACTGATAGATCTCAATTACTTTCTTTCTCAATTGTTCCTGAATTTCTTTGGGTCTCGGCATGATGTGTAGCTTTTAAGGATCTTCTGGTGGACCTTACTGTGTCAAGCAGCTCCTATTTAAGTGATGCCTTGATTGTGAACAGGTGTGGCAATAATCAGGCCTGGGTGTGGCTAGAGAAATTGAACTCAGGTGTGGACAACCACAGTTATAGTATGTTTTAACAAGGGGGGCAATCACTTTTTCACACAGGGCCATGATGGTTTGGATTTTTTTTCACCTTTAATAATAAACACCTTCATTTACAAATTGCATTTTGTGTTTACTTGTGTTGTCCTTGACTATTGTTTAAATTGGTTTGATGTTCCGAAACACTTAAGTGTGACAAACATGCAAAGGAACAGGAAATGAGGAAGGGGGCAAACACTTTTTCACACCACTATATATATATATATATATATATATATATATATATATATATAATATAACTATAAATAATTATAACAAATAATAATAAAAAGAATTATTCAATAATGTAATCAAATCAAAAACACAGAAATTTGCTCAGTTTTGTCGCTGTCATTACTTTCAGTGTTTGATGACGAATTTCCCCACGAATCACTATTGCTCAATTCTGCAAGTGATTCTAATTTATTATCGTTTTCTAGTTGGTCTAAAAGCACTTTTGACGTAAACAGACATTTTTTGGTTGCTATGAACAATCTCCAGTTTCCTGGCATAAAGAATAGTATTTATAATAGGGACAAATGGGATGTGTAATTATTTGACACAGTAATGTAATCTGTAAGATTGCAGTATACTGTATCTATACTGTGTTTTTTACTTTTTGAATTTGGCGCCGAACTCCGTTCCCGTGCGTCGCAACGCTCGCAGGGAACGGAGCTCGGCACTGTGACAGATCGAGCGAGACACGGCGGCTCGCAGATCACATCGGGGAGACATCGCAGGATCCAAGGGACAAGATAAGTAAAACTCTACATGGATCCTGCGATGCGATCCCGAGTCTGGCTCGGGAATACCGCTTTTGGTACTGAAATCTCACCCCGAGCCAAACTCGGGAATACCGCCAGGGAGGTTAATGCCACCCTCTGTACTTAGTAATAATCTGTTTACACACAGGATTTAAAATCCTGCTAAAATATCTAAATTTAAATAAGTGACAATTTTTTTATTACTGGCTGTAGGAGGTCATTTAATCATATTTCATAATTTATCATATTTCTCTCTCTCCTCCCTTTTACTGCCTTTCTGTCTTTCTCTCCCTTTCTTTAGCGCATTTACCTCTAGGGCTTGTTTAAACTTGCTTCAAAACAAGGCTTTGGACAGGCTTTGTTAAAGCTCACTAAATGCCAGTCAAAGCCCGTCACTAAATAAAATGGTTAGCTTACAGTTCTGTTTACACCTGCATTTGCTTTGCTTTGCTTTGGCTTCGCTTTAAAAATGATAACCCATGTAACTTTAGGGCTAGTTAACACTTGCTTCAAAACATGGCTTCGGACAGGCTTTGTTAAAGCTCTTCGAATGCCAGTCAAAGCTCCTGTTACTAAATAAAATGGCTAGCTAAAGCCCGATACACACGGTCGGATTTTCCGATGGATTCTGTCCTATCGGACAATGTTGTCGGAAATTCCGACCGTGTGTAGGCACCATCGGACATTTTCCATCGGATTGTCTGACGGACAAAGTTTTATCTCCTGATCTCAAATTTTCCGACAACAAAGTCCGATCACACCAATTCCGATCGTGTGATCGTGCTCAGATCACATTAAAAGATCCAAGCTATTGGCTACTAGCCTTTACATAGTCCCGTCGTAGGCAACAAACGTCACCACGTTCAGAATGATCGGATTTTCCGACAACTTTGTCCGACCGTGTGTATGCAACACCAGTGTCGGACAAAATCCGTCGGAAAAAATCCGATGGATTTTGTGGTCGGATTTTCCGACCGTGTGTACGGGGCATTACAGTCCTGTTTACACCTGCTTTTGCTTGGTGCTTCAATGAGGCTTCGTGGGGCTTTGGTGAGGCTTCATGGGGCTTCGGTAGAGCTTTGGTGGGGCTTCGGTTCGGCTTCAAGCGAGGCTTTGCCATAGACTTCTATAGAGGCTTTGAAGACGCTCTGAAGCACCACTGAAGCTGCATGGGGTATAATTTTTGAAGCAAAGCCAAAGCAAAGCAAAGCAAAAGCAGGTGTAAACAGGACTGTAAGCTAACCATTTTATTTACTGACAGGAGCATTGACTAGCGTTCAGAGAGCTTTAACAAAGCCTGTCCGAAGCCTTGTTGAAGCCAAAGCAAGTGTAAATGAGCCCTTAGTGGTGCTTCAAAGCATCTTAAAAGCCTCCATAGAACTCTATGACAAAGCTCGCTTGAAGCACCTGTGGCTTTTGAGAGGCTTTAATTCAGCTTTAGCTTCACTTTGTTTTGGAGAAATTGCAGGTATGAGAAATCCACACACACACAGGGCATCTGTCAAGCTTCAACAAAGCTTCAACAGAGCATTACGGAAGCATCACCGACGCTTCACCGAAGCATCACCAAAGCTTCATTGAAGCACCACTGAAGCATCAAAAACACATCATAAAAGCACGTTGAAGCGGTAGGCGCTGTAATGTGTGTTGAAGCCAAAGCAAGTGTAAATGAGCCCTTACTCACCCCCTCCCTCTTTCTCTATTCCTCCTTCTCGCTTGCTTGTTTTATTCATCCTTGATCACATCTTTCTTTTTCTGATTTGCAGATTAACAGCAATCTTGCACTTTGACAAATGTAGTGTCTTTTTTACTCCTTCCATGGGCTAGAAAGATTTAGGACAATTTGGGTAAATCTGGCATCCCTAGGATCCCTGTGAACATAACACATCCCCTAATACGTGATTGAGTTTGAGTTGCCAATGCTAAATAATGTAAAATATTGGAAGGATAACAAAGATACGGGATATTGGAAGTTAGAACAACTCCCACTTCATAAAGGCTTGTATGCATTTGAGTTTTCACTGAATAACTAATATAGTATATAAATACTAGTACTACTATAGTACTACTATAGTGGTGCTATTTTTCTATGCATTGGCTTTCTGTTTACATGTCCTAAAAAATAAGATTCCTCCTGGACTTGTTCAAACCTTTATGGCACTCTCATTCTTCCAATATTCCTTAGACTACTCCAGAGAATCTTTGTGATACCCCAGTTAATGGAGAGTTGCATCTCAAAAGCTAGATTCTGACTTGTACTTCTCATCCACTACTACAGTGATTGCAGCGGTATTCAGGGTACTGTGCTGGGCAGCTATCCTTCTGCATAGTAACCACAGTGGGTTGTTTGCATGGCACAGCCAGTATTTACAGAACGCCTTTTCACTTTTTGCATGAGTACAAGGTGTTCTTTGATTAAAAGAAGTGAAGAGGCAAAGTGGTGATGTCACTGGCGGTGACTGACAGACATGTTACATAGATTTCCCCATGCCAGCTACAGTGTCCCTCTATGATGAAACCATCACCTCTGGTTTAGTGAGAATGATCATCTTGACCAGGTGCACGCGAATCGCAGCTCCAAGGGAGACGTCTCTCAGCAGCTCTGCCCCCTACAATAGAAAATGGCCAAGTTTAATGTTAGTTTATTGAATAACTGGGTTTCTTTAAGAATTCATTTAATTAAGAAATAATATCCACATCAGTATATATTGAGTCATTCAGCTTGAGCTATCGTGCTCTATAAACAACTGCCATTGTTTTAAGAAAGCAATTAAAGCATAGCTCTATCCAAAAAAATGTTTTATTACTTTTACTTTGGATATAGCAGGAAAAAAATTATACTAAACCATTATGTGTTTCTTTCAATAAAGCTCCTTTGCTTTAAGTTATTGAAAACATTCAGAGGCTTTATGGGAACCCTATCAAATTCCAGATGTCATTTCTGCAGAACTGGTTAAATAAATACATGCCCAGAGCTCATTGGCTGTTGAGTTTGGTAAAGGGTGAGTTGCTGTATGTACATACAATGTTTAGGTTGGTAAGGATATATCTCTCTGTGTCCTCCTGATGAAACTGATAGACATCATGGCCAACGACTACCAGAAGTTCCAGGTGTCTAACCCCGACAGCTGCTCTTTTTGTTAGTTGATGAGCTTCATGGTGCTTCTGTGAATCTAAAAGGCCGGCAAAGGTCAAGTCACTTTATATAATTTATGTACAAGACATAACTGCAATTCCATGTGTGCTTTAAGCCTCTCTCATGCCCTGTACACATGTGGATGTTTTTTCCGACGGAATTCCGCTCAAGGTCACACAAAAGTTCTATGAACTTTCGATCGTCAAGAACGCGGTGACGTACAACACTACGACGAGCCAAGAAAATTAAGATCAATGCTTCCGAGCATGCGTCGAATTGTTTCCGAGCATGCATAGGAATTTTGAGCGTCGGAATTTGCACAGACGATTGGAATTTCAGATCGAAACTTTTTCCGACCGAAAAACAGAGAACATGCTCTCAATCTTTTGCTGGCGGGAATTCTGCCAGCAAAAGTCTGATGGAGCATACACACAGTTGCAATTTCCGACCAAAAGCTCTCATCGGACTTTTGCTGGCGGAGTTTCCAATCGTGTGTATGGGGCATAAGTCATACTATGCAGTGTAAATACACCAAGACACTTTTCACTCCAATAAATTGTATCGCAGATGCTACTGCAGCTTATTCAGTCGCTGTACCTGTGTGTGCAATTTTTGCTCGGGACATTATATGAAGGCCCCCAAGTCCATGTCTCTGCAAAGAATGCCTCTTCTTCAGTGGCTGGATAAAGAAATTGTAAACATCCGTCGTGATAAACCCACGCTGGGAAAATACATAGATTAAAAAAATATATAATTATTATTAGCCAGAAAAAAACACTATCATTTTTTTTCATGTAAAAAGAATGCTACTAAGATTTATGAAAAACTGTCCCATTGACCCCAACTAAATAAAATGCAAGGTCACTTTAGTCACTATTAAATGGATGTAAGCATGCAATAGAGTGGTTTCTCAGTCAATAGCTTATTTTAGCACACCTACAAAACTTTTTCATTGACGCCAACATGGCAGCATACATGGGATATAGCTCTGCCCCTATATCCACCCACAGGACCTCGCCCATTCTCTGATTACATCAAGGTCATCCAGAAAACTTACAGTGCAGCCAAGCAAGAGCCTCCAGAAGTGATAGAGGCTCGTTCAGGTAGATCCAATTTTTACATCTTTAAGTTTGGGCAGTGCATGCAAAATGCCTATGGAGACATCTGCAAAGCAGCAGGCTGGTTGGTGTAGTTCACCTGCCTCAAACGCCAAGGGGAAGATCCAGGGGCTTGTACTTCAATGGACTTCAATGGAATGACGGTCCATGTTTTCATATCTATTGTAATAAAGTTTGATTATACATTTTAGCCCTCCCTGTTTAGCTCGTTATAGATCACATGTATGCTGCCATGTTGACGTCAGGAAAATGGAAAATTGCATTTAAAAGTGAACGTCATTTTTCTTTCCTGACGCCAATCCATGGCAGCATACGAACCCTCCCTTTTTTGATCTTGTTATTTTTACAGAGAATAGGGGAGGTTGCTCTAGCTTTTCTTTTCCTTTGGGTAAATATAGGGGCGGAGCTATATCACATAAATGCTGCCATGGATTGGCATCAGGAAAGGAAAATACGGTAAATATTTGATACAATTTTCCGTTTTGATATCCCCACGTCCCTTAAGCTGCCAGGTCTATGTACACAAATCTGTATTTTAGTTCCCTTTAGTGGTCACTTATCCCCCTATCTGAGTAGACATTCCAAGAAAAAAAGTTCAGCTACTAGACATGTGCACAAAGAAAAAATGTGTTTTGTTTTGTTTCTTTACGTTTCCGTTGATTCGTAACGATTCGTAATTTCGTAAGACGCAAGTTTTCATATTCGGACTCGTTCGTATTTTAGTAACAGATATATTTTTGTTAATACGAAATGATTCATAATTCCGTTAGTCTAACAATTCGTAATTTCGTAAGACGCGAGGTTTCATATTCGGACTCATTCGTATTTTAGTAACAGTTATATTTTCTTTGATACGAAATGATTCGTAATTCCGTTAGTCAAATTTTCTTTGATTCGAAATTCGTAATTTTGATAGAAAATAATTTTCGTTTATTCGGTACACTACTCATAATTTAGTAGTTGTTACTTTTGTGATATTGCCTTTTTCGTTGATTTGTACTTTCGTAGGAAATAAAGAATCCTATGCTTGCTTTTCTAATAAGTCCTGTACTCACTCCAGTCCACTCCCTCAGTCACGAGACCTGACTCAGCCTCCTCCTCAACTGAATCTAAAAAGATTCAGGAATGCAGTGAGACACAAAAGGGATAAGTTGATTGGCTAAAGATATTAAGTAAGATACATCACTCACTAATACACTACCCATTCGAAAAAGAACAATTCAAGAACACGAAATTAGGAACAAAGGAAATTACGAACATACATATTAAGATAAACTTACAATGTCCATTCAAAAGAACGATTTGAGAACACGAACAAACAAAATTACAAACAGACGAAGAAACAAAATTACGAACACACGAATGAAAATACGAACATACAAAATGAAGAACAGGCAAAAGATTGAAAATCCAAAATGTAAATCATTCGTTATAGATGTCATTTTCGTTCTTTTACTGTTTCGGAGTTTCGTATTTTCGTAAGTTTGTCCATTCGTAAGTTCATATTTTCATGTTTTTTTTATTTTGCTTATTTGTAATTTTGGTTCTTTCAGCTATTTGGATGTTCGAATTGATCCGAATGTACGAATACTAACAAATTTGTATGAAAATTTATTCGTTACGAATGGAATTGCACATGTCTATCAGCTACCACCCAATAGTTTATGAGAATCTCAGGTAATTATTATCTCCTCTTCTATTGCAAAAAAGAAGGCATAGTGGGGTTTATTTACTAAAACTGGAGAGAGCTAATTCTGGTGCAATTGTGCATGGTAGCCAATCAGCTTCTAACTTCAGCTTGTTCAATTAAGCTTTGACAAAAAAAAAAAAAAACAACCTAGAAGCTGATTGGTTTCTTTGCAAAGCTGCAATAGATTTTTCACTCTCCAGTATTAAATCCAGTTGTAGTTGTGTTGGCTTAGTATGACTGTTTGGAGACCAGATGTGTACACAGCCAACCATCTAGTATTGACAGGCACCCCTACTCTCTTCTAGCACTAAGACTCACCAGCTGTCCATCACAGAAAGTGACCAGAGATTTCACCCCAGAGGGGTGCAGAGTGGTGCCTATTGATCTGCAGGACTTTGGAAATTGCATGAGGTGGTGCAGAGAAGCATTTAAAACTCGCTGTACATTGACGGGCCAATACCCATCCTGGAATGTAAATATAAATTTCCCCAGGTGTGAGTGAAGGATGCAGAGGGTGGCAGAGCACAGAGGGGTCCTCGCTTTGTCCTCACAGGTACATGTCAGGTTTGTCAATGCCATGTCGGAGGCTGTAGAAGAAGGAAAATAGTGTTATGTTTCTGTAAAAATATAAAAAAAAATTAAAACACACGTTTTTTCTGGAGCTGACTTCCCCCCCTCTAGTTGCTGGTATTTGTGAATAGCTGTTTGCCCTTCACAAACCAAATTGGTATTAAAATGTGCCTAAAACTGAAACTTTGTTCACTTTTTTCCACAAAGTGATTTTTTTGAAAGTATTGGTATATTAGGTCTGAGTATAGAGTCTCCTTGGAAGATTTTGACTATGTTTGCACTTTGTTATTTTGCAAATACTCAAAAGGGGACTACAATGATGAATATGTCTGTAACACCCTATTTTGTATTGTGATGATTGTACCTGTCATTATTATGTATGTAGTATAGCATCCTCTAGCTAGTGTACTAGTGTGCTAGCGTACATAGTTTAGTTGTTAGTGTAGGTAAATTGGCTTGGCTGAGCACCAGGCCTTGGCTGAATCTGGGTCAGGGTTTTGTGAATCAAGGAGGCTGGATGACTCATCTGGCAGCTGCCTCTGACACTTCCTCCTGGTCTGGAAATTGGTAGAAATCTCCAGAACTGGAGGGTCTGAGTAAGGAGGGGCTGCCATGCATATTTATGAGGAGCCTGGCCAATCCCCATCAAATGGGCTGGCAGGGGGCAGACTCACCTCATAAATGGACATGAGTCATGCTGACAAGGGCATTCGGGTGGAAGATGGAGATGGAGTGCTGAGGAGGCTGTCAGTTGCCCTCACAGGGCGCTCCCTAGTCTGGGGGGTGACCTTGGGTCTGGGGCTCGGGTGCTGGAAGGATCCCCCACAACACATAGAGGAAACCCTTCCTGGAGGCACGAGAGCAAGTGAGATGACAGCAGGAGCAGGTCAGCAAGTCTGGGAGATATCCTGAGTGTCAGCTGGGTAGGCTGATGAGTGTTCAGTCTGGGAGGACTGTGGGAGAAGTTAAGCTAAGGGCTAGTGAAATGGTCAGGTGCAGTTTCCATCTTTGTAAAAGAGGTGAGGAGAGGGGAGGTGTTTGTATACCAATTTAGGAGAGCCGCCTAGTGTGACAACACTGCTCCCCCATAGATACAGTGCAGGGAGTAAGTGTTGTGATCTTTGATCTTTGAACAAGAAATGTGTTACTGGCAGGATCACCAGGTTAAAATAAAGGACAAAAAGCCTGAAAAGGGAAACTCATGCAGTCACCTCTAAAGACTAGTAAGCTACAAATAATAAATTATTAATGTTTCTGTTTAGATCAGGTAGGTCGTTAATGAAACAATGAGCAGCTTTCGTATTCACAAAAGACAGAATCCTCATGAAGAAAACTACCAGCACCAGACGCCTGGAGCCGAGAACAAACATATCATATTATTAATGTCTCCACAGTCAGCAGTGCCGCTGTATATACAGTACAGTACAAGCAATTAGAAATCATCAAATTTCACAGTAGAATAGCTAAGTGCAAATGGATCCACTGTCATGTCGTTACTTGAACTTACCTGAGACATTTTCTGTGCCAAAATACGAAAGGAGCGCCTCAGAATCAAGCGTCTTCAAGAACATCTAAAAACATGCAAGGCTGTTAAATATGTGAATAAAGAACAAGAAACTGCGCTAAATAATCCACATTCCCTTGAAGCAGCAACTCAGTCATAAAAAACACAATTGTAAATAGAGCTGTGCTAAACACAAACCTAAATTGTAAAAAAGCAATGCGTGAGCCAAAAATTATAATAAAATAAGTCCCGATAATGAAAAATAAAAAAATAGAATATTGAATAATAATAGTGTCTTTAATAGGTAACCATGGATAGCTGTCACACCACTCATGTAGGAAAAAAGTGGGGGAGACGTTTCTCACAGACACACCCAAATTTAAACCTGCCGTTGGAGACGTAAATGTGGGAGAGGTGTAGACCACTTTAAAGCCCCATACACACGGTCAGACTTTTTCATGGATTCTGTCCGATCGGACAATGTTGTTGAAAAATCAGACCGTGTGTATGCACCATCGGACAGTGTACGTCGGATTGTCCGACGGACAAAGTCTTATCTCCTGCTGGAAAGTTTGCCGACAACACGGTCCGATCACACCAAATCCGATCGTGTGTACGGTTGTCCGACCGGACAAAGTGCTACGCATGCTCAGATCACATTACAAGACCAAAGCTATTGGCTACTAGCCTCTACGTAGTCCCGTCGTAGGCAACAAACGTCACCACGTTCAGAATGATCGGATTTTCCGACAACTTTGTCCGACCGTGTGTACGCAAAACCAACATCAGACAAAGTATGACGGACAGGATCCGACCGACCTGGTCCGCGGATTGTCCGACCGTGTGTATGGGGCTTAAGAGAGTCATCCTCGTGATGATAATATCTCACACCGTGACAAAAAGTGTGACCTCCACCACATAAAATTCACGCTTACCAGTTTGCAAGAGCTTTGAGTTCTTTGAGCTTTGAGATATAGTTTTGTCCTATACTGTACTATTAAAAACGAATAAAATTTCAGATATAAAATATATATTTAGATTTTCATTATTGTCATTTAACAGTAGAACTTCCTTCGAGAACATTGAGATTTGTCATATATGCAGTTGGATTCATCCATAGTCTCTTATAGTAATCATTTTAATATGAATTTGGTGTTTCTTGATTATTTTTAATATATAATTTTTGGTTTGTATAAAGTATTTATATATAAAGTATTTTTAAGGTATTTTTAATAAAGTGTTTTTAATACTTTAGAATTGTTTACACATTTGGAACAAAGAAAAAAAAAAATATAAATATATATATAAATTAACAAAAAGTTATATATATATATATATATATATATATATATATATATATATATATATATATATATAATGTGTGTATATATATATGTGTAAATTAAATACGATATGCAATCAATGAGTTTACAATTAAAAAGAGGTTAGTAAAGGTCACCCATTATTAACATGAACTATTAAAAGTTTGTAATTATATATACACTATCTCATATCAGGGTACCTATCTCAAGTTCCTCGTTTAACCCTTCTGGTGACATACTGTTAAGGGTAAAATCCAAAAAGATTCCCGTTTACATAGACGTGCAAATATTTCACCTTCTGGGATAGACATAGATATGGTATCTATGCCAAATAGTTCCAACATTTCCGTGCTACCTCCATGTTTGTATTTAAAATGGCATGGGACACTATGCTTCTCGATCTTCTTCTCTATAAACCTATGATGCTCGCCAAAGCGCGTCCGCATGGCTCGCAACCGAACATGGAAAGAGAAATAATTCCTCTCCAGGGCAAATCGAGTGCATTGGCAGATGAACTCGGATTGGGTAGCATTAATATGGTTCTCTTATGATAGAAAATATTCAACTGCCCGTAGTGCACCATCATGGGGAATTGACGTATAAAGTGAACTCACGTCCAAGGATAGCCATCCTGACTCCCATTTATAGTGTTGTAGGGTATCCAGAACATGTGCAGAATCCTTAATGTAGGCAGGGAGGGAAATTACCACAGGTTGAAGGAATGCATCCACATACTGAGACACCTGACTGGTGATGCCCTCTATACTCGCCACTATGGGTCTACCTGGTGGACATACTGGGTCCTTATGAACCTTAGGGGTGTGGTAAAAGTAAGGAGTTTTGAAATAATTGTCCAGAAAGAATTGTTTCTCAGATTTTTGTATTATACCTCGAGTGAAGGCTTGGTTCATCAATTCTATTAACTCCAATTTGTACCCAGGGAGAGGATAATTTTGCAGTATTTTATACGTAGCTCTATCAGATAGGAGTTGGTATGCTTCCCTTAGATACTCCACCCTATCCTGAACAACTATATCTCCTCCTTTATCCGCTGTGCGGATAACTAAATCATGATTATCTTTAAACGCAAGATGTTGATGGGGCAGAGTGGTTACTACTGGTGATGTCATCTGTGAGTGTAGTTACACCCACAGTGGCAACTATCTGGTTTATTGACCTCAGGACATTAAATGGATTGGAGGTTGGGATATTGATGGTATATGCACCCTCCGGTGCCCCTTGGTATAAGGGAACCGGGGGGCATGGGGCTCAGATGGAACTATAGATAGAAATATACAAGCTTATTTTATGCGTCTTTGATGTAAGTGTCATTTTGTTTGTTATATTAAAGTCATATTTGCTTTTACACTATGGCGAGCATTTCTCTTTCTGGGGTATCCTTTGAATATACCATCTGAGGGATGATCCTGGTTTTCTTGAGTCTAATAGAAGGTCAAGATCGCTTGCTCTGCTGTGCTTCGTGTTGGAATGTCACATTCTTTGTGAGCTGTCATCTGTTTGCCCTTTTTAAGGATAAAGGCCCTGGCCTCAAGTGTCAAAGCTCTTGCAAGCTGGTAAGTGTGCATTTTATGTGGTGGAGGTCACACCTTTTTGTCATGGTGTGAGATATTATCATCACGAGAAGGACTCTCTTAAAGTGATATACACCTCTCCCACTTTTTCCTACACGGTGGTGTGACACCTATTCATGGTTACCTATTAAGGACTCTATTATTATTCAATATTCTATTTAAATTTTTCATTATTGGGACTTATTTTATTATCATTTTGATTCACTTATTGTTTACCACAATTTAGGTTTTGTTTAGTGCAGCTCTATTTACAATTGTGTGAAATATGGGGGTTCAGGAGTGTAATGGAAAAAAAACAATAATTGGAATAAGAATTACAATTGCATTTAGGACCGGTTCACACCAGCACACGAAAGGCATGTTCCATGCACATTTCATGCATGGCGTTCAAAACACAGTGCCTTTACAATCTGCTTAAGGTGCCAATATATTGTTAATGGCACCCAAAACACAGATAGCAAACGCAGTGCGTTTGCAGGTACCAGATAACATGGTACCACGGTATTTGGTGCGGCATGTTATTCAAAAGTAGTGCATGCACTTTTTGTGCAATTCGGACGTGATTTGTAGCCCACTGAAATGAATGGGCTGTGAAATCACACTGCAGGGAAACGCAAACAAATTGCACATCCTGTGTGGTTCTGGAGTGTACCGGCCCTTAAACTCCAACGGTAGGTTTAAATTTAGGTGTGTCTTAAGTTGTGTATACACATTGAGTTTTTTTCGCTCAACCGGTTGGTTGAACAAATACACCCTCATAGATCCCCATATCCATGCAAGCGATGTTGATTCAGGGACCTTTCCCGCTGCTCAATTGACCCCCCCCCTTCCCGTTGGAATACACAGAGGCTGATCGATTGCTGGTTTTCTAGCAGGACCATTCCACAAAAGCTGGTTATGGAACCGACTTCTGTTGAACAGACAGGGCTATACATGGAGGAAAATCTGTCCGGTTCCTACTGAACTGGCTGAATTTCGATAAGTCTATACCCTGCTTTAGCACAGTGGCTTAGTGGTTAGGACTTCTGAATTATAGAATAGGAGAGTCCTCGGTTTGAATTCCGTCCGGGACAATATCTGCACGGAGTTTGTATGTTCTTCTTGTGTTTGCTTGGGTTAGTTTCAAGTAATCTCCCACACTCCATAAACAGGCAGGTAATTATCTCATGTGGGCATGTGAGATAGGGACATTAGATTGAAAGCTCCTTGAGGGCAGGGACTGATGTGAATGCATAGCATGGAAAGTGATGTGTACATTTTTGGCACCATGTAAATGCCTCTAATAACTAAATTACCGGTAGTTACATTTAAACATTTTTTTTACACCAGGCTTTTTATGTTTCATAGGCAGGATGCATCACCAGCAGGTTTGATTCAGGATTACCAGATAGGACAGAAGAGAGTGGGTGTACTGATGCACTACAGCGGGGGTCAACAACCTGTGAATCATGATCAACCAGTAGATCGTGGACAGCTGACTGAAGGAAAGCAGTGATCATGTCAGTTTGAAGCAATACACTGAGCATAATAGTATAGGGCTGCTTTCACACTGATGTGCTGCGGTTTACCCACACCGCGGGTTCAATGCAGTGTAGCTGCAGCTTTCCTGTGGGTTTGCTGCGCTTAGCAATAGACTTCTATTATATCCTGCGAGTTTGGTGCACTTTCTGAATGCAGGAGTTTTGATGCACTTTCAGAATGTGCACCATACCTGCAGATATAATAGAAGTCTATGGCAAAGAGCAGCTAACCCAGGAAAGTCGCAGATGCACTGCACTGCATCCGCGGTGCAGGTAAACTGCAGCACATCAGTGTGAAAGCAGCACAGAACAGTAAGGGTTCATTTACATATGGAGTTTGGGGGTGGTAAAACCCCATAGTTAACACGTGTTTTTATCACCCCTTTACAACTTCACCCACTTTAGCTGCAGTGGCCAGGGGTGTACTCATGTCGCAGCAGGAGTTATACATCCTGTCATGGTTGGTGGGTGTAGCACCTGCCAAGCATGACCCGTTCAAGTGAATGAGGATGCTCTGAAAGTGCCCTGCAACCCTGAGCAGTACGGAAAACAAGGGGTTAAAGCAGGCAGAATTATGTTGCTTTCTCACCACCCCTGGACCCCGCAGTAGCATGCAGTTGTGGGGTGCTTGCAGAGTGGCCCCATTTATATGAATGGGTCCCGGTTGACAGGCGGCATCACCCACGAAAAGCAACAGGGGGTTTAATTCCTGCTGCGGCATGTATATACCTTCGGCTGCTGCCTCAGCAGCTAAAGGAGGTAGAAATTGGGGGTGGTAAAACCCTGCAGTTGAGTTGCCAACTTTAGTTGCCAACTTTACGTGTGAACAAGCCCTAAGGCCCCTTTCACACTGAGGCACTTTGCAAGCGCTAATGTGCTAAAAATAGCGCCTGCAAATCCTCCCTGAAAGATCCGCTCAATGCACTCCAATGTGAAAGCCCTCAGGGCTTTCACATTGGAGCGGTGCGCTTGCAGGATGGTCAAAAATGACCTGCAAGCTGCATCTTTGGAGCGCTGTGGAGCGCTGTGGAGCGCTGTAGGAGCATTGTATTTACCACTTCTAAAGCGCCCCTTCCCATTGAAACCAATGGGGCAGCGCTCCAAACCCGCCTGCAAAGCGCTGCTGCAGCGGTGCTTTGCGAGCAGTTTTAACCCTTTTTCGTCCGCTAGCGGGGTTAAAACTGCCCCGCTAGCGGCCGAAAAGCACTGCTAAAACTACGGTAAAGCGCAGCTAAATATAGTACCGCTTTACCGCCAGCACGCTCAACGCCCCATTGTGAAAGTAGCCTAAGGGTGCTGCTGCCGAGTGCAACTAAGGGCTCATTCACAAGTGTAGCAGGCACTTCTGCTCCTCTGAAAAGCAATCCCAGTAAGTTTGACAGGTGGTGAAGAGGCGATATGTTGCCTCCTCACCACCTGATTTAAACCCATGATTGCCATGCAATGTATGCAATTGCAACATGGCAGTATGGCAATTAGAGGTTTAAATCAGGTGTAAGGAGATTACACTGTCCCCGGTGATCTTTGATTTCTCCATGTTGTTCAGGTAGATCTCCACCTCTTTAAAGTTGCCAACCCTGTGATATTGAACCCTACGGACTAAGACTGGGATGCCATTAAAGTTCATGTGTGTGTGGGGTGTGACCGGATGGGAGAGCTGAGAGCGATGAGAGCTGAGTGAGTGAGTGAGGTCAGGTGTGTGTCCTCTCGCCCTCCGTCCCGCTATGGTGCCTTGTGGATAAGCTGGTATCCTAAGGATACTATATACCCTGATATGTAGCCTGGAATGTTTACGTGGAAGGAGCGGCTCGGTGGTACGGAACGCGCTGTAGGTTTGCCAGTTTTCTTGACCGCTGTGGAGGTTCGGCAGATAGACCAACGTGCACTGAGAGGAACAGCTGGCTCTCTGTATAGCTCTAATTGTGTCCGGAGGTTGCTGAGTGCAGCGTGACGTTACACGCTGAGTGCCGGGCGCACTGCTGGGGAGACTCGGAGAGAGGAGACGGAGGAACTGCTCTGCTACAACAACATTGTGAGACCCCATATGCCTTGCTGCTTGCTTGCTGCTTGTCCCCCAGGATTAAAACGGCACTGATACCTGGAAACATATGAAGCCTGCGGAGTCTATGAGCCACATGAGACACGTTTGAGATACAACTACCAGCTGCGAATCGGTTGAGGTACCGGTAAGAAGGAAAAAAAAAAAAGTTTTTTCTGCCTGTTTAAAAATAACTCATTGATCCTGCTGATGCTGCTGACTCTGCTGTGCAATGTGAACCTGTTTAAAAATAGTTTAGAGTGCTTGGACTGTGCAATTCTGGATACATGCAGGACGTATGAGCAAAGGTAAAGTGGAGGAGACAGAAACCTAAGGCACTTAAGCCGTTAATGGTCCTATATAAAAAAAAAGGGGGGCCATATTGGTTAAACATCTAGGAGAGGACTGTACTGTGGGGCAGTTATCTGGAAACCTTTGAGGTCATAAGAACTATAAGGACTGATACCCCTCTTTCCTCCAGTAGGCCTTTTGTCACCCTCAAGTAGTCACTGGATATGCGGTCCCAAAAGTATAGAGTGGATTGAAAGCAAAGGGGGTGCAATACAGACCCATATCATATGAAAGGCTCCTTCTCTTGGGCTATAAAGGTATATAAAAGTATAAAGATTGGTCTCTACCTCTCTGCACGTAGCAGAGTGTAAATAAGCGGCGAACACTGAATATTGCCAGGTTGGTACTTTCCTACCCCCCTTTTTTTTTTCCCCTAAAAACGATATCAGGATTTAAAGTTCAACCTGCCACTGTGATTCATATTGTGCTTTGTGCTGCGCTGGACTTTCTTTTAAGATACTACCTGTTTGATAATAGACTGAAACTCAGTAAGTATCTGAAGTAAGATATTATTCTCATCTCTTTGACTACCTCAGCCGCCATCATTGTTTTATCAACCATGCAACATTTGCGCTTGTAACGGTTACTTGGGTTACTTGGTCTCGGGACAAGGTCTCGGGACAAGGTCTCCAAATGGACCTGGAGAAACTTTCTGCCGTCTTGAACTGGCCACGTCCTACCGGACTACGGGCCATCCAGCGTTTCCTTGGATTCGCCAATTACTATCGCCAGTTCATCCCTCACTTCTCCTCCATTGTCGCGCCTATTGTGGCATTAACCAAAAAGGATGCTAATCCTAGATCCTGGCCCCCTCCAGCTGAGGAGGCCTTTAACCACCTCAAATCTGTCTTTGCCTCTGCACCCGTTTTGTCCAGGCCTGATCCTCGCAAACCGTTTTTCCTGGAAGTCGATGCCTCCTCTGTGGCAGCAGGAGCTGTGCTTCTTCAGAAAGACTCCAAGGGCAAGAACATCACCTGTGGGTTCTTTTCTAAGACCTTTTCTCCTCCCGAAAAGAACTACTCCATCGGAGACCGTGAGTTACTAGCTATTAAGCTAGCACTTGAGGAATGGAGACACCTTCTTGAGGGATCCGTTCATCCCATCACGATTTTCACGGATCACAAAAATCTCTTTTATCTCTAGTCGGCCCAGCGATTAAACCCACGCCAAGCTAGGTGGTCCTTGTTTTTTGCCCGCTTCAACTTTGAGATCCATTTCCGTCCTGCGGACAAGAATGTCAGGGCCGACGCCCTGTCACGTTCCACCAATTCTTCTGAGTCCGAGTCCCCTGTACAACACATTATACCTCCTGAGTGTCTGATCTCTGCAGCTCCTGCCTCCTTGGTGCAAGTTCCTCCTGGGAAGACCTTGGTTCCTCCACGTCTTCGTCTTCAGATCCTTAAATGGGGCCATTCCTCTCATCTGACCGGTCATCCTGGGATTAGGAAGTCCTCCCAACTGATTTCCAGGTATTACTGGTGGCCCTCCTTAAAGAAGGATGTGATGGACTTCGTACAGGCCTGTACTATATGTGCTCGAGACAAGACCCCGCGACAAAAGCCTGCTGGTCTCCTTCACCCTCTGCCCGTGCCTGAACGACCTTGGTCCCACATAGCCATGGACTTTATCACGGACCTTCCTCCTTCCCTCGGCCATACAGCCATATGGGTGGTTGTTGATCGTTTTTCTAAAATGGCACATTTTTTCCCCCTTCCAGGCCTCCCTTCTGCACCTAGCCTCGCTAAGCATTTCTTCCTCCAGATTTTTCGTCTGCATGGACTTCCATCTCACATCGTCTCGGATAGAGGCGTTCAGTTCGTGTCCAAGTTCTGGAGGGCCCTCTGCAGTCAAACTGGACTTCTCCTCTGCTTATCATCCTCAGTCCAATGGACAAGTGGAGAGAGTCAATCAGATCCTTGGGGCCTACCTGCGACACTTTGTCTCTGCTCGTCAAGACGACTGGGCTGACCTCCTGCCCTGGGCCGAATTTTCTTACAACCTGAAAGAGTCTGAGTCCTCCTCCAAGTCACCCTTTTTTGTAGTATACGGCCGCCATCCTCTTCCCCCCCTTCCCATCCCCACTTCTTCCGGAGTCCCGGCCGTAGATAAAGTCACCCAAGCCGAAAATCATTTCATAGTGGATCCAACACTGGAGAATAATAAAACTTGGATAGATAGGCAAAAGAACTATAAGCTAGTTATCATGGAAAAAGTTGAGACTAGAAGGCTCCTCCAACGGCAATCCGCGTTCGCAGAAGGAGAAAGTGTAGGAAGGATGTTAGCACAAATAGTAAAAATAAATTCCCCAACCTCTGTTGTTCAGGCTATTAGAACCGAGGGTGGAGAGATTATAACCAATTCCATAGGGATAGTCCGGACGTTTAGGAGTTTCTATGAAAAATTATATACAGCACAGAAGGTCGGGATGGAGGGTGCAATGGAGGATTTTTTGCGGGAATTGGAGATCCCCTCGGTGACCCAAGTGGAGAGAGAGGAATTGGAGGCTCCAGTGACTTTGGTAGAACTTCAGCAGGCAGTAAATAGTATGGCAAATCAAAAATTACCGGGCCCTGATGGACTGCCTGTCGAGATATACAAAAGTTATGGAGAGATTCTGCTTCCTGCACTGCTAAATACACTGGAGGAAGCCAATAAGGAAGGAAGGTTACCTACCTCAATGTTAGAAGCTACTATTATAATCCTACAGAAAGAAGAGAAGGACCCCCTAGATACTTCGGCTTATAGACCAATTTCCCTGCTGTGTTCCGACACTAAAATTCTGGCAAAAGTATTGGCGAGTCGGCTGAGCAAGGTTATTGCAAGGCTGGTTCATCCGGTTTTATAGCTGATAGATCTACAAGCATTAAAATAAGAAGAGCTTTTTTAAATCTACAAAGTCCGGTGGTGAACGAGGGACCAAGAGCGGTGTTGGCACTCGATGTAACAAAAGCATTTGATAGCGTGGAGTGGGGATATATGTGGAGAGTGTTGGAGAAGTTTGGGGTAGGTCCCCTGTTCACCAGGTGGATAAGACTGCTCTATGATAAGCCAAAGGCCAGGTTAAAAATGAATAATGAATTTTCAGAGGAAATCGAGTTGGAAAGGGGGACGAGACAGGGGTGTCCCCTGTCTCCTCTCCTTTTTGCGCTCGCAATGGAACCACTAGCTATTGCTATTAGAAATAGTACTGAGATAATAGGTTTCCAAAGGAAAGGGGGGGAGGGAGGAAAAAATTGCTTTATATGCAGACGATGTCTTACTGTTCCTGGGGGATTTGGATCGATTTCTAACTAGAGCAATGAACATAGTGAACATGAACATAGTGGAGGACTTTGGCAGGTTTACAGGACTTGAGATAAATTGGAAGAAGTCAGAACTTCTCCCAATTGATACAAATATGGAAGTTAGAATACCAGGAATGCCCCAACTGGAGGTAGTTAATGCTTTGAAATACTTGGGGGTGGTCCTGACGAGGGATCCTAATCAATTTGTAAAACTTAATCTAGTACCGCTACTGACCAGGTTTAAAAAGAAGATAGCAGTTTGGAAACACCTCCCTTTGTCAGTCGCGGGTCGATGTGCTCTCATAAAGATGATCTGGATGCCACAGCTCCTGTATGTGCTACACAATTCCCCGGTGTGGGTATGCAGGAGATGGTTCCGGAAAATTGAAACCCTTTTCAGGGAACTTATCTGGAAAGGGGGTCAGGCTAGGAGCCCTCTCAGTACCTTGCAGCTCCCAGTGAAAGAGGGGGGTCTTGCGGTGCCCCACCCGGAGCGCTACTTTATGGCGGCTCAGCTTCAGCAGCTGACGGGCTGTGGGGTTCCGGGAGGAGGCACCCCGAATTTGGAATTAATGCTGGTGGGAGCGGGCCATGATACATTATTGAAAAACTAGAGGCGGGCTCATTCGGTCATGAATACCCTATCACAAAAATGGTGGGAAAAATTTGGACAACAGTTAAAAAACAACTACATTATAAAGGGATGATTGACCAAACACCCCTGTGGAATAATAGAAACCTCAAAGAGATTTACTTGATAGGCAAAATCAGGGATTGGGAAAAAAATGGGATTAGGAAACTGAGTCATCTATACAGAGGTAATACACTGAAAAAATTTATGGATTTAAAGCGAGAGTTTAATATATCACAATATTCTCTTTTTTCATATTTGCAAGTAGAACATGCTCTTGGGGCACAATTTTCAGAACAACCATTAATATGGCAAAAAATGCCACTCACAGATCTCACAGATAGGATCAACTAAGGGGTTGATATCAGGGCTATATGAATATTTGGGACAGGAAATAGATTCAAGGGGGAGACTTGAAAAGGTAAAAGTAAAATGGTAAAAAGATGTTGGTTTAATAACGGACATACAGTGGAAGAGAATCTTGGAGAAAGGATCAAAGGTGTCTGTGTCCCCCCCGCAGAGAATATCACATTTGATGTTGATTAATAGAGCATATTATACCCCCAAGCGGTTGTTTGATTTTGGCAGAAGGGGGGACGATAATTGTCCCAGATGCCAAAAAACAGGAGATCTTATCCACATGTTGTGGAAGTGCCCCAAATTGGTCCACTATTGGAAGGGAGTGACTAATAGTATATGTAGGATATTTGGAATTAAACTAGAGCTGGAACCTAAAGAGTGTATACTGGGATATAGAGAAGAAAGGGAAGAGGGTAAAAGTAAAAATATGGCAGTCCTGAGGTGTTTATTTCAAGCCAGAAAATTAATTGCAGGTAAATGGCAATCAAAGGAACCACCCACGGTAGACAACTGGATTGGGATAATAAACGAGAACCTGTATAGAGAAAAGGCGGTATATATAAAGAGAGGCAATATTAAAGAATTTAATAAAATGTGGAATCCATGGCTGATTGAAATGAATCCATCTGAGGGTGTAGATTAAAGAGGGGGATGGAAAGGGTCACTAGGAAGAAAGGGAAGAGAGACCTCATGAGCTGCGCTCTAGGTGCTAAATGGAAGTGTAGTCACTAGGGTATGGTATATACTAGTGAGATAAAAATGTATAGAGTTGAATAGAAGTCACAAAACCAAGAATGCATTTCTTGCTATGTGTGGTGCTTTTTCCTTTTTTATTGTTAACTGTGTATATACGAAAATTTTAATAAAGAATAAATTATAAAAAAATAAAAAAAAGTTGCCAACCCTGTACTACAGCAATGCCTGAATAACAAAAAAAGGGAACTATTACCATGCTCCTTGTATGCATCCCAAAGTTTCATTATCAATTTAGAATGAAGTGAAGTAAAGGACAGCTGAGATAAGAAATTATTGTTTTCAAGAAATCTAAGTAAAGTTAAAAAAGGCATAACAAAAATATGCATCTATCCTGATCAAATAGCTACAACTTTAATCTGTACAAATAAATAAAAATGAAAATATTACACAGATGAACTGCATCCAAATTAAACACCACTTTACTATTGAAGTAATACATTCACTTTTCGGGCACCTTTAAAATGTAATAAACTGCTTTACATTAAAATAACCCAAAGGTTTCAAAAGCACATAAAAAAATTTAAGGTAAACTAAAATCATATTTAAACTAACTGGTATATCATCTATGTGCTATAACAAAAATGTATTTTAAAATAGTATGCATGTTTGACATGTAATTGGCATTTAAATTATGTATATTTTTAAAGTAACTGTTCTTAGCTCAATTCTTAATTTTAGCTTGCGATTCCCTTCTCAAATAGTAACCCTTTTAAGGTCAAAGTTTAAAAGACAAATTTGAAAGCAGGGGTCATATTCCAATACCTTGCTGTACAGCGTGGAATGTAAACCTATGCCAGCAAATACCCTTATTTAAATAATTCAAAGTTGTACCTCGGTGGTGTCCCACGGTACGCAGCCCCCCGGGGAGAGCAAGGTAAATGCTAGCAGTACCAGTACAGACGGGATCATTATTTCCAGGAGGGATGATGGTTCGTGGATTGTTGATGTGAAGTTTCCAAGCGATGGATAATACAGAGGCCCAGTAAAATAAAGTGCATGTTCGGTAGTTGATTAATGACAGAGCTAGAGGGAGGGGATACATAGAGTAAGCAACATGTGGACAGAGGGCTGGACACAGCTATCAATACCATAGAAAAGCAGCTTGCACAACAGTCTGGAGCTTTGCAGAACAAAGGAAGCAAAGGAACATGTAACAAGAGTAGAAAAACACACATATATATATATATATATATATATATATATACACATATACACACAGTATATATATATATATATATACATATATATATAGTATATATATATATATATATATATATATATATATATATATATAATATATATACAGTATTATATATATATATATATATATATATATATATATTTCCGGCCTGGAAAAAATAAATAAAAGTCAGTAGCTACAAATACTGCAGCCGCTGCCTTTTACCTGTCCAGGGAGCCCGCAATGTCGGCACCCCAAGCCAATCCATCCATTGGCCTTGGGTGCAGGCTCCAGCATTGCAAGTAAGGGAAACCGTCTGTGAAGCCTTTAGGCGAGTTGCGCTGCGCTTTCTGAATGATTCAGTCATCTTCTGGGACACACAACTAAAATACGACTAAAACTAAAACAATTGAGATGACTAAAATATGACTAAAACTAAAATGGCATTTTAGTCAAAAGACTAAGACTAAAACTAAATTGAAATTTGACTTCAAAATTAACACTGGCCTTTAGTGCATGTTCATACCTCAATACCTTAAATAATAACAAATGAGATTTTTCACTCCAGCAGTATATAATGAGTTTGGAAATTGGAGAGAAATGTTAAATAATGCATTACAATTTAATTACACCCATTCGATTTCAGATGACTAAAATGAATTTTAGTCTACTAAAATGTACTGGAGGTTTTAGTCTACTAAAATGTACTGGAGATTTTAGTAGACTAAAAGGTACTGGAGATTTAGTCGACTAAATACGACTAAAACTAGAAAAATTGCAGAAGACTAAAATGGGACTAAAACTAAAATGCCATTTTAGTCCTTAGACTAAGACTAAAACTAAATCGAAATTTGCTGCCAAAATGATCAAAATCCCTGCCCCAAGGTACTTTGTTGTTGATGGTAGAGTTAGCAAAAGACCGCAAACAGAATACAGTGAGGACCCACGCTCCTAACACGGAGTAAAAATGAGCGGTATAAATAAAGCAAGATAAACGCCTTTCACAGATATTTATTTATAAATAAAATATCTACCATTTATCTTTTTTCTTTCCACTGCACAATTATTTGCCACTTTGTGTTGGTCTATCACATAAAATCCATTTACGTTTTTTGGTTGTAACATGGAAATTTCAAGGGGTATGAATACTTTTTCAAGGCACTGTATGAAGGTGTGTTTCTTTTCATGTTGCAATAGCTGTGTTTTGGTGCTTTCACAAACATAATTGTGTGCTAATTAACCCAAAAATGCAATGGGGACATTTGAATTACCACTGGAAGACTATGTACTATGAAAATCATTGTAGAATTTGTAGCATATATACTGCAAATAAACCAAATAACATAAAAAGTTAGCAACTGGTTTATCTTTTCAACACTTAATTTCTTGAACAACTGGAAAGTCTATTCAAGTAGAAATAAACGTACAAAAATGCAAAACATAAGAGAAAGAAAAAAAAAAAGAAATTAAATAAAAGAAAAACAACACCCCCCCCCCCCCCCCCCCAAAAAAAAATCAACAATATGAAAAAAATCTTAATAAACTGATTTGTCTGGAATAATTTTAGTGTTATCAAAGAGGATTGAAAATGTGAACCAATTATACAGTACACTTTATAATTCAATTTCTAACAAAAAAAAGTAAAATGTAGAAATTAATCTGTTATAAATATGCACCCTAATATTATTTTAATAACTACATATATTAACATTTTATATATCTATATATATATATATATATATATATATATATAGATATATATATATATATATCGATATATCTATCTATCTCTCTATATATCTATCTATCTATCTATATATTTATATACATATAGATAGATAGATATGTAGCACTAACCCCTGAAGGTTATTTTTGGACTTACCGTTACCTTCTTGACCTCGTATGCTTCTAGGGGTTTCCCGAGGTAGATGGCCCAAAGAACTGTAGAAAATGACACTGGATCCACTTTAGGGATTTTTATTTGCAAAACGTCAGATAAACACAGTCTCTTAATGAAGGAATAGAGGGTATAGGTAGGAAGTTCAGATACTCTTGGAACTGCTTGGAACTGAAAGTTTCTCACTATAAACTCCAGGGAATAGCCATTCGCAACTGGATATTACAGCTATTGGATAAATCTCCCCTCAGTAGATTTAGCAGCTGATAGATGATTCAGATAAGTGAAAAGTCTCTGCCACAGACTTGGTAGTAAAACTTGTAAGTGAAAAGTCTCTGCCACAGACTTGGTTGTAACTTGTAAGTGAAAAGTCTCTGCCACAGACTTGGTTGCAACTGAAGGATAAATGAGCTTAGAGAACCCTCATGCGGTACCAGAATCTTGCAGCCGGTCCAGCGATACCGTACGAGTATGGATTCACCTGGTGTCCTTTCAACTTAGCTTCCAGGCTCTTGAGGAGCAGCCAGCCTTGTGCGTGGCCCTCTTCTGAAGAGTCCTCCCCTGGTTGCGTTCTCAGTTGCTGGGCCTCTCCAAAACCGAGACAGCACTGGACCACCTTGGAATCCTTCTTCCAGTTACTGTGCCTCAGGCTAGCCAGCCCCGAGACTCGGAAATGGATGGATCCACACCCCAGGCTATGAGGGCCCTTGAGGGCTGGTCAGGAGGACCAGGACCAAAAACATGAAGCGATCTTCAGGACCGGAACCCAGAAGCACGTGACCTCAGTCCCTTAAGTACCCTCTCCCAGAATTCACAGCGAGACAATCCACTCACTGGTTGGTTCCGAGAAAGATTGGCACCCAATGCTTGTTCCTATGCTTGCCAGAGGTGACACCGACACCTATGGCCAAGCAGAACACACTGTAATCCAGCCAAACTAGTACTGAGACCAGAATTTAGAACAATTAACCCTAAAACCCAACTGTGGTTTTAGGAACTTTAAATTTACAAAAATATAGCACGTGCTCATTTGGAGCCCGGCTATCTATCTATCTATCTATCTATCTATCTATCTATCTATCTATCTATCTATATTGTACAATGTAGCTAGCAGTTACATTTTTACTCTTCCTTTTATATTAGTGGAATTTCTTCTTTGCTGGGGTCATTCTGAAATGTTGCAATAGCTGGAAGATATGCTCAAAATGTTCTGTATGTTGCAATGAATTCTAAAAGTAAACAATACTTCCAGTGGAGTACAACCAGGCAAGCTCTAAAATGTGGACAACATCAATAACAGGACAGAATCCTATCAGTTTTCATTATCTTGATAGAAAATATACAAACTTACATAATATCAGGTCATGTGTACTAATTGTTGTATTTTTGAGTGTGAATTGCACTGAATGTTGCCAATCCCTTTGCACCAGTTAAAAAATACTTTTCTATTCAATGGGTAGTGTACGAGCCAGTGTTTTGTCATACTGCATTCTGTACAATGGCTATTATGTCACTGACTGTTTCCAATTATTGTTCCCAACACCTTTCCACTATCTTCATGGAGGGGAGCAGAGTGGAGGTGTTCTGCTGTCTTGTCCTAGGGTGACAACTTTGATCCTCCATAGATACAATTACAGTGAGGTATCATTGCCATCCTGGGACAGGAATTATGCTGCTGGCAGGATAAACAGGTAGAAATAAATGAAAAAAGCATAAAAAACAAATGCAGTCACCATATCTAAGGACTGGGGGGCTGTTATATTTTACAGTTTTGGTTTCCGTCTAAGATACACTTGAATACCCTTCCTCTCTGGAAGAAAAGATTGCCGCTCCAAAAGCCCCAGACCTTTAAAAACATCCGGCCATCCAGGACTTTTTTCTTCCGACCTTCCTCTCTGCTTCCTGCCTCATGAATTGCATTTTCGCTTCCAAGTTAGGAGTGAATCTGATTGGTGGCTAAGTGAAGCACCTCACTACAGACATTTTTTGTCAGGCCTTTCATGTATGGGAGGCAGCAGGGAGCATGTTCCAGTATGTTCCAGCACCACATTCAGGTGCGTTTCAGGATCACCAGATTACTGAAAAATGATTGCAGGATAGACAGAGGCATCTGAATGAAAGACCTAGACCACAAGAAGTATTTATCTCAAAATGTAATATTCAGTTTTGGCTCGAGTTTACCATTTATTTTTTTTGCTTTTTTAACTTTATTATTCTGACTGAGCTGGTGACGCGGAGACATTTTTTGGTTAGCCAGAGGGAAAAGACTACATTTCCCATAATCCCCCAGGCTCCCGGGCTGCTTGTTTCCGCCCGAGAGGCTGCTGGGGGAGGTGATAAAAAGGAGGAGGAGAGACCTGAAGCCTGACTGGAACGCCTCTTCTGACTGAGCTGGTGACGCGGAGACAGAGTGAGACTCTCATCCCTCATAGTCAGCAGCAGCGGAGCGGAGACTTTTCCCTACAGTCGGTCGGTCGGAGAGAGGACCGGAACGCAGGGGCTGTGACTGAGGAGACTGGACGCCGCCATTGGAGGGACCGGAGCTGAGGACGGTACCACAGGATTGGTGAGCGAGCTGAAAGGCTCATCCTGCATTGATACACACACGTTTATGCCTATTGAACTGCCAAGGCACAATTTACCTCAGAGCAGCAAATGTTACTTTCTGTGGATTACAAATACACCATTTAAAGCTACATGTGCACCACCTCTAGAGATTCATTGCCGGTGAAGAACACTGTACTTATTCAAGGACTGAACTCTATTGCTAGGGATCAGGCCTGGTCCGTTAGGTAGGCGCAGATAGATTTATTGCACCTCAGGGGTGCATAGCAGACGGTCGCTACGCTTGGCGCTCCGTTCCCCATTGCTAGTTTGTTACATACATGTGTACATGTTAAAGTGCATATTGCAGGGACCTGCTAATGTGTTGTAAGTCAAATGTTTAAATGCATGTTACTATTTCTTTTCCTTACTGCCAAAGTAAAGCCAGTTATTCTTATCTCAGCAGTCTGCTTGTGAGTTCATACCCATTACACTTAGAGTATAAGTGATATCTTTATGTGCATAGATACATACCCCTTTACTAACTGTGCCAGAGCGGGTAGAGCAAATTGCCGGGGTTGGTGGAGCTGTACTCAGGGACCCAAAACAAACCAGCGGCCCTCTTAACTGGGTGTAACGCTACACGTGGGGGCTCGTCCGGGATCCTGAGTCAACATGGGCCACTGACCCAGCCGCAGCAGCAGTCATTGAACTGCCAGGGATATGGCAGAGAGAGGCAGTCAAGCAGCTCATAATGTCCCTATCCCCATGCCAAAAGTCATGGATAATGGACATGAGAAATGATGCCGGGTATACATACGCCCTAGTAGAATGGAGTAGTGAGACTCCAGAGCAGTTCAGGAGCCAAAGCATACAAGCACCGAATGGTCAGGCCTATCAAGTGCTGCATGCGCTGCCGCGCAAGGGAGAAGGTTCTCCTATGAAAGCCATGCTATCCCCAAAGGAGGAAGAGCAGAAGGGCGCGGAAAGTCCCGCACAAACTACTCTTAGTGCAGAACTGTGTGCTGTCCTAGGGGAGATTGTGACTCAGTGCAGAAGAGACCCCGGGGATTACCCAATGACCACAAGAAGTATTTATCTCAAAATGTAATATTCAGTTTTGGCTCGAGTTTACCATTAACCATTTATTTTTTTGCGTTTTTAACTTTATTATTCACCTAATTGTGTTTCATATGTATATTTTATAGCATGTAATATAAAGCTGCTTCATTGTGATTTACCCCTCCTTCATTTGATTTTGTCATAGAGCTGACCGCTGTTTTAGGATCATACATTTTTGATAAAAGACTTTGCTGCATCATATATCATCTAATTGTATATAAATCACAGCAGGGATAATTTTAATCTCCATTTATTACAAGTTTGTTATGAATGCTAATATTCTGTGTCTTGCATAACTTATGCTTTGTGTTGTTTCCTGTCACTGAGTGGCTAGATATTAATATATGTCTCACCCATCTGCTGGGCTGTTTAACATTTTTGGCTTTGCTGACAGTATTTGAACTCTTTACTTAACTGGTTTAAAAGAAACCCCCCAAAAAAAACGAGCTGCCTAATTTAAAAAACAGGTGTGGATTCAAGAAAATTGTGATATTAATTGGCAGAACTGGAGAACAGCAGTCATGTAAAGGCAAATGGACCAAATTGGCAATGTAGATTAAATTAATTTATATTTTACAGAGGACATGGAAAAGACCTGGTGTACAAAGCACCACTCCCTACAGTAATTTGGAGAACTGTTTGCCGTTTTTTGTGCTAAATCCCCTTTCCCCACACTTTATAAATGTGGCAGAAAATAAACTTTACTTTGCAAGGAAACTAAAAATTTTCAAGGTCATTTTCCCATAGTTTAATGAATTAGGTGAAGCTCTATTGACTTCCATCACTCTGTGCCAGCAAAAATACTTTATTTTGCTTACATTTAATTAGGAAATCTTTGCAAAGCGATGTTTCACCACATGCATTAAGGTACGGGAAAATTCCTAGCTTTGTAAATATTTCAGTTTTATTAATTATTATTTATTTAATTAGTTTGCATCTACTGTGTAATGAAAAAAATTGCAGAATAGTATGGCAGCCACTAGATGGTGATAGCATACAAGAGTTTACTGTCCTCAAGTCATTCACAGCTCCAAATTAAAGCTTAGTCACAAGTACAAACTATATTTCTTTAACTTCCTTTTCTGCCATCCTTTCTATTCTCCTTTTGTTACTTCTTGCCCTTCCTCCCTTCCTCTTTTTCAGATCCTTCCTCTCTTCATTTTTTCACTTCTTCACTTCCATGCCCTTTTCTTCTCTCCTACTCTTTTTATTCCTTGCTCCTTCATTTCCATCCTTCCCTACTCTCTCCCATCTTACCTTTTCCACTTTCATCCTTCGTTCCTATCTCCCACCCTTCATTCCTCCTCTATTTTCATCCTTCCTCTCTCTCCCATCATTCCTTCCTCCTCCATTTTCATTCTTGCCCCTTCTCTTCCCCTCTCTCTCTCTCTATATCCCAACTTTCTTCTTTACTTTCACCCTTCCTCCCTCTCTCCCATTCTTCGTTCCTCCTCCACTTTCATCCTCCCTCTTTCTCTTCCTCTGTCTCTCTCCCAACTTTCCTCATTACTTTCATCCTTCCTCCCTCTCTCCCATACTTCCTTCTTCCTCCCCTTTCATGCTTCCTCCTTCTCTTCCTCCTCCACTATCATCCTTCCTCCCTCTCTCCCATTCTTCCTTCCTCCTCATTTTCCTCCTCCACTTTCATCCTTCCTTTCTCTTTCATTCTTCCTTCCTCCTCCACTTTCATCCTTCCCCTATCCCATCATTTCTTCTCCCTCCACTATCATCCTTCCTCTCTCTCTCCCATTCTTCCTCCATTTCCTCCTCCACTTTCATCCTTCCTTTCTCTCTTTCATTCTTCCTTCCTCCTCCATTTTCATCCTTCCCCTCTCCCATCCTTTCTTCTCCCTCCACTTTCATCCTTCCTTCCTCCCTCTCTCGCTCTCGTTCTTCTTTTCCTCCTCCACTTTCATCCTTCCTCCCTCTCTCCGAACCTTCCTTCCTCCTCCACTTACATCTTTCCCCCTTCTTTTCCTCATCCACTTTCATTCTTCCATCCTCCTCCACTTACACACATCCTCCTTCTCTTCCTCCTCCACTTTCATCCTCCCTCTCTCCCATCTTTTCTTCTCCCTCCACTTTCATCCTCCCTATCTCACATCCTTTTCTTTCTCCTCCACTTTCATTCTTACTCCTTCTCTCCCATTCTTCCTTCCTCCTCCACTTACATCCTTCCTCCTTCTCTTCCTTCTCCACTTTCACCCTTCATCCCTCTCTCCCAATCTTCCTTCCTCCTCCACTTTCATCATCCCTCCTCCTTCTCTTCCTCCTCCACTTACATCCCTCCTCCTTCTCTTCCTCCTCCACTTACACCCCTCCTCCTTGTCTTCCTCCTCCACTTACACCCCTCCTCCTTCTCTTTCTCTTCCACTTACACACCTCCTCCTTCTCTTCCTCATCCACTTTCATCCTTCCTCTCTCTCTCCCATTTTTTCTTCCTCCTCCACTTACACACCTCCTCCTTCTCTTCCTCCTCCACTTTCATCCTCCCTCTCTCCCATCTTTTCTTCTCCCTCCACTTTCATCCTCCCTATCTCCCATCCCTTTCTTTCTCCTCCACTTTCATTCTTCCTCCTTCTCTCCCATTCTTCCTTCACTTACATCCTTCCTCCTTCTCCACTTTCATCCTTCATCCCTCTCTCCCAATCTTCATTCCTCCTCCACTTTCATCATCCCTTCTCCTTCTCTTCCTCCTCCACGTACACCCCTCCTCCTTCTCTTCCTCCTCCACGTACTCCCCCCCTTCTCTTCCTCATCCACTTTCATCCTTCCTCTCTCTCTCCCATTTTCCTTCCTCCTCCACTTACACACCTCCTCCTTCTCTTCCTCCTCCACGTTCATCCTCCCTCTCTCCCATCCTTTCTTCTCCCTCCACTTTCATCCTCCCTATCTCCCATCCTTTTCTTTCTCCTCCACTTTCATTCTCCCTCCTTCTCTCCCATTCGTCCTTCCTCCTCCACTTACATCCTTCCTCCTTCTCTTCGTTCTCTCTAATTCTTCCTTCCTCCTCCACTTACATCCTTCCTCCTTCTCTTCCTTCTCCACTTTCATCCTTTATCCCTCTCTCCCAAACTTCCTTCCTCCTCCACTTTCATCATCCCTCTCTCCCATCGGAACGATGGGATGGGTGGAAGACCTCATTCCATCTCTTCCTTTCTCTTTCCCACCCTTTCTTCCTCCTCCTCCACTGCCATAGTTGCTTCTTCTTTTCCTCTCTTCCAAACTTTTTTTAAAAAGAACCTTTACATATAGCATGTGCTGCAAAAATTGTGGTATAATGAAATTTAATCGCATTTGTGGTGTATAAGACCCACCCATACACACTATTCGATTTTCTGCAGATTGTTGTCTTCAGATTTACAAAAACCATGTAGGGCAAGGGCCTGCCTGATTGCAAACAAATTGAAACTCTTAAGGTTTGACCTCATATTATATGGTTTTGGTAAATCTGAAGACAAAAATCTTCATATAATAGTGTGTATGGGGCTTTACCTGATTCAACTATAAAAACATCAGAGAATTGAGGACATCATTAATATAAAAAATGTTTAATAGGTCTGTGGTGGTGAAATGACCACATGTGTTTTCTTTTAATGATATGTCAAGTGACTTGTTGCTCCTGATGTCTCCACCCTCTACTAGCAGCAGGGCATTCTGTGTCTCATAGTTCCTTGACATCTCGGTGGGGTTACATTGGTGAAAATTGGGTTATTGAAGCATTATGTGAGCGAGATGTATATACTGGTATAGGGTGAGGGGTCCGATTCCTGCTGCAGGCTGGGTGAGGATAAAAGAAGGTTAATTGCTTTTACTTAGCAGGTCCTCTGTCTGTTCATTATCCACAAGGACGTTTGTTCCTGCTTTTTCTATGCATTCAGCATTTAGAGCACAGAGGTTCCTTTGGTAACACAATGACAGCAATTTAGCCCAGGCAGCTTCCTTGAAGGCCTATTGATCTAACCTGAACATCTGACTATTTCTGTCTAATTTATTTTTTGAAATGGCTAGCTCATGGGTTAGCTTAGCATGGCAGCTTAGTAATTACCACTGTTGCCTTACAACACTGGGGTCCTGAAATGACCCACCATATTAAAGGAGCAAATGTAATGTGTAATATCCAGCAGTGTGATGGTAAGGTATTACATTATACACAGTTTAACAAAATTATACATTTATTAAATAATATTACATTGAGTTTTATATAAAGCTAGTGTGAGTACCTGAAAATGTCTTTATATTAGCCTCCTATCATATCCTACACATCAGCACTAAGATTGGGAGAGGAAGGGGTAACTCTAGAAGCCAATCAGGGTCTGCTGGATGCATATGTGCTGACAAGGAACAGACCGAGATGATGAGACCTAATTGTGCTGCTTCTTCTTCATTGTCCATTCAGCAGACTTGACCAATCTGTGCTGTTAAATTGTTATAAAACCCAGGACCCCTGCATTCACTTTATCTGATCTTCCACAATACACAGAAAATGGAAATGCAGTTATTTTAGTATATCTAAACTGCTAAATACCGTTCTCATCAGCAGTATATAGCACCCCCTGCTGTGAGCCACTCTGTGCTCTAATGTGAACCCAGCCTTAGGGAAAATTTGGGCCCAGACTATGAACATAAAAGTGTTTACAGATTCTTGACAAGTAGTAAAAGAACTTTGAAACAAACCCTCACAAGCCTCTTTAGCTGTAGGCATTGTGGACAAATCATTCTTCAAAATGAACCACATTCTGCCTGGCCTATAGCAAAATGATAGCCGGTCAGTGATTTCATTATCCTGACTGGGCATCATATGACATCCAGTAGGATAAGCCGCTCGCATGCGCCCCCGGGAGAATGCAGCACAGCCATCGGTAGTGCGGTGTGTCGCCCTGACACACAGCATCTCCGATCTCGGTAAATAGCCTGTGACATAGGTTCGTTACCATGTGATCAGCTGTGTCCAATTACAGCTGATCACATCGTAACCAGGAAGTGCCAATTATCGGCTTTTCCTCTATTCACGCTGACAAAGTGCGAATAGACCCCAGGGGGGGTCTGCACTGATAATCAGCACATTGATCATCAGTGTGGACCCATCAAGGATGCCCACAAGTGCCCACCTAGGATGCCAACCCATGCCCACCAGGGATGCCAACCAGTGCCCACCAGGGATGCCAACCGGTGCCCACCACAGATCCCAATCAGTACCCACCAGGGATGCCAACCGGTGCCCACCACAGATTTCAATCAGTGCCCACCAGGAATGCCATGAGGGATGCCAATCAGTAACCCATCAATAATGCCTGTCGGTGCCTCCTTATCAGTGCTGCCTATCAGTGCCCATCAGTGCCACCCATTAGTGCCCATCATTACCGTCTATCAGTGCCCATAAGTGCTACCAATCAGTTCCACCCACTAGTGCTGCCTATCAGTTACCATCAGTGCTGCATATCAGTGCCGCTTATGAATGCTGCATATAAGTGCCTCATCATCAGTGCCCATCAGTGCCGCCTCATCAGTGCTCATCAGTGCAGCCTCATCAGTACCTGTCAGTGAAAGAGAAAATGTATTTACACAATTTTATAACAGAAACAAAGAAAAAACTTTTTTTTTTTCAACATTTTTGGTATTTTCTTACTTGATTATCAAAAAATAAAAAACCTAGCAGTGATTAAATACTACCAAGGAAAGCTCTATTTGTGATAAAAAATGTTATATGGGCACAGTGTTGCATGACCGTGAAATTGTCATTCAAAGTGAGACAGCGCTAAAAGCTGAAAATTGGCCTAGGCAGGAAGGGGGTGAAAGTGCCTGGTATTGAAGTAGTTAAAACAGTTTCTGAAAAAATAGCTCCTTCATCCTTATTTCCAATGGCAGCAGGTGCTGTCAGCTGTTCACTCTATGTTTTTGTGGTCACACAAGTGTTATTATGCAGTTTATCACAGCACACTACAGTACATGGTAAATGCGCTGGTACAGTCCAGTGCCACTCATTTTAATGGACACCCCAATGCACCTTCCGATGGACATAGGGTGCACTGCCAAAAATGGTTCATGTGTCAACTGGAAGGTGATTTGATTGAATGGCACCGCATCACACCCATGCATTTATTGTGTGTTGATGTGTGTTGCGTTATTATGCACGGTAATGAGCACATTACCACGTTACAATACGGTGAATATGTCACAAAAGCCAACCTAAAGCTAACTTCAGAGTCTTTGTTGTAATCTTTAAGAGGGAACTTTCTCTGCAACTACACAGGTAATTGAGGGATTGTTTTAAAGCTCTTTTGCTGCTTGTTAAAAAAGCACAGACAGTTTTCCATTTTCATTTCCCTAGCCTCCCTTTTGTTCCAGCACAGCAGCTTTAGAAAACCTTAGCAACATTAGGAACTTACTGGAGTGTTGGATACCTGTGTCTCCTGCCATAGGCTGGTTTCTTCTCCGAACCCCAACATAACTACTGAGTCCTGCATCAGAGGAAGGGGTTCAGAGGAAGGAACCAAGATTTGGTTGGGGGACACAGGCATCCAACACTCCAGGAAGTGGCGAATGCAAAAACACTTCCTGAAGCAGCAGCAATGGAGCAGAGGAGAGGCTGGGCAAATGGGCCAACAGAGAGGTGAGCATATACTGTCTTCTGTTTGAGCAAAGGAAAGTTTTTAAAGTTTTTAAAACTGTAGAGATCTGACACAATATAAATATATAAATGACAATAAATGACTTATAAACATATAGCAGAGGTAAATAGTAGCGCTAACAGATAGTAATTTCACTTAGAAAAAAAAAAAAACACAGTGATCGGGTGTAACAGAGATTAATAGTCCATGAGTAGCTTCATAATCACACGCCTTGTTGCTGAACATCCAACTGTCACCACACCATGTGAGTAAACGTGCCACCACTTCCCCAGTCAGATGTAAACTCACCAGATAATATTGTCTCACACTCTCATGTTTTGGCAAAAAGAGCAATAACCCCTTCTGGGTTAAAACGGCATCCCATCAGACAGAGGTCTAAGGAAAACGTAATATGTGGAGAAAATAAACTCCAGATAGTGTAATATCGTAAAAAGAGTTTATTTAAACATAGCATTACATCCCCAGCCTAATGGTAGTGCACTTACCAGAAGGCCATGAACATCTCACATAGGTATTGTGTATGATGCCAGAAATATCACATCGCGGCGGGCATAAGAAACTTAAAATTCCGCCCGAATACCTCATCCAAAAACACTCAGAATGTCACTTCCGGTGGTACGTTATCAACACTTTCGGTTGCTGTACAACCAAGTCCCGACCCGTTTCGTCATACCGACTTATTGGCTTGTTTTGTCCAGGAGAGAGGAGAAACAGATTGACTTGCCTGAACCTCCACTCTCCTGGCAGATGGCGCTTCCCAACAATCTGGAAGTGGACTGTCCCTAGGCATCCCATGTCCAGAGCAGCCCTATAGTGTGTGGGTCTTGAGGCTCCAGGGACCTATCTAGCGGCAGGGAGGCAGGAAGTATCAAAGGATCGGGTAAGTATATCTCCTTTTACTGTTCCACTAGGCCAAAATGAGCAAATAAATCTTGCAATGTGGGCACAGCCCCACTGCAAGGGATACGTTTTTATTTGCCCAGAGTTGGGATTTGAATCTGTGTTCACTCAGAGTACTCATATCATGTGAAATTGAAACCGTAATTAAATGTTTGAAGTACACATAGTTTCACCAGCTGCCCGTTCTGTTCCATCCCCTGCTTTCCTATTGGCAGAGGGAGGGAGCCAATGGAACAGAGCTACAAAAACAGCAAAGAATTGTGGGACATGTAGTCCCCATCACCCATGGCCCCATAGCCTTCAGTGGGGGCAGGACTGCAGATCCCAGCATGCTCTGGCCAAAAAGGAGAAGACAACAAGAGGCTGACTGGGAGTTGGGCAGACACCATGAGGCAAGGAAAAGACCGGACCCAGGAGAGAGGTGTTGCCTCCCGGGTCAGCGCACTGTTCCTTTTAAGCATCCACAGCCGGTCGGGGACATCCAGTGGCACTAGCAATCCCAAGTGCATTCTCTAGGTGCACCTGTACAGACGGCGTGAAGTGTTCCAGTTGTAAGATAGCCAGTCGGACTACCTGAAGAGCCTGCCTGATCCAGAACATTTCCGTTTGGGCCTTGATCACAGGATTGGTGAGAGAGCACTGGATCAACAAAATCCGCTGTCGCAAATTCCGATCGTGTGTACACAATTCTGACGCACAAAGTTCCACGCATGCTCGGAATCAAGCAGAAGAGCCGCACTGGCTATTGAACTTAATTTTTCTCGGCTCGTCATATGTTTTGTACTTCACCGCATTCTTGACATTCGCAATTTCCGACCAACTTTGTGTGACCGTGTGCATGCAAGACAAGTTTCAGACAACATCCGTCGGAAAAAATCCATGGATTTTATTGTCGGAATGTCCGATCAATGTCTGATCGTGTGTACGGGGCATAAGAGGGTTTGCCTCTGCTCTTGGGGTTATTCATCTTGAAGAGTCCCCTGAAAGCAGCCAGTACCATAGAGTTCTATTGCTTTTGATTCTCAGTCATTATTATACCGTTGGCCTATTTGAGAGATATAGGTCTACTGTTCAGCTATATTGTTATTGTTTGTTACCATCTCAAAAAAAAGTCACAGTAAAGACTATTTCTGCGTTTTACTTTAACGTGTGTCTTTCATTGGTAGTGTTTGCACTAACATTATTGCCAGGTGTGCCAGAGGCGCTAAGACTGTTCTTGGGTTGAGAGGCAGAGTACAGAACCAATTGATGGGCACAGCAAGGCTGCATTTGATGGGCACAGCAAGGCTGCATTTGATGGGCACATTGAGGCTGCAATTGATGGGCACAGTGAGGCTGCATTTGATGGGCACAGTGAGGCTGCATTTGATGGGAACAGTGAGGCTGCATTTGATGGGAACAGTGAGACTGCAATTAATGGGCACAGTAAGGCTACATTTGATAGGCACAGTGAGGCTGCAATTGATGGGCACAGTGAGGCTGAAATTGATGGGTACAGTGAGGCTGCATTTGATGGGCATAGTGAGGCTGCATTTAAAGGGCACAGTAAGGCTGCATTTGATGGGCACAGTGAGGCTGCAATTGATGAGCACAGTGAGGTTGCATTTGATGGGAACAGTGAGACTGCAATTAATGGGCACAGTAAGGCTACATTTGATGGGCACAGTGAGGCTGCAATTGACAGGCACAGTGAGGCTGCATTTGACTGGCACAATGAGGCTGCAATTGATGGGCACAGTGAGGCTGCAATTGATGGGCACAGTGAGGCTGCATTTGATGGGCACAGTGAGGCTGCATTTGATGGGCACAGTGAGGCTGCATTTAATGGGAACAGTGAGGCTGCAATTAATGGGCCCAGTGAGGCTGCATTTGATGGGCACAGTGAGGTTGCAATTGACAGGCACAGCGAGGCTGCAATTCATGGGTCCAGTGAGGCTGCAATTCATGGGCACAGTGAGGCTGCATTTGATGGTCACAGTGAGGCTGCATTTGATGGTCACAGTGAGGCTGCATTTAATGGGAACAGTGAGGCTGCAATTAATGGGCCCAGTGAGGCTGCATTTGATGGGCACAGTGAGGTTGCAATTGACAGGCACAGCGAGGCTGCAATTCATGGGTCCAGTGAGGCTGCAATTCATGGGCACAGTGAGGCTGCATTTGATGGTCACAGTGAGGCTGCATTTGATGGTCACAGTGAGGCTGCATTTGATGGGCACAGTGAGCCTGCATTTGATGGGCAGAGTGAGGCTGCAACTGATGGGCACAGTGGGGCTTCATCCAATCTGACAGAGCTTGAGCTATTTTTCAAAAAAGAATAGGCAAAAATGTCACTCTCTAGATGTGCAAAGCTGGTAGAGACATCCCCAAAAAGACTTGCAGCTGTAATTGCAGTGAAAAGCTGGTTCTACAAAGTATTGACTCAATACGCAAAAAATTTTTGAAAAACATTTATCATTTTCCTTCCACTTCACAATTATGTGCCACTTTGTGTTGGTCTATCACATAAAAGTTTCAATAAAATACATTTATGTTTTTGGTTGTAACATGACACAATTTCAAGGGGTATGAATACTTTTTCAAGGCACTGTATAATACTATGTGACTATGGTGGGGACATTAGAGTGTAAGTTCCTTTGGTGCGGAAATTGATGTGAATGGCTTAGCGTTCACTGCACAGCACAGAATATGTAAGCGCTATATATAAGCGCTATTAAATATATAAAAATAAAAATAAAAAATATATAGCTTGTGACTGTGGTGGAACATTAACGTGTAGGCTCCTTTGGTGCAGACACTGATGGCTCATTGTTCTATGTACAGCACTGCAGAAAGTGTCAGACCTATAGAAAGATAATAATCTTGTGTGACTGTGATATGGACATTAAGCGTGAGACCCACTGCTGCAGAGAATGTTGTGAATACTATAACTCTGTTCTCTGTACAGCATTGTGGAAAATTTAAGAAATGTATAAATGTATAATAATAATGTGTGACTGTGGTGGGGATATAAGAGTGTGAGCTCCTTTTGTGCAGAGACTGATGTGAATGTCTCCACTCTCTGTACAGTGCTGCGGACTATGTCAGAGATATATAAATGCAATATAACAAAACTGTGTGCTGTATGCTAGAGTGTACGCTCCTATGATGTAGAGACAAAAGTGAATGGCTTAGTGTTTTTTTGTACAGTGCTGCAGAATATATCAGTACTATATAAATTAATACAATTAAAGAAATAAACCATCCCACCAGGCAGAAACCAGTATATGCAATTCTGGACTGGCCAGGAGGTGGTGCAACAGGACTGGTGAAAATATTAAGACCCCGATGAGAAGTGGGCAATCAATTCTCAGCGAGAGAGAAAAAAAAAAGGAGAAAGCAAGAAATAGCACAGAACGTAACAAAAGAAGAAAAAGTGTAATTCAGAAAGCATCGTCAATGGATAAATGAAACATTGAAGAAGGAAGGGAGAGCATTGATGTCTTTTGAAGGGTCTTCCACTTAATGGTACATTAAGTCCCCAGACCTCCTTGCTGGATATATGTAGACATATCAGCTGTACATGTCAGGCAGGTGATGCTGGAAGGCTGATGTGGGCTTCTCTTCCATTTCCTGGAGCCTGGAATTATTAAAGTGAAGCAGAACGCCTCAGTCCATTTGCAGGACATGAGAGGAGGGGACACTCTACTGGCTTCACTACTGCTCTCATCAGCAGAATCAGGGGAGACAAGTTAGAGCCAAGACTCAAACATTTTCTAATTTTGCAATAGCAAACTTGATGCTTTGTCCCTATCCAACAGCGAAAAAATCTCTGCTGGAATGCCATTTGCGGATAAAGAAAGAAGCCTTCAGGGGATTTACAAGTCTACGGTCCACCATCAGCACCAGCATCACCCAGGGGACAAGAGGATGTGCAGCGAGTGCTATACCAACCAGACCTTTGTCTACGATGATGGCAGCACCCAGAAATACACTTCCAGGTAAATTGTCTCTGTATTTGCCCTCAGCGGGGAAGAGGTTAAAGGTTGGGTTTTCACATTTATTTTTATCTGCTTAGAAAATAGACCAAAAAGACAAGCTTTTGAAATGTGCTGTTTTCAAGTCATTTGTGACATAAGACAAACAAACCTGTTTGGAAAGCATGCGTTTTTAGGTGTTGGATTTGCCTATAAATGGTGTTGCTTTAATTCCAGATGGTTGTCTTGTCTGAAGGCAAAATGATACCAGCACAAAGTTTGGGTTGATCCATCAAGTGGATTAAAAAATAGATTACATATTTTTTTTAGGTTAAATAGATATAAAATCTGCCATTTTTGACCTCCCCTGAAAATGCTAGCTGAATGGCTGTCTTGTTGACCCCTACACTATTTTGAGTCAAGAATGCAAGATCAGGACTTTTGACTTTCCTGTTGTGCAAACTTGTTCCAGGTTAGTAACTCAGGAAAAGCTGAGAATAACAGGCAGTCAACTAGAATATTCAGGAAGCTGACCTGACATTGATCATTGACCTGAGAGACCATTGACCTGACATTGATCATTGACCTGAGAGACCATTGACCTGACATTGGCAACCTCAATATGTTTTTCATGACAGGTTTACTTGAAATCTCAGAACTATCTTTAAAGATGACAATTCTGGAAGTAAAGCAGGCTTACGGTATATTGTAAAAATAAAATGGTGAAATGTAATTTCAAACTTTGTGCACCGACACATTGAAAGTATTCCCTGTCCTTATAGAATGTATATTTGTTTTCATCTGAAGTTGGAACCTCCATATGTTATGCAGGTAATTAGGTTGTATAAAGTTTCAGGTTCATCAGGTCCAGCCAATAACATTTCTGGTCCAGAAAAGACAAAACATTCGTCACTTGAGTGATTGTGTACACTTTTACCCCACAAGGAAAAAAGCATAAATCTGAACTGTAAAATGCTATTACCTGGATCAAAATATTGTTTTATTATTTATCAGTAATTATACTCAATAATATCAATCATCATGAGCAAATATTCCAGCCCTTTATCGTCCATTAGCACTTTTCCAATAGTACTTCCTGTTCTTGCTGTGAAGAACCTCTTCCTTTATATGTAATGGATTTTCCTGACTTTCTCACACAATAGTACAAATTATTAATTGTGACATTTGTAAAAATTTAATGAAATAAATAAAAAACGTGTTACTGTACTTTATCACAACTAGACAAGGTAGATGTTTTAAGCCTTCATTACGGTGAAATCTTATTAGACAATGAGCTCTACCCAGGGGAAAAGGCATATTTAACACTATATTGGCACTGGGTTTCCCAAAAAAACAAGTATGCAACTTTAGTGCTACATATGACAAAACTGAAGCCATACAGTATATATTAAATGAACATTGAAACCACCATGAATGGGACATTGTAAAAAATTGTTTTTTGACAATTGATTTGTTAATGGGGTGCAGATAAATGACCATGTAGAATACCCGTTTCTAAGACAGGAGTAGTAGTGCCAAAAGATAACAGCTCCAAGCCAAAAACTAAAACTGCTGATATTGTAGAGCTAAAGATGAATAATCTGCAGCAGATGGGGTCTACAACAGTACAATCTGTTTTCAACATTTTTGACCTGCAAGCTGTTCTCCACTGACAAAAAAATCATGTTTTTTAGAGTAAATTAATTTGGAAATTTAGACAACCCACCCATTTAATGGGAATGATGAGTCCTCTGACACCATGATGTCACATTGAAGGTGTGTCCTTGTTCCATCCAAAAAGCAGATACCGATGTGTGGTGTGTGCCATAACAGCCATCTACATCAGTCCAGATTGTCATTTCTGTGCACTGTTAGAAAGAAAAACATTTAAAGAACACAATGTTCCTTGTCAGGTAACAACATAGCATGTTACATTTGCTTTACTGTTGTTGGCCGTCAGCACTGTGGAATATGTATGTAAGCTCCATGGTGCAGAAACAGATGTAAATGGATCAGTGTTCTCTATACAGCACTGCAAAATATATCAGAGCTAAATAATGTATACAATGTGTGTCCATGGTGGGGACGTTAGAGCGTAAGCTCCTCTGGTGCAGATAATTATGTGAATAAGTCAGTGTTCTCTGTACAGCACTGTGGAATATGTCAGAGCTATATAAAGTTATAATAATATTAGTGTGTGACTGTGGTGGGACATTAGAATTAGAGGCATTGCTAGACCCTGGCATTTTGGGCACTGGGTCTCTAGTCAAGTGTCCCGGGTCTCAGATGTGCAGCCACTACTTCCTAAGGTGGATAGGAGCACTTACGGCTCTTGTCTAGGTGAGCATACTTTAGCTGAAAAGGGAGAAATCTTGTGTAAAAGACATATAGACATCCTTGTATTGTTCAACCTCTAGTAATGGGTAGAAAGTGTATTAGTAACTTCCGGTTTGACACTAAAGTCCAAACAGTAGAGAATGAAGAAGATACTGTAGAAAAAAGGAAGAAAGAGTAAAAAGAAGGAAAATAGAAGATAGGGTGAAATAAAAAATATGTATGAGCCCTGTTCACTGGGGCACTCAGTTTAGGTATGCTCCATTGTGCCCTGGGGTTTTCTTTTTTTTTTTTTTTTAACTCTAGCAATGCATCTGATCAGAATGTAAGCTCTTCAGGTGCAGCGACTGATGTAATTTGTTTAGTGTTTTCTGTACAGTTCTTTGGAATATTCAGAGCTTTATAAATTAATATTCATAAAAATGTTTGACTGTGGTGGAGAGGAGACATTAGATTTTCAATCAGCTCTAATGCATAGGTCTTATAAATATGATATAAATAGTAATAATGGCAGAGATAACCCTGCAGTCACTCTGAAGGCTGCCCTCTTACGTTACGTCAGGTAACCTGTTCTTTAGGGGACCTAGATCGAACTTGTCAGACCGGCCCAAAGAGGACTACTCTTGTGGTGTGGCATAATGCCAGGGCTAAATACCATTCTCCTCTGACCATTTCTCCACATACACCCTTGTGGGGTAATCCCACCCTATCTCATCTACGTAGTATCTCTGATCCGAGTCTGTGGGCGGCTCGAACAGTGTTTTGCCTGAAATACATTATGTCAGATGGGAGACTAATGGGATTTTCCGACCTCAAAGCTAAATATAACCGTTCAAATTTGCCTTTCAATAATTTTATATCTCATCATATGTTTGGAATACACGTTGAACTTTTTGGGTCTCTCTAAAAAGGTTTTGTTTAAGTGCTAAGATGGTCTATACCTGTATCTTCTATGTTGTGTATTGTATGCTGCTTTGCTTGTATCTGATTGATCTTTCCCTCAATAAACATTTTCTACTTGTAAAAAAAATTGTAATAATGGTAATAACAACAACATTTTAATCTATAACTGTTATAATAGCCTTAAAAGATTTTTTACTATAAAATGTTTTCCTTACGACACAGCTGATTACAGATCGAGGTAAAGGGCCAATCGTAGCATCCCTTTACTACATGATCAGCTGTGTCCAATCAGTCGGCTCTCTGCATTCCATTCCTTTCCTTGTGCTAACAGCATAAGGAGAGGAGAGCATATTACTGGCTTGTGTGAAAGGGACTTAAAAAAATTAAAAAAATAAAATGTTTTTAATCATTTTAAACATATTTGACATTTAAATGCCAATCGAAATCTTACAAAATGGGGGTGTGATGAAGGTGTATCTTGTGCCAAACTATTTTGGTCCTAAAAGATGTCTTTTCCTAGCTCAAAAAGTTTGAAGGTATACAAAGTGCAACATTACCGTTTAAAGGACAGCTACCCCAATACCTCCATGCCCAAACTGCTGTAAAGAGGAATAAACATTTAGCTGAAAACAACCTTCATTTCAGGTCCTGCTGCAGCTCACGATTAGATAACAGCAAGTGCACATTAGCCAGCAGAATATTAGCATGCATAAAAAAGGGGAGAGATATAAAACTATAATCCTGCCATTTTATAAAACTCTGGTTAGGCCACATCTGGAGTATTCCGTCCAGTTCTGGTCACCAGTCCTCAGAAGGGATGTACTGGAGATGGAGAGAGTCCAATGAAGGGCAACAAAATTAATAAGGGGATTGGAGGACCTCAATTATGAGGAACAACTACAAGCACTAAATTTATTCTCACTGGAGAAGAGACGCTTGAGGGGATATGATAGCGATTTACAAATACCTTTTTTTTTTTTTTTTAAAGATATTTTTATTTGATTTAAAGACAAACCAACATACAAAAAGAAAGAAAACTTTGGTTGTTCATTGATATGCATCTACAAGTATTACATTCTTTCAATCAAGAACAAAAGGGCAATGCACTATATGATTAGAAGTTGTAGAGTAGGGATGAGCCAAACAGCCCCGGGTTCGGTTCGCACCAGAACCTGCGAACGGACCTAAAGTCCGTGCGAGCATAAGAACCCTATTAGTTACAATGGATGCCAATGTTCGAACGGAGAAGATGAAGAAACTTGAAGATTTTAGGAAAGTCAAAAGTCCTGATCTTGCATACTTGACTCAAAATAGTGTAGGGGTCAACAAGACAGCTAGCATTTTCAGGGGAGGTCAACAATGGCAGATTTTTAAAATTTTTGACACTTTTTTGGTGAAATGGTAGGGGTACTTTTGTACCCCCTTACCATTTCACACAGGGGGGGGCAGGATCTGGGGGTCCCCTTGTTAAAGGGGGCTTCCAGATTCCGATAAGCCCCCCGCCCGCAGACCCCCACAACCAATGGCCAGGGTTGTGGGGACGAGGCCCTTGTCCTCATCAACATGGGGACAAGGTGCTTTGGGGGTCTCAGACCCCCAAAGCACCCTCCCAATGTTGAGGGCATGTGGCCTGGTACGGTTCAGGAGGGAGGGGGGGCTGCTCTCGTCCCCCCTTTTCCTGCGGCATGCCAGGTTGCGTGCTCGGATAAGGGTCTGGTATGGATTTTGAGGGGGACCCCACGCCATTTTTTTTTTTTGGCTGGGGTTCCCCTTAAAATCCATCCCAGACCTCTAGGGTCTGGTATGGATTTTGAGGGGGACCTCACACCATTTTTTTTTGGGCTGGGGTCCCCCTTAATATCCATAGCAGACCTGAAGGGCCTGGTTATTGAATTTTGGGGGATCCCCCACGCTTTTTTATTTTTTATCAATGATTTTCAATGAATGACTGTTCTCTGTGTTACGGGAGCCGTCAATTCATTAGCCGCGAGTGATTTTAAATAGCTTTTTTTCCTGCAAAAATGACACTTTGTGCAGGGACAGTTCTAAGCACAGGAAACATGCGCCCCTTCACAGGAATACTATAGACACCCCCCAGATGTGATACTGCAATGCTGTACTAACAGCACGCACACACTAATCCCCAGAAATTGAATCACAGCACATAATGTCAGCAGTCAGCAGCACATAACACTGACACGCTGACACTGACAACACAATATGCGAGGCCTGCCGGCGCGGTGGCCTTTTATACTGTGGGGCGTGTACTAAACCCCCTGAGCTATAATTGGCCACAGGCATCCTGCCTGTGGCCAATTATGGCTCTCCTCGCCGCTGGCTCTTTGATTGGCCAAGCATGCAGGTCACAGTGCATGCTTGGCCAATCATCAGCCAGCAATGCACTGCGACTGGCGCAGTGCATTGCGGGCCGCTCGCATCACACGAATTTGATGCGAGTGGCCCAAATAGTTCTGGGCTCGCCGAGAACTGGGTTTGAATCAAACACCGGGCTCATCCCTATTGTAGAGGTATAAAAGTAGATCACGTTAGCATCGTGAGTTGCATAGATCAACTGTGGGAATCAGCACATTAAGGCACATAACACGACCAAGAGTTTTGGGAAACGCATTCACTCTGGGGCAAGGGTCAGAGGACTAGCTATCCATCTGCTCCAGATTTTATGGAATGTCTTGTTCCGTTTCCAGAGTTCAAATGTAAGTTTATATAGCGGTATAGAGTGATTAATTAGTTTTAACCATAGGGATTTCAGGGAAGTGTTCCCTTCCAAGATAGCAAGATGTTTTTTTTTTTTAACATAGAAGTACAGAATACGAAGTAATCTCTTAGCATGTGGTGATATGTATAGTTCCCCAAAGATACCCCGGAGACAATTCTTAGGGTGAGCAATATTCAGGAGACCTATTGCTGATGAAATGAAACAACCCACTTCTGTCCAGAAGTCTTGGACCACTGGACATGACCAGAAACAGTGGAGGAAGTCGGCAATCTGGCCACAGCCCCTGAAGCACTCAGCTGACGGTGTCAATGCCATTTTATATAACCTGGCTGATGTAAGGTGAGAGTGATGAAAGATTTTAATATGTATAATTTGGTCCCTAGATGAAATAACTTTGTTTTGTATCTTTCACTAAATTTGGACCAGTCATCATCTGTCAGGGAGATGTCCATAGAGGTCCACTTTGCCTGAGCCCTACGGAATCTAGGATTAAAATCAGTAACGAGGGCATCATAGTAGGTAGAGACAAGTTTAGTGGGGTCAGGGTGCCTTAGCAATTTCTCCAGTGGGGGTATGATTGTAGGGTCATCCAAGGAACCAAACTGGGTACGAACAGCATGTCGGAGCTGATAGTAATAGAATAGGTATTAGCGTGGCAGGTCAATGTCAGTACGCAGCTGGTGGAAAGATTTGAAGCCTTGTGCATCATATAAGTGACAAAGGTATTTAACCCCTTTAGAGTACCAACGATTGCGGTCAGGTAGTGAGTACAGTTCCTGTAGATTGGGATTAAACCCCAGAGGGTTATTGGGGGAAGTCAGCCAGGATTGTTTAGATAACTTTGAGACAATGGTGCAAAATATTGAAAGGGAGGGTTTTAATATTGATGTGCCGGGACGGTCTGAGACCCGGCCTCTATAGATAATGTTATGGAGGGTCTCTAGGGAAGACGCAATGGCTCCCTCCGTGGTGGTACATGCATTCCCTGCAGCCAGTCATGTACATGGACCAGTTGAGACCCTAGATAGTATAGGAAAAAGTTAGGAAACGCCAAGCCTGCCAGATTCGTTTTCAGCCTTATGCCCCGTACACACGGTCGGATTTTCCGACGGAAAATGTCCTATCGGACCATGTTGTCGGAAATTCCGACCGTGTGTGGGCTCCATCGGACTTTTTCCGTCGGAATTTCCGACGGAAAAAGTTTGAGATACTGCTCTCAAATTTTCCAACAACAAAGTCCTATCGGACTTTTTCCGATCGTGTGTAGCGAATTCCGACGGACAAAGTGCCACGCATGCTCAGATCACATTACAAGACCAAAGCTATTGGTTACTAGCCTCTACGTAGTCCCGTCGTACGCAACGAATGTCACCACGTTCAGGAAGATCGAATTTTCCGACAACTTTGTCCGACCGTGTGTATGCAACACTAGTGTTGGAAAAAATCCGACGGATTTTGTGGTCGGAATTTCCGACCGTGTGTACAGGGCATTAGAGTTTCCAGCGCCACCCGAGGGGATTGGCCATTCCATGGGAATGCCGTGCAGATCGTGTCAATACATTTAAAAATAGACTTAGGGATTATACAAGAGGAGTTCACCAGAACATACAGTAATTTAGGTAAGTAGATCATTTTAAGGGCATTGGCTCTGCCCATAAGATCCAAAGGCAAGTCCATCCATCGTCTGGTTTGCTCTTGTATTTGAGATAATAGGGGTTCAAGGTTATTGACTATGTAGGTAGACAAAGGTGTCTGCACCATGACTCCAAGATACCTAAAGGAGAACACAACCTGTAATCAGGAGTTCGAGTGAATCTGGGAGGCCGCAGCAGTGTCCAAGGGAAAAAGATTTGACTTATCCCAATTCACCCGGAATCCAGAGTAGTCGCCAAAGGTGTTAATTTGAGGAGAGCAATATGTGGAGGGACTCATGAGTGTCAGCCAGGTATACCAGGGTATCATCCACCTATAGCGAAACTTGTTCCTCTATAGTGACAATGGGAAGACCCTTAATTAAGGGGGAGGAGAGAATTCATACTGCAAGTGGCTCCACAGCCAGGCCAAAGAGGAGAGGTAAAAATGGACACCCCTGCCTTGTGCCTCTGGTAATCGGGAAAGAATCGGTTACATGCGAGTTGACTCGGATACGAGCGTCTGGAGAGGTATAGAGAAGTTTTATCCAAGCTATCACCCAGGGGCCAAAGCCATACAGCTGTAATACCTGAAAGAAATAAGGCCATTCCACACTATCAAAGGCTTTGCAGGTGTCTAGGGATACGATAGCAAGGGTAGGGGAACAGTCATGTGGGTATTGCATATTGTGGAACAGTCTACGAATGTTCATTCTAGTGGACCTGCCTGGTATAAAGCCCCCTTGATCACTGTTGACCAGAGTCACAACTACTTTGGCCAGGATTTTAACATCCACATCAATAAGGGATATCGGGCGATATGAATCACACTTAAGAGGGTCTTTGCGGGATTTTAATAGCAGTATAATATCAGAGCTTCACGCATGGAGGGGGGGAGAGTTCCGATATCCACGGCCTTGTTATATGTATGTAATAGAAAAGGGCATATTAGTTCCTTGAACTGGGCATACCTTTCGGCTGGAAAACAATCCAGGCCTGGTGTTTTATGTGTTGGTAATTGCGAAATGGCAGCAGCGATCTCGTCAACCGAGATAGGTGCCTCCAACTCATCTGTCCCCTTAGGCGATAGGGAGGGGAGAGATATGTCGGCCATGTAATCTTTTAGTTGGGCTTCGGTGTCATCAACTCTAGATGTGTAAACATTTTTGTAAAAGTTTAGGAAAGTCTCCATGATATCCTCTGGGGTATCGCTAATCTGGCCCTGTGTAGTTAGTATACGTGGGATAGAAATAGGAGGGTGGTCGGGTCTGGTCAGGTATGCCAGGAAGCGACCAGCTTTGTTACTATGCTCAAATACTTTCTGGGTGGTGTGCAACATGCGTTTTTGTGTAGGATCTAACAAATGGAGTTTGTACTCCCTGCGGCTCTGCAGCCATGTATTTCTCGTGTCAGAATCAGGGTTAGTAGCATAGGCAGATTCTGCTGTTAACATGGCTGTTTCCAATTCCTCAGTGCATTGCCTATTATTTTTGCATATAACACCAGTGATAGACATAAAGGTACCCCTCAGCATGGTTTTAAAGACCTTCCACTCTGGATGAATCCACTGTACCCAGGTTATCTTTCCAGTAGCCAACAATGCCCATTCTACATTCTCCCTGCACCACCTCATCCTCCAGCCAAGAAGAATTCAAGCGCCAAATAGTAGGGCCCGAGCCTGGGAGGAGGAGGAGGTCCACAGAGATCTGGGCGTGATCTGAGACCCCACTAGGCAAGTAGGACACTGCAGACACAATGGGAAGGGTGTCTCTCGTGGCAAACGCCAGGTCAATCCGAGACATGGTGCGGAAAGAGTGGCAGGAGTATTGACAAACATCTGGATGTTTCCAGCGCCATACCTCCGTGAGACCATAAACTGTGCCCAGTCCACAAAGGAGGGGGAGGGTCTACCACCACCCCCCCAGGCGGTCCCTTGATGGGTCTAAGATGGCATTGAAGTCGCCCACATAAAGTAGGGGGCCTGATTTACAAATACCTCAATGGTGATCCCAGCATAGGAGAAAAGGTATTCAGTCTCTGGGAGTGTAAGAGGACATGGGCCACACAATAAGATCGGCAAAGAGGTTCAACCTAAAGATGCGCAGGGGTTTTTCACTGTCAGGGCGATAAGGGTTTGGAACTCTCTTCCACAATTGGTGGTGTCAGCAAGGTAGTATTGACATTTTTAAAAGACTCCTGGACGTGAACACAACATACAGGAATATGGGAAATGATTATCGACACTGACACACGTACACCGATACAGGTTGAACTGGATGGACTATTGTCTTTATTCAACCTTGCTTACTATGTAACTATATAATGTATTATCACTGCAAAACGGGGAATCCCAGGCTGGCCTATTATACCTTTAATCCTAATGAGAGTCTGAGTATTCTAGACCTTAGGGTGTGTCCCTTTACATAGCAATAGGATAACAATGTCCAGGATGCAAGGGCTCGCAATGATCTTCACCGGCAAGTTGGAGCTCATAGAACAAGAATCCTAAGTGCGGCACGGTAATATGTAATCAAAGCAAAACAGGTGTGCCTGGCTAGTAGTAATCCTTATGCCCCGTACACACGATCAGAAATTCGGCCAGCAAAAGACCAATGAGAGCTTTTGGTTGGAAAATGCGACCGTGATTATGCTCCATTGGACTTTTGCTGGCCGAATTCCAGCCAGCAAAAGATTGAGAGCATGTTTTCAATTTTTCAGTCGAAAAAAGTTCTGATCAGAGATTCCGATCGCCTGTAGCAATTCCGACGCGCAAAATTCATACGCATGTTTGGAAACAATTCGACACATGCTTGGAAGCATTAAACCTAATTTTCTCGGCTCGTTGTAGTGTTGTACATCACCGCGTTTTTGGCGGTCGAAAGTTCAGTTAACTTTTGTGTGACCGTATGTATGCAAGCCAAGCTTGAGCGGATTTCCGTCGGAAAAAACATCCAAGATTTTTCTGATGGAAAATCAGCTCGTGTGTAAGCGGCATTAGGCTGCTTTCACACTGAGGTGCTTTACAGGCGCTATATCGCTAAAAAATCTTTTGGGTTATTTATTTGGAAAAAAGACAAAGTCTCTCAATAAAGGGTAGAGGGTTAGGGGTGAGTTCAGGTACTTAAATTGCAGGGTGAAAATATTAGAAGAATCCAGAGAATATGACTGTTCCACACACTGAATTCCTGCAACCCCCGAATAGGACTCTCTCACTAGGCCTAGCAGCCGATGGGATGCTCGGTAAAGTCTCTGCCACAGACTTGTAAGTTACAGTTGAGCGTCACTGAGGGATTATATGAATTTTAAAGAGCTAACATATGGTACCAGTTTCTCTCAGCCGATCCGGCGATACCGTATGAGTGTTGATCCAGGTTACGTCCTTCAACTAAGTCTCCAGGCTCCTCCAAAGAAGCCAGTCTTGCGCATGGCCTTCTCCTGAAGGAGTCCTCCCCTGGGGTTCCTCAGTTGCTGGGCCTCTCCCTTCAGATGAGATGGCACCGGACCTTCCTTGGATCAGTAGGCTCTGAAAGTCACTCAGGCCCATCCCTGCAGTTGCGTTGCCTCGGGCCAGCCAGCCCCGAGACACAGGATGCACGGTTCCGCACCCCAGGCCAGGAGGGCCATGAGGCTGGGTCAGGAGGACCACCAGAACCAAACAGACAGAAAAAACTCCCCCAACATGGCGTCGGTACCTTAAATACCACCTCCCAGAATGCACAGCAGGAGAACACTCCCACTGGGCTGGTTCCGAGAGATAAGTGGCCTTCAATGCATCCAACTAGACTATGTTTCCACTCTTGCCGGCAGTGACAGCAACACCTGCTGTCAAGGAGAACCCAGTGTAACCAAGCTGGACTGGTACTGAAACCCGAAATTTAAAGAAATTAGCCTGAAGCCCAACTGTGGCTTCAGGCAACTTCATTTTTGAAAAACAATAGAGCCTGCTTGTCAGGAGCCAGCGCTACATATATTTAATAGTGACCCTCCTTCCCGTCATCTTTTGATCTTAAAATTGAAGGAGTTAAGCAGGAAATTCTCTGCCAAACAGCGGCTGCATAGATAGAGAGAGAAATCTTTCCGTGTATGGCCAGCTTAACTGTCCCTTTTAATTTTGGTGCCATAACCCCAAAGGTTCTCGCTGCTGAGAGCTAATGCAGTGCAAAACAAGTATACAGCAAGTAAAACCAGGACATCTGATTAGCACACTTATTCCAGATCAGTGACTCTGAAAGACTTGAATCCAGAGGATTAGCATAACAGTTTGGTAACTAGCATTTTCGGAAGCAGAGATTAGTAATAACAAGTCTCTGTTAACAATTGGTAGGAAACAGAATAGAGAAAGTGCAGATAATCGCAGGTGATTATGAATTAGATGTCCCAGCATACCCCTAATAGGACCTCCTGCGACTTGCAGGAGGGCCCGAAGTCCCTAGACTGTGTATAAAGTAGCCTTTTATAGCAAGCATCACTAAATGGCAGACCACAGCTGGACAGCGATGGCCCCACCATTTAGCTGATGGTTCTTCTGCTGAAGGTAGAACAGTTCTGGACAAAGAGTGGAAGCGATAGCTTCTGGAGATAACTTTTCAAGTTAACCAGCCTGTAATTGGTTGCTAGGATGCAGGACGTGAAGTGAAGGGGGGCAGAGGACACTACTTCGGGGGGGGGGGGGGTACCATTATGGGGGGGTTAGGTGAAGGGTGGCAGAGGGCACTGCTGTGGGGGGGGATAGGACCGTGAAGGGGCATAGGACACGGCAGAGGACACAATGTGATGGGGTGATGTGAAGGGGGGCAGAGAACACTACTCTGAAGGGGTGATATGAAGGGGGTAGAGAACATTACTGGTGAGTGATGTGAAGGGGAGCAGAGAACACTACTGTGGGGGTGATGCGAAGGAAGGGAGTGGACATCGCTTTTGGGGGATGATAGAAAGAGGGGGCAGAGGACACTACTGTCGAGGGGAGATATGAAGGGGCAGAGGACACGTGAAGGAGGCAAAAGAACACCACTGTGAAGGGGTGATGTGAAGGGGGCAGTCTGGGCTGGCCCAAGACATTGTGCTGCCTGGGTCCAAGAATGAAATGCTGCCACCCCTCTCCTCTATAAAAAAAATCACCCCCACATCCATTCTTTTATGTCATGATAACTATATACTCATTAGTGCCCCCCAGTGCAGCCTCATCAGTGTCCATCAGTGCTACCTCATCAGTACCCACCAGTGCCACCTCATCAGTGTCCATCAGTGCCACCTCATCAGTGCCCACCAGTGCAGCATATTAATGCCCACCAGTGCAGCATATTAGTGCCCACCAGTGCAGCCTATCAGTGCCCATAAGTTTCCATCAGTGCCATCTCATCAGTGCCCACCAGTGGAGCCTACCAGTGTCCATCAGTGCAGCCTATCAGTGCCTACCAGTGGAGCCTATCAGTGTCCATCAGTGCAGCCTATCAGTGCCCATCAGTGCAGCCTATCAGTGCCCATCAGCGCAGCCTATCAGTGTCCAGCAGTGCAGCCTATCAGTGTCCAGCAGTTCCCATCAGTGCAGCTTATGAGGGGGAGCAGAGAACACTATTGTGGAGGGTGATGTAAAGGGAGGGAGAGGACACTGCTATGGGGGGATGATGTATAGGAAGTGATGGAGGAAATTGCTGTGAAAGGGAGATTGTGATATGCAGGGGAGCTGAGAATTTTAGAAAGGGATTGGGGTATAAGAGGAGGGGGGCTGTGATATGAAGGACCTGAGCCATCGCACAAACATGCAATTCGGACCTCTGGTGGAAGGAAATTTTTGTGACCGGACCTCCATGAATTTTAAATCAATACCCATGCTTTATAGCAACAAACTTCTCTGCTCCTTCAGCCTGGCCATTTAGCCTCTCAACAGCTGTAAAATCAGCAGTAATTCTGTCGCAGGTCATGTGGCCACTGTCAAGCGCATCAAACAACATTCTCGTTGCCCCCTATTGGGTTGCATAATGCAGTGTAAGGAGGCCCAGCAGGACGCATTTCAACGTGCCCTCGAGGGATCACAAAATACATAGAAAACAAAAAACAGTTAATGATAAGCAGAAAGTAGCTGCTCTACTCCTGGAGGGAAGGGAATTAGTGTGTTCATAAAAATCATATTGTCAGCACAATAAAAAATGATCTCTCTAGTGACACTTTGCCAGGTCCTCAAAGAGGATTGAAAATAATGAGCTGGCAGCTGAGTGGGGGGGACAAGGGTGTAGTGATGTCGACAAGGCTGGCTGGTGCTAAACATTGCACCGACAGCAGAGTTTTTTTTAGAACCCCGATCTGTACTTCGATTTATAAATGTCTGAGAAAATCCCCCTGAATCCTGCAATTTACTTAGCAAAAATGGGTCCATTTTACTAACAGTTAAAGGAGTACTAAAGTCACACTCATTACATTTAACACTTGTTGTCTATCAAGGTACATTTATAAATGCGATGGGAGACAAGTGGTTAAAGAATAACTCCTATGGGTGATCTATGTACATTGTAGGGATTTTAACGAACTTTGTCGCAGATTTCTACCTGAATTTGTTATTCTGAAGGAAAAGCTGTTTGCCTGTGTCCATGCGCACAGTGAATGTGCATGGGAGTGATTTTTTTTTTGGGGGGGGGGGGCGCAAAGCCTCACTGTGCCCATCAAACGCAGCCACTGTGCCATCAAATGTAGCCACTGTGCCCATCAAACGCAGCCACTGTGCCCATCAAATGCTGCAACTGTGCCCAACAAATGCTGCAACTGTGCCCATCAAATGCTGCAACTGTATCATCAAATGCTGCCACTGTGCCCATCAAATGCTCCCACTGTGCAATGAAATGCTCCCACTGTGCCCATCAAATGCTCCCACTGTGCCCATCAAATGCTCCCACTGTGCCCATCAAATGCTGCCACTGGGCTCCCGCGGGCGGTGTCCTCCATGTCCTCAAAGTCTTCTCCTGTTTTCTTCTCCCGTCCTCTCCTATGATTGGATGCCTGATAGGCGTCCAATCACAACACCTGTCGTTTCAGGTGACGGGTAACAGACCCGAGCACCTGATTGGCAGAGAGGTGGTTCAGTGTTAGGAAAGCGAATATTCATTTGCTTTTCTAACACAGCTGGGTGAACTGCGAGCGCCAAGCATGACGCTCTCTGTTTACCTATGTTCTGTCCCCAGATACGCTGGTTTCAACATTTACACTACAACCTTGTTTGCGGTCACCTCCGCTACTGTGCACTTTCCCATTCTTGCCCATCACCGCATTCGCATTTATGCCGCCTCAGCTCCCGTGGAGAAGTTGTATTCCTGGCCCACCTTGCGCCTGCCATGATGCACTGCACTCGCTGTCTTGGTTGGTGAGTGTGTTTGGATAACCATCTATACACACCAAAAATTTATTTTTATCTTTCTACTCTTTTACAATTCTAGTATGATCCATTATATTTATATACATTTATTCCATAGGAATTTTGGCTGCATCAGCTCCTGATGAGTGGAATGATTATCCACGAAACCCGTGGATAATCAGCTTTACTTTAATGCCCCAGCTACACCTCATATGGAATCATACTGTGTCGGTGCCAGGCATGTTATCGTTGGCCGCATTGTGTTATACTTTTTAAGCCATTTACCAACCCAATTATGCGCTTTTATTGCTACTATATATGTACCTTTTTATTATACTCATGCCATGTGTACGCTACCTGCATGTATATGAAGCTGTCATTCCTCGTTGTCTATATATATATATGTGTATGTTGACAATAAATATTCCATGGTAAAATTGAAACATGGTGTAATTTACCTCCACTATCCTAGTTGCTTCATTTAAAGTCCCAATCTTCCCTTTACAGATATACAGAGGTTGGATCAAATTGATCTATCATATCAGAGTGATCCAAATGAATATAAGTAATAATATAATATAATAATATATAATAATATATTATACAGTAGGGATGAGCCGAACACCCCCGGGTTCGGTTCGCACCAGAACCTTCGAACCGACCGAAAGTTCGCGCGAATTTTCGAACCCTATACGTTATAATGGACGCGAACGTTCGAAATCAAAAGTGCTAATTACAACGGCCAATATGCATGTTAATGTCATAAAACAGGGACCCGGGTCCTGCCCCAGGGGACATATATCAATGCAAAAAGAACTTTTAAAAACTAACGTTTTTTCGGGAGCAGTCATTTTAATGATGCATAAAGTGAAAAAAAAAAAGTGAAATTTTCCTTTAAATATGGTACCTGGGGGGTGTCCAAAGTATGCTGTGAAGTGGCATGTGTTTCCCGTGTTTAGAACTGTCCTTGCACAAAATGACATTTGTAAAGGAAAAAAAGAAGCCATTTAAAACCACTTGCGGCTTTAGGTTTGTTCTTAAGTAGAATCTGAACAGGTACATTATGAAGTGTAGCTCCATCCCAAAAAAATCTATTTTTATGCTTTTTGGAGAACATAGGGAGGGGTTATCACCCCTGTAACATTTGCTGTCTTTGCAATCTGTTCAGAACATGTCACCTCACTTTCCGTCCCAATGACAAATGTTTTTGGGAAAAGTGGGGTTTTAATTGCAACAAGGATTGGTGATAAAGCATCAGTAGAGAGGAGATACCTTTTTCCCAAATTAAATCTAACATGATAGAATTTCCCTTCCTAGGGGTAGATTTCCTCTCACTTCCTGTTTTCTATTTCCGTTTGCAAGTAGGATTCGTTTGTAAGTTGGATGTTTGAAAGTAGGGGCCTGCCGTATATATACTCTGCAGAAATTTGCCCTATTAGATGTTGGTGTAGCCACAAGACTGGTGGGCACAGGAATGGGCCCTGCTGTGAGTTATTAGATCAAGATTTGTAATTGCATGCACCTGTTGAACAGGGCAGAAAAATTGGGCCTTTGGCGGTGGTGGTGGACGGTGTTGCCACAAGACTGTAGGCCCTCATAGTTACTCTTGGTGGGCGCAGGAATGGGCCCTGCTGTGAGTTATTAGATCAAGATTTGTAATTGCAAGCACCTGATGAACAGGGCAGAAAAATTGGGCCTTTGGGGCTGGTGGTGGTGGACGGTGTTGCCACAAGACTGCAGGCCCTCATAGTTACTCTTGGTGGGCGCAGGAATGGGCCCTGCTGTGAACTATTAGATCAAGATTTGTAATTACCCGCCCCTGTTAAACAGGGGCTGAAAAATTGTGCCTTAGGCACTGGTGCCACAACACTGCAACCCCTCACAGAGACTGTACTTGGAGCACAGCAGTCACACGTGTTGCGATCAAGTGCCAGGCTCCACCTCCATGCTCACACAATCCCACTCCTCCTCCTCCTCCTCCACCTCATCCTCATCCTCTTCCTGTGTGATGGGTGGGACAGAAGGAACACTGTCCGGATAAAGGGGGCTTGAGAGGCAAGGAAGTCCTCCTCTTCCTGCCTCTGTTCTGCCTCAAGTGCCCTGTCCATTATCCCACGCAGCGTATGCTCCAACAGGTGGACAAGAGGGACAGTGTCACTGATGCATGCACTGTCACTGCTCACCATCCTCGTGGCCTCCTCAAATGGTGAGAGGACAGTGCATGCATCCCTGATCATGCTCCACTGACGTGGGGAAAAAAAACCAAGCTCCCCTGACCCTGTCCTGGTGCCGTAGTCGCAAAGGTACTCATTGATGGCCCTCTGCTGCGTGTGCAGTCGCTGCAGCATGGCCAACGTTGAGTTCCACCTGGTGGGCATGTCACATATTAGGCGGTTCTTGGGCAGGTTCAGCTCCTTTTGCAGCTCAGTCAGCCGAGCACTGGCATTATAAGATCGGCGGAAATGCACACAGACTTTCCTGGCCTGCCTCAGGACATCCTGTAAGCCTGGGAACCTGCCCAAGAACCGCTGCACCACCAGGTTGAGGACGTGAGCCATGCAGGGCACATGGGTGAGCTGCCCCTGTCGCAGGGCGGAGAGGAGGTTGGTGCCATTGTCAGAAACGACCATTCCTGGCTTAAGCTGACGTGGCGTCAACCACCTCTCGGCTGCCCCTGCAGAGCTGCCAGAACCTCTGGCCCAGTGTGGCTCCTGTCCCCCAAACACACCAGCGCAAGCACGGCATGGCATCTTTTTGCCTGCGTACTTGCGTAGCCCCTTGTACGCCTACGGAGCACCGCTGGTTCCAAGGACAGAGCACTGGAGGAAGAAGAAGAGGAGGGGGTGGAGGAGAGAGGTGTGTCACAACCAGTAGCAGTAGTAGCGTTTTGGAGGCGTGGTGGCGGAACAACCTCCAACACTACTGCACCTTGTCCTGCATCCCTCCCAGCTGCCAATAGAGTGACCCAATGGGCCGTGAAAGAAAGGTACCGTCCCTGTCCATGCCTGCTGGACCATGAGTCAGCGGTAATATGCACCTTACCGCTGACCGCCCTGTCCAGCGAGGCATGGACATTGCCCTCCACATGCCGTAGAGAGACGGAATCGCCTTCCGCGAGAAAAAAGTGGCGTTTGGGAACCTGCCACTGAGGAACCGCACATTGAACAAACTCACGGAAGGGGGGCCGAGTCTACCAACTGAAAAGGCAGCAGTTGAAGTGCTAGCAATTTAGCCAGGCTAGCATTCAACCGCTGGGCATGTGGATGGCTGGGAGTGTACTTCTTTCTACGGTCCAGCAGCTGGGGCAGGGAAATTTGCCTGCTGCAATCGGACGTCGGTGTACTGCAAGTACTTGGTTGTGACACACCTAATTCTACACCTTCAGTCCTCTCAGAGCAGCTTTCAGAGAGGACTGAAGGTGTAGTGGGGATGGAGATCCCAGCTGAGGAGCAAGGAGAGGTCCGCTTAGTTCTTTGGTGTGGGTCTTTTATGTGTGCCTGCCAACGAGCTGCATGGCAGGTCGCCATATGTCTGGTCATGCTTGTCGTGCCCAAGCGGCTGATGTTTTGGCCACGCGAGATACGCTTGAGACAAATATTGCAAATAGCAGTGGTGCGATCTGCTGCACTCGTCTCAAAAAAGGCCCACACCAAAGAACTTTTCTGATAACGTGCAGAGGCAGCGCCCTGCACAGGCGGAGCTCTGCGGTGTTGTACAGTTGCTGTGCTGGCCTCTACCTGGCCTCCAGGGGGCATCCTGCCTCGTTGGACATGTGACGCCGCATCCTCCTCCTCCTCGTCCTCCTCCTCATCCTCTCTCCCTTGAGGCACCCACGTGGAGTCAGTGACCTCATCATCCCCTCCCTCTTCACCACTAGAGCAAACCTGGCAGTAAGCTGCAGCTGGTGGAACAGTACTGCCAGATTCCTCAAGCTGGGTATCGTCATCCGAGCCTTCGAATCGTTGGGCATCCTCCTGGAGCATGTACCCAACACTGTGCTCAAAGAGTTCGGGGGACTCCTCAGGAGGACATGGTGGGTCTAGGGAAGGGGTGGCTGATGATGCTCTGTCAGTACCCTGAGCCTGGGTGAGAGAGGATGAGGAGGATGAGGAGGGCTTGGTCATCCATTCTACCAAGCCTTCAGCATGATGCGGCTCCACATGTCCAGCTGCCGAAAACAAAGACGCGCGTGTCCCATGGCCACGTGCTGATGACGATGCACGACCACGTCCACGTCCACGGCCACGTCCACTAGAAACAGAGCCTGCCTGCCCTGTGTTCTTGGCTCTGCACGCTCTGCCTCCCCTTGGCGGTCTTCCAGCCATTGTAGTCGGTAGTCCTGTGGGTGCTGCTGAGAAGAATATATAGGAGCTCTGTGGGTGCTGCTGAGAAGAATATATAGGAGCTCTGTGTGATGCCACTAACACACTAGAAGTCCTATGGGTGCTTCTGCAAAGAAAATAGAGGAGCTCTGTGTGATGCCACTAACACACTAGAAGTCCTGCCACTAACACACTAGAAGTCCTATGGGTGCTTCTGCAAAGAAAATATAGGAGCTCTGTGTGATGCCACTAACACACTAGAAATCCTATGGGTGCTTCTGCAAAAGAAAATATAGGAGCTCTGTGTGATGCCACTAACACACTAGAAGTCCTGTGGGTGCTTCTGCAAAGAAAATAGAGGAGCTCTGTGTGATGCCACTAACACACTAGAAGTCCTGTGGGTGCTTCTGCAAAGAAAATAGAGGAGCTCTGTGTGATGCCACTAGAAGTCCTATGGGTGCTTCTGCAAAGAAAATAGAGGAGCTCTGTGTGATGCCACTAACAGAAGTCCTGTGGGTGCTTCTGCAAAGAAAATAGAGGAGCTCTGTGTGATGCCACTAACACACTAGAAGTCCTGTGGGTGCTTCTGCAAAGAAAATAGAGGAGCTCTGTGTGATGCCACTAACACACTAGAAGTCCTATGGGTGCTTCTGCAAAGAAAATAGAGGAGCTCTGTGTGATGCCACTAACACACTAGAAGTCCGTGGGTTCGCATCGAGCACCGGGCCCATCCCTATTATACAGTATATTATATAATGAGGGGTAACTTGGATAGTGGTAGAAAAGTTGTTTTCATTATATTATCGTATTATAACAGTTAGTAGACAATCGATGATTAAATAAATGAATAATGTATTTTAAGAGAAATAAATCAATAGTAAAAAAATATTATTATGAATAAATATGTGGGGGGGGGGGGGGGGATTTTCCAAGTGTGGTAAATGTATATACACACACACAAGTCGCTGTATCTATAGAGGAAGGATAAGAGAAGAATGTAGATATGTGAAAGATTACTAACATTAAAATTAAAGTTAAAGTAATAATAATAATAATAATAATAATTATAATTAACAATCAAAAAATTAATGATTAATAATTAAAAGGGTTATATAATAGTGCTTACTTCCAATTCCTCGTTAAGCCCATTAGGTACAAGGGTGTCTAGATCAGTGGTCAGCAACCCTGTCCTCAGGGCCCATTAACAGGCCAGGTTTGCAAGATAACTGAAATACATGTGTAGTGCCAGGCAGAAACCACTCAGTGATGGAAAATCTCAGCAGAGGGAAAAAGGTTTTAGTCCTAATCTACTTGATCCAAAACAACAACAAAGTTTTTGCTTTGGATAGATTTTAAGATGTCAACTCTGATTGGGAGTACCTTTTCGTTTCTAAAAAACGGTACTCACAGACAGAAGTCTGGAACTATTTGTGTCTGGCAGGTTTCTCTTCTGGACAACTTTTTTAATTTAAATTTTCAAATCAGTGCCATCTCTATGTAGTGTTGCCCGTAGGAGCCACTGGTAATTGGAACTATTTATCCCCTCACAGCATGCACAGCCTGGCACATAGCATTTTTGGCATTCTTCCACTGGCTCAAGAATCTAGGTTTGTTAGGTTTTTATTGAACAGGATCTTGGGTAGAGATGGGGAGTATGGGATCCCCATCAAATCATTCTCTGCAGCTATTACCTTTTGTACCTCCACCCCCATCCCTTTAGAATGTAAGCTCTATGGGCAGGGCCTTTCTGTACCTTTTGTATTGAACTGTACTGTAAATGTGTTGTTCCCCCCCTATACATTGTAAAGCGCTGCGTAAACTGTTGGCACAATATAAATCGTGTATAATAATAATAATAATACTCCGAACTGTAGAACTTGAGGACTGCTAGGCTTCTGGCTTCTTTATATAAAATGCTGGCTATATTGCACAAATTTATGCTGCACTGTTTTGTCTCTTCGCTGACTTGCACAACTTTTGTTTGTATTGCACAGCTCCTGGCTGCACTGGAGACACATAGGCGGTAATGCACAACTCCTGGTTGTATTGCACAGCTCCTGGCTGCACTGGAGACACATAGGCGGTAATGCACAACTCCTGGTTGTATTGCATAGCTCCTGGCTGCACTGGAGACACATAGGCGGTATTGCACAGCTCCTGGCTGCACTGGAGACACATAGGCGGTAATGCACAACTCCTGGTTGTATTGCACAGCTCCTGGCTGCACTGCACAGCTTTCAAGCACCCCACAGTCACTTCTCCTCTGTGTAGCAGGAATAAGTACCTGTACTCACTCAGTCCTAGAATAATGGAGTTTCCCCACCCCTGTTCTGTTGGCTCTGATCCGGGCTCTCTCTCTTTGGTAGGCACCTCTGGCTAAGCCTAACTGAGAACTTGATGTCTTCAAAAGGGACTCCTCAGACTTCTCCACTATCTCTCTTCCCCAGGGCCAGCACAAGGTCAAGAAGGCTGGACCTTAGAACTCAAAAGAATTACAGGCTCTCTGGCCACCTACTGGACACACCTCTCCAGGGATTGGCTGTTCCATAATTATTCACAATACCTGTTCTGCTTGCCCCTTCCACTATACTTCTAGAAATCTCCAAAAGACAGGGGAAAGTAGCAGAACAGCAGCCTTTGAGACATTGAACAGCCCAAAGCAATCAAACCCTGCTCCGCTGATTACAGAGGAGCTAACTACAGTAAATTTGCCTAGCAGCCTACTCTAAACTAGGAGGGTGCTACATCAATGTCTGATGCTCTTCCCTAAAAGTAGATCTTAAGCCAACAGTTTTTTAGTTATGGATGAAGATGGGAAATTCTGAAACCCTGTCAGGGTTATATTATTGTTTATGTTCCCGCTGGGGGAGATTTGCCCTCTCTATTAGCCCTGGTGACCACAGTTACTGGAGTAGAAAGTAATGGAAAATCCAAAACTTTACAGTAATCAACGAAAGAGGAAATCTATGAATGGGGACACATGTTCCAGTGGCAACATCTAACAGGGAAATTTAGTTTGGGGAAATTCTCTCTTGCTTCCAGTCCAGAACAATAAAAAGATTAGGGAAAACTTCTCAATGGCTCACAGACAGCAAAAGAAAACCGTGTGGAGTTTTAACCGTTTCCTACTGTAAGTTATACTTTAGCCCCTACATAGACCAATTGCCTTTACTGATGGTTATGATAATCACATGAGCCTATCCAACATTCTGTATCAAGAAAAAAAAATTTGTATTGTTTTGGACATCTTTTCAGTATACTAGATAGTCAGTCTGTGCCAAAGACCCGTTAGTTATTCAATGCCAGCGTTGGCTGGTGACTTGTTTACGAACGTCCAGCTCTGCACGAGGAACTCAATTTAATTCACTGTCCTTGCAGGAGGCAGGAAGATATCCCTGACAGTTGCACATTCTCGCAGCTTGGCAGGTTCTCTTCAGTAAACAGACCTCCCTCGTTGGCCGGTCACCATGCTGTGCTGGAGCTTTTAACGCAGATGGACAAACCAGTCCAAGAACAGAGGACTTTTCAATTCCCGAGCACAGCACCACGCTTTGATCCTTAACAAAACAGCACGTGACAAGCCCACGTTCCAGATCTTGAAAAAATATTGTCTCTTGCAAGAGTGTCTTGTATATGTGTGTGTGTATGTACTGTATATATATATATATATATATATATATATATATAATTTTTTTTTTTTTTTATTATATTTTTTTTTTTTTTTTTTTTTTTTTAATTGCAAATTCTTGGAAACCAAAACAAGACTATTATTTACAAAAATATTGTTGCAGAACAACAGCATAAATAGGCACTGCTTTGGAGATTTCCAGGGGATCTTTTTTTTGTTTCTTTTTGCTACATCATGTTTTTTTCTCATGTCACTTGTATTGCAGTATTAAACCCAAAATCAAAATTTTTTTTATTATATTGCAGTTTATCAAGTGTTGATGTGATGGCTGCATTCATTTTTTTTAGGTTTCCTTTCTTCTATTTTCACCTTGTGATCTGGCCAGTCAGTCTGTTGTTTTTCAAAAGAACATGTAAGAGGATGCAGTGTGGTGCGGCGGCAATAACACTCACAGTCTGGATGCAATCGAAAGAACAGTAAAGCAAAGACAGCTCACAGCAACCCTATGGGAAGACAGCCCAACTGGGAACACTAACGAATTCCAACAGGTTGTAGAGAAGCAGTTTTCAGCCAAGCTGATTGCTCCTGTTAGGGGGGACAGAAGGCGGCCTGGCTGTCTCGTGCCCAAGCGGGAAGAAGTCCGGAGAAGTTGCAAACCCTACACTTTCCCTCCTCATCTGGAACTTTTCCCTGCCACTAGTATTGTCCTTGACAGATGGGGCACCTGTCCCTACACTAATCACTCGCAATTGCACGCCAACACCTGGGGAGTAGGGACTCAAAAAGATTCTGCTGACCCAAGATGGCTGCCAATGCTGACTTCAAGAACCAGGAAACCATAGAGAAACTGAGTTTCCTCTGACTTCCTCTGATCGGGCGCCACCTACAGTGGAGGAAGCCGACTGCACCTGTCTACAAACAATCTTGCAGATTAATCAGATACAGGAATGAAACAAACCATTTAACACTGACAGGAGTGCTGACAATGATTCATTTTATTTCTTTATGTAAAACCTTTATCCCAAAAGAAAAAAAACAGTTTGCTGTAACTGATTATAAAGTATTAGCTGGAGATTGGCTTTAACTTATAAGTTTATCTAAATCTACTAGAACATATAACACTCCCCTCCCTCCAGACTAACAAAGTAGCTGACCAAATGTGCCCTCTGTACTCCTTCATCCAAAGTGGGGGCACTCTAATATAAGAGGAAAAAAAGCCTAAAAAAAATTAAATGAATGCTCCTGAACCCCCCCCCCCCCCACACACACACACAACGGCCACCTCCCCCACCTATGGGGGGTGAGTAGCATTGTAGCACGTTGTGAGCGCCACATAAAAAGGTGGGTGGGACAAAACTGCACAGTGGGGGAAATTGTTAAATAAAACCAAGCGGCTGTGAATGTCAGAGACCATAAAATCAGACAGTTAAATCACAGTTTTTCAATAATAAAAGTAAAAAGAACAAACGTAGTCAAAACATAGCCAAAGTTCAGTAACCGGAACGGATAGTCAGCCAAGCCAGAAGTCAGGGATCAATGCAGTGGAACAGCAAGCAGGATCTGGAGCCAGAGGGGATGTCAGCAAAGCAAGTCTTTAAACAGGAACGCAGGAGAATGTCTCTGTGATGTTGACCAAGGCAAATGCAGAGATCATCTTGGCTGAACGGCTTAAGTAGGCAGGACTGATGAGCAGGATATCATCAACAGCTAAGTAACTGTGGAGAGATAGGAGCTGGCAATTAGCTGACAGCTGAGCGGCCAGCTCTGAGAAGGAAGGGTTGAGCCCAGCCCTGACAGTAACAAAGGCAGGTTTCGGTAGAATTCTACATACACAATGCAGCATTCAGGAGTGTGCTATTCACAGAGTGAAGGGTTCAGGAGTGCGCTACATACATCTAAACATCTTCCCTAGTGAAAACTTTTCCCTCAAAAAAAAGGGGGGCGTGACAGGGGCGTGTCCTATGCCTACATACATTTGCTAGTAGGTGTCCCTCATTCCCATCTCAAAATGCTGGGAGGTATGCTTGCTTCAGCCTCTTACATAGAGACTTGCTACAAAGTTACAATATAAAGTTTAAGCGATCAGTAGGGGAGTACTTTACAGTCTAGGCCAGTGATGGCAAACTTATGGCACACGTGCCACAGCTGGCACGCCAAGCCCTCTCTGTTGGCACACCAGGGGAATCCCCAAGCCAGGCAGTCATGGTGCAGGCACGCGCCCTTCCTTGCATCAGTGCCAGTGATGTCAGCAGCGGGGTGGACAGCCAGTCATCTTGTCCCATGTGCGATGTTTAGGGGGGTGTAAAATTCTTCCTCCACCATCCCGACTCTGTTATGCTGCTTATTGCCTCCCTCGGACCCCTACACCCATGCTAAGACATTCAAGCATTACTTTCTGCAGGCACCCTATTCCAGCTCCCCCTGCTCCAGGATGACTTTGGTTCAGTCTGTCCCTCTAGTGCAGCCTGGTAGGTGAATGCATGTGTCAGGTAGGTGAGCATAATGGTCAGGTAGGTAAGTGCATGTGTCAGGTAGGCGAGTGTAATGTGTCAGGTAGGCGAGTGTAATGTGTCAGGTAGGTGAGTGCATATGTCAGGTTGGTGAGCATAATGGTAAGGTAGGTGAGTGCATGTGTCAGGTAGGTCAGCGTAATGGTCAGGTAGATGAGTGCATGTGTCAAGTAGGTGAGTGCATGTGTCAAGTAGGTGAGTGCATGTGTCAGGTAGGTGAGTGCATGTGTCAAGTAGGTGAGTGCATGTGTCAGGTAGGTGAGTGCATGTGTCAGGTAGGTGAGTGCATGTGTCAGGTAGGTGAGTGCATGTGTCAGGTAGGTGAGTGCATGTGTCAGATAGGTGAGTGTAATGGTCAGATAGGTGAGTGCATGTGTCAGGTAGGTGAGTGCAATGGTCAGGTAGGTCAATGCATGTGTCAGGTAGGTGAGTGCAATGGTCAGGTATGTCAATGCATGTGTCAGGTAGGTGAGTGCAATGGTCAGGTAGGTCAATGCATGTGTCAGGTAGGTGAGTGCAATGGTCAGGTAGGTCAATGCATGTGTCAGGTAGGTGAGTGTAATGGTCAGGTAGGTCAGTGCATGCGTCAGGTAGGTCAGTGTATGTTGCACAGTGTATTCTGAGCAAATCTGGCAGAATCGTACAATTTTTGGTCCCTTAGGGCTCATTCAGAGGGATGATCAGTCCCATCCTCTATACAGAGCCCCTGGTAGGTTTAATTCTGTGTTGGCACTTTGAAAGAAATAAGTTGGTTTTGCACATCGGTTTGGGCACTCGGGCTCAAAAGGGTTCGCCATCACTGGTCTAGACAAAGTCACTGAATGGAGCTCAATTACACTTTTGTTTTGAAAAAAGACAAAACTTAAAAAAAAGAAATGATGCTGTTTCTGTATATTGGGAGAGGTCAGGAATGTATTCATGCAGATTTGTAAAGTAACATTTTACCCAGTGACAAAGCACTTGCTCACACCAGAATCACACAGGAATGCGCTCCGATTCCTTGCCTTTCCCTGCAGTGCAATTTGTCAGTCTATTCATTTAAAAGGGCTGCAAATTGCTACAGAACACATAAAAAGTAATGCAAGCATTGCTTATAAAAAATGCGCCACACCAAATCACATGGTGCTACAAACGCACTGTGTTTGTAATCTGCATTTGGAGTGTCCATAACAATGTAATGAAGTCCGCAGCAGATCGCAAAGGCACAGAATGTGTCTTTCCAGCACTGCGTTCTGGTTTGAACCGGTCCTGAAGGCAAAAAGCAAAATGTGACTGTGAATGTAATGTAATGCCGCGTACACACGGTCGGAATTTCCGATGGAAACAGTCCGATGGGAGCTTTTCAATGGATTTTCCGACCGTGTGTATGCCCATCGGTCTTTTTCTGTCGGAATTTCCGACAGATTTTGGATTGAGAACCTGTTCTCAATTTTTCCGTCGGAAAACCTTTCTATCGGATTTTCCGATCGTGTGTATGCAATTCCGACACGCAAAATTCCGACGCATGCTCGGAAACAATTCGACGCATGCTCGGAAGCATTAAACTTCCCTTTTATAATGCGGTCGAACGTGTTTTAATGCCGCTGTGTTACAGACCGTCGGAATTTGGTGTGACCGTGTGTAGGCAAGACAGTTTGAGCGGAATTCCGTCGGAATTCCGACGGGAAAACCATCAGAGCTTTTTCCGACGAGAATTCCGACCGTGTGTAGGCGGCATTAGGATTTGCATGTAACTTCAGCTGCTTATATCTGTAAGGACTGCTATGCAGTTGTCACAGAAGATAACTTCTGCATTTTATCATGATATGCTCATTTTGAAGTGCTGTGACAGGTTTCCTTTAATCTGAATAATGTATGATATGCAACCAGCGTCTGCCAGCTTTGGCATTACTTCTGGGGGGAATAACAGCCTCTGACCACATCATTAAGTGCTGTACAGTCCATCCATGTATTTGCTGAAGTAGATGGACAATGTTTCTCAGACATATTTAATGATTTTGGCGATTCTTTACTTTTAAAACATAATTGCGTCCTTGTAATTAGACCAGAGATATTTAATATTTCAGCAGAGCTTGCTTGCACTGAGACAGAATAAAATCGCTGATGGGCAGCACAGCATGTATATAAAATGAGCAAGTAGGATCGGCCCTGCATACAAATCAACGCATCAATGTTAATGACATTAAAGGGGGACTCAAGCAGACTCCAACTCACCTTTGGCAGCAACCAAGGTAGGTTCACAAACCCACAAGCTACAGGACACATACAGGTCAGAGAGCTCCAAACCGACTTTTCTAAAGACAATGTAAACCAAAATTCCCAATTTAACCACTTGCTTACTGGGCACTTAAAGGGGTTGTAAACCTTCCGTTTTTTTCATAGGATGCATTAAGTTGAAAAAACGTCTGATGGTTACAGGCCCCCCAGCCCCCCAGTTTACTTACCTGAGCCCTCGAAAGTCCCGCATCGAGAACGCACTGGCTTCTCGGCTCTTCTCGGCCCGGTCTTCTCGGCTCTTCATTGGATAGATTGATAGCGGCCCAGCCATTGGCTCACACTGCTGTCAATCAAATCCAAATGACGCGGCCACCAGGGGCGGGACCGAGACATACACACTGTGTCTATGGACGCAGAGTGTATGAGATGGGAGCGTGCCCGCAAGGTAACCCCCTGTGGAGAGAGCTTCCCAAGGGGGTTATCTATTGCAGGGAGGAGCTGAGACAGCTGTCGTGGGACCGCAGAACAGCAGGATCGGGCAACTCTGTGCAAATGAGCTGCACAGAGGAGGTAAGTATAACATGTTTGTTATTTAAAGAAAAAACAAAAAACAAACCTATACAACCACTTTAAACCCCCCTCCTGCCTAGAGTAATTTTCAGTTTTCAGCGCTGACGCACTTTGAATGACAGTTGCGCGGTCATACCACACTGTACACAAATTACATTTTTATAATTTTTTAAAAAAAAATTTAGCTTTCTTTTGGTGGTATTTAATCACAGCTGGGGGTTTTATTTTTTGCTAAACAAACAAAAAAATAGAAAATTTTGAAAAAAAATAATCATGTTTCATAGTTTGTTATAACATTTTGCAAACAGGTCATTGCGGCACTGGTGGGCACTGATAGGCTGCACTGATAGGTACAGTTAAGGCGGCACTGATAGGCACAGATAAAGCGATACTGATGGGCACAGATAAGGTGGCACTGATGTCCACTGATAAGATGGCACTAATGGGCCCTGATGGGTGGCACTGATGGGTGACACTGATGGGCACTAATGCTATCAGTGCGAGGAGAAAAAATTGCCGATTACCAGCTCTGTTTACATCACATTATCAGCTGTCATTGGCTGACAGATGATCACGTGGTAAGGTGTCGGGATCGACCCCTTACTCCGATCTGTGATCAGCCGAGTCGTGCATGCCGCTCGGGCATGGGAGGATGTCTATTGCTGTACTCCCGGCAAAGTAAGTCCATACTGTAGCCGTCATTTGGCTATAGCGCGGATCTAAAGAAGTTAACCACTTACAGACCGGAAGATTTTCCCCCTTAAAGACCAGGCCATTTTTGGTGTCGCTTTAACTGACAATTGTGCGGTCGTGCGATGCTGTACCTAAACAAAATTGATGTCCTTTTTTTAGAACAAATAGAGATTTCTTTTGGTGGTATTTGATCCCCTCTGCAGGAGCGACAATTTTGAAAAAAAAAAAACAATATTTTTAACTTTTTTGCTATCAGTTTAGACCAATATTGTAGTAGTATTAAAGTATTCTTCTACATATTTTTGAGGAAAGAAATGCAATAGGCGTATATTGATTGGTTTGCGCAAAAGTTATATCGTCTACAAAATAGGGGATAGATTTATGATAGTTTTATTATTATATATTTTTTTTTGCGATTTTCAGCAGGACTGTGACATTGCGGCGGAAAGATTGGACACTTTTGACACTTTTTTGGAACCATTGACATTTATACAGCGATTAGTGCTAGTCCTAATCACTAGGAACAGACGTTCTCTCTATCCTCCCGTCAGAACGGGGATCTGTCTGTTTACATTGACAGATCCCCATTCTGGCTCTCTTTCTCGCGATCTTGTGTGGCCGGCAGACATTGCGAACGTGCAGCGGGCACACACGCGCCTGCTATGGCACTTAAAGGAGCTGACATACACCTATGGCGATTTGCGGAAACGAGCCGACCTGCCGCAGTATAATGAAGGGCGGCTGGTCGGCAAGTTGTTAAAGTAGAATTATAGGGAGTTTTTTTTATCTTCATTTTGGATAGAGTACCCTGTAAGGTTCATTTTTGTCCTATTTGTCCCAATGGGGAGATTTACCTTAACTTCCTGTCCCATAGCCAAACAGGAAGTGAGAAGAAATCTTTGCAAATTAAGGAAATATCTGGGGGACTCGCAGGTCACCAGAACTAATGTTTCCCCTCTATTACTTTTTTGGGGACAACTCAAAATTTGGGATTTTTTTTTAACTTTCATGAAATGAAAGGGTGGGTGGATCTCATTAACGGGGATACAGACATCAAATAAAAACTGACAGGTTTTTCCAATCCTTCTCCCCTCTTTAAAAAAAAATGTTTGCCTTTAGTTATATCTTAAGGTAAAAAAAAAACAAAAAAAAAAAAACACACCCCACTTACTATTAGCCCCACCCCAAAACACTTACCTGTGCCTGTCCAGCACTGTCCCAGCTGCAGGTCTTCTCTCCCCTCTCTACTTCTCCTCACAAGAACTGAGGTAGCAGTGAGAGTTGTTGGCTCCTGCTGCAGTCAAGTAAATCCAGTGAGAAGGAAGTAGGAGGTGGGGCTTAGCGAGTGAGTCAATAGACGCAAACACAGCCTGGCTTGAGATGGTGCAGACGGAAAAGTGAAGGAACCTGGAGTGCCAGCGGGAGACCCCAGTAGAGGATATTTGGGGCTGCTTTGTGGAAAACCATGGCACAGAGCAGGTAAGTATAAAGTATAAAAGGTAACAGACAAAAAATGTTTGTTGTTTTAAATTAATAAAATCCAGCCTCTACAATCCCTGCAATAAGTTTGCCTTTTGAAAAGGTGAACTAACTCCAAATATCCTGGGCACTCCTCCGGATCCTGCAACACATAATGGTCATGCTGCCGGTGTAGTGGTCCGTACACTATAATACACAGCCCTGAAGGGAGTATCAATCGTAATGCTTGCAATCGCAAGCGCTTATTGGTCAGTGCATCCATGTGATCACACACCTGCAGGCTACACAACAGGTGCACTTTGATGTGGGAATATCTGCATTCATTTTGTTCTTTGTAATTAAAAAGGTGTCAAACCCTGTTGTATTTTGTGTTTATGAATCGCCAGTATATTTGGCAGCGCAGGATTATCCAGTATAAATCGGCCCGCTCTCCCTGGTATAATTAATAGAGAAATATTTTCCATTCAGCGTCTGCCAATTACAGTCTGATCCAGGAGGCTGACTCCCATTTACAAACAATCTATGGCATGATAAATAGATTATCACTGGTGGCCGAGGTGGTATTGGATTGCTATGAATGTGCACTTTAAAGTGATATTAAATTCTTGTTTTTTTGTTTTAAAAATAAAAAACATGTTAGCTCCCTGACTCCCTGACTGGATCACTTTAAAGGGAAACTCCAGACAAGCAGCTAAATGGAGTAAACAAATGTAAAGACATTTTTGCCTAATTTAGGGATCCCTGCACATGCATTGCCTTATGACTATCTGCTGTGTGTTATATAGCATTAGAGCCTCAGGTTGGAGATTAAACCTTACCAAGTGTGCTGCTCTGCAGAATCAATCCTAAGGGCCGGTTCAGACTGCTGCGATGTCCGAGATCGGATATGATTCGCACCGCACTGCAGTGCAAATCATATGCGATCTCTGTGCGATGCGATTTCAGCCATACAGATAGTATGGCTGAATTCGCATCGCATTCGGCCCAAACTCGTACAGGACCCTTTTTTTGGTCCGCAGCAGAATCGGATCGCATGGGTGTTCTCACCATGCGATCCGATTCCTGTCCAAGTTTGCAGATCGCACTGCGATATGCGAGCTGATATGGGGGTGTCATTAACATTTAACTGACACTCCCAGCAGCTCGCATAGGGCAGTGTGAACTGCCGCCGGGAGACATGCGATGCCGGCCCTAATACTCCAATTCCTGTCAGTTAGACCAGCTGGCCACATTTGTTCAGGGTCACGTGTGGTGTGCAGAATACACAAAGCAAACCCCCTAAACGTCAACAACAGAACCAATGGGGATCCAGCCTTTAATGCCACTTGTGGTTCACACAGTGAGAGTCACCACCAGTCTATACACAACGGCTCCAAAAAATACAGTCTAGGGAATGTCTTTTTTAAGATTTATTGCTGATAGAAACTTTAACAGGAGAGAGCTTATAGCAATGGGATACTCCAAAATTATTAGAATTCAGCAATGAGAGGTCAATCGTCTCCTCAAGTATTTCTGTGTGTTGGACAGTCTAGTGTCTCACAGCTGAACACCGTGGGGCAAGTCTATTTGGCATCTGGTTACCTTATGCCAATACACAACTACTGGTATGCAGGGGAATCTCCAGAACACTACAGTCACAGAGATCAGTTTAGGGTCTTTACTCACAAGTCCCCAGGACAGTTGCCACCTTCCATCGGACAAGGTCCAGTGAGTGAGATGGTCCCTCTCCTGACCAGATCCCATGTGGTGAGGTTCTGCAATCAGCTTTAGCAAAGCTCAGCCCTGACACTGAGGCCTCAAGAACAGCTGTACAGTGACATAGGCTACTTAAGGGCAGCAGCCCCTCCAACTCTGTAGCCCTCCTGGGGAGAAGGAACCCAGCTCTCCAGTGCTTCAAACTACTTATCACCATTCCAGCCTGCTTCTGGACACTCCTCCCCAGCGATTGGCTGGTAAATATTCTGGCTGGTCACCGCCCACCCGACCATGTCATTCATTCACAGTGCTCTGTGAATGGCAGACTACAAGTGCTGACAGCCTTTGCGTCTCTCGGCTTGTAGTTTCAATGAACTATAATAGCGATCTTTTCAGTGTGTATCTGGCCGCCCATACAAGGTACAAGCAGACAGATACACAGACAGGAGTCCTGCATGGCACCCACAATCTTGTGATCATGGGTGCAACACTTTACAAAGGCTCCAGGTAAAAAAATAAATTCACATTTGGTTACCTCTGGCCCATACAGTGTGAATGATGGTTTGCTGGAGCCACCTGTTGCTTTATGAGGATGCAGTGGATATATGAACACAGCCGCGGGTCCGAACTTGATAGGTGTGCACTGTTAGTGTTTGGAGGCCATACACCTGCATCCCCATAGCCAGTGGTGGCTACTCCATTAGGGGCGCCGCCCCCCTAATCCATGCACCGCCCCCCTAATCAACATGCAGGGCGCTGGACGCATGGATTTCAGTGTTTTTTTTTAAGCACATGATTAGAGTCTGAAGCTCTATTAGGCTTTAAAAAATGGTGGGCTTGGGGCACAGAGCACTGCGCCCTGGGCCCACCCAGTTGTGTGACAATAACAAATTAATATTCACTATTGTCTTCTTGGTTCTCCTCCTGGCCAGTCAGGAAGCGGGTCCTGAGCGGAAAAACAACCATATTGGCTGCTGAGGAGGAGGAGCAGGGGGAAGCTGCCGAGGAGGAGACTCTGAGGAGGAGACGAAGGCCCGTAACCTAGATGGGGTAATTATGGGGTATTGTGACTGAATGACCGACCGAACATGGGGGGGGGGGGGGGTGTGGAGGGGGGTGGGGGGTGTGGGGGGTAGAGGGGGGTGGGGGCGCTGGTGCGGGGGGGGGGGGGGGGGGTGTGTGTAGAGTTTGAGGAATGGACCAACCGGCCTAGGCTTATGACATCATGCGCAGCTCTCTATCTCACTCTCGTGAAAGTTTGCCAGGGGGATAAGTCATAAGAGGGCCAATGAGAGCTGGGGGTGTGCTCTATGTTTGTGTAAATCTAGGAAGTAAACAGGCAGCAGCTTCCGCTGCCCACAGTTAAAATGGATGCAGCCAGACTTAGTGGAGGGAGATTTCTGCAACCTATTTGGCAAGTACAGAATCAAAGTATATATAAAATAATATGCAAAGTGGTCGGAAGGAAGCTTCAGAATGGCAAATGTGTTTTTTACAAATTAGGTGAGCAGATTGCAGTTTCTCTTTAACTCTTGGACTTGAGAGAGGTGCAGTAAAACACAATTAGCATGCAGCACTATGGAGCAGGAAGCAGAACATGCATATGTAATGAGAAACAGTAAGAAGAGTTATGCCGCGTACACACGATCGGAATTCTCGTCAGAAAAAACTCTGACGGTTTTTCTGACGGAATTCCGCTCAAGCTGTGTTGCCTACACACGATCACACCAAATTCCGACGGTCAATAACACAGCGGCATAAAACACGTTCGACAGCACTATAAAAGGGAAGTTTAATGCTTCCGAGCATGCGTCAAATTGTTTCCGAGCATGCGTCAGAATTTTGCATGTCGGAATTGCATACACACGATCGGAAAATCCGATAGAAAGGTTTTCCGTCTGAAAAATTGAGAACAGGTTCTCAATTCAAAGTCCGTTGGAAATTCCGACAGAAAAAGACCGATGGGCATACACACGGTCGGAAAATCCGATGAAAAGCTCCCATCGGACTGTTTCCATCGGAAATTCCGACCGTGTGTACGCCGCATTAGAGTATTTATCCTAAAAACAAAAAGACTACATTTCCCATTTAAATATTATAGACAATATTACATGCACCATGTAACTGTTCAAAAGACAACACAGACACAGCACAGTCTCCTAACTGACTCTTATAAATCATATTATTTTATGAATCTTGAGAAACTGGGTCAGCATTTAAGAATGTCATTCTGAATGGAGGTGATGATTGATTACACAGCTCAGTTTTGTTTTCCAGCCCTCATCAGTGTAAGAGCTGTTGGGTTATCCTGACATACCGCACACATCACCCACTAAATGCATGCATACCCTAAAATTCCAGTTAATTAGTTAACACCTTCTATTTAGATGGTTGGTTGGAACTGCTTCATCCTTCAGTATTTGCAGCTGGTGGACACAGCTACATAGTCTGTGAGAGTGTTAGACCCCATACACACTATACAACTTTTGTTTGATTTCCTTTAGATTTACCAAAACCGTGAAGTGCAAGGGCCTGCCTGATTGCATACAAATTTAAACTCTTAAAGTTTAACCTCATATTATATGGTTTTGGTAAATCTGAAGGAAAAAATCTATAGAAAATTGTATAGTGTGTATCCAGCTTTAGGCACTAGGAGTGCATGATGTAGGGTGATCTTCAAATGTAAAGCCCCATACACACGCGCGGACAATCCGTGGACCAGGTCCGTCGGACCATGTCCGTCATACTTTGTCTGATGGTTTTGCGTACACACGATCGGACAAAGTTGTCGGAAAATCCGATCATTCTGAACGTGGTGACGTTTGTTGCCTACGACGGGACTACGTAGAGGCTAGTAGCCAATAGCTTTGGTCTTGTAATGTGATCTGAGCATGCGTAGCACTTTGTCTGGTCGGACAAGCGTACACACGCTCGGATTTGGTGTGATCGGACCGGGTTGACGGGAAATCTTTCCAGCAGGAGATAAGACTTTGTCCGACGGACAAACCGACGAACACTGTCCGATGGTGCATACACACGGTCTGATTTTTCAACAACCTTGTCCGATCGGACCAAATTGATGAAAAAGTCCGACCGTGTGTATGGGGCTTTAGAAGAGAAAGAAAAAAGCGCGTGCTGACTGTGAATTTAGCAGTTTCAATATTTCTCAATTTGACAGGGAAATTACAATGGCTTTTGGTTGATTATATTTTCTTTTTTTTTTGTGTTTTTTTTGTGTGTTTTTTTTGTGTTTTTTTTGTGTGTTTTTTTATATGCAAGGTTTATGTAGCCAGGTACTGCAGACAAAGACATTGCTCTGTATTTACGTCCCTCGTCTGAGTTGTTAACGGAGAGCTGCAAAATTCGCCTCCGGCCAGCAGGGGGAGAGCCAATTGAATGTGACCCATGGACTTCTACAAGATCTGGAATCTTGGAAGGTGTAGTTCAAGGAGTCTGCCATGTAAAGAGAACTGCTGACTTTCTGAACTACATATCCCATGAGACTGTGGGGCACAGGAGCAGCCTGAGGGGCCAATATAGTCTTTTGCTTGGGAAATGGCCGCTCTTTTGCTGCTGCGGGAGTCAGCAGAATGAGACCTGTCTGTGGGAGCAGGAGACAAAGCCAGCCCTGAAAAGCCCGGGTAAGGAGTGATGTCGCCAAGGGACCAGCCGCATTCATCAGCCTCGCTGACCTGACGGGATTGCCAAAGAGATCAAAGAGTTCTCCAGACTCCTTCTTCTGTCGTGTGGATTGCAGATGCATCAGAACTGTACCAAAGGGGCCCCTTCCACCATCAAATGCCTATCTCTATCGTGGGTAGTCTGGGAGAGGGCCACTGGCTTAAATATATTCAGAGAAGTGCTAAAGTGCATATAAATAAATGAAAAGGGCTATGTGCATCAGTTAACAACCAATATGTGCATGTGAAAAAGTCCATCAAATCTTCAGGATGTGGAATGGATCAATGGTGTGGACCATTAATTCCAATTGTCACCTCAGTGCATCACACCCACCACAAGAAATGGCTGCTTACCGCATCATATTAACCTCCAGATTATAAGGGGTTAAGGCAGCAGCTAAAAGAGAAGTTTAGGCTTAAAATTATTTTTTTATACTCACCTAGGTGGATGCAGCATCTATTTGATGCTGCAATTGTCCCCTGCCACCTCTACGCTAAGAATTGAGCGATCAAACACCACTAATTGCTGAGTTCTCCCCTCCGGTCTGAGCAGAGAGCAGTGACTTTCACTGGAGCGCTGGGCTGTGCAGTAGGCAGGAGCGGCTGGCTCAGTCTCCCAGTGGATCGATGAGAGCCTAAGCCAGCTGCATGTTTAGGCTTCTGGGCAGACAGTAATGTTGGGATTTATCCAGCGCCTGAACCAGCTGACTGACATCAGCCAACAATGGACTTGTCTCTGAGCCTGCAGTTGACTGAAAACAGGTCACAGGAGTGCAGAACAAACTGCACTCCTGTTATCCATAGGAGAGATAGGGCCAAAAAACATTTGACCATGCTTTTGACCATGCTTCTCTTTTAAACTTCTCTCAAGCACCACAGCAAGGGTCCACTACTCCAATGCAGAAATCCTCCAAAAACACTAGATCCAGCAGGTCACCACCAATAATTGGGCAACTAAGTGGCAAATGAGGTTTAATGTTGATAAATGTAAAGTTATACACTTGGGGGGCTAGGAATATGCATGCATCACACATACTAGGGGGACTACAACTAATCCATAGTGAAAAAGGATCTGGGTTTTGATAGATCATAAGCTCAAGAATAGCATGCAATACCAAGCTGCGGTTTCCAAAGCGAGCAAAGTCCTTTCTTGTATTAGGAGAGGTATGGACTCCAGAGAGAGAGATATAATTTTTCCCCTGTACAAATCATTAGTAAGACCTCATCTGGAATAAGCAGTACAGTTTTTGTCACCAGTTCTCAAAAAGGATATCGGGGAACTGGAGAAAGTGCACAGAAGGGCAACCAAACTGATAAGAGGCATAGAGGAGCTCAGCTATGAGGAAATATTAGAGGAACTGAATTTATTCTCTCTTGAGAAGAGGAGATTATAGGGCAGGGGTGCCCAACCTTTTGAAGAGCGAGGGCCACTTAAGCTACTTGGTAGCTAGTCGCGGAGCGGAGCGAGCTGATGCAGGTCCGCGTCTGCTCTGTATATGCAGAGTGGACACAGCCCACTAATGCTCCTTTTTTTTTCGGATTGGATTGGAGGTAAGACACAAGTCAGTTTACATTTGCTACTCCTTAGAGGTGAATGGAGGGTCCAGTTGGGTCAGACTGACTGTGTGAAAGGGGCCCAAGGCTGCTTTCACACCGATGCGCTGCAGTTTACCTGCACCGCTGATGCAGCGCAGTGTACCTTTGGCTTTTTCTGCAGTTTGCAATAGACTTCTATTATATTCTGCAGGTTTGGTGCACTTTCAGAAAGCTCACCAAACTTGCAGGTAATAACAGAAGTCTATGGCTCAGTGCAGGTAACATGCAGGTGCACTGCTCTGTACCTGCGGATCAGTTTGAAAGCAGCCCAGTAACCACTGCAGAATAGATATGCCCATATATACCCAGTGATTTTATTAATAAAACTAACCTTTAATAACAGTACTCTATTCTAATTTATCCCAGAGCAGGAGGTCGCGGGCCACATCAGAGGGCTCCGCGGGCCACTGGTTGGGCAACCCTGTTATAGGGCATATGTTCAACATGTACAAATACATATAGTGAACTCGGTGTTGAGTTATTCACTTTAAGGTCATCACAGAGGACAAGGGGGGACTCTTTACGTCTAGAGGAAAAGGTTTCTTCACAGTAAGAGCTGTGAAAATTTGGAATAGACTCCCTCCAGAGATGGTTCTGTCAAGCTCAGTAGATTGCTTTAAAAAATTCCTGGATTCTTTCCTAAATGTACATAATATAACTGGGTACCAACATTTATAGGTAAAGTTGATCCAGGGAAAATCTGATTGCCTCTCGGGGGATCGGGATGGATTTTTTCCCCCTGCTGTAGCAAATTGGATCATACTTTGCTGGGGTTTTTCGCCTTCCTCTGGATCAACTGTGGGTGAAGGAATGTGTATATGGGATGGTATGATTTTTTATTTTTTTTGGTTGAACTGGATGGACTTGTGTCTTTTTTCAACCTGACTAACTATGTAACTATGAAGCTTGCATTTCTCAAAGGACATAAACCACAAAGAAACATGACCCAATATCTCAAAAAACAGCAGGGTTTATTTGTAAAAATAAATCACAAACCTCAATGTAAAAACAGCATGAAGTGCATCGCTGCCAAGTCCGCGGCGTACACGCTGACGTCACAAACTAGCTCTGCCTATAACGGTTGTGAATTGATGCACATTGTAAGCTTTGTTTATTTATATGCACTTTAACACTTTTCTGATTATATTTACACTGGTGCACTTTGTGACACTTTATGTATTAATGCATATTGAATATGTTTATGCATTTATTTGAATATTTGCATGTACAGTGCCTTGAAAAAGTATTCATACTCATAAATTTTCCACATTTTGTCATGTTACAACCAAACCCGTACATTTATTTTATTGGGATTTTATGTGATAGACCAACACAAAGTGTCATATCATTTTGAAGTGGAAGGAAAATGATAAATTGTTTACAACATTTTTTACAAATAAATATCTGACAAGTGTGGCGTGCATTTGTATTCAGCCCCCTTTACTCTGATACCCCTAGCTAAAATCTAGTGGAAACAATTGCCTTTGGAATTCACCTAAATTAGTAAATCGAGTCCACCTGTGTGTAATTTAATCTCTGTAAAAATACAACTGTTCTGTAAAGCCCTCAGAGGTTTGTTAGAGAATCTTAGTGAACAATCAGCATCATGAAGGCCAAGGAACACTCCAGACATTTTATGAATCAATACAAGGCTATCTCTAATTTGCTGAGGTGGAAAGGTGGGTGATGTCACAAGCTCCACCTCAGCCAATCAAAGAAAGCCTCATTCTTCATTCAAAGTGTATTTAGAGACAGAATGGACGCTTTACAACCTTTTATTGCTGTCTGTGTGCCTTCTGAGGAAATTTGCTTTAGGGCCTGTATCAATAAGTTTTGATGGCAATCTCTAGTCTTGACAGACGGGAACTCTGTGACCCACATAGAGTTCCCCCCTACGAGAAATTGCGTTTAGCACAATAACCAAAAGCCCTAGCATGTTTACAATAGGTGGACATAGGTTAGGGTTGCCACCTGTCTGGGATTCACCTGGACAGTTTGGGTTTGGAATCATGTGTCCGGATTTCAGACTGCCTACAACCCAGACACATGACTCAGACCGGGCTATGGCTTCCCAGCAGAGTTGCTGGCTGCAGTTGTCTAAGCTGAGAGTGTCTGTTACACTCTTTCACACTGTCCAAAGCCAACACTAACAATCCCCCCCCCCCTGAAGTGGGGTAACCGGACATCCCCAGTTGGGGGGGTACAGAGAATCCCAGCTAGTAACTAGAAGACACTGATCGGTGTCTTACCTCACCAGTGACATAGGTCCCATCGTGGCTACAGGACGGTACTCTCCTCCTCCTAACTCGCTGAGCTCGGTTACCATTCCATGTTGCCAGCACACAGCACAGACACTTCCCCATCCTGGGCTGTTCTCACTCCATGCTCCTCTCCATTCAGGAAATGGCTCACAGCTTCTCCCCAGCCAATAAAAACAGAGGGGTGTGGACTGTGGAAGGCAAAGTGGAAGCCCAGTATTGGAGCGTGGCTGTGGGGCCCTAGGGCAGATCGGAGCTGGACATGATAATATGACATGGAGGCTGCAGGGGCCCCCTGGAGCTTGAGGCAGGGTTACGATTGTGACCCCTGCAACCCCTTATGCTATGCCCATGGTTTAGGCTGTGTCCTATCCACTAAAAACAGACAGATGGGAATCTGCTCCCCATTCATCTGGCTCAATCTATCGGATGGCATCCAGGTGTAAATGGACAGGTGGTCCGATTACATCTGACCGCCCATAGAGAAAAGTGGGCTGTGTCTGTGTCCGCTCTGCATAAGCTGAGCAGACATGGACCAGCCATCCGCCTGCAGATCCGGGGATCAGCAGACAGATTTTCCCCTGAGCAGGCGAACTCCAATGGAGCCCAGCCCATGTAAAAGGGGCCTAATTGATGCTACATATGTAGTTAATACCACAGAAAGCCATGTGTTCCATCTGTTTAGCAATCAATCACCAACATCCTGAATGTGCTCCTTCACAGTAATTGATCCTCCAGTCTCTGCTTTGAGTGGGGGAGGGTCCCTCCTCTGATCACATAGTTATTTTAGCATAGCAGCTGTAATGTCACGTACACACGGTCGTAATTTCCGATGGAAACAGTCCGATGGGAGCTTTTCATCGGATTTTCGGACCGTGTGTATGCCCATCGGTCTTTTTCTGTCGGAATTTCCGACGGACTTTGTGTTGAGAACCTGTTCTTAATTTTTCCGATGGAAAACCTTTCTATCGGATTTTCCGATCGTGTGTATGCAATTCCAACACGCAAAATTCCGATGCATGCTCGGAAACAACTTGACGCATGCTCAGAAGCATTAAACTTCCCTTTTATAGTGCAGTCGAACGTGTTTTATGCCGCTGTGTTATTGACCATCGGAATTTGGTGTGACCGTGTGTAGGCAAGACAGTTTGTGCGAAATTCCGTCTGAATTCCGATGGGAAAACCATCAGAGCTTTTTCTGACGAGAATTCCGACCGTGTGTACGCGGCATTAGAGTCTTTGAAGAATTTGCAGAAAGGTCACCACCTCTATGGCTGCAAGTGGTAAATACGTCATATTTAAATACAATATTTCATATTTACCAAATTTAAAGGAAATTAAAAAAAAACATTAAATTACCTAATGTAATAAATTAAAAAAACTTAAACGGATGCTAAGATATGTTTATTTTAAGCACCTTCCTGCTTTAATTAACTCTGGTGTTCTAATAAAAGGAAAATGCTGGATGATAAAATGATCATTTCTGATTTTTTTTCTGGGCATTGGGAAGATCTAAGCAGACGGGAGCAGAAATGTAACGAGGAGTTTAATGGCCAGACTGCCAAATGGTGGCCGTCAGGGTGGTGGGGGCTACAGATGGATCCCCCGCATTAAGAATTAAAGACTTCCAGATGGATTAATAAATTGCCACTTTCTAGCGGTTTAGCTGCAATAAGGATTATACTTCTCGCAAATCAAATCATTTCATGGTACTCTGCGCACTAGACAAGAGTTACATACATTATGAAGAGAAACCGTATACCGAGAGTGAGGGTCTGTTAGATGCAGGAAAAAGGGCACAATCCAATTTAATCCACTTTACTTTACTAAGGGACAACAAGTATCAGAATGCCTCAACATCCATTGGTTTATACACAATCTATTTACATTAACATTTGATGTTTGATGAAATGCGATGCAATATCTGTGTGGCTAAAATATAATTTCAGCAGTTGTTGTCCAGGGAGGCTTAGTGACTGCAGTGACATTAAAAATAGCGATTAAAAGGGAGAATCTATAAATTCTGTATCAAAGCATAGTAACAGAAATTGGTTAAAATATATTAAAGCAAGTACTTAAAGCAAAACTCCATTTAATAAATAGAAACATATAAGAGTGACATCAGAAAAAGACCACCAAGTCTGAATCATTTGTTTAATTTATATATATATATATATATATATATATATATATATATTATATATTTATTTTTTTTTTACTTTTTTGTCTTGAGTATAGATCTTTATTTGTCCCATGCATATTTAAATTCACTTACTGACTTACTGTTGACTGACTCAGTAAGTAGATTCAAACATGCTTGGGACAAACATGGATTTATAAGTTAACAAAAAAAAAAAAAAAACATATAAATAAAAAAAAAAAACATAAACCACTTGTTTTTTTTCTGCTATTACTTTTCTATATTTCTACTTATTATCTGCAGTTCTGCTTTCAGTACTTGCTTTCTTGCTTTAACATTACTATGGGGGTTATTTACTAAAGGAAAATCCGCTTTGCACTGCAAGTGCACTTGGAAGTAAAGTCGCTGTAGAACCAAAGGAGACATGCAAGGAAAATAAAAAACAGCATTTTATCTTGCACATGATTGGAAGATAAAATCAGCAGAGCTTCCACTAAATTCAGACCTACCCCTTAGATTTAGAGAGACTGCACTTCCAAGTGCACTTTTAGTACATTTCAAGTGCACTTGCAGTGCAAAAATAATTTGCCTTTCGTAAATAACCCCCTATGTTTTTGTACAGCATGTCTAGATTCTCTCTTTTAGGCTGGGTTCACACCATTGCGAATTGGATGTGGGTTTTCCGCATGTGGGTGACGCAGGACAGAACCTTGTGGTACCCCACTAACCACTCGACCATTCTGAGTACACATTATTAATCACCACCCTTTGGGCACGCCCCCATAGTCAGTTTTCTATCCAAGAACAAACCCTATGGTCTATAGTATACCCACAGACCTCAGTTTGTAGATTAAGCGTTTGTGGGGAACTGTATCAAATGCCTTTGCAAAATCCAGATACACCACATCTACTGGCCTACCTTTGTCCAGATGCTCACTTCCTCGTAAAATGTTAATAGGTTGGTTTGGCAAGAGCAACCTTTCATAAACCCATGCTGATTACTGCTAATGATACTGTTTTCATCAGCAAATTCTTGGATATGGTCCCTTATCACCCCATCAAATAGTTTACATACTATTGATGCTAGACTGGCAGGCCTGTAGTTTCCAGGATTGTATCTCTGCCCTTTTTTGAATATTGGTACCATGTGGACTTTTCGCCAATTAGCCAGTACCATTCCTGTCAGTATGCAGTATGCTGTCCATAAAGATTAGAAATTGTGGTCTGGCTATAACCTGAGTTCTTTGAGGACTCTTGGGTGTAAGCCATCCGGTCATGGAGATTTATTTATGTTAAGCTTCTCTAATCCTTCCTGGACTCCGGTCTCTGTTATCCACAAGGGCAGATCCTGTGACATGTTACTAACAATACAACTGGTGGTTGGCATCCAATGGTTGAATACTTTCTGTGGCTGGGGAATGAAGTTGGAGCAGCTTTTCAATACACGGGCTGCCAGAAAGTAAGTTAATAAGTGCTACTTTTATAGGTGACAGGGTCCCTTTAACCACTTAAGGACCGGAAAGGATTTGCCCCCTTAATGACCAGGCCATTTTTTGCTGTACGGCACTGTGTCACTTTAACTGATAATTGCGTGGTCATGCGACGTTGTACCCAAAACAAAATTTACATAATTTTTTCCCACAAATAAAGCTTTCTTTTGGTGGTATTTGATCACCTCTGCGGTTTTAATTTTTTGCGCTATGAACAAAAAAAGACCAACAATTTTGAAAAAAAAAAAAACAATATTGTTTACTTTTTGCTATAATAAATATATATCTAAAAAAAAAAAACACATTTCTTCATCAGTTTAGGCCAATATGTATTCTTCTACATATTTTTGTTAAAAAAAAAAATAAGCGTATATTGATTGGTTGGTGCAAGGGTTATAGCATCTACAATAAGCGTATATTGATTGGTTGGTGCAAATTGTTGGAGGTTACTCTCCATGGTGTATTGTCACTTAGTGTGCCTGAGCTACTGTTAGTTTTATTTGTTCCGTTAGGGTATTTGTGCTTGAGGTTGTCGTGTTGTGCAGTACCGAGGACATGGGCCCAGTTCCTCGGTTTTTCTTATTTATGTTGGGAGAAAAAAAAAAGGGAGGGGGAGCTGAGGTGGGAGGATGGGTCGGGGGTGGGGGTACTCGGGCCCACGAACATGGGTCATTGGTAATTCAAACATGTGTGTCAGATGGGATTGGCGGTGGCGGAGTGCAACTTTGTGTGTCTGTTGTGGTTCCCTTAAGCGCCTGGCCCTCTGCCGAGTAGATAAAGATAATCCACGACTGCTAGGTGTTAGAGAATGTTTCTTGTCTATGCTGGGCTGTGAGGACGAGGTCCTCCATATATCTTATCTCCTCCACTTTCGCTATCCATGATGCTATGGTAGGTGGGCTTGTGGATTTCCACATTATCGGTATGCAGGCCTTGGCTGCATCTAGTAAGTGTCTGATCACCGATTTTTTGTATGTTTTTTTCGGGAGTGTCTGATGCGTGAAGAAGGAAGAAAGCGGGGTCTATTGGTATGGGGCTGTCTGTAAATTTTTGTACAACTTCCCGGACCACTTTCCAAAAGTGGTGTAGTAAAGGACAGGACCAAAATATGTGCAGCAGTGTTCCCTTTTCTGCTCGACACCGCCAGCAGAGGTCCGGCGTTGTCGGGAAGAATCTGTGGAGCAGGTCTGGAGTTCTGTACCATCTTGACAGTAGCTTATAGTTGGTCTCCTGGATCTTGGCGCATATTGAGGATTTATGAGTGTATTTAATTATTCTTTGTTTCTTAGTTGTGCTAAAGTGGCAATTCAGTTCTGTTTCCCATTTAGTCAGCCCTGGCGGTGTAAAGTCTGTTTGTGGTATGTTTAGCAGGCTGTAGGTTTGTGATAGTGTGTGCGTTATGGTACCCGATGCGTTGCAGAGTTCTTCTAGTGTTGTGAGGGGAGGTGATGTTGTCGGAGGGGTTTTCAGTGAGTGTAAAAAGTGGCTCAGTTGGCTGGCTCTCAAGAAGTCCAGCCGAAATGGCCCTGTGGTATTTGAGAGTTCTGTTATTGTGGGCCAACGACCATTGGTGCTAAAGTGGGAGGCCTGGTGTGTGCCCTCGTCTTTCAGTCTTTTAAATTCTGCGTCATGTAATCCTGGTGCAAATTCAGGGTTTCCCAAGATGGGGAAGAGGGGTGAGTTGGGGGATGATATGGGGGTCGTCGTGATGAGACGTGCGCAGACCTGTGTTGTGGTTCCTATTAGCGGGTGTCGCTTAATTTCCGCTGGCAGAGACGGGTAGCACCAGGGAGCTCTACTAAGTGGGGTTTCGCTTTGATGTTGCTCCAGTTGTGTCCAGAGCTTCGTCTCCTGGTGGCGGCACCAGTCTATAAGCCTGCCCAAGTGAACTGCCTGGTAGTATGTACGGATGTTTGGTAACGCGAGTCCCCCATGTTGTTTAGGTAGAACTAAAAGTTTATAAGAGAGTCGTGGTCTTTTTTTAGCCCATACAAAGTCTGTAAACATGGTTTGTACTTGTTTGAAGTAGAGTGTGGGAATGTGTATAGGTATCGCCTGCATGAGATAGAGGAATTTTGGGAGTATCATCATTTTGAGGATGTTGCAGCGACCTATCCATGAATGTAGACCGGTGTGCCATTTTTTAAGTAATATTTTGATTGTTTTCAAGAGTGGTGGGAAGTTCAGCTCATATAGCCGTGTGAGTGTGCGAGGGATGTAAGTACCTAAATATTTTAGGGCTGTCTGTGTCCATTTCAACTGGAAACTTGATTGTAGCTGTCTAAGTTGTGCTGGTTGTATTCCTACTCCCATCGCCTCAGATTTAGTAAAATTAATTTTTAGGTTGGAGAGGACTCCATAAATCTTAAATTCTCGTAAGAGGTTGGGGAGGGAGATTGAGGGGGTGGTGAGTGTGAACATGAGGTCGTCGGCGTACGCCGATACCTTGTGTTGCGTTTGGTGTACTTTCACTCCTGAGATATTGGGGTTTTGTCTTATGTGGCATAGGAATGGTTCCAGAGTGAGGGCGAATAGAAGGGGGGACAACGGACACCCCTGCCTTGTCCCGTTTGTGATCGGGAAAGGGTCTGAGAGCACTCCATTAGCCCTCACTCTGGCAGATGGTTTTTCATAGGTTGCGGCTATCCACTTTAGCATGTTGTCTCCCAGTCCTATATGGCGCAACGTGGCAAACATGAAGGCCCAACTAACCCGATCAAACGCTTTCTCAGCGTCCGTGCTTATAAAAACACTGGGCGTTTGGGTGCGGGTGACTTTATGTAGTAGATTCAAGACCTTGGTGGTATTGTCCCTTGCCTCTCTTGTGGGGACAAATCCCACCTGGTCTAAGTGTATTAGGAGGGGCAGGTGTGTCTGTATTCTAGTCGCTATTATTTTGGTGAATAGTTTGAGGTCCGAATTAAGTAGGGAGATAGGCCTATAGCTTCCGCAGTTGGTCAGGTCTTTGCCTTCTTTTGGGATAACAGATATTTGTGCTTGTAATGTGGTGGTGTGTAGTTTCCCTTCTTTAGTGAGGCCGTTAAGCACATTAACCAAGCGTCCTCCTAATACTGGTAGTAGTGTCTTGTAGTAGTGTGGCGTGAGTCCGTCCGGTCCTGGGGCTTTTCCAACTTTAGTGCTTTTCAGCGCAAGTTGTACCTCCGATAATGTGATAGGGGCTTCTAACAGATCTCGGGTGTCGGTGGAGAGGGTGGGCATACGGGAAGTAGTAATATAATCTGTTATGTGTTCTAATGATGGTGGCGTGTTGGACAGGTTGTAGAGCGATTCATAGTAGGATTTAAATTCCCGTGTTATATGTTGTGGTAAGGTTATCTTCTGTCCCGATGGCGAGCGTATGGAGGGTATGTACGACGCTGTTCTTTGGTCCCGTAATGACTGTGCTAGCAGTCTGCCGCATTTATTGCCCGACTCGTAAATCCTTTTACGTGTTATTTGTAATGCCGTCTTTGCTCTAAAATTTAACAGGTCAGTTACTTGTGTGCGTACTGCGTCCAGTTCGTTCCCTATCTGGTCAGTCGGGGTTTGCTTGTGTCTGATTTCTAGGGTGTGAAGTCTGCTGAGGAGAGAGGTCAATTGGGCTGTCCTTTGTTTTTTTAGTCTTGCCCCGTGTTTTATGAGTATTCCGCGAATCACCGCTTTGTGCGCTTCCCAGACTAGGCCTTCATCACTTTCTGAGTCGCTATTGGTTTGAAAATAGTTGGTTATTTCCCTTGTAACCTCAGCTAGTGTGTCTGGGTCTTTCAGAAGGCTTTCATTAAGCCTCCACGGTTAGATTTATGGCATTTTTATTATTTATTTTTTACTAGTAATGGCGTCGATCTGCAATTTTTAGCGGGACTGCAACATTTCGGCGGATGGATTGGACACTTTTGACACTTTTTCGGGACCAGTGACATTTATACAGTGATCAGAGCTAAAAATAGCCACTGATTACTGTATAAATGTCACTAGCAGGGAAGGGGTTAACACTAGGGGCGGTCAAGGGGTTAAGTGTTCCCTAGGGAGGCGTTTCTAATTGTGGGGGGAGTTTACTGACTAGTGGAGGAGAGAGATCGCTGTTCCTGATCACTAGGAACAGCAGACCTTTCTCTACTCCCCTGTCAGAAGGGGGATCTGTTTGTTTACATTGACAGATCCCCGTTCTGGCTCTCTGTGGAGCGATCGCAGGTGGCTGGCGGACACGCACATCAGCGCGCACGTGCACCCCTATCGCTCTTAAAGCGTCCGACGCACACCTACGCCGATTTGTACAGCCGTGCCAACCTGCCGCAGTATAATGATGGCAGCTGGTCGGCAAGCGGTTAAAAACCATACCATTCAATAAGGATATTCACCTAAAAACCTGCCATGAGAAAAATGCAGAGGCTGCTTTTCCTGACCATTGTAAAATGCTAGTCACCTGGCTTTCTCTGTCTTCAGAGTCTTCAGCAATAAAGTTAGATCTCCTGACTTGCTTACTTGTTCCAGCTCAAAATTTACAGAAGCCAAAGGATTAGTGCAACAACCAGACAACTAGGATTTTTTGGCAATGACCTGGGTAAATCTTTTACAAAAAAGTTTCCCCTTACAACAACCAGATATTTTCTGCAAATGCTAATATTTCTCAGTCTTCGAAACACCTGGCAATTAAAGGCCATGTCCATGGGACCTGTCTGTCTCTAGCAGTTACAAAGGCAATATTTAATTACACAGCTTCAAGTGTGAAAATGTGGCTGATGAAGCGATGAACGAACAGATAAGGACTGTTCGGCGGTTGCATTGATGAATAATTGAAACCGCTATTGCTGAACGGTTAGGAAAGAGATATGCCGGCTCAATGTGCGCTGCTGCAAATCTGCCTGTCGGGGGCAGTTAAGGGAGAAGCTTTTCAAGCTGAAAATTCCTGAAAGAGACTGCACAGAAGTAAAATGTAGTGTAACCCTTTATTTCTGAATATACTGTATGTAAGGGGATGTAAAGAGTTGAATAGAAGACTTACCCATGATTCACTAACGAATGAATCATCCACCTGATTTATAAAGCACATTTCGCTCACTTGCTGACACAAAAACACGTTTGCCAACATCAGTGACCTTATTCAAAATGTATTATTCTGATAATGTTTTGAAGCAGTGCAAAAAGATCTGAACAAGTTAATGGTGTGGGCAACTACATGGCAAATGAGGTTCAATGTAGAAAAATTTTAAATAATGCATTTGGGTGGCAAAAATATGAATGCAATCTATACATTGGGGGGAGAACCTCTGGGGGAATCTAGGATGGAAAAGGACCTGGGGGTCCTTGTAGATGATAGGCTCAGCAATGGCATGCAATACCAGGCTGCTGCTAACAAAGCAAACAGAATATTGGCATGCATTAAAAAGGGGATTAATTCCAGATATAAAAACGATAATTCTCCCACTCTACAAGACTCTGGTCCGGCCGCACCTAGAGTATGCTGTCCAGTTCTGGGCACCAGTCCTCAGGAAGGATGTACTGGAAATGGAGCGAGTACAAAGAAGGGCAACAAAGCTAACAAAGGGTCTGGAGGATATTAGTTACGAGGAAAGGTTGCGAGTACTGAACTTATTCTCTCTGGAGAAGAGACGCTTAAGAGGGGATATGATTTCAATTTACAAATACCGTACTGGTGACCCCACAATAGGGATAAAACTTTTTTGCGGAAGGGAGTTTAACAAGACTCGTGGCCACTCATTAAAATTAGAAGAAAAGAGGTTTAACCTTAAAGCCGTTCTGCACACACTAATTATTTTATTTTTTTTCTTCTCATGTTAAAAATATTATGAGTCTAACAATCAACTCACCAGTTATGTGTCCGTCCGGAATCCATGTCCATTTTTTCAGAAAATAATGCACTTTTAAAATAAAAAGAACAGCATTGTCATTTTGCTTGTGGGCATTTGAAGCCCACAAGCAGTCACATCCTTGTTCCCTTTCGTTGGTTCCCACACATGCACACGGGCAACAGCGCCGATCTGTGTAAACACTTCACGTCCTTAAAATCTTGCGAGATTTTGGGTCGGATGTCCGCAAATCTCGCAAGATTTCCGGTCGATGTCCCCAAATCTCGTGAGATTTCGGGTCGGCTGTCCGCACTGACTCCTGGGATGAATGACACCAGATCCCAGGAGACAGTGCAGCACTCAAAGGAAATGACGAGGATCCCCGCACAGACCCCGCAGGGAGAACAGCAAAGATGAAGCCAGCATTCAAGGTAGGCTTAAAAGGTGCAGAATTGAACCATCTATTCTGTCATCTAACATGCTAGAGAAGAGATAGAAAGTAAGATTATGGGATGGGTGCAGAACCGCTTTAAACTACCTAGAGGGTTCTTTACTGTAAGCGGCAAGGATGTGGAATTCCCTTCCACAGGCGGTGGTCTCATGGGGGGGCATCGATAGTTTCAAGAAACTATTAGATAAGCACCTGAATGACAAACAACATACAGGGATATACAAGGTAATACTGACATATAATCACACACATAGGTTGGTCTTTTTTCTTTTAACTATGCAAGTCGATTTTATTTTCCTTTCCATGTTTATCCCATTTTTAACTGATGTTTCATATCTTTATTAACTATTTATATTTAAAATCAGTTTTTGCTTAAAATCTTTAGTCATTAAACAGAATAGACCTAATGATCAGGCAGCAAGTAATGTAATATGCAGTTCACTAAACAGGTCTCAAATGTAGTACTGCCTGGCTGTATCCAGCTGATGCTTAACTGATGATGCTGTTTTCCTTCAGTTTCAATAACTACAGCCTGATCACTTACTCCTGCCTGCTATCATGGAGTATCTCTGGTCATAGAGAGGAGAAAGGTAATAGGACTGAAGCATGAATATTTGTGTCCTCCGGCCAACAACTAGGAGATTTGTTACCAGTGGTACATGCTGGGTAGGCATATAAATATTTGGGTTAACTTTGAGTAGATGGTCTTCCTCCCAGGCTTAGGTCTGGAGAGGAGTGCTGTCAGTGCGGATATCCTCCCATGCCATCTGCCTAGAGATCTGGAGCTGTCCTTGGAATGGACGAAACTCTACTCAGGCTGGAGTACCAGGGGAAAGAATCTCTGCCATAAGATGTACCCTGGATAGCTTTGAACAGCTGGAGCCAGAGCAATGGTAACTCGCTTATGGAATGGATAGAGCCCTCTGCTCACCAGCCAAAGTACTGCTAAGTTACAGAAATGCTGAACTTGGTTGAACTAAAGTGGAACTAAACTTTCCTATCATTTACAGCCAAGGAAGCTACCATCTTAGCCTCCATTTGATCTGCAGTCCTCATGGTGCTACACACGGGATCGGTTACGACACCAGCCATTTGATAGATTGACAGTTCGGTTGAGAGCACAAGCAACTATGACAGTTATCATCCACTGCATGCCTTGAATGTAGAGAATGACAGGTTTCCCTGGAGCCACACATCAAGTCAAAGCCTGCTGTGTAATAGTGAATCACAGTCTCAGCCTGGACCTCCACCAGGCCACACCACCAATGTGTTTCACTCTGCCCACCAGAGCTTACTCATAGTGATGCCTTGAATGTAACTATTATGTTATACAGTTGAATATTGTGATTTGCTTGTGAAGACTGGAGTTTGAGAATTTGTGCTCTGGGCTTTTAATGCTTTAAACCCTTTCTTCTTTCTGATAAAATGCTGCTAAATAAATTCAGCTTAGTTGACTGACGACCAATGTCTTTTATCCCCCACCATTCACCATAGACTCTGGGAGCCCAAGGTTAAATGCTATTCCGCCCTGTCTCTGGGAGTCCTTAATTGGCCTCTGGTGGTCAGGGGGGTGCTACAAATGTGTTACAACAGTCTCTGAATAGATTCATAAGGAGTTCTGTAGACACTTTTCAGAAGTGTGTCGGTGTGTGTGACAAATTCATGTTGGAAACATGTACATGATTTGACGCATGGATGCATCAGAATCAGCACAAATTACTTCAACATGACCTACAGTTTTCCTAACCCAGATATGGCAGTATTTCTTAAAGTGGAGGGCCACCCTGAAAAAGAAAACTTGAGAAAAATGTTAATAAAAATTTAAAATGAAAAAAAAAAAACAGAAATGGCTGTTGCTAGGCAGATCGTCCTAATCTGCCTCTTCTTGTTCCGCGGAGCTGTTCTGTCTTCTGCTCCTAGCGCCGTCTTCTAGTGAATGGGGCACGGTGTGTTATGGGAACTGTGTGTCCCACAACACATCGCGTTCCCCATTCACAAAGCGCCGCGCGACGACTCGCGCATGCGCAGTAGGAAACGGGCAGCGATCGCTGCCCGTTTCCCTTACTGAGGATGGCGGTGCTGGGACCGGAGCGTCAAGGGACATCTCGGCCTCCACGACCGACATCGCGGGCGCCCTGGGAGGGTAAGTGTACTTAATAAAAGTCAACAGCTACTTTTTTTTTAGCTACTGACTTTTAAAAAAAAATTTTTTTTTTGCTGAAACACCAATTTGTTGTAGCCAAAGAGACACATCATAAAAGTGTTGCAATTTAATGAATTTGTTGCAATTATCAGTAGAAATTATGGAACTGTCGCACACCTTTTATAAATTTGGCACAAAAGCACCATTTAAAGCCATAAAACGCAAAAACTGTTTTGTAAAGCCTTTATTAAAAAGAGTCCTAGAGAGTCTAACTGAGAATCACTACTTCAGTAAAACAGTACAAAAAAGTTTGTGCTTAGCCTCATAAACAGCATTCCTCTTATTGAAGTCCGGGATAGTACTGGTAACACAGGCACACAGCTGGAGGGAACCAAGGATGCAGGGCCAGTGGAACTGCAGTACACTTGTTACAATTGGGGAGGGGCTCCTTACAGTAGCTGGGTCTTCCATAAAAGTTGCATGCCATTAGATTCCAGCCTAGCTGCCTGTACCCTGGTTCTGACAGTGGAGAGCCTCTCCCCAGGCTACAGACCACTTGTCCAACTACCTCTCCCTCATTAGGTGTGGCCTCTCTGAGTTATTGAGGGTTGAGGGAGGGAAGCAAAGAAATTGATCTTCCCTGGGCATGTCCAAGAACCCATAGAGCTCTGGTAAAAGTAGTTAAAGAGGCATGTGTCTGTCTATGAGCATAGTAAGAAAATGGTCACTGTGCTACAGGTGAACCGGCGGGGACACCCGCACTATTAATCCTTCCCAGGAGAGGCATACCCTCATACCCCATTTGGGATTTTTTGGTTCTGGCTCTATAAATAAGCCCTCCAAAATGAGGAACGCATTGACAAGAAGGCATGGAGAAGCTCATGGATCCAACTCATTGATACCTTTACACAGTGTTTTTGTATACCTTACGGATTATATATACTAGATTTTTAGATCCATGCTTCCATGTCCATTCTTTTTGGTATCTGTTGTAACTTGTCAGTTAGTAGAGTGTCTTTGTCCATTCAATGTCATTTTAATCATTTTTGTAATAAAGATATTATATTTTATTAATTACCGCCTCATGATATGCCAAAAGTCTGCCTTGTTTTAAAAATGTTTTTTTTTCTAACTTAATCAATCCTTTCTATACAATTTTTGGATGTTGGCATAGTGGGGGTCTTCCCTTTCTATGTCACTGTGCTACAGTTGCATATAATCATTTAAAGTGTATGTTCAATCAAAACTTCTATCTTTAGTTTTAGATATAGTGATCATACTTACAGTACCCCTGTATGGTGTTAACTGATAGCCACTGCACCCTATCCTACTGACAACACCTTTACTATGCAACATACACAGAAATAAAAAGTATGTTTTTAGTAGAGATAGGAAATGCTAGGACCACAGTCATCCTTTTACTGCTTTATGTGTCCCAGTTGTGTCCCACTTTTTTTTTTTATGAAACTGTTGTCACCTTGAGGAAAATATCAATAACAGAGCTCTATATATCAATAAAAACCTGGCAGGGGTTCTGATCCTTCCTCACTCTATCCAAAATTAAAAAAAAAAATGGGCTGGACATACACTTTAATACAGGGTTGGGCTATGACAGATCACAAATGTAGGAGTGATGATGTGATGAAAACACATCTCTTTCAGAAAGGGGAGTTTCTGTTAATTGATCTTCCTATGTATGCCTGTGTCAGATCTAATTACTGTTTATCTCTCACCTGCAGAACACTAGACTGGGACCAAGGGATTGTGGGATATGCAGTTTATTTACAGGAAGTGTCAGTTCTTAGACTACAGACAGAGGTGATGCATTAAGCTGTGCAGTGTTACGCCGCATGTTTTAAACAAACAGAAATGTCTGGCATTGGAATGTGATGATTTACTTTATTATAGGCTGTGCAGACAGGGCAACAAATAACACAATGAAACTTCAAGCTCAATGCACATCTTATGCAGGTAAAAAAACACAAGATGCAGGTAGGAAGGATTATAATTTAAATGTTTCCCTCTTTAGCTGTCAGTACCTGGAACAGGTCACACTGACAGCACTGTGCAATATAGTCCCATTCGTTTTCAGAACCTCTCCCTTGCAGCATGATTTCTGCCTTGCAAGGGACTGTGGAATTGTAATGCAAAGGTAGATTTAAGGCAGTTGTACTAACAATATGTTAAACTATAGTTTTTTCCAATTAACACATATGTGGACTTATTTTTGTTTGCCCCGAATTCCCCTTTCAGCATCATGCTTCCTATACAGTATATTATTGGATTATTTTTCTGAACTTAACTGTGCCCTTTATGGATCTTCCCGTGGGAAAGTAAGGATACGATTCCTGGCATGAATGTGGCATTAGGTGGTCCCCATACAAATGTTTACAATATTCTTCCTGCTCTCACTGCTTCCGAGACGCAAACCTTCTCTGTTGCTGGGAAGTTTTACAAAAACCTGGAAGTCATCCCTCTGCAGCCGTTATGAAATATATAAACTTGTATTTAGCTGCTAGAAGACAGATGTTATAACAGGGGCACAACAGAACACGAAAGAGAATCTGCACAGATCTTTTGTCTCTGAAAACTTGTGAAGAAGAATGAGGGGTGTAGACGTTGGCTCTTACACATACCAGGGACTGTGGCCATGGAAGAAATCCAGGTATAGATACTATGTTTTAAAGTCCTAATACTTTGAGTGATGAATGGGTTTTAAGTCTAGTCTTAAAGATGGATATTTATGTAGGAGGAGATTGCAATAATGAAGGGAGCAAATAGGGATAAAAATCATAATTAATAAAATAGCAGCATGTACTTCAGTCTCATCATTTGAGAGGTTGCTGTTTGCTATTCTTACTTATTATTAACAATAAAGTTGTTTGCTGTTCCGGTCTTGCCTACAAATGTCCACAATTTTTAATAATTTTGCTTGAGGTTGAACAAAAAAAAAGTGATCAGACAGGCTGAAATTTGTGATCAATTCATTTGTAATATTTATGGTATACTGAACAAATCATTTATGGTTTTTCGATCTTTTGCAAAAAAAAAAATACAACTTTTTTAAAAATGATCATGACTTGATACATTCAAAAACTGTAATGCCGCATACACACGGTCGGAATTTCCGATGGAAACAGTCCGATGGGAGCTTTTCATCGGATTTTCCGATCGTGTGTATGCAATTCCAACACGCAAAATTCCGATGCATGTTCGGAAACAATTTGACGCATGCTCTGAAGCATTTAACTTCCCTTTTATAGTGCCGTTGAACGCGTTGTATGCCGCGGTGTTATTGACCGTTGGAATTTGGTGTGACCGTGTGTAGGCAAGACAGTTTGAGCGAAATTCTGTTGAAATTCTGACGGAAAAACCATCAGAGTGTGCATTAGAGTGCATTAGATTAAAAAAAAAATAGATGTATGCATGTGTAGTTTTACTTAAAGCGTTTGTTAACCCCAAAAAAAAAAAAAGGATCCTGCTTGTTTAAAGCATGTTATATATTTGCGCAGGGTCATTTGGCTCCTTCTATCACTTAAAAAACCTAGCTGATCCTGACAGTTTCTACCCTCCCCATGTAAACTGACCACAGTGTATCATGGCTGCTGACCCTGACACCATGGGCAGTTTACGTGCCTCCGTCTTCCGCAGCCCCACTGTCTGTTCCCAACGCGTTTCAGCCGTTAGGCTTTAGGCCTGTAGCTATGACTAAGGCCTAACGACTGAAACGAATTGGAGTTTTTGGCTATTTTCACCTGCATTTTAAAAATATAAATGCATTTTTAAGCCGATACAGTGGCACTTGCCTTTTCCCCATTGCTGGTTGCTTATGGAGGCTACGGAGACCTTTCCAGGCCGAGTCCCCTGTATTTGAAGTGGATGACTTCTATCAGGAAGTAGCAGTTCGGCCACACCTGTTGCAGAGAAAAGTAGGTACCGTATGTCAATGCATAAAGTGGCATTTAAAAACTCTTTTTTATTACAGAAAAAAATTGAATTATAGTAATATACAATTTTAAAGGGAACGTACACAAACAGATAGCTTTCGTCAAGCAAATTTTGCCTAAGAAGTACTGCTGGCAAGATAAGACGTGAATTTTGCTGAAATGTAAAGCATTTGTGAACAGACTTCAAAAGACTATTTTAATACAGTATAGGAAATGGAGTTACATATCACAATACACCTTTATTTCTCTTTAAAAAAAGTTTACTTTTTTTAAATTTTGTATTTGGCTGTCACATGATGTCACAGCCTCCTCAGTTACTTTTAGTAAGAGGCAAGCTTAATTATACACACATACATTTTAGAACTAGGCAATGAGAGTTCAAAGATACCACATCCCAATAAGTAAATAGTTTCATTTGACAGAAAGCAGGCAAGACTTTTAAAGGTAGTAAAATAATATCCAATAGGTTTATTAAAAGATAAATGTTTATTAAACAAAGTTTCTTTTAAAATGACAATAAATGTTCAAGAAAATCGCATATCATTTCAAATATCATGTACAACCACTTCTTACTCTACATGTTTCCCTCATAAGAGCTTCCTCGGGAGCTTTTGAAAGTGTTGCATGAAGTTTAAATACTACAAAAGAAACAACAATCATAAATAATTGTATTTAGAAATTGCCATGAGAAAATATCGCATAATCACATAACATGTCATAAATCATAAATATATACATTTAACACAATGTGATGATGAACTGAGGATGCATGCCTATCAGGTGGTTTTTATTCATAAAATATAGATTTCTAGTTCCTAGATTGGAGCCTGGATTAAAAGGAAGACCCAAGTGCAGCCATAGAGAGAGGGTGAATATTCTGAAAGGTTATATTCATATGCAAGTTTTCAACCTGACTTGGTCCTGATTACTCGGACCAAAGTTGAACAAAAAATAGTATTAAATTTGTAAAAGGCGAAGCAAGGTTTCCCTCAAACCTAGTTGATGGTCTAGAACCAATACGACCTTCTCTCCCCAGAAATATGGGGATAGAATATATTGCTAGGATACCCGACACAAAAAACACAGGAGATAGTATTCGCTGCACCTTGGCGGAGCCCAAAGATAGGCCTGCAGCACCCCTTCTGCCAAGTCTGTCTATCTGAGGAATCAGCCAGACAGAGTCCTGCAACAAAAAAGAAAAAACATTTCCTATTACCGGTAATAAAGGTTTCTATTGTATATAATTAGAAATAAATGGATTATTCCCCTCTTAAATGGGGGCCAATATCCAAGGGCCAGTTTAAAGGGAGCGATCGCAACCACAGAGGAGTAGATGACATTCTTTGACCATCTGTGGCTAGACAAAAAGTGCCCCCCCCATCCTGCATAAGCAGGCAGCTGGAAACCAAGGAAGCCAGAGCCTCCACAATAAGCGCAATCCATAGACATAAAGAGAAACAAATATACTTACACATGTCAAAAAAAGAGAGAGTCCCAAAGAGGCTTGCTAGGAGAAGGGGGAGAAAAGAGAGACACGACCAAGCAGTCTCTCGCATGCACAAGTTCCCTGTCAGTGTATGGCGGCAAACCACCACCATTTGTGCTCACTCCGTTCCGTTCCAGATCAACGAAGGGGATGGGCGAACAAAGGCTCCACTCTCCCCTCAGCATGACAGGCAAGAACAGGGATCTCCAAGTATGACAAGGAGAACAGACCACTGGCTCCCAGTGATAACGCTGTCACAAGGAGGATGGACAGGCTTCCAATCAGCGCCTAGGGGCCTGAGCAGAAGAAATGGTGATTGGTTAAACACCAATTGCTCCAATAATCAATCAATCATTGTAATATTATATTAATTTGTCGGCATCCAGAACTGCGGCATGCATAACCAGCTCCACATGTACATAGAAGCAAAGACACAGATAAACAGCACAGTGTTTTCCAAATAAAAACTACACATAAACAGATAGTCCATATTGATTTAGATATTGATTTAAATTTAATTGAAAAAAAAGCTTTATATTACGCCAGATGAAAGATGGGCAAAACATAGGAAGAAGAAGAACAATGTTTTCCTCCACAAATTCAGTTTGTTTGCCTGGATACGCTGAAACCAGGGAATAGGACAAGGGCGAAGAAGCCTTGTTGACACTTTATTCATAAAAATGGCTTGAAACTGAATGCATTGTTCGGTCCAGGCAGTTTGAGAGCTGCTAGATTATGAATCCATCGAGCCTCTCGCTGTAGTAACAACTTATCGTTGTAAAAAAAAAAGCATTTTGGACAGACTGAATGCACGGGAAAGGCCCATGTGGCGGCTAATGGGAGTTTCCATTTTGGATCTGGAGACTAATCTGACGTGGTCACGAATGCAATGAAAGAATGGTCTTTTTGTTTTACCCACGTAGTATGCACCACAGTCACACATCATAATATAGACCACCCCCAACGATTGACGATTGGCGAGGAATCGTGGTCTGAAGATACGTCAATCAGGCAATGCAATCTCATGGGCCCCATAAATGAACCTACAGAAATTGCATTTACCGCAGGGGAAGGTTCCCGTGCGTACATTTAGGCTTACCTTTCTAGGTTGATGGTGACTGTGAACCAGATTGTCTCTTAGAGACTTAGATCTTCTGAAGGTTATTTCTGGGTAAGTTTTTAAATATTTTGATACAGTTGGATCAGCAAGCAGTAGGTACCAATACTTTTGCATTAAACTAATTTGTTTTTGTTGCCCCAAGTAGCGGGTGATTAAGCTCATCTCACTCTGGGGTTTGGTAATTTTTTTGCCCATGAATGAGTTGTTCCTACCTTGATTTTTTGCTTGATTATAGGTCCTTTTGAGGCATTTATTGCTGAAGCCCCTTTCTAACAAGCGAGATTGTAGAGCCTTGGCCTCTTTTTTTAAATCTGCCTCTCTGCTACAATTTCGTTTTAACCGGGATAAGAACTATCTGCACGTAAAATGGAATTCCCTGCTGAAGGTTTTCGGAATAATGTGGAGCCCAGACTGCCATCAGAATTGATAAACAGCTGGACATCCAGAAATCTCAGCATTTGTTCGTGGTAATTGATGGTAAACTTTAAAATTAAAGTTGTTAACTTGTAGACTTTCAAAATATGTAACTCATTTTGGGTACCTGTCCATATCAGAAAAATGTTGTCAATAAAACTACGTCATATAAGCACCTTTGCAAAAGACTCCTGCATGTCCTCCCTATAAAAAAGGTCACGCTCCCACCCCTCAGGTACAGGTTGCCATACGATGGGGCACATTTTGTCCCCATCGCTACCCTCTGCACCTGAAGGTAGTGGGAGTGACCAAAGAGGAATACATTATAAGATAATATAAACCTCAACAAATCAAGAATAAATTGGTTATAGGGTCCTGTCGTTTGATCTCGCTCCCGAATGAAGTCCCCCTCTTATGAGCGAAACATGTAGAGCAGGGGCATTGCTAGGTCTACAAAAGATCTGGGGCGAGAGCCCATAGCAGCGTAGTAAAGAAAGTCATACGCTTGGGCGGGCAAACACATGTATATACAGTAATATACGTGTGTGTATATATCCCCAGAGAGCCCCCCCACTTACATCAGGGTCCCCAGAGAAGGTTGTTGTGCTAATTAACCCTGTGTTGATGTTTATGGTAATATAGTAATGTGTATTGAATAGTCAGTGAGCTAAGAGACGTACCCTGAATAGTTTTGTCTCTCAGTTAAACTAGTCTGGGTCAATGATTAGATAATTAGCACATGCTAATTAGGTTAGGTTTTAGTCATCCGGCTGTATATATTTGTGTGACATCTCAAATAAAAGTTATTCCTGATGTACTCCAAGACTGGTGTTGTCTGGTTCTTGGGGGTTCCTATAGCCAGATCCATTGGACTCATGTTCCAGGACTTAGGAAGCAGTACATAGACGGAAACACTCAAGTGGAGTGTAGGGACGTTCCGTCACATTGTTGGCAAGCAGTGGGATGGTTCCTGCAGTCTGGGACAGCCAAACCTTCACCTGGATCCAAGGTCCGGATAGCAGGAGAGGAGGAGAGGTACAGATACCAGCTGCCGTGGAAGAGGAATTCAGCAGGAGGTTGCGAGAGATGCAGCTACAGCACAGAGGACCAGTATCAGAGCAGGTCCTGTTGGGATGGTTTGATTCTATCCGGTGCGAACTCTGGAAGGAAGCGCTAGCCTTTGAGCGGCGTCACCAGGGAAAAGTTCTCCCCTCCAACCAGGAAAGGTACTGGTCGCAGTATGGATTGCGGGTGCTGTTTTTGGAAGAAAAAACGCACAAGGAGCAGACAGCTGAATTAAGCAGGCTGGTCTGGGCAGAGATGAAGCTGGATGAGAGTTACAGAGCCCTCCGGTTGCATGTATCCCAAGCATGTCCTTGGATAGCCGATGACAGCCCAACGGAAGGCTTAAGCTAAGGCGGCCTGGGACTGTTGTATGTGAAGCTGACAGGGGACTCTAACTTTGGGAGTGATTTGGAGTGGCGGTTGGACGAAATCATGGATTTCAGAAAAGGGCCACTGAACGTTTCGGAAGTGCACTGGGCACTGGAAGATATGGAGTTTCTGGCCGTTCAGGAATGGGAGCTGGAGATTGCCTACAGACGGCTGCTAGACTCTGCTCAGTGCCAGGGCTGGGCTCCCTTTGCCTGGGACTATAAGGAAATACCAGTGGACAACTCTGAAATCCTGGCTAAAGAGTCGGCAATGTGGCAGAATAACAGTGTGCTTTGCCAACCTGCCCCTGCAGCTATGGACGCGGAGGTCTTATGACGGATGCAGCAAGTGCTGACTGACCTTGATGATCCTGTTTCTGCATGGGATTATCTTGGATGGAGGAATGTGTCTGTCCAGCAGCATGCCAGACAATCGGCAGTGGAAAATCTGGAGATTGCCATCCCCAAAGCTGAAGTGCTGACAACAGGGCAGAGCTCTGCTAACCTCTGCTCAGCACTGATAGCATCTTCTGGGTTCCATGGACAGGAGATGGTGAACCTATATCCCCACACACCAGTTGCAGAGACTGGGGATTTGATAGACTTTTCTGCTGAGGAAAAACAACCTGATGAGCCTCCAGCAGAAGAGCTGATATTAGGGCCAAACTTCACTGTGTTCTGCCCAGCACCAACGGCAGTATCCGTGGAGTTACAAGGAACTGGGCTGGAGCTGAAGCGTTGGTCACCGGACAGAGGGTCCAAAACCTCTGCCCCACACCTGTGGCAGTTCCGGAGGCTCAGGGTGAGAAGATGGCAATTACTTGTATACCCCAGGGCGGTCGGCCCAGATCCCCAACAGCCTGATGGAGTTAGCACAGTCACCCTGTCTTCTCTCCAGAGGCTGAAAAGACTCCAGGGAGAAGGGCCAGTCCGGGCATCTCCCCAGTGGTGGATATGTTCTCTGAGAGAGGCAGAGGTTGGCTGGGTGAGGAATACTCTGTTTGGAACAATTTGTTTGGGGTACTGTGTGGATACCAGCATTAGAGGACTGGAACCACTGACTAACTTCAGAGTCAACCCGTCTGGGGCCTCCTCCTGTGTTAGTCTCCTGCCGAAAGGGGAGAAATGTGACAGACCTAGCCGGAACAGAGGCTGTTGGAGGGGACGGAATGCAAGCCTCTTGCCTTGCGATTATGGGCCCTGGCATTTGGGGGAACGGTGCTCTGTGAGCTGTATGCCTGGGGACCCCTGAGCTGGTGTTACTTGGATTCAGGTCCATGCCGCCCCCCCCCCCAAGACACACAGACTCTGGATATGTATATGCCATATCAGCAATAGACTGAATCATACTGTTGGGACACAAGCTGTCAGATGCTAATGTCATGAACTCCAGCCACCTGTCTGTTGTGTAAATGAGTCTAGTCTGGCTTGTAAGAATATTCCACACAATGTTGTTGTGCTAATTAACCCTGTGTTGATGTTTATGATAATATGGTAATGTGTATTGAATAGTCAGTGAGCTAAGAGACGTACCCTGAAAAGTTTTATCTCTCAGTTAACTAGTCTGGGTCAATGATTAGATAATTAGCTCATGCTAATTAGGTTAGGTTTTAGTCATCCGGCTGTATATCTTTGTGTGACATCTCAAATAAAAGTTATTCCTGATGTACTCCAAGACTGGTGTTGTCTGGTTCTTGGGGGTTCCTATAGCCAGATCCATTGGACTCATGTTCCAGGACTTAGGAAGCGGTATATAGACGGAAACACTCAAGTGGAGTGTAGGGACGTTCCGTCACATACACAATATTTGAAATGATATGCAATTTTCTTGAACACTTATTGTCATTTTAAAAGAAACTTTGTTTAATAAACATTTATCTTTTTAACAAACCTATTGGATATTATTTTGGTACCTTTAAAAGTCCCACCTGCTTTCTCTCAAATAAAATGAATTATACACACAGTGGAGAGGTTCCACTGGAGCTATCCTTGCCAAAACTCAAACTGGTTCTGGACCACAGGGGAAGTTACTTCTCTGGTGTGTGTAATGTAAGGCCGTCTGTCTGCCCGCTGTGTCAGTAACGTTGCCTGCTGTCTAAATTAAGACCACCCTCTGCCCACCTACTACTGTGATGTTTGTATTTACTGTGCAAAAAAAAATAAAAAATACACTATATTACCAAAAGTATTGGGACACCTGCCTTTACACGTACACAAACTTTAATGGCATCTCAGTCTTAGTCCGTGGGGTTAAATTTTGAGTTGGCCCACCCTTTGCAGCTATAACAGCTTCGACTCTTCTGAGAAGGCTGTCCACAAGGTTTAGGAGTGTGTCTATGGGAATGTTTGACCATTCTTCCAGAAGCGCATTTGTGAGGTCAGGCACTGATTTTGAACGAGAAGGCCTGGCTTTCAGTCTCCACACAAATTTATCCCAAAGGTGTTCTATCAGGTTGAGGTCAGGACTCTGTGCAGGCCAGTCAAATTCCTCCACCCCAAACTCGCTAATCCATGTCTTTATGGACCTGGCTTTGTCCACTGGTGCGCAGTGATGTTGGAACAGGAATGGGCCATCCCCAAATTGTTCCCACAAAGTTGGGAGCATGAAATTGTCCAAAATATCTTGGTATGCTGACGACTTAGGAGTTCCCTTCACTGAAACTAAGGGGACAAGCCCAATCCCTGAAAAACAACCCCACACCATAATCTCCCCTCCACCAAATGATTTGGACCAGTGCACAAAGCAAGGCCCATAAAGACATGGATGAGCGAGTTTGGGGTGTAGGAACTTGACTGACCTGCACCAGTCCTGACCTCAACACAATCCTTCAGAGCGCATGCGCTAGTGACATTTCAAGTAAATATCTCCTAAACGGTGCACATTTAGGAGATATTTACTGTACTTGTAGGTAAGCCTTACTATAGGCTTACCTATAGGTGAAAGTCAACCATGGGCGTTTACTCCTACTTTAAATCTTCACTCTATTTTACTTCAGCTAATTGCAGTACAGAGGATGTTTTTCCAGTCATTTGAAGTGTAAGAAGGCAATGGCTTTCTCAAGCTCTGTCTCTGCAAAGTGCTAACACTGACTGAGGGAACATGGAAAAAAAAAGGGACTAGATAGGAATGAACTAACTAGCACGGAACAGAAGGGGAGGACAGAGGGAGATACAAAAATGACATAGTAAACAAGTTGTAGTGATGCAAAACAGCTGCTAGATGTCAGCATACTACAAAACAATAATCATAACCTGATGCAGTACAATAAAACACAGAAAAATGACATGAAAGCAGGATAGAACAAGGGGCTTGTGCATCAGATTGGAGTGTGATGAGATTGTTTACAGCCAAACACAATCTGATCATTGCAGGTGACAAAACTCACGCTGCGTAGAAATACGGCATGGCAATGGAGCATTATAGAGTACAGACCAAAGCCGTGTAGGTTTATTTTAGTTTGCTTTTCTCTGTAGATGTAATTCCACTGTTTGGATCACCAGAGGCGAGTATAAATCTCTGCTTTTGTAGCGCAGTTTGTACCGCTGAACTTTTTAACCTTTAATGTAAATTTTCAAATGTCAACCCTTTTAGCTGTGGCGGTGATTCACCAGAGCCAGGCAAGCACGATTAGTCTTGGCCTTTGTGTGACATCTGTTTTTGTACGTTCTCCATGCTAGTGTACAGATGATTACAGCTTCTGAAGAGGGACAAACTCAGGGGTTTATCCTATCAGGCCGCAGCCGGTAAATGCTTTCTGAGAAACAAATTGTTACGACAAACCAGCCAACAGCGAAATGGCAATAGAGGCTGTTCTCTGTCCCTTTAAAGGCAAAAAGAAATGCCATTTAAAAGGTCAGTCAACCTGGTTTCATCTCGTAGGAGGAGTGGTGAGATATCTGCATCCGGGTTCTCAGCTCCACCCACCTTCTGTGACTGTTATTTCCAGTCTATCTAATAAATTTCCCATGCAGCAGGAGGAGTGAGACTCATTGAGCTGGAAATTTACTGGAGTGAGTGCATCGCTGAAGTCCCAAATCAATATAGGAAGCCAGAGGATTTCCCTTCACCTTGTCCTGAACTACTTGTAAGCTACAATTGCAGTTACCAATACTGCCTGGCCTAAGACCCAGCACTGGATTTATAAGGGGGCAAAAGGGGAAATTGCCCTGGCACCCCCTGACAGAAGGGGCCCTCCTCTATACAAAAATTGTATAAAAACAATATAAAAAAAAAAAAATATATATATATATATATATATATATATATATATATATATATATATATATATATAAAATCCTAAAAAATAAACAATAATAAATTGCATAATAAAAAACTGATTTGTTTAAATTAAATGTATCTTGGGAAGTAATATTTTGCCGGCCATCTGTAAAACTCCGGACTGGTATGTTGTATCGTTTTCCAAAAATGAATTTTGGTGGCTCAAGGAAACCACACGCAGAGCACTGTGTGTGTGGGCATGTGTGACCTCAGAATCATGTTGTGTCCTGCATTTTAACCACTTGCCGCCCGCCATATAGCAATATGACGTCGGCAAAGTGGTTGTGATATCCTGACTGGACCTCATATGATGTAGCCAGGATATTCGTTGTTGCGGTGTGTCAGTCTGACACACCGCAACGCAGACCTAAGTCTCTTTATCAGAGACTCGTTATGACTTTATCAGAGACTCTTTATCACGTGATCAGCTGTGTCCAATCACGGCTGATCACGATGTAAACAGGAAGAGCCGTTGATCGGCTTTTCCCCACTTGCGTCTGACAGACGCAAGTAGAGGAGAGCCGATCGGCTGCTCTCCTGACAGGGGGGGTTTGTGCTGATTGTTTATCAGCACAGTTCCCCCCTCGGATGCCTGCTCAGGACCACCAGGATGCCGCCAGGACCACCAGGGATGGCCACCCTAGACCACCAGGGAAATGGCAATCAGTGCCCAGGCAGCTGCCAATCAGTGCCATTGAAAAATGTCTGCCAGTGCCAGTGATGCCTATCAGTGAAATCCAGTGCCAGCCATCGGTGCTCATCAATGCCCATCAGTGCTGCCTTTCAGTGCCGCCTATCAGTGACCAGCAGTGCCGTCTATCAGTGCCACCCATAAGTAACCATCAGTGCAGCCTTTCAGTGCCCAGTGTCACCTATCAGTGCCCATCAGTGCCCAGGAGTGCCACCTATGAGTGCCCATCAGTGCTGCCTATCAATGCCCATCAGTAATTGGGAAGGGACATCATTTAATTTAATTTTAATTTTAATCAATTTTATATTCTAATATTTTATACATTTTAAATTATGAGATCTATTCTATTTAACTTATCCCACTACTTCTATTTTTAAATCTTTTATCCCGTGCGATCAGGTCGGGTTATTATAATTTTATTTTTATTGGTTATAACTATTATTAGTATTAACCATAGAGTTTATTTATTGTTCTAAATGGTACTCATTATTCAAGAATCCGGGTCACACATCGCCCTGATCATGTTGGTTCTAATGGATACTTTTCTTGCATGAAGTCTAGGTTAGCTTCCGGTCAGCTAACCGCAGCTCCAGACAAGTCCAAACATACATTCACTGGACTGTCAGCAAGGAATGTCCAGAAGAGAAGGGCATGTGATAGGAGGACATCCATTTTGTTCCACAGGTTACAAAATGGAGGTTATAAACCAACATGCCCTGGAACTGTCAGCAATGAAATACTAGGAGAAGAATAGTTTAAATCATCCATTCTTTCTATCTTTGACACACTGATTTGAGGATGGATATTTTGAGCTAACACAACAGGGCCACTAGAAAAAGGCCGCGGGGGTGTTGTTTCTGCATGTCCAACTTTCGGATCCTGTGCTGAGATATACCACTTAAACATATAGCTTTTAATACTTTAATATTCATTTATATAATTTTAAATAAAAACATGATGTAATAAAAGCTTTTTAATATATAATATTTTTTAATTAAATCTGTAGTGACATCAACACACAGATTGGGCTTATATATATAAATATATACCTGCACGGGCTAGATTTACATTACAATATGGATGAGACAAATAGATAGCGACATAAACGTATCTATCTAGCAAATGGTTGGTGAACTTTTATAGTGGCTAACCACACCAAATTAATCCAAAAGGGTCATATTCATCTTAGCTACAACAAGATGGCTACCGTACTACTTCCTGTTTGACCAGATAAAAGCAATGCTACTGCAGCCAATCCGGTTCCCCTGATGAAGTCACATGACGTAACATGTAGGGAGGGATCGGAAGCAGTGAACCGGAAGTGATGTGAGATCGGCGTTTGGACGCCATTTTAATGTTTGCCTACTTGAAAATTTTTATCTTGTAAGAGTCCAATTTTTATTTTTGTTTTTAAATAAAGTCCCCATGTTTTGATATACTTCACCATTGGAAGCATTTTTTTCCCCCCTTTTCCCCCGGTGATTATATTGGATCGGAGACTTGGCTATTGACCCACATTTAGACATATGCTGGCCTAACGGCGTGGAAAGGACAGTGGTCCCAACGCGAAGGCACATCCCTGTTTCCAGTGCGCGGTGAATAACCGCTGAAAGGGAGGAGAAGCGCTCGGATGGTAGAGAAGGGCTACAACGTTCCTTATCACACACGCTACCAAAGAGTATATGAGGTGAGAGGTTAGGGAAACTGTTTAAGGATTGCACCAACCTACCCTGCTGACAGTTGTGAAACACCTTACTCTTTGGATACCAGGTGGGAGGTTAGGGGAACCGTTTAAGGATTGTACCAACCTACCCTGCTGACAGTTGTGAAACACCTCGCTTTTTGGAAAAGCATTCAGCATATATATGTGTGGATGAATTCTAAATAGTTGTCTTTTAACCACTTATACTACTGATGCTATCAAGACTTATCTCCCAGTGATGTCAACAAGAGCTATCCCCCGATTTGAACTTTTTTAACTCCTTTATTCATCGGACTTTTTTAGTTATATTAGACTCACAGACCACCTTCTTTATTAACCAGTTTATTTGTGGTGTTTATTACGTGCTTATATTTATTTTTACCAATTATTGATCCTTTACTGGGTTTTATTAGATGTGATATTCTTACTGTGTGTTTTTATTTTATTTTTAGCGCTGAATCACTTTTACTATCAATGCCCATCAGTGCCACCTATAAGTTCTGCCTATTTTTTTTATTTATTTATTACAGGATTTATATAGCGCCAACAGTTTACGCAGCGCTTTACAATATAAAAAGGGAGACAATACAGTTATAATACAATAAAATACAAGAGGATTAAGAGGGCCCTGCTCAGAAGAGCTTACAATCTAATAAATCAGTGTCCATTGCCAGTGCCCATCAGTGCCACCTCATTGGTGCTGCCTTATCAGTGCCCATAAGTGCAGCTTATCAGTGCCCATCAGTGAAGGAGAAAACTTACTTATTTACAAAATTTTATAACAAAAACAATTAGTTTAGCAATAAATAAAAACCGCAGAGGTGATCAAATACCACCAAAAGAAAGCTCTATTTGTGGGAACAAAATTATAAAAATGTTTGGGTACAGTGTAGCATGACCGCGCAACTGTAATTTAAAAAGTGACAGCGTCGAAAGCTGAAAATTGGCCTCGGCAGGAAGGTGCGAAAGGGCTCTGTATTGAAGCGATTAAAAATGTGTGACTGTCATTGAGAATGTAAACCTACTTTGTGTATAAATGCCCCCCCCCCCCCCCCCCAAACCTGAAGTGCCCTGGGCCTCCCAAGGTCTAAATCTGGCTCTGCTAGGACCTTCCCAGCTTATGAATGGACAACAAAGGAGCAACAGTATACTAAAGAGGTCATCACTCTGCTCTCATCTCCTGTGAGGAAGCTTTCAGTTCAAGATATACAACTCTATGCCCTACAATAGAACATGATTGGTTCCTAGTGTAACTTTTCCTTTTACTTGTCTACGTTGTGCTGTGCTAAAGATTACAGGAGGATGAAAGCTACTTTTGCCAGCTCTTTGTAAAAACAAATTTTAATGAATTTATAGCTAGATTTTTTTTTAATATCAGCATAAAGTTAAAGCGGAGCTGCACCCGCACAAAAAATATTAAAAGCCAGCAGCTACAAATAATGCCGAGATAAACAGCATCTCCCTGTTCTGCCTAGCAACTAGTGACGCCGATCTCTGCTCCCTGTGATTTTAGCAGAGATCAGCATTCACTAGCTGACAGCCACGCCCCCCCACAGTAAGAAACACACCCCTAGGCATACTTAACCCCCTACACTGCCCCCTTGTGGTTAGCCCCTTCACTGCCAGTGTCATTTATACAGGAATCAATGCATTTAAATAGCATTGGATTGCTGTATAAATGACAATGGTCCCAAAAATGTGTCAAAAATGTCCGATGTGTCCGCCATAAAATCGCTGATCGCCGCCATTACTAATAAAAAAAAATATTAATAAAAATGCTTTAAAACTATCCCCTATATTGTAAACGCTATAACTTCTGCGCAAACCAATAAATAATCGCTCATTGCGATTTCTTTTACCAAAAATATGTAGAAGAATACGTATCAGCCTAAACTGAGGAAAAAAAAATGTTTTTTTTATATATTTTTGGGGGATATTTATTATAGCAAAAAATAATGCGTTTTTTTTCAAAATTGTCGCTCTTTTTTGTTTATAGCGCAAAAAATAAAAACAGCAGGGGCGATAAAATACCACCAAAAGAAAGCTCTATTTGTGGGAAAAAAAGGACATCAATTTTGTTTGGGAGCCACGTCGCACGACCGTGCAATTGTCAGTTAAAGCGACGCAGTGCCGAATCGCAAAAAGGGGCCTGGTCCTTTGGCTGCAAATTGGTCCGGTCTGAAAGTGGTTAAAGTGAATGTAAACCCAACATTTTTTTTTTTTGATGTCATAATGTAGAAAATAATATTTCCTTTCATTTGAGCCCAGTCTTGCCACACAGATTTACTCGAGGCCTGAGCAATCCTCTTTTATTGTTCAGTTAGAGAAATCTTGACAAAGTCTTGAAAACTTGTCTAAAACGCCCCCTTGCTGTGAGTGACAGGTGATTTACATATCACTAGCCTGAGACAGGTTATAATCAGATCACTGGATGTTCTACTCTTCCCTGCTCTGACTACATACATGTCCCCTAAATCACTTGTCTGTCTATAGTCTGCTGACTGTTCACTGCATCCCAGGATGAGAAACATCCAGTCAAAACACAGTAAAGCTGGGAGAGCTGGAGGGGAGGGGAGGGGGATGTGAATTGTGAACTTTTTATACAGGATGCGCCTGTCTCAGGCTAGTGCATGAGATATGTAAATCACCTGTCACTTTTTGGGTTTACATCCACTTTAATCCTATAGAAAACGTACGGAGGGAGATGAAACTTCGGGTTGCCAAGCAACAGCCAAGAATTACGGACCGCCCGCTGCAGTTGTACGTCGGCTGTTTGAAGTGGAATACCGTTGTTATGGCAGCAGCTAGCTGCCATAACCAGGGTATCCTCCTGAACAGCGGGCGGTCCGCTTTCAGAGAAAAGTCGTCTCACCGCAAGATCACTTTTATCGAGGGCGGGAGAGGACCCCCTCCTGCCATGCTCCGGTCGTCTCCGCCGCTTACTGGAGCCATCGGTAGCAGCGGAGATGATTCGATTCTATCCCCGCACAGGCTGGATGAGGGAAAGATGGCCTCCACACCATTGGATGGCGGAAGCGACCTCAAACGTTACTTCCGCTCAATGTTCTTAAAGGGAAATTGACATTTTATTGACACTTGACATTTAATTTTTTTTAAATTGCATTTTAGTGTAAATGTTAGATCTGATGTCTTTTTGACCCCAGATCTCACATGTCGGAGGTCCTGTCATGCTTTTTTTCTATTACAAGGGATGTTTACATTCCTTGTAATAAGAATAAAAGTGAGCCCAAATTTTTTTTTAACCGCTTCCCGACCGCCTCACGCCGATGTACGTCGGGAGAATGGCACGGCTAGGCAGAACCACGTACAGGTACGTGGCCCTTTAAGAGCCTAGTTGTGGGTCGCGTGCGCGCCGCTGGCGGCGCGTTTGGGAGCTCCGTGACCACGGCCGTGGGACCAGCGGACCGATCGCCGCTGGTGTCCCGCGATCGGGTCACAGAGCTGAAGAACGGGGAGAGGTCTGTGTAAACAAACCTCTCCCCGCGCTTCCTACTCTGCCTGTCATTGATCGGCTGTTCCCTGTCATTGGGAAAGCCGATCAATGACGTCAGACATCAGCCCCGCCCCCTAATGGTAAAAAAACACACACGTCACAGCCCATAACCCCTCCCCTCCCCCTAGTGGTTAACTCTTTCACTGCCACTGTCATTTATACAGGAATCAATGCATTTAAATAGCATTGATTGCTGTATAAATGACAATGGTCCCAAAAATGTGTCAAAAATGTCCGATGTGTCCGCCATAATGTCGCAGTCACAATAAAAAAATCGCTGATCGCCGCCATTACTAGTAAAAAAAAAAAAATATTAATAAAAATGCTATAAAACGATCCCCTATTTTGTAAACGCTATAACTTTTGCGCAAACCAATCAAAAATCGCTAATTGCGATTTTTTTTACCAAAAATATGTAGAAGAATACGTATCGGCCTAAACTGAGGAAAAAAAATTTTTTATATATTTTTTGGGGATATTTATTATAGCAAAAAGCAAAAAATATTTTTCAAAATTGTCGCTCAATTTTTGTTTATAGCGCATTGGTGGATCAAATACCACCAAAAGAAAGCTCTATTTGTGGGAAAAAAAGGACGCCAAATTTGTGTAGGAGCCACGTCGCACGATCGCGCAATTGTCAGTTAAAGCGACGCAGTGCCGAGTCGCAAAAAGGGGCCTGGTCCTTTGGCTGCCAATTGGTCCGGGGCTGAAGTGGTTAAAAGGAAAGTGTCAAAATAAAAAGTAAAATAAATAGGAAGAAAATAAAATAAAAAAATTGAAAGCGACCCATCCTGCCGAGCTCACGAGCTCAAGTCTTGCCCGCATATGAAAACGGTGTTCAAACCACATGTGAGGTATCGCCGTGATCATTAGAGAGTGAGAGCAATAATTCTAGCACTAGACCTCTTCTGTAACTTAAAACTGAAAATTTTTAAACGTTGCCTTTTTTTGAAGCGTGACACGTGACACATTATCTTTTACAATAAAAAAATTGGGTTGTCTTATTTTTTAATTCAAAAAAGTGTATTTTTTCCCCAAAAATTGCACTTGTCAGACCACTGCGCAAATACGGTGTGACAAAGTATTGCAATGACCGCCTTCTTATTCTCTAGAGCAGGGGTCTCCAAACTGTGACCCGGGGGCCGGATGCGGCCCTTTGCTTGCCTTTATCTGGCCCTTGGGGCACTGTTCCATCCACTGACACCAATGATAGGGCACTATTTCTCTCACTGATACCAATGATGGGGCACTATTCCTCCCACTGACACCAATGACTGGGCACTATTCCTTCCACTGACACCAATGATGGGGCACTATTCCTCCCACTGACACCAATGATGGGGCACTATTCCTTCCACTGACACCAATGATGGGGCACTATTCCTCCCACTGACACCAATGACTGGGCACTATTACTTCCACTGACACCAATGATGGGGCACTATTCCTTCCACTGACACCAATGATGGGGCACTATTCCTCACACTGAACGCAATGACGGGGCACTATTCCTCACACTGATACCAATGATGGGGTACTATTCCTCCCACTGACACCAACGATGGGGCACTATTCCTCCCACTGACACCAATGATGGGGCACTATTCCTCCCACTGACACCAACGATGGGGCACTATTCCTCCCACTGACCCCAATGATGGGGCACCTTTCCTCCCACTGACACCAATGATGGGGTACTATTCTTCCCACTGACAACAATGATGGGGCCCTTTTCCTCCCACTGATACCAATGATGGGGCACTATTCCTCCCACTGACACCAGCTATAGGGCGCTATTCTTCCCCCTAATACCAAAGATGCATTGTTTAATTCCACTAACACCAGGACAATTTCTACGCCCAATTGCCACAGTTCGGCCCCCGTAAAGTCCGGAGGACAGTAAACTGGCCCTTTGTTTAGAAAGTTTGGAGACCCCTGCTCTAGAGTGTCTGAAAAAAATATATAATTTTGGGGGTTCTAGGTAATTTTCTAACAAAAAAAATAATTTTAACTTGTCTGAAATATAGGCCCGATGCTTAAAGCGGAGGTTCACACAAAAATTGAACCTCCACTTTTCGGAACCCTCCCCCCCTCCAGTGTCACATTTGGCACCTTTCAGGGGGGGGAGGGGGGTGAAAATACTGCCTCTTCCCATCCCCTGCGCTGTCCGCTGGGACACATATGGGTCCCAGGAGATAGTGGGGACAAGTTATTACCGGGAAGTGAAGCCGCAATGCTTCACTTCCTGATTCCTTCACCGAGGATGGCAGTGGCAGCTGCCGAGAGTCGAGCGACTGATCGGCTTCGGCTGCCGACATCGCTGGACCCTGGGACAGGTAAGTGTCCATTTATTAAAAGTCAGCAGCTGCAGTATTTGTAGCTGCTGGCTTTTAGTATTTTCTTTTTTAGGTGGACCTCCGTTTGAAGTAGTTAAAGTTTTACTAAAGATACTAAAAATAACAAACATGTTTGGCCCCTTTCACACGAGGCGGATCCACTTCCACGGAGTTCGCCTCTGTCCACCAGCTCAGCGGGAGATCTCTCCGTTGATCTTCATTAAGCCGGCGGATGACAAGTCCCTCTCTGCTCACTGAGCGGGGAGGGGCTTGTTCAGCGCCGCTGGTCTCTATGGAGAGATTGGATGAAAACGGACAGCGTGTCCGTTTTAATCAGATCTCACCCGATCCGCCAGCGACGGATCCGGACGTAGGGCCATCCGTCTGCTTTTGGCGGATCGGACCGGGTCGGATGTCAGCGGACATGTCCACCCGCTGACATCCGTCGCTCCTTAGACCAGCATGGAGTGCCCGTTCAGGTCCGCCGTCAAAACTGACAGGCGGACCTGAACGGTCCGTCAGTGTGAAAGGGGCCTTATACTTACCTTCTCTGTGTAATTGTTTTGTACAGATGTATTTTTTATCTTAATGCATAGAATGCATTAAGATAAAAAAAACTTCTGCCTTTATAACCACTTTAAGGATTTGGATAAGATCTGTAGACAAGAGTCGACAAAAATCCCCCCTGAGATGTGTGCAAACCTGGTAACCAAGTACAAGAAACGTCTTACCTCTGTGCTTGCCAACAAGGGTTTCTCCACCAAGTAGACATGTGCAATTAGTTTCTTTTTTTTTCGTTATTTTCGTTCGTTCATTTTCGTACGAATGAACGAATGATTCGCTAAAAATTTTAACGAATAGTAACGAATCGTTCGAATCGAAAGAATCCGATTAACGAATCATTCGAATCGAACAAATCCGAAAAACAACGAAAATCCGAAAAAAAAAAAATTAGAAACAACGAATGTACGAATGAAGAAAATCTGAAAAACGAAAAACAGGGACAACGAAAATGAAAATGAACGAAAAAATTCGTACATTCGTAACTTTTTTTTTTTTTGTTGAATTGGTAATCTTCCGTGTCCCTTACAATGGTGCTGCTTAACGTGCTTCGAATAGATTATACGAAAAAATTCGTACATTCGCAACTTTTTTTTTCTTCGATTCGTAATTTTCCGTGTCTCTTACAATGGCGCTGCTTAACGTGCTTCGAATGGATTGAACGAAAAAATTCGTACATTCGTAACTTTTTTTTCCGATTCTTAATTTTCCGTGTCTCTTAAAATGTAATAATAGCATACACATTACATAAAATTATGAATTATGCTCCGATTACGAATCTACGAATGTTACGAATGTTACGAATAAATACGAATGCGTCCGAATTTCGAATAAACCAATAAACGAAAAAACGAATCAATGAAAAAATAACTCTTACGAATGTACGAATCGTTACGAATACGAACAACGATGACTTACGAATGTACGAATCGTTACGAATACGAACACCGACGACTTAGGAATTTACGAATCGTTACGAATCAACGGAAACGAAAAATACGAAACTAAAATAAACTAATTTTTTTCGGAAACGAAAAAAACTAAACGAAAATAAACAATTTTTTTTGTTGTGCACATGTCTACCACCAAGTAACAAGTCATGTTTTGCTTGAGGATCAAATACCTATTTTACTCACTGAACTGCAACTTAATTTATAACATTTGTATCGTGTTTTTTCTGGATTTTTGGTTGATATTCTGTCTCTATCATTTATTTTTTTGTTTACAAACTATTTTATTGAGTGCAAAAGGTGGTACAAAAAGAGTACAAAAATATGCTGAAACTTGACAGTAATCATATGTTTTACATATGTAACAATGTAAAGGTACAAGTAATAAGGTAGGAATTCTTAACAATGGTACAATAGTTTTGAATATGGTCTATAGTACATTATAAAGGATAGATTGATGATTTATGTGTAGACATTCTCAGGTTGGATTGAAGAAGGATATGGAATGTTTAAACCAAGGATCCCATTTTTTATTGTATAAATGTGAAGTGTTCTGAATGGTATGAAATATTTTTTCCATGAGATTGACGTTGTTTATTCTAGTTTTTAAATGTTCTAAAGGAATGGATTGGGATTTCCAATGATATGCAATTAACCAGTGAATTGCAACACAGATTGTATGTATTAATCTGGTATTGTGTGTTGAGAGACCAGTAACAGGTGCGAATAAGAGACAGCTGTGTGGGGTTAGGACAGTGTTGTTATCTGAGATTATAGAGGCAAATCTTTCTAGCTGTTTCCATATATGTGTAGTCTTATTACAGTCCCAGAAAATATGAATGTATGATCCAGGGGAATCACATCCTCTGAAGCATGTTTGTGGTGTTGTGGGGAATATGGAGTGTAGTTTGACTGGGGTATAGTACCATCTGGTGAATAGTTTCAGTGCTGTCTCCTTAACTGTGATAGATCTAGTGCATTTATGCAAGTTGTTAATGCATGTATCCCAGTTTTGGACAGAGAAAGAGATGTTTAATTCTTGTTCCCATTTGAGCATGTATGGTAGTTTGTTTGTTTCTGTGTTGTTAATTATGTTCGAATAAATCTCTGATAAAAGGCCAGGTTTTCTTGGGGACTTTATACATATGTTTTCGAAAAATGAGGGAGGCGGAGAGTTTGTTGTTTGAAAGTATGTGTTAAAAAAATGTCTGATCTGCAGGAATTTATGAAACTCAGTGTTAGGAATTTGGTGTTTGCTCTTTAGAGAAGAGAATGAGGTAAAATTATTGTTATCTATGAAATTTGTAAGGGATGTCAGGTTATTATTAATCCACCATGAAAAGTCAGCTAGGTCGTTAAAATTATAGGAAAATTTTGGGTCACCTATGAAGGAGGCGTGTGGGGGAGAATTAGATATAAGGTTGAATTTTTTACTATATAGTTTCCATAGATGATACGATTGTGAGACTATTTTATTGAGGGCTTCGATGGTGTGGTTTGCGATCTTGTTTCCCCATAATAAGCCTGAGATGGAATAGGGTTTGATGGAATCTCTTTCGAATCTAACCCATGGAATTTTGGGATTGGGAATATGCCATTGTGCAATTTGAGACCATCTAGCTGATAGGTAGTATAGCCAAAAATCTGGGAGGCCGAGACCTCCGCATCTTTGTGGATTGAATAATACCGTTTTTGGTAGGCGTGGGTGAGAGTCTAGCCATATGAATTTATTGATATCTGATTGGAATTTGGTGATCATTATTTTATTTAGTCTAATTGGGAGTGCCCTAAAGAGGTATAATATTTTGGGTAAGATGGTCATTTTAATTGCTGTGATTCTGCCTAAGAATGATATTTTGAAGGATTTCCACATTTTAAGTGTCGATCTTAATTTTTGCATTAGGGGAATATAGTTTTTGGAGGAAAGTTCATTTATATTGGGGGTAAGGAAGATACCTAAATATGAGAGTGATTCAAATGACCAGGAGAAACTAAAGGAGGCGCGTAGGGATTCTAATTGGGGTGGCGGGATGTTAATTGGTAAACCAATAGATTTGGAGACATTTACTGTAAGGCCTGATAAAGAGGCAAAAATATTAAGGGTTTGTAAGAGGTTCGGTAGGGCAATATTTGGTTGTGTAAGAAAGAGGATCATGTCATCCGCGTACATACTGAGTTTATATGTGGCAGTGTTTGTTGAATAGCCTTTAATATCTGGGTTTAGAAGGATTGCTGTTGCTAGAGGTTCAATTGCGAGGGCGAAGAGTAGTGGGGAAAGAGGGCAGCCTTGTCTTGTGCCTCTGCCTATTCTGAAAAAGTCAGAATTACAGCCTGGTAATCTTATTCTGGTGGAGGGGTTATGATAGAGAGCATGAAATGCATGGGTAAATTCTCCCTTAAAGCCATATTTATTTAGTATTATGTCTCTGTCTCTATCATTTAAAATACACCTATGATAACAATACAGTAATTGGCCCTTCATTTCTTTTGTAAACTTACAAAATTTGCAGGGGATCAAATAATTATTCTCCTCACTGTAGTGAGTTTCACATCAAAATGACTTATAGTAACAGCCACAATGAAGGTGGAAACTGTCTATCACCAAGTTACCAACACTTGTAATGTCCATGACCAGCGGGAGATGAATGTGTACATTATACAATATATGCCTACTATCCATTTAGAGGAAATTCCAATCTCTGCATTCTTTGGTGTGTCTTTCCTTTACAAAGCGCTTTATTAAAGTTTTCACAGAGCAGTAAAGTGCCATCTGCAAGCAATTCTCTGTCCACACCATTCATTTATAAAGAAGAATGGAAAGTGTCTTGTGTTATGACATCCGGTAGCGCCAACATACTTGGTATAGGAAATGGGCACAATTCAATAAAAAGGCAGTTTTTTTTATGGTCCAATTAGAATGGCGGTACGCTGTGTTCCTCATTAGCGTGTCAGCTGAGTGTTTCATACAAGCAGCACAAAGCGTTTTAAAAACCCCCATAGTGCTTTTTATTGTTAAAAAAAAAAAAACATAATTGTTTTCCCCAGTAGCCATTGCTGGGGTTACCATGGAAACGCTGCCTGTGCCACAATCCTGGGTAACATTCGTTTTGACTACCTGAACGTAAGGCAGTTATTTAATTATTCCAGTGCTGTTCCAATCACACAGTCACTTAAGATTTGGCCTGAAAGCAAAACCTAATTTTGGGGGATTTCCTTTCAGCTTCTGATCAAGAGAAAAAAATCTTTTTAAATAACCTACAGCGAATGGACAGATCCTTCAGTGCCTAGCAATGTTCCAGCATTCTGCTTTATACAGACGTTTGCTGAAACTCCAAATATGAATTCTAAGACTAGATTAGCAGTCGATGAGATTATTAACAGCCAGTTTGATCAATAGAACATTCAAAGGAAATGTCCAAAATGATACCATTTATAGCATGAATGTTAACTAGGTGGAGAAATGACACGACTGTAAGCTAAGCCACCATAAAAACCACTGTTTTATTGGTTCAGAGGAGGACAACATTTGGTAATTGTGATCAGTTTATCTAATGGGGGGCCAACTAATCCTGGTCCTGCAAAGACAACTGAAATATCACCTGTTTTACCACCCCTCAGCTACCCACCCGAACTGTAACAATACAGTCCGACAGGCTTGTAAACATGCCGTAGTGGCAGTGCTTTACTTCACAGCCGTGGCATTTTTAACTTTAACTCTAACAGGGTGGCACTGCTGTCAAACTCAGCTATTGAGCTCAACAAGTGGCTGCACAGCAACAGAGAGGCAACCGCTCAGCTCGCAGTTGTAGCGTGGTCATTCATTAAAGTGTAGCATACTCCTAGGTAGGTGCTAGAAGAGAGTATAGTTTTTGATCTTTCTGCTTACCAGGAAGATGGTCAGATAAAACTTGAGTGCCCTCTGCCTACCAGGGAGCAGGATCTATTGGTTAGGTCAGCTCATTGTACTCAGGTGAAGCTTGGCTTGTTTTGACTGTCCCTCACTGGTCCAATAGGGAGGCATATTGGACAGTGGGAAAGGACCTGACAAGTGAGTTCACAGGCTTTATTACAGCCCTGGTAATTGGCCAAGGAAAAGTGCTGCATTGCATGTTGGGATACTGTATATAAATCCAGAGTACATGTGCTCAGAGTAAGTTGAGCCGGGAACAGTGTCCAGGGGGAGGGGGCGGCTGCTCTCTCCTCCATGGAGGCAGTCGTGTGGCCCTGGGTGGTCGACCCAGGGGCCTAGAGAGAGAGAGAGAGAGAGAGAGAAGCTGAACCCAGAGGTCCTGCAGAGCTGACTGGAAGGGAGACACCAGGAAGGATCTGACTCTGCCTACTGTGAGTACAGATCTGTCTCTTTGGGGCCTGTCGAGTGCGGCCTGACCCCTTCAGCTAGAAGAGTCAGTGGATGGGTGTCAGTAAATGGGATGCTATAGAGTGTGCACACTCGCACCACCATCTCCCAGACCAGGGAGACCCATGTGTCCGAGGTGCAATGTATGCAGGTTATGAAGGCCGAGTCACGGCCACATGGTTTATCAGTGACAGCTGCAGCAACTGACAGTCCAGTTCTTAAAGTTGCAGAGGGGCTTCAATGGATCTGAAAGTGGAAGTCTTCCAGTTCACCCAGTGAGGAGGAGACAGGGATCGTTCATGTGGGGTCGCCTCGGTTTGAGCACTGATTTGGGTCCCTGAAGAGGAAATCAGTGATTGGGGATCAGAGGCTGAGACTGAGTGGGATTGCGGGCCCGGGGGAAGAAGAAGTTCCCCAAGTCCCCCAAGTCCCAGTGCTCTCAGTGAGCAGACAGAGGCGGCAGTCTTTTGCATGAGGTGTGCGAGGAATCTAGGGTTCTGCGAGGCCACAAGGGTCCCAGACCTATCCCCACCTGCACCTATGCTCGGGCTCAAGCACAGAATGATGGCTATGAAAAACTGATCACCAAAGTGGAGACCCCTGTATGACCAACCTGGGAGAGGTGATAGGCAGAAGCTCCCCAGTTTCTCCTGTTTTCAATAGCTTATTCAGAGAAAGGTGGCCATGGAATAGGGATACGACTATTCATATGCCCGAGGAGACTGAGAGTAAGAGGGATGCCTGTTGTGATGAAGCTGTTTTGGGACTTCCTATATGTCCCCAAGCCACACCGGAACTCGTCCAGGTCACCACTGTGGGACACCTTCTTCTCCATCAAAGAGATTTGGAATCTAGGGCGGTTGATACGCATTGACTGAGTAGAGATCAATCGCCCAGATGGGAGAGGCCAGGCTTGGTCTCTCAGCATCGTAAGTCCAGAAGGCAAGATAGCCGACTTCTGGCTGTTAGATGCAAGCAGTCAGATGCCTACAGGCGCATGATTACTTGCACACCCTCCCCGGTAATGGGCGTCCCCTTTCCCCAAGCATACGCCCCCCGCCATGTATCCCTGGCATAGCTGGCACTACCGGGGAGTGGGAAGGGAGCTGAGCAGACATGCGTTTGCTCTCCTCCTCTTCTTGTTGCTGACCCGGAAGCGTCCACCTATCATTGTGCCTGGCCAGCATTGCCAGGAAAGTCTCTAATCAGTCAGTTTAATCTGCATTAGATTCAGTGGAGCACAGGGGAGACATCCAAGGTCTTTTAGACTCTGGATGTCTCAATAAGAAGAATCTGTCACCAAAAAATCATCACATGGAGGACATGTGATGAAAAAAAAAAAAGTTTAATAAAAAAACGTTTAAACTTTTTTAAAACGAAATTCCACCCAAAAATGAAACCTCCGCTTTATGGGAAGGTGACCCCATGACATCTCTAGGGCATCTGCTTTCAGAAATTATATAATGTTTTGGGGGTTTGTGCAATCTTCAGGCTTAAAATGATTTTTTAAACGTGTGCAAAAAAACCCCACAAAAATTGTTTCTAAAATGATAATAAGGAGATACTTAGATCTAGTAAGTTAAAGCAGCTGTCCTTTTAGGGAAGCTCCAATTCTTCCCCCATCTATCCAAAAAAAAAAAAGGTTTTGGTCGAAGCTGAGGGTTTCAAATGGTAAAATGTGTTTTTATTGCATCTATTATAATATAAGTACCTGAATATGTTTTGATAGCAGCCTTCTGTAATCCCCTACACTGCAACACCCAGACTGGTAAAGGGAGGTGTAGTTCTAAGAATTTTTTTTATTTTTATTGTTTTACTTAACCATTATAATATATATATATAACCATTTTTATACCAGGCACTTTCCCCCCTTCCTGCCCAGGACAACTTTTAGCTTTCAGCGCTGTCGCCTTTGAATGACAATTGCGCGGTCACGCAACACTGTACCCAAACTACATTTTTATAATTTTCTTCCCAAAAATAGAGCTTTCTTTTGGTGGTATTTGATCCCCTCTGCGGTTTTTAATTTTTGCGCTATAAATGAAAAAAGGCCGACAATTTAAATAAAAAAAAAAACTGATGGCCACTGATAGGCGGCATTGATGGGCACAGATAGGCGGCACTGGATAGGCAGCACTGTTGAGGAGCTACTGACAGGCATTACTGATGGGGCACTTATTGGCACTTTTTTGGGCACTGATCGGTACTGTTTTGGGCACTGACAGGCGTGGCAGGTGTTTAGCACTGATTGGCAGTTGATGGGCACCTTTTGATGGGGCTGTGCTGATAATCAATGTGCTAATTATAAGCACAGACCCCCCCTCTGACAGGGAGAGCCGCTGATTGGCTCTCCCTGTCAGCATGAACCGAGGAAAGCCGTTTACCGGGACTTCCTGGTTCACGCAATGATCAGCTGTGATTGGTCACAGCTGATCACGTGGTAACAAGCCTCTGTCAGAGGATTCATACCATGATCGGAGTTGCAGTTCGTCAGACTGACACAGAGCACCTCCGATCGCCGCGCTAGGCACGTCATATGACGTCCGGTCAGGATATCAAAACCAGTTTGCCACCGTCATTCTGCTATATGGCGGGTGGCAAATGGTTAAGCATCATTAAAATTACTGCTTTAAATTAAATTACATTACATTAAATTACCTTTAAAAACAATCTTTAAAAAAAAAATTTGCATTGATACATGTCCCCCAGGGCAGTATCCGGGCCCCCATACCATTTTTATGGCCATTAACTTGCATATAAGGCTTCAAAATGGAGACTTTAAATTTTTCCTGGTCGGTTCCCATAGACATCAATAGGTTTTGGAGTTTTGGTCCAAACTTTTGCCATTCTGGGGGGTGTTCGGCCCATTTCTACTCAGCATTAAGTTTGCTCACAGGTGGGTAAGAAGGTTTTTATTGCAGAAGAGACAAGGCCTAATTCACATCACAGTGTTATCACACCAGGATACGTATAATTATTTTTAAAAAGTGACATTTACAATTTCTTGAAATTTACAGCTGCAAAGTTAAAACTAGAGAGAGCCCTATCCGTGTGTTCAAACTTTGTGAGTTAAACCTAAATTATGTCTGCCCAATTGCAGTTTTTTAGACCTTTGTGAAAGTTCTACTTTAGGGACCAAATATAAATCAGAACTAGACCCATTCATTAAAATGCTTCCCAAAATAGATACATTAGGGCATGCCCTGAATGATAACAGTCACTGTTGCTTGTGCTCTCAACTGACAAATGTCTTGTGTCCTAACTAATCATAATGACAGCAACATGGCAACTGAAGATTAAAACAAAGGCTAAGATGCAAGCTTCCTTGGACGTAAAGGATAGGAGGGTTTAGTTCCATTTAAGGCCCCTTTCACACATGCGGACCGTATGTCCGTTTTTCATCCATACGTTTTTGGATGAAAAACGGACATACATGCATGCCTATGGGATAGCGGGTGTCAGCGGATGATCCGCTGACACCCGCTATGATCCGCCTCCGCTATTGTCTGATTCTGCAGACGGAGGAAAACCCTATTTTTCCATCTGTCTGCAGAGCGGATCGGATGAACGCGGACAGACGGTCCGTGTTCATCCGATCCCCCATAGGGGAGAGCGTAGATCTGACAGGGCGGTCCCTGCACACTGTGCAGGGACCGCCCTGTCATCAGCCGGCTCAGCGGGGATCAGCTGAGCGAAGTGGATATTCACGGGGCGGATCAATACGGATCCGTCCCGTGTGAAAGGGGCCTTAAGGATTTTATTGGGTGCTAGAAAGTCTTCCATTTGACCCATTCAGGGTTCACCTCCGACCCACCTATGCTCACCTTGCCAGCTCTTCCTGTCCTCTTCTATTCCTTTCTCCATGGCAGCTACAGCAAAATATTTTGTGTAAGCTCTGTGTTCCCCCATATCCATAAGCAAAGGGTACTTTTGCAGCAGCGGAATGCTGTATGGGTTGGTATGGTTTTTTTTACGGAAACCCTGTCACTTTGCCCTAAGTAGGACAAAGTATCTTTACTGTTTAGCATGGAAAGAATAAAGTTTAATATTTACTACGGTAAGCATTATCAAAAGACCAGTTCACTTGGAATTCTAGACAAACAGCTAATGACACAGGTGGCTTACATAAAAATCTTCTTATGTGCCAGAAGATGTATAAATTCTGTTCAGTCTTGTGATGTACACATCTTTGTATGACCAGGAAAATACTCTACATGCCAGCATTGCAGGGCACATCTTCACCCCAGGAGTTGGACAGTGGATGCTTCTGTCAGAATCTTTCTAGTCAGGCCTTTTTCTCCTTTAAGCACTAAAACAACTTGCTTTATTCAGTTAGAAATGTATTGTTTGTGACAGAGACAAAATACACATAGAAAACGATTGCATTGTTCAATGTAAGAACCCCTGACATGAAGAGGTGTTTTATGTCTATGACCACCTGGTGGCGCTGCTGGCTTAAAAGGCTACAAGAAAGTCCAGAATATAGATCTATCTATATAGATATATCTGTATATATTCATTTTTTTGTAAAGCTCCGGTATTTCAATGCAAATTTGTCATCATTTGAGGTTTATCACTACTCTCCAGGATTTTGCCATTATTGGAAAGCCTTTTTGACCCTTTGTTGACTCAGGGGTCCTACTGTTGAGGTGCGCGCCATAGATGGGTAGATTTACTAAAGCTGGTGCACTCAGAATCTGGTGCAGCTGTGCATGGTAGCCAATCAGCTTCTAACATCAGCTTGTTCAATTAAAGTGGTGTCCCCCCCCCCCCCCCAAAAGAAGATGATTAAAAATCATAAAAAATAAAAAATAAAAACATTTGGAAAAAATAAAAATTTAACTCACCTCTAAATGCCTGTTGCTAGGGGGTCCCTCGTAGTCTGCCTCCTTCAGTGCCCGGGCTAAGGGACATCACTTCCCCTCGGCGCAGGAAGTGCTCAGCTCTGCCCCCTCCCTCCTGTCAGTCATCTGGAAGACGTGACAGGTCCCAGATGACTGCACGGCCAATCACGGCACGCAGAGCCGCTCGTTCATTCGCAGTGGGTGCCCGGCTGTGAAACCACAGCCGGGTGCCCACAGTTGCAATGCCGGCGCTGCTGAGCGGAGGGGGGCGACCAACGGAGCTTCGACCCCCCGCATCGCTGGACCCTGGAACAGGTAAGTGTCCGATTATTTTTTTTCTAATGGATACTCCTCTTTAATCTTTGACAATAAAACCTGGAAGCTGATTGGTTTCTATGTGGAGTTGCACCAGATTTTGCACTCTTTGGTTTTAGTAAATAACCCCCAGAGAGTCTTATGGTGGAGGATACACTTTTGGCACAGAATTTCAGCCTTCATTGATGAACATTGTCACTTTATTTGGAATCCTTATTTCATCTTTTTATGAACTTCTTATGAACCTTTTTATTATTTTTTTTCCAATGAATATATCCTTGATGTATTGATTTTATCGGATGAGGAGATGAACCCTTTGTGATATTTAGCGCTGCACTATTCTTTGTACTTTAATTACTTGGGATCTTTTTGTAAATTTGCCTGGAGTGTTCAGCAGCTGTTACATTTTATTTATATTATTATTTTGCGCTGGTATAAATTTTAGTCTATCAATTTTTATAAAAGACTAAGGACTAAGACTTAAATAACAAATGATTATTAGAGTTAAAATAATAATATATTTTTTATTTTGCAGTATTTAACGAGTGCTTTTGTACATTTTACAGCAGATAGGCTGCAGTGGGAACTGAAACATTTAGCAGTGGTAAATGTGACAGTTTAGCTCAGAGCTGCTAGTTGTTAAGGAGCAGGCACCCGCCTGGACTCATCCCCAGTCATTGACGTCACTGGGTGTCCCACCTTCCCGTGATGTCATTGACTCCGCCCATATAATTGACCTAAGAGGCGGTAAAATCGGCGCGCCAGTCGGTGAGAGCCAAGTATCAGAAGCAGCTCAGCTATTTTTTTCCTATTTTTCATGCTGGCAACGTTCATCATGATTATTGAGGGATCTACATCGGGGGGGGGGGGGGGGGGGGGGGGGGGGGGGGGGGGGACATTTTTTTATTAAGGGCTTGTCAAAAACTGTCTGCTGTTTTTATTTACACTAGTCTTTTTTGAAAAGTAGGGGTACTATGTACCTCATTCATATTGGGGGGGTTTGGGGGCCCCTTGTTAAAGGGGGCTTCCATATTACGATAAGGTACCAGTTACCCCCCACACCTACAACCAGTGGGCCAGGGTTGTGAGGAAGAGGCCCTCATCCTCATCAACATGGGGACAAGGTGCTTTTCCTGGAAAAGGTCCCCCCAAAGCATCCCCTAATGTTGAGGGCATGTGGCCTTGTATGGTTCAGGGGAGGGGGGGCTGCATCCCCCCCCTGCCCTTTCGGGCTCAGATAAGGGTCTTGTATGGAATTTGGGGGGGATCTCAAGCCAATTGTTTTTATTTTTTTTGGTGTGAGGTTCACCCCAAAATACATACCAGACCTGAAGGACCTGGCAATGATTGGGGGGGGGGGGCACTGTTTATTTTTTTTAAATTTTTGGCTGTTTTATTAACATTCTGCAGACAGCACTGGTTAATAAGGATGTGGCGGGTGCCAGCTCCTTAACAACCAGCTGTTCCCTGGTTGTTAAGGACGCTGATGGTTGCCAGTACCTTAACTACTTCCCACCCGGCCACTGTATATATACGGCTGGGTGGGAGCCGTCTACTTCTGATCGGACGTTCCTGAACGTCCATCAGAAGTAGAGGGATCGCGTGCGCGCGTGCCCGCGCAGCGGCACGATCCCGATGCGCTCGTGTCACCCGGACATGTCGCATCTCGGATCGGCAGGAGGGCTCTGTGATTGGCCCTCCTGATCACATGACGGCCGTGTCCAATCACAGCCGTCATGTGATGTAAGCAAACAGCCGGTTGCTAGGCAATCGGCTCTCCTCACAGGGAAGTCGTCGGCGAGGAGAAGAGAGCGGATCAATGCAGCCGGCTGGTGATCAGTGAGTATTAGCTGTTTTTTACAGCTTTTTACTCACTGATCACCAGTCTAGTGTAAACACACACACACACCACACATGTCCCCACACATGTCCCCAAAACATACATGTCCCCAAAACACACATGTCCCCAAATAATAAAAACACATGTCCCCAAATAATAAAAACACATGTCCCTCACATATGTCCCAGTAAAATCACATGTCCCAATGATTATCTGCACACATATGTCCGTGATCACCTGCACACATCTGTACATGATCATTTGCGTACATATGTCCGTGATCACGCGAACCAATTATTATACACTTAACGTATTTATTCCAATTTTATTGGACTTCTTTTAAAAAAGAAAGGAGAAAATATTGTTTTTTTTTCAAAATTTCCGCTATTTTTTCGCTTATATCGCAAAAAATAAAAAACGGAGTCGTGAATAAATATCACCAAAATAAAGCTCTATTTGTGCAAACAAAAGATAAAAATGTCATTTGGGTACAGCATTGCATGACCGCGCAATTGCCATTGAAAGTGCGAGAGCGCTGAAAGCTGAAAATTGGGCTGGGAAGGAAGGGGGCGAAAGTGCCCTGTATTGTAGTGGTTAACAACCCACTAGTATTCATTAAATACAATGTGGCTAGACTACCACTTATTTGACAAATGTTTTTGGTAACTTTTTTTGTGAATCGACTTTTAGGTTTATGCAGTATTTACCAAGCTAAACAAAAAAGGTGAGGTCCTCAGAGTCCCAGCAGCTGGCACTCAAGTTGACTTCACAAACTCTGTACAGAAACAAATAAGGCAAAAAGTGCAGCGCTCATAGTAACTACGGTATTATTCAGCGATATTCAAAAAAGTCTATAGAAAGTCCATAGAATTAGCAATCCTCCAAATTAAGAAGAAGAATCCACCCTGTGCAGTGAAAAACAGTGCTGCCACTTCTCTCTCCTTATGCATGCACCAGAAATGACTAGTGTATGCACATATGATAAATACTTTCTTAATATTCACAACGTGAACAAAGCCTGCTGTAATTACTCCTCCACTATATATGCACTCACCAGAGATACAAAGCATATGTGCCTATCATAGAAAAGTGTGTGAAAATCTCACGCTAATTATAAGTGTAGACTGCTGCATTTTTATCACTCCTTGGATACAAGGAGATAATGGAAAAAATGTGAAAATGTAAAAGGTTGCGCTGGCTCCTAAACAAAGAAAAACTCTTATCAAAAAATATAGCAAACACAGCGTATCAACTAGTGATAAATAAATAGTTCAATAAATAAGTGTCCATGTGTATCAAAAATTATTCCATTAGTATTCCACCAACTGGATGTGCTATCCACCGTTCCCAATGATAATAAAGTATAACATTCCAAACGAAAAGATAATTGGCCTCTTACCAACTTCTGATGATCTCTAGATTATAAGAGACCATCTAACCCATGAGGTAAGAAAATGCCTGATGCCTGGCCACATCTTCTTTGTGTCTCCCAACCTCCAAGATGGATCTGACAGCTCCAGGCTCAGCGTCCCAACACTTATCAATCTGGACTCACACACTGAAAGTATATTTCACAGCATCCCAGCACATCTTCTGTCACTCAGGATGATCACTGTGCTTCACTCAGGTGTGTGTGCAGGATAAGGGAACACAAAAACAGAGCTCATCGTATAGTATGTAAGGCCCCTTTCACACATGCGGACCGTATGTCCGTTTTTCATCTATCCGTTTTTGGATGAAAAACAGACATACATGCACCCCTATGGGATAGCGGGTGTCAGCGGATGAGCATCTGCTGACACCCGCTATCGTCCGCCTCCGCTATTGTCCCTGACAAAAACTGATATATTAGTTCATCCTAGCATACACATAAACAATAGAAATAGCCAAAAATGTGTTCTGAAATATACATAATGCATGAACTTGTGATGATAGAACTCACTGACAGAGAATGTTCTAAAACTCTAGTCATATAATCCTTCAACAGATGTGATCTTATAACAAAAAATTGTTTAGTACAGTTGGTCATATATACAATAATCCAAAGTCAAACAAGGACAGAGGTCATATACTCAACAGAACAAAAATAGAAACAGAAGTACCTAGTTTTCAGTGGGCCAGGAGGTCACGCATCAGGCATTATTGATAAATGCATTGACATCCGTGTCCACGTTGAGACCATGTGGGGAGTAGGTTTTCATTCGATAGATCCAAGACATTTCCTGTTTGGAAATCTCCCTGACCAGTGAGCCCCCCCATCCAATGTGGTGTATATTTGTCAATTCCTACAAAAAGGGTATTGGAGGGGTCCCTGTTGTGCATCTGGTCGTAATGTCTAGAGACAGGGTGCTTATCAAACCCTCTCCTTATGTTTCCTATATGTTCGTTTAGGCGAACTCGTAGTGCCCGTTTGGTCCTCCCAATATATTGCAGCCCGCACGGGCACTGTAGGAGGTAAACTACCCCCTCTGTTGCACAGGTGATGAAAGGTTCGACCTCAAATGTCCTAGATCTACTTGTGGAAACGAATTGACAGATGTTTTTGTCTTTACATTTGTTTAACCTACATACTTGGCAATTTTTACATCTGTAATACCCCTTAAAATTTTGGAAAAACACTATTAGCTCTAGGGGGATCTTGAACCGTGGGTGCTATCCTCGTGCTCAAGGCCGAAGCTCCTTTGAACACTACCTTTGGCTTGTCTGGTAGCATTACACCCAACACCTGGTCATTAGTTAACAGATGCCAATGCTTCTGGATAAGGTTTTTTACCTCCCGATGTTGTACAGAGAAAGTGGTTATAAAAGGGAGGTTGAACTGGGACCCCCCTTCCACAGTAGGATCTCGGGTGGTTAATAAGGATGCTCTCTCCTTATCTCTCGCTGTTTTGATTGCTCTCTCCAGGAGATCTCCATCATACCCCTTTTCCCGGAACCTCTCTGATAAAACAGCCACCTGTGCGTTGAAGGTTTCTACCTCAGTACAGTTCCGTTGAAATCGAGTGAACTGCCCCTGAGGTACACCCCTCAACCATGGGTCGTAATGGCAGCTGTCCAGAGGTATATATGAGTTCCGATCCGTTATCTTAAAAAAGGTTGAGATGACAAACTTATTCTCGGATATTTTAATATTTAGGTCTAGGAAATTGATGGTCTCCTGACTGGCCTCATAGGAGAATTTTATGCCTCTATCATTATCATTTAGAGAGGCCATAAACATCCTTAGGTCTGGTTCACCACCATCCCATAGGAGGAGGAGGTCATCGATGTAACGTCCCCAAAGAACGATCTCAGGTCTTCTAGGGGAATCTATGACGTCCTCCTCCCATTTAGCCATAAAGAGGTTGGCCAGACTGGGGGCATACTTAGCCCCCATGGCCACACCTCTATCCTGGTGGTAAAATTGATGGTCGAACCAAAAATAGTTATGGCCTGCCGCATATTCCAGTAGTTCCATTAGGTACCTAATCTGGGCAGCGGCTAGGCCTGACCTTCTCGACAGAAATATCTGGACAGCCTCAAGTCCAAGGTCATGAGGAATAATAGTATACAGCGAAGTTACATCTGCTGTAACTAGCCACAGATTTCTCTTAGGTATTTGATTCTCCAGCATGTTAATCACCTGCTTAGAATCTTTTATATATGACGGTACCTCACGAACCAGGGGTTGCAAGAAGAAGTCAATATATTTGCCCACCCGGGACGTCACAGAGTCGATCCCACTGACTATGGGACGTCCCGGGGGGGCAGAATTGATCCTTATGTAGCTTTGGCAAGTAGTAGATCACCGGTGTGCGGGGAGCACAGGGAACTAAAAATAAACTTTCTTTTTTTGTTAGGATCCCTGATGATAGTCCACGTTCAACTTCTTATATTTCATAACTGGGTCTCTATTAAGGACAGAGTAGGTTGCAGTATCGTCCACTATCCGATGCATCTCCTTAAGGTAATCGCAACGGTCCAATACTGCAATGCCACCCCCCTTGTCTGCTGGTCGAATGACCAGTGATTTATTCTCACACAAAGAATTTAGACCCATCTCCAAATCTCTCTGCATCTTAACCTTCTTGACCTTGATCTTTTCCAGATCACATAAAAAGTATCACCTGTTACTCAATCACTCACTGACCTATGTAAGTGGGGATCTGTGGCAATATCCAGCATATAAAGAAAAACAGACGGTACCAGATAGAAGGTACAGACCAAAGTACCACATAAATGAGCCTCAGGGATGAAGTAACCAAATAGAATACTTTAGATGGGTCCCTAATAACATCATCACAGCAGGTTATTTTAAAATGCCTCCAAAGACCCCAACCGCCACAGCGCAAAGTGTCACACCTTTGTGCCCCACCAAAAAAGCAATGCCCTCTGAATCCCGTCTTGCAATCCTAGAGACCACAGATCCGTGCCCACCAAATTAAGATGTACCCCGTCCTTATTGAGCTTAACCCTGGCCTTGTTCAATTTTTCCAAAGACCTGGCAAAACGCCAAGACGTGCGACCTACAATGTCTGACCAAACTACCATTGTGTTAGAATCGAACATCGGGCGTTCGACCGCTCGTCGAGCCCAGAACTATTTGGGCTGCTCGCATCAAATTCGTGTGATGCGAGCGGCCCGCAATGCACTGCGCCAGTCGCAGTGCATTGCTGGCTGATGATTGGCCAAGCATGCACTGTGACCCCGCATGCTTGGCCAATCATAGAGCCAGCGGCGAGGAGAGCCATAATTGGCCACAGGCAGGATGCCTGTGGCCAATTATAGCTCAGGGGGTTTAGTAGACGCCCCACACTATAAAAGGCCGCCGCGCCGACGGCCTCGTGTAGTGTGTTCCAGCGTGTCAGTGACAGTATCTGCTGTGATCCATTCTCCAGTGCTGCTGAGTCTGACATTATCTGTGCTGTGATTCTGGGGATTAGTGTGTGCGTGCTGTTAGTACAGCATTGCAGTATCACATTAAAACACCTTTACCCTTCTGGCCTGTTGTGTCATCTAAGGCAGCCATCTGCGGCTAATGAATTGCTGGCTCCCGTAACACAGAGAACAGTCATTCATTGAAAGTCATTGATAAAAAAAAAGCGTGGGGGTCCCCCCAAATTCAATTACCAGGCCCTTCAGGTCTGCTGTGGATATTAAGGGGAACCCCGGCCAAAAAATGAAATAAAAAAATGGCGTGGGGTCCCCCTCAAAATCCATCCCAGACCCTTGAGGTCTGGGATGGATTTTAAGGGGAACCCCGGCCAAAAAAAAATGGCGTGGGGTCCCCCTCAAAATCCATACCAGACCCGTATCCGAGCACACAACCTGGCAGGCCGCAGGAAAAGAGGGGGGGACGAGAGTGGCCCCCCTCCCTTCTGAACCGTACCAGGCCACAGGCCCTCAACATTGGGAGGGTGCTTTGGGGTCCCCCCCAAAGCACTTTGTCCCCATGTTGATGAGGACAAGGGCCTCTTCCCCACAACCCTGGCCATTGGTTGTGGGGGTCTGCGGGCGGGGGGCTTATCGGAATCTGGAAGCCCCCTTTAACAAGGAGACCCCCAGATCCCGGGCCCCCCTTGTGTGAAATGGTAAGGGGGTACTTTTGTACCCCTACCATTTCACCAAAAAAGTGCCAAAAATTGTAAAAATGACAGGAGACGGTCTTTGACAATTCCTTTATTAAAATCTTCTTTCTTCTGGTCTTCCTCCTTCTTTCTTTCTTCATCCTTCGGTTTCTTCATCTTCTCCTTCCGGCATCTTCTTCTATCTTCTTCTTCCATCTTCTTCTTCCTCCGATCCGCTTCTTCTTGCTCTGGTCTTCTCGTCCGGCATCTTCTTCCATGCCACCTGGTGACCCCGCCCCCTCTGACACACGGGGACGTCATGGGGACTTCCCTATGGCTTTCCCCATGACGTCAGAGGGGGCGGGGTCACCAGGTGGCCCCGCCCTCCGTTATAAAAGACCTGTCAGACGCAGCAAAGCCTCACACAGCGGGAGCCTCCCATTGCGCTGAGCGGCCCAAGAAGAGACGCCGACGCCATGGAAGAAGATGCCGGACGAGAAGACCAGAGCAAGAAGAAGCGGATCGGAAGAAGAAGAAGATGGAAGAAGATGCCGGAAGGAGAAGATGAAGAAACCGAAGGATGAAGAAAGGAAGAAGGAAGAAGACCAGAAGAAAGAAGATGAAAGAAGAATTTAATAAACAAATTGTTAAAGACCGTCTCCTGTCATTTACCATTTTTGTCACTTTTTTGGTGAAATACCATTTCACACAGGGGGGGGGGGTGGGATCTGGGGGTCCCCTTGTTAAAGGGGGCTTCCAGATTCCGATAAGCCCCCCGCCTGCAGACCCCAACAACCAATGGCCAGGGTTGTGGGGATGAGGCCCTTGTCCTCATCAACATGGGGACAAGGTGCTTTGGGGGGGGACCCCAAAGCACCCTCCCAATGTTGAGGGAATGTGGCCTGGAATGGTTCAGGAGGGAGGGGGGCCACTCTCGTCCCCCCTCTTTTCCTGCGGCCTGCCAGGTTGCGTGCTCGGATAAGGGTCTGGTATGGATTTTGAGGGGGACCCCACACCATTTTTTTTTTTTGGCCGGGGTTCCCCTTAAAATCCATCCCAGACCTCAAGGGTCTGGTATGGATTTTGAGGGGGGCCCCACACCATTTTTTTTTTGGCCGGGGTTCCCCTTAATATCCATAGCAGACCTGAAGGGCCTGGTAATTGAATTTGGGGGGACCCCCATGCTTTTTTATTTTTTATTTTTATCAATGACTTTCAATGAATGACTGTTCTCTGTGTTACGGGAGCCGACAATTCATTAGCCGCGAGTGATTTTAAATAGCTTTTTTTCCTGCAAAAATGACACTTTGCGCAGGGACAGTTCTAAGCACAGGAAACATGCGCCCCTTCACAGGCATACTATAGACACCCCCCAGGTACGAAATTTAAAGGAATATTACACTTTTATTAGTTCACTTTAAGCATTATTAAAATCACTGCTGAACTACTACTGAAAAAACGGCCATTTAAGAAAAAAAATGTTTTGCATTGATACATGTCCCCTGGGGCAGGACCCAGGTCCCCAAACACTTTTTATGACAATAACATGCATATTAGCCTTTAAAATTAGCACTTTTGATTTTGAACGTTCGCGTCCATTGTAATTAATAGGGTTCTTAAGTTTGCACAAACTTTAGGTCTGTTCGCGGGTTCTGGTGCGAACCGAACCCAGGGGTGTTCGGCTCATCCCTACCGGAGACCTGTCCCATTGTGAAATCCTTTGGACCTCCAGGACCACCCAGCTCCACAACATTCCCTGAATACCTTTCCACTTAATGCTGGCCTTTTACCCAGGGAAACCCAGCTGATGGCCATTAGGTCTGACGTCAGCCCTCTTTGCCCCCCAATAAACGAAGGAGTGACCCAAAATCCAAACAAGGCAAACATGATCTGAAAGGAAATATATAAACATAACACAGGACACGAAAACTGTAACCAAAAAAACACAGATTAACACACATACCGTATATACTCGAGTATAGGTCGACCCGAATATAAGCAGAGGCCCCTAATTTACCATAAAAAAAATGGGAAAACTTATTGACCCGTGTATAAGCCAGGGTGAGAAATGCAGCAGCTACTGTAAGTGGAAAAGAGGGTCAACAATGCCCATCTGCAGCTGCATACCTCACTGTGTCTATTGCATACCTCCCTGTGTCCTGTGCATGCCTACCTGTGCAGATCTGCCTACCTCACTGTGTCCTGTGTACCTCCCTGTGTCCTGTGCATGCCTCAGTGTGCCCATCTGCAGCCTCCATGTGCCCATCTGCAGCTCTGCCGTAGTAGGCGGATTACGGGAGAAGAGGACCCAGACAGTGAGTTGATAACCTAAACCACCCAGATTGTATCAGTGGAGACAAACCTTTTTATTACGAAACGATCCCTCTCAGATTGCTACGGTGACCAAAACCGGAAAAAGTTCCAGAAGCACCAAATTTTGTAGGAAGCCTGCCTCCTGCCATTCGGCAGGCCAGTGCTCCGTACTCCACCAAACCGCCCCCCCCAAAAAAGCTCCATAGCCTGTAGACCCGGGAGCATCAGTAAAAAGCTCCAGTTCATAACTGCTGACAGGCCCCTCCATCCATAGAAACCGACCATTGAAAGTTTCCAAAAAAAACTTGCCACGCTCACAGGTCGGCCCTATGCTCCCTATTTAACCAAACAAAGGGCCTAGGCGAACATACCCCAGCCATAGCTTCCGATATGCCGATGGGCAGAGTTTTTGTCGGAGGCTAATGCTGCAAGCAAAATTCAGATTGCCGAGGAGAGACTGTAACTCCCGGAGCTGTATTTTATGATTGCCACACACCAAACTGACCTCTTCTTTGAGAGAAAGCAACTTGTCATCAGGCAGACGACACTCCATCGCCTAAGAATCAATTACTATCCCCAGGAATTGTATAGACGTGGGGCCCTCCTCTGCGAGGGGAATCCAAAAACGCTCAGTGAGGTGCCGAACCATAGCCAAGAGAATCCCACATAAATTCGAAGAGGGAGGGCCAACGCCCAAAAAGTCATCCAAGTAATGGATAACTGAATTGACACCTGCCACATCACGAATCACCCATTCCAGGAAAGGGCTTAATGTCTTGAAAAAGGCACAAAGATATGGAGCAGCCCATAGGAAGGCACCAATACACACAAAAAGAGCCCAACCATCTACAGCCCAACAGGTGAAAACAGCGCGGGTGAACCGGCAACAAGCGAAAGGCCGACTCAATGTCGGTCTTAGCCATGAGAGCACCCTTACCATAGCCCGTGCCTAAAAAACTGCAGCATCAAATGAGGTGTAAGACACCGCACATGCCTCTGGGTCAATAGCATCGTTAATCGACCCACCTTTCGGGAACGAAAGGTGGTGAATCAAGCTAAATTTTTTGGGCTCCTTCTTAGGAACGACACCCAAATGAGAGACTACCAAGTTGTCCAAAGGGGGGTGAGGGAAAGGGCCGCAAGAACACTTCCTTAGCTAGTTTCTCTAGAAACCACTGCAGAGTGTAAAAGAGCCGACCGCAAATTTAAGAAACCTTCGGTAAAACCCACCTGCAATAACTGGGCAGCAGGCCGGTCCGGAACGGGCCCTGCCGGCTTTGAAACAGCGAGAAAGGGGTGAGCCCCCCCCCCCCACAATGAGAGCATTTGTGTCTATATTTGCAGCCGGTGCCGAATCTGCATGAACCCTCATTGAACTGCCAGCACTGGCCCCGCTGTTTTGCGTCCGGTTGTCCGGGGGAAGCCGGTCTCCCAGCCCCTGCTGGAAAAAACGAGGTGGAGACTCGAGACAAGGACATGAGTTTCATCCATAAAATGATGTCCTTATGATCCCAATGTAGCGAGGGACGAATAGCCTTACGTTGATGAAACTGTTCATAATAACGCAGCCAAGCCACGCCCCCATACACCCTCTGGGCCTCGCCAATGGCATCCAGATAACAAAAAAGGGGGGGACAGTTCTCAGGAGATTTTTCCCCGATCACGCTAGCAAAAATGGCCTGGAGCCAGTTACTAAACGTCCGCGGAAACAAACGGTAGCGACATTTCAACTCATCCTTCTTCTTGGATTCTCCCGGTCTAATTCAATCCAGGATAAACTTCTCAAGAGGCAACAACTTTAAAATTTCCACATAATCCCCCCGCCAAATCTTATCCCGCACCTCAGGTTTGAGATGCACACCCAAAGGACCCTCCAAACAGACATAAACCTCGCATTTGGCCGCATTGGCCAAGTGAACTGTATCTGTGCTCTTACTAGAGTCCCTCAACAAATCTGCTGAGGTCTTAGCTATCCCCGGGGCTGCTGTGTCCCCCAACGTTCCTCCAGACACTTGCCCAGGAACTGAAACAGTCTGAGCCTGGGCCACCGCCCGGCTGGCTCCCAATGGATCTGAAACCCACGCCGACACCGACGTTCAGCCAGAAGCCAAGCCTGCATCAAAACGCTATACTAACGAAAGAAGCCCGGACACAAGATCATGGACAGGAGAATCACCCAGCACGGTGGGCCCAGAGCCCATCAGCCGTGGGAATGGGGGGGGGGGGGGAGCTAAGCTAAACAAGCTGAAGTTAGAAGCTACCATGCACTGCTGTATCCAGTTTTATTAAAACAACCCCTATGTGCTCCTAATTTAGACAAATTGACACATATAGTGTATATTTCATGTCTGAAATTTACAACCACTTTAAAACTACAAAAAAAGCGCCATTGGCTGAGAGCGCTGATGGTTTTCCAGCATGCATAACGAGTTCTGTCGGAGAGAAAGACATACACAAGGGCCAAACGTCAGCCATTTTTTTTGAAGCAGCCGTTGTCTCCTGACATTCAGCCAGTGTGTCCGGGGTTTAAGTGTTCTTTCTCTCCAGTGTTTTGTTCCTCTGTCATTGGTCACTTATGAGAAGTTTTCTTGACACTTGAGAAACATTTGTGATGGGGAGGGAGATAAGCACACAGCCTGTCTATTCAGAATACAGCTCTGTGTGTTCCTTCGTTTCCTCTGAAGAGGGGGGGGGGGTGTCTCTTCCCTCCAATCAGCTCTCACACATAAGACCGCCACCCCCTCCCCTGTACACCCCACAGATAAGGATTTTATCACAATCGTGCTCTTTTCAAGGGTTGTAGACAAGAGAAGACTGCATATAAACAAGTAAAACTTATGTAGGAGGATTTGTTTCATCTCTGTATCTTCTAAGGCTATTAAAGCGGAGTTCCACCCAAAAATGGAACTTCTGCTTTTCAAAATCCTCCGGTGTCACATTTGACACCTTTCAGGGGGGAGGGTGGAGCAGATACCTGTCTAATCCAGATATTTTCTCCCACTTCCGGGCATAGATAGCCGCAGTATCCGCGGCTATCTACATAATGTCTGGCGCCTCCTCCGCCCCCCCTGCTGTCTTCTGGGAGACACACAGGTCCCAGAAGACAGCAGGGACCAGTGGGATTGCGCAGCGCAACTCGCGCATGTGCAGTAGGGAACCAGGCTGTGAAGTATTAAGTATTTGTAGCTGCTGACTTTAAAAAAAAAAATTGGCGGAACTTCGCTTTAACTTCACTGGGTATATGAGAGGGGTTACAACCACTTTGATATTACTTTAACCAAGGCATCATAGCAGTTCCTTATTGTTATTGGGTATGTTACATCACCAGAAGAGGAGACTACTGAATGACCCCCTGTACTCTTGGACAAACAGTAAAGAGTTTGCCCTACTGGATCCCACACAAGCAAAATTGGTGTAAATCCATATAGGATGGGACTGAGCAGAGAAAAGCCCTGATACGCTTTATAAGTAAGTGAAACTGTCAGGTTCTCCCATGTAGGAATCCCGCAATGGATTTGCGCTCCTATAAATAGAGCCCCATTTTATTCCCCATTCACAACCAGCACCGCAGAACATCCCACCAACACTAAGCATTAATGCTGCTTTATAATTTATTCTCTTTGAAATGTTACATTTAATGAAAACAATCACTAAGGAATAGAAGGGAAAAACAGAAAAGATTTATTCCCAATATAAAAGGGCCTCTCTTCCTTCTTCTGGCTGTTATCTATTTCCTTCTATGCATCCTTCTGCCACTAATCCATTGCCTTTCTATTGTGGCTTAGTGCTTTCATCTAGGACTTTCTGCAGCAGTTCCTCATCTCCAGTGTCCTCAGATAAGACTCAGCGCAATGCACAGGGTTTTATTGTATCCGGAGAGATGCTCTGTCTCAAGGCAAAGGAAAGAGACATATCCACTTCAAGATAGAAAGGCATGGCTTAAAAAGCACAGAAGGAAAAATGGAGTCCGTAAATGCTGCCGAAAGATCGGTTATAGTGGGATACTAATGCTAAGCTTGCTCTAAAAATGTTAGTTGACTGGCTGTCTTCAGACTAAGGATTTTCTCAATCAATGCCTTGAATATATATTTAAATAAGTATAGTCAGCAGTTCTTATCGGCATACTTATTCCAGTTTATTGACTTAAAGTATTGAAGTCAGAGACTAACCATGACAGCCAGGTAGCTTGTGTTTCCAGAAGGACATTCGAAATTATATGAACATGTTAAAGTTGAACTCCAGCTATGGATATTAGTGATTTTAGATTGTAAGCTCTAACCAGCAGGGCCCTCTGATTCCTCCTGTATTGAATTGTATCCTGTACTGTTTGCCCTATCGTTGTAAAGTGATGCTCAAACTGTTGGCGCTATATACATAGTTACATAGTAGGTGAGGTTGAAAAAAGACAAAAAAAAGTCCATCAAGTCCAACCTATGTCTGTGGTTATATGTCAGTATTGCCTTGAACTGTATATCCCTGTATGTTGCGGTCGTTCAGGTGCTTATCTAATAGTTTTTTGAAACTATCGATGCTCCCCGCTCAGACCACCGCCTGTGGAAGGAAATTCCACATCCTTGCCGCTCTTACAGTAAATAACCCTCTACGTAGTTTAAGGTTAAACCTCTTTTTTTCCCATTTTAATGAGTGGCCACGTGTCTTGTTAAACTCCCTTTCGTGAAAAAGTTTTATCCCTTTTGTGGGGTCACCAGTATGGTATTTGTAAATTGAAATCATATCTCAAGCATCTTTTCTCCATAAATCCTGTATAATACCAAATCTACCACAACATTTATTTATACAGTAAATAATGACGTTATAACAAACTAGGAATGTGCATAAACCTTAGTGATAATAAATTTATTAACACCCAGTGAATGATAAGTGAATAAAGTCCATAAAATGACAACACATAAATGTGTTCAATTAAAGAGTCCGTGATGAATCAATGATGTTGCTTGGGATCTCCACACCCCATAAAAAGCGTGCCACCACTTCCCCATAGGGTATAAACACACCAACAATAATCGCCTCACATTCTCATGCTCGGCAAATCAAGCGATGTGCCCCTCAGGGTTGAAGACCAATCAGCAACGATCTCCAGTTTTTAATGGTGACTCACAGATCTCCCATTTATGTGAAACAAAGGAAAAACTCCAGCAGTGCAATAATGTTTAACACAAATTTATTAAAATAAATAAAAATCTGCAAATATTGCACTTACATTTAGCACAGTTAGTAATCGCATATAAAACTCAGCAATAACCTGGCATATCATGGTTGCGGGATCTGACCGATGTTTACTCCGCCGGAACGTCACTTCCAGTACTGCATGATACGCCACTTCTGGTTGTCATACAGCCACGTCGCGACACGTTTCGTCATTACAACTTCGTCCAGCTAGCTGTGTTAAAATGTTATTGCACTATTGGAGTTTTTCCTTTGCTTCACATACATGGAAGATCTGTGAGTCACCATTAAAGACCGGAAATTGTTGCTGATTTGTCTTCAACCCTGAGGTTGTCAATGGTAAGAAGGTTTACCTGCCAGCATAACAATGACCCAAAGCACACAGCAAAAATGGCCACACAGTGGTTGAAGGAGAAAAAAGGTGAATGTCCTTCCATGGCCTAGTCAGAGCTCAGACTTGAACCCCATTGAAAATCTGCAAAATGACTTTAAGACTGCAGTCCACAAACAATCGCCATCAAATTTAACTGAACATGAGCAGTTCTGCGAAAAGAGTGGGCAAATATTGCAAAGTCTAGATGTGCAAAGTTAGTGGAGACATATCCCAACAGACTAAAGGCTCTAATTAAAGCAAAAACGTGGTTCAACAAAATACTGACACAAGGGGATGATAAAACAAAAACATTGTCTGTGGTAAACAAAAGTACACCCCTCGCATTTTTGTAAATATTCTATTATACCTTTTCATGTGACAACACTGAAGAAATGACACTTTGCTACAATGTAAAGTAGTGAGTGTACAGCTTGTAAAACAGTGTAAATTTGCTGTCCCCTCAAAATAACTCAACACACAGCCATTAATGTCTAAACCGCTGGCAACAAAAGTGAGTACACCCCTAAGTGAAAATTTCCAAATTGAGCCCAATTAGCCATTTTCCCTTCCCAGTGTCATGTGACTCAGGTGTGAATGGGGAGCAGGTGTGTTAAATTTGGTGTTATCGCTTTTTACTCTCTCATACTGGACGTTCAACATGACACCTCATGGCAAAGAACTCTTTGCAAAGGATCTGAAAAAAAATATTGTTTCTCTACATAAAGAGGGCCTAGGCTATAAGAAGATTGCCAAGACCCTGAAACTGAGCTGCACCACGGTGGCCAAGACCATACAGAGGTTTAACAGGACAGGTTCCACTCAGAACAGGCCTCGCCATGGTCGACCAAAGAGAATGAGTGCACGTGCTCAGTGTCATATCCAGAGGTTGTTTTTGGGAAATGGACGTATGAGTGCTGCCAGCATTGCTGCAGAGGTTGAAGGGGTGGGGGGGTCAGTCTGTCAGTGCTGCGACCATACGCAATACACTGCATCAAATTGATCTGCATGGCTGTCATCCCAGAAGGAAGCCTCATCTAAAAGATGATGCACAAGAAAGCCAGCAAACAGTTTTCTGAAGACAAGCAGACTAAGGTCATGGATTACTGGAACCATGTCCTGTGGTCTGATGAGACCAAGATAAACTTATTTGGTTCAGATGGTGTCAAGTGTGTGTGGTGGCAACAAGGTGAGAAACACAAAGACTTACCTGTCCCAGGGTCCAGCGATGCGGGAGAACTAAGCCCCGCTCGTTCCCTGCTCCGCTCGGCGGCACCGGCATTCTTACTGTGGGCACCCGGCTGTGGCTTCAAAGCCAGGCACCCACTGCGCATGCGCGAGCGGCGCCGCAAGCCGTGATTGGTCGCTCCGTCATCTGGGACCTGTCACGTGTCCCAGATGACTGACAGGAGGGAGGGAGCCCTTCCTGTGCCGAGGGGAAGTGATGTCACTTAGCCCGGGCACTAAAGGAGGCAGACTACGAGGGACCCCCTAGCAACAGGCATTTAGAGGCGAGTTAAAAAAAAAATTCCAAATGTTTTATTTTTTTTTAGGAATTTTAAACATCTTTTTTTTTGGGGGGGGGGGGGGACACCACTTTAACAACCATCAATTAAAAAAAAATAAAAAATACTATTCTCATTTACATTTATTTTAATTGTACAATATGCCAGGGAAGGGTCCTGCTTGGGAGATACGTTTCTCTATTATCTGAGTTTTGGTCCCTTTAACCGCTTCCCGACCGGCGCACGCCGATGTACGTCGGCAGAATGGCACGGACAGGCATAAGGGCGTATATATAAGTCCCTTTTTTAATGCCTCCGTGCCATCGGGAGCGCGTCGGTCAGGACCGCCGTGAGGCCGGTCACGCGTCCCACGGAGTCGATCGCCGCGGGGACACCCGCGATCGTCTCACGGGAAGGCTGAGCGGGGAGATGCGGAAATAAACAGAATCTCCCCGTTCTGCCTAGCAACTAGTGACGCTGATCTCTGCTCCCTGTGATTGGAGCAGAGATCAGCATTCACTAGCTGACAGCCACGCCCCCCCACACTAAGAAACACACCTCTAGGCATACTTAACCCCTACACTGCCCCCTTGTGGTTAACCCCTCCACTGCCAGTGTCATTTATACAGGAATCAATGCATTTAAATAGCATTGATTGCTGTATAAATGACAATGGTCCCAAAAATGAGTCAAAAATGTCCGATGTGTCCGCCATAATGTCGCAGTCGCAATAAAAATCGCTGATCGCCACCATTACTAATAAAAAAAAATTATTAATAAAAATGCTATAAAACTATCCCCTATCTTGTAAACGCTATAACTTCTGCGCAAACCAATCAATAATCCATATTGCGATTTTTTTTATTACCAAAGATATGTAGAAGAATACGTATCGGCCTAAACGGAGGAAAAAAAATGTTTTTTTATATATTTTTGGGGGATATTTATTATAGCAAAAAATACAAAAGAATGCGTTTTTTTTTCAAAATTGTCGCTCTATTTTGTTTATAGCGCAAAAAATAAAAACCGCAGGGGCGATCTAATACCACCAAAAGAAAGCTATATTTGTGGGAAAAAAAGGATGCCAATTTTGTTTGGGAGCCACGTCGCACGACCGCGCAATTGTCAGTTAAAGCGACGCAGTGCCGAATCGCAAAAAGGGGCCTGGTCCTTTGGCTGCAAATTGGTCCGGCCTGTATGTGGTTTTAAGGGGGACAACTTGTGTGAATTTTGAGTAGTCCGGGGTTCTCACCCATGCAGAGTGAAGGGTTGAAGAAAAGTCCACTTGAAGAGAAGAGGACAGATTTACAGTTTTCTCAGGATTAGTAAGTCCTCATGTGGCACCCAGAATTCGGAGATTCAGAGAGACTTTGCGTGGCAAAGAACCTTCAAACCCTGATTACAGAGACTTTGGTCATGAAGGGGTTAAGCCACATGCAAGGGAGTCTAGAAAAGCAGCAGGAAGGAAGCAGCATGTAAATATGAGGTAGTCTGGAGTGGTTCATATCTGAGAAGGAGTATGGACCCTCTGGAGCCTGGGACTATGTGGTCTTCTTTATACCTGGACTATGAACAGTTTGCTCTACTTTCGCTGAAGAAAGCCATTTTTATTTGCTTGTTTTGTGAGACCAATTAAGAATTATTTACTTTTACAAGCCGCTGGCTGGTGATCCTGAGCTTCCATATTACAATTATATTATGTTTTGTTGTAACCCTGATGAAGAGTTTTTTTTTGCCCCAAAATGCATTTGGTGTTTTTTAGTGCAAGCCAATAAAATAATTTGGACTCTTTTATCCTTTGGTCTGGCGCCCCTTCCGTTGGTGCAGATTTTAATTGCTTCCTGTGTTGGCACTTGGTAGATTTACTGTCTATTTTTCATCTATTATCACCAAGACAAAAAATGAGGATTAAAAACGTCACTGTTGCCACCAAAACAAGAGTTTTTTTTTATTTTTTATTACAAACTTTGTCATACCTACCTGCTCTGTGTAATGGTTTTGCACAGAGCAGTCCTGATCCTCTTCCTGGGTCCCCCACCGGTGCTCTTGGTCCCTCCCTCCTGCCAAGCGCCTCCAGAGAAAGCAGCTTGCAATGGGGGCACCCAAGCAGGCTTGCTCCATTCACTCACACAGAGCCGCGGCTCAGCCATGCCCCCTCTCTCTCCTCATTGTCTCACTGGCTGTGATTGACATTAGCGGGAGTCGATGGCTTCCACTGCTGCCAATGAGGAGTGAGAGTCCCTGGAGAGCCGAGGCTCTCGTGTACATTGTTGGATCGAGATGGAGCTCAGATGAGTATTGGGGGGAGGGGGGGCTGCTACAAAGAGGAGTTTTTTTTACCTTCATGCATACAATGCATGAAGGTAAAAAAACCTTAAGCCTTTAGAACCACCAGGACCATTTTTAATGCAGGGCAAAAGGGGCAGCTGCCCTGGGCCCCATCATTGTAGTGGGGCCCAAAGCAGGTGCCTCATTCTTTCCAACTATCCCAGTTTAAATTCCCTTATCCCTTGAAGTTTTAGTCCCGTGCTGTGTCCCGATATCTCAGTGTAAACTTCTGCTGCCGCTGCTTAGCTCTGCCCTATTGCCATGTACACAGGACTCGCATGCAGACCCTGTGTTTACATGTAAATAACCTGCATTGATATGTAAATAGTGGCAGCATTAATATGTAATTAGTGGTGAAACTCGGCATTGATTTGTTAAATGTATATCATTGCCCCCTGAGGTCACGTCCACCATCACTTCTGCTGAATGCTGCCCACTGGGGAGGTAAAGGAGCATGCTTGAAAGTCCTGCCTACAACTGTGGTCATTAAGCCTAACATCATGTTCTGCAGAAGTAAGCAAATTGGAGGTGGAATCCTTCTTCAATATAACATGGTGCCACCATATTCATTAAGTATTAAATTACCACCAGGGGCGGACTGACAACTCATGGGGCCCCCGGGCAATAGGAGATTATGGGGCCCCCAGGCAATCAGAGATTATGGGGCCACACAGTATACACACACACAGTATACAATCACACAGTATACACATACATGTACACAGACATGTTTCTATTGGCTGAGAAGGTACTGGAGAGGTGGGGCAGCTTTAATCTCGGGATTTTTTAGACCAAAAGGATGTCGGTAAGGGACATTTCAGAAACAGATGTAAAAAAAAACACAGATTTTTACATACTGTCCCTGGTTTTACTGAGGCTGACAACCCTGATGGGGCCCCCTAGTGGCCCGGGGCCCTCGGGAAGAGTCCGTCCCTGATTACCACACATATTTTATTTCAGCATGTAAATAACTCAATACACAAAACCTTAAGCAAATACAGCTCAGCCACTAAGACTCAAGCTGAAAAAACAATCTGTCTTCAATATATAGTCACAAAACTGTCCCCCCTTACTTAAAAGTAAAAGGGACCCTACCACATAATATAGCGACAAGGGGAAGGGAGGGTGGGAAGTTCCGCTGTTGATCCTCTTCATGCGACTGGCCCAGGACCCCACTGACTAGCCCTTTATATAGGGACCCCCTGGAATTCCAGAATGTTCCAGGGGGGTCACATGACCCCGGCTGACCTATCCTAACCAAAGGGGCTCCAGGATTCCAGAAAATTCCAGGTCAGCTGACCTTTGAAAACCAATCACAGGCTTTGCCGCTATTTCCTCACAGCGGGGAGCCTGGAAACTGCTCCTGCCATGATCCCATAAGGAAAAAGGGAGGCCTTAAGACAGGCTTACCCCCTTTTCCCCCCTATTCTCTCATCATTGTGAACTTTTTATTTTCTCTAGGAACGGGTACATATTTCTGACCTATACCCACTTACCTAGATGAGCAAAGCAGAAGGTCACCCTCCCCTGTCCCAGGAGGCTGCGGGACTATTAAGAAAGTGCAGCAGGTCTCAAGCTGGATCAGTGTAACTATACAAAAAGTGCCATACGTGGAAATTCAATGTAAGATCTCATCCACCTTTAAGGTGGGTACACATCCCCAAACGCACACTGCCTGATTCGTGGACACGGGCGGCTGTAAATTAGGACCTACGGTACCTTCCCAATAGACATAAATAATCTGCCTGTACGCAGATGAACAGAACACCTTGCATCCTGAGCAGGCAAAGACAGCCCTTTGCTAGGTGTATGGATAGGTACGCCCATGCGAATGAAGCCTCAGCCCTCGTTCACATTGGAGCTATTTGTCATGCGATTTGACAGGTCAAATTGCATGACAAGTTACAGCCTATTGCTGCCAATTGCTCTGCTCAAATCAGTGCGATACCAACTTTGCAGCGCCGCACCGATTTGAAAAAGTAGTTCCTGCACTACTTTTGCCGTTTTCAGGTGCGACGTGAATAGACATTTGTGCATGAAGCCACACAGATGTCTTCCAAGTTGCACTGACATGCGGCTTTGAAATTGTGCAAATTCAGATGAAGTCGCATGATATCAAAGCCACAGTCAATGTGAACGGGGGCTTAAACAACAAAAAACCTCCATAAACCTAAGGGGAAAGTTGTCAAGAATTTTGTATCTTTGGCTTTAAAAGCATTTGATACGTGTTTTGTCTCATGTTAGTAATAAGCTATTACCCAGAATCCTTCTCCCTAAAAATGAGGAGGTGTAGTACGCAACGATCTGCATTGTTTAGAAGAATGGGAACAAACACGCAGAATAGGAAGGCCTGTTAAAAACATGGAGACATCTAAAGCAGTCTGCCAATCATTTCCTAGGACTTGACCCTGCACATGGGTGAGTAGCGTGCCTTTATTTACATCCATCAATGACATTTTATTTTACTTATGAAGTTCAGTGCAGCTAAATTGTGTGACTGCCCCTTTCCTGGCATTCTAGAACCTTGTCTCTGAATGGACAGGACTGTAAATGCTGCTACAGTGTCCAGTGTCTATTGACTTTAATGGGAGTGTGGGAATAAACTCACAAATACGTGTGTTACATGAATTTTTCAGGTGCTTCCATAATAAAAGGCTATTGGGCCAAAAATGTGGGACGCTGCCCCAAAGAAACTCCTGCATTGCAATTCACATAAAAAAAGAATATGCTACATTCAAGTGTGATTGGGGGCTCAGGTCACAATCCTGCCAGTGATTTTATGCCTGTCATTGTGTCAGATGTCCATAGGCGTGCCCAAGGGGTGTGCCAGGTGTGCCTTGGCACACCCTAATCCTGGGGCTGGCAACCTGTCAATGGTGGGCAGGTGAGAGGTAAACCACAATCCATCCTAAGGCCCCTTTCACACTGGGGCGTTTTTCAGGAGCAACAGCGCTAAAAATAGCGCCTTTATAGCTCCTGAAAAAAGCGGGTCCTTTCACTCCAGTGTGAAAGCCGGATGGCTTTCACACTGAAGCGGTGCGCTAGCTAGCAGGACGGTAATAAAAGTGCTGCTAGCAGCATATTTGGAGCGGTGAAGGAGCAGTGTATTCACCGCTCCTAAACTGCTCCTACCCATTGAAATCAATGGGACACCGCAGGCATACGGGGGGGGGGGGGGTTTAACCCTTTTTTCGGCGGACAGCAGGGGTTAAAACCACCCCGCTAGCGGCCGCATACTGCGTCTAAATTGACGGTAAAGCAGCGCTAAATATAGCGCTGCTTTACCGTCGCCGCCCGCACCGCCCCAGTGTGAAACCGGCCTTACCGACCCTCAGAACCTGGACAGGAGGGGTGGCGGTGGTGGAATTTAGTGGAACTGATCTGTATTTTCCTCCTGCAGCAGCTGAAAGTAGGCTTCTCCTCCTCTCCCTTTTGTTGACATTCAGCTGCCACAGCAGGAAAATATAGGGGATCGTTACTAGTATATGCCACCCCTCCGTTCCCTGTTCCTCTTCCTTCTGTTGCACCCCCCTATTGTTTTAGGCTGGAGAGCGGGGAAGAGGCCAATAAATATGTCAAAGGCATGTGTGTTGGAGCTTTGGGGTGCACACCCTAATGCAATAGGCTGCGCACACCTATGCAGATGTCTATTCATACTTTTTAACATCTTCGAAAAATACTGTACTCAGAAAATATGTAGACTGCCATTGCTGGTCTCTTTATGGATATGCTAATCGCTTGACCTTCAGGCTGAACTGCCCTAAAACAAAGATGTCTATTATGTCTTGCGACCTACCTACCTACCTATTTATTCCATGTGTAGCGCTACCCCAACTTGTACTTTCCCAGACAGTGCAGTGGGCATAGCTCCCAACTGTCCCTGATTTGGAGAAATATCCCTCTGTCCCTCATTCCTCCTCATTTGTCCCTCATGTTGATCTGATCTATAGAGTTGTGTATAAAATGCACTTTTTATCTATCAAAAAGTGTTTTTCAGCACTAAAACTTTCATCTGATTTCTAAACTGCTGCATTTGTAAATTCCAAAAGCAAATATAAAGAAATAGTAGTGGTAAAAAAAAGCACTTGTGGGTTTAACCAATCTTGTTTATTTGTACAATTCTCCTTTAAGGGGGCGTGTCCAGACGTGTGTCTTATCCCTGCATACCTTTTGCTGATAGGTGTCCCTCATTCCCATCTCAAGAAGTTGGGAGGTATATGCAGTGGCCCCCAGTCACACAAGTAACAGTCTATTAACTCTGGCTTCAATAAACAGGGCAGGGTTAGCAAACCCTCGATCGTGGGCAGATGATGGGTAGATTGTGTAGAAAAAGGGGCCCAAAGACCAATGTTGCGCTCGAAAATAAAAAAAGGTTGTATGTGAATAAATGTACACAGCTGCCAGCACCTTAAAGTGTAATACAAAAACTCAAACAGATAAAATATGTAAAATAGATGCAGCGCTACTGAAAATATTAATCAATTTATCAGGTGAAAAGAAAACTAAAAGCAGAGTCCTATTGAGATTCAGATCTATAAATAACAAGGGAGTAACACCCATCCGTATGGATAGAGATGATAAGTTACAGAGGAGAAAATTGTGAAAAATCCTTCATTCAGCTGGTGCAGGGAGGAAAATACAGCCCATCGGTCCAAATAAATGCTGCCCCTTATCTCCAGGTTCCTTTTTCTTGTGTTGGCAGCGCTGCCGGGCTCCCCTCCTCACCTCTCCCTCCGGCTGCTGTAGATGTTTCAGAATGGAGAGTGGGGAAGGGGCCAGTAATTGTGTTATTCACCAGCCTCTTCCTTTTCTGAATGAACACAATCAGTGTTCTGTACCAATCACTGACTGTGTTCATTCACAGCTGAAGCAGTTTACTATGTTTCAGTTTGTGAACAAACAGTTAGCCGCTCAGCACATAGCATTTTCCATTTAATCACTGTTTAGCGCAGCTGAGGCTGATGACAAAGGGTCCCTTTCCCTGTCTAAAAAGTCTGTTTAAAGCGGAGGTCCACCCTAAAATAAAAAATGACATGTTTTTACTTACCAAAAACCCCTGTTGCTAGGCAGTCTTCCTAATCTGCCTCTTCCTATTCCGCGGCGCTGTTCTGTCACTTCCTCCTCTTCGGCGAGCTGCCCCGTTGTATTCTGGGACATGTGTGTGTCCCAGAAAACAACAGGGCCATTCACAAAGCGACTCGCACATGCACAGTAGGAAACGGGCAGTGAAGCCGCAGGGCTCCACTGCCTGTTTCCCTTAGTTAGGATGGCGGCGCCGGCTCATGAGCCAATGGATGGATCAGCCTCGGGGGGGCCGACATCGCGGGCTCGCTGGACAGGTAAGTGCCCTTATTAAAAGTCAGCAGCTACAGTGTTTGTAGTTGCTGACTTTAAAAAAAAAAAAAAAAAAAAAAGGCTGGAACACCACTTTAAACCCCTGATATTTCACCAAAGCCTAAAGGGCTCCTAAAAAAAAAAAAAAATTGTAAAAAAATAAATATTAAAAAAAAATTATGTTGTAAAAAATAATAAAAAAAATTGTAAAAAAATGTAATAAAAAATAAATAATAATAATGTTGTAAAAAATAATACAACATAATAATAATAATAATACAAAAGGGCTCCTAAAAAAAAAAAAAAAAAAAATTGTAAAAAAATAAATATTAAAAAAAATTATGTTGTAAAAAATAATAAAAAAAATAGTAAAAAAAAATGTAATAAAAAATAAATAATAATAATAATGTAAAAAATAATACAACATAATAATAATGCAAAAGGGCTCCTAAAAAATAAAAAAATTGTAAAAATTTTTTTTTTTTTAAATTATGTTGTAAAATAATAGTAAAAAAATGTAATAAAAAATAAATAATAATAATGTTGTAAAAAAAAAAAAAAAAAAACAATAAAAATTATAATGTAACAAATAAAATTGTAAAAAAGAGCAACCTCTGCCGTACTAATCAAGCTACCCATCTGACTCTCCCAGCCCTCTATAATCTGGAAGCCATCAAACCCGCAACATGTGAGATCTAGAACATCCCAGAGAAATCAATAGCTGCTCCAATGATTACAGAGGAGCCAAAAAAGAAATACATTTATAGCTAGCTAGGAGGGTGATACACATGCCACCTTCTTAGTAGGTACAGAGAGCCAGGCAGCTAGGGTTTTAGAAGGGTATGAACAATGTCAGCTTTTGTAATTTAGTAAAGGTTTCATTGAAAGTATATCAGACAAAATTCAGCCAAATGCAATCTGTGATCTGTGAGACACACCTGGGAATCATTCAGTCTCAACACACAAACTCCAGACTACACAGCACTGACCATGAAGCTCAGGTAAAATATAAGCTTTTTTTTCTTTCTTACTACCTGTAGGATCCCAGTAGTTTAAGGCAGATAGATTGCAAAGCGATGATATAAAGAGACAGAATGAATACCTGACAAGAAGAGAAGGATGGTTGATCCTTGCGGCTGGATTTTAATTATGACTTTCCCAGTGCAATAAAGGGAACACAGGAGCTGCAATCGCTGACCTCCCTTGGACAATGATGCCTGGCTCTCTCTGATTTCAGTATTTTCACAGCTCACTAACCTGGAAAAATCCCATAAATCAGTAAAACCATAAGGGCTCTTTCACACGGACGGTCCGTTTGTCCGTTTTTCATCCATCCGTTTTCGGATGAAAAACGGACATACATGTATTCCTATGGGATAGCGGGTGTCAGCGGATGAGCATCCACTGACACCCGATATCGTCCGTGTCCGCTATGCTCCGTTTCTGCAGACGGAGGAAAACCCTATTTTTCCATCCGTCTGCAGAGCGGATCGGATGACGACGGACTCTACGGTCCGTCGTCACCCGATCCCCCATAGGGGAGAGCGGCGCTCTGACAAGTCCGTCCCTGCACAGATTGCAGAGACGGACCTGTCATCTTCCTGCTCAGCGGAGATCGCTCCGGCGATCCCCGCTGAGCAAGCGGATATCCACGGGGCGGATCTGCACTGATCTGCCCCGTGTGAAAGAGCCCTAAGTCTGCATACTTATTCCACTTCAGTGACCAACTATTAAACCTAGAGGCTTAAGCTGCATACACACTATACAATTTTCTGTAGATTTTTTCCTTCGGATTTACCAAAACCATATAATATTAGGCTCGATTCACATCTATGCATTTTGCTTTTGAGCGTTTTTGCAGTGCTTTTTGCGGTGCTTGCCGCGTTTTTGGACACGCGTTTTTGCCGCGATTTTTGCTGCGATTTGCGTTTTTGTATTTTTTTTTTTTTTTTTACATTGTGGTTGCTTAGCAACCAGCTATATACAGTGTAAAAAAAATTAAAACGCAAATCGCGGGAAAATCGCGGTAAAAACGCGGTACTTGCGTTTTGGATGTGGGTCCATTTGACAAAACGCTGCATTTTGCATGAAAAAAAGTCCCCGACCCTTTCCAAAAACGCAGAGGCACAAAAATGCATTTATGTGAACATGTTCCATAGGAACCCATGTTAAAAAATGTCCCTGCATTTCTGCAAAATGCATAAAAAAACGTGCTAGTGTGAATGGAGCCTTAAGGCTGGGTTCACACCTATACAAATCAGATGTGGATTTCTCCGCATCCAATTTGCATAGCAAGAGATTGTGACCGACTCTCTATGGAGCCGGTTCACACATCTTGGCAGTAGGTCCGGTGCGTTTTGCAGGAAAAACGTGTGCCTTTTTTTGTTCCGTTTCAGGTCCGAATTCAGCACAAAATTGGGGCTGAAATCAGACCTAAAATGGTGAACCAGCACGCACCGGACCCCTGCTGTGCGACGGATGTGGCTCATATGTGAACCAAGCCTTAGAGCCCTTTCACACTGAGCTGCACCGGGTGTTAGCGGTGCTTTACTGTCATTTTAACTGAGCTTTTCGGCCGCTAGCGGGGCACTTTTAACCCCTGCTAGCAGCTAAAGAAAGGGTTAAATGCGCCAGAAAAGTGCCAAAGCAAGAGCAGTGGAGGAGCAATGTATACACCGCTCTAGAGGCGCTGCTTGCAGGACTTTTTCTGACGTCCTGCAAGCGCACTGCTCCAGTGTGAAAGCACTGGGGCTGCAGGGGAGGCGCCTTACAGGCGCTATTTTTAGCCCAAAAGCGTCTGAGAAACGCCCCAGTGTGAAAGGGGTCTAAGGCCTGATTCATACCTATGCATTTTTTGTGCTTTTTGTATATTTGCACTACAGAACGTGTTCCATAGGAAACCATGTTAAATGGACTGTAGTGCAAATCTGCAAAATGCACTAAAAATGCATAGGTGTGAATCCAGCCTTAGGCCTGATTCACACCTATGCATATTTAGTGCTTTTTGCATTTTGTAGATTTGCACTACAGTCCATTTACCATGGTTTCCTATGGAACACGTTCTGTAGTGCAAATCTGCAAAATGCAAAAAGCACTAGAAACGCATAGGTGTGAATCCAGCCTAATGCTGCGTACACACGATCGGAATTCTCGTCGGAGAATTCCGCTCAAGCTGTGTTGCCTACACACGGTCACACCAAATTCTGACAGTCAATAACACAGCGGCATAAAACACGTTCGACAGCACTATAAAAGGGAAGTTTAATGCTTCCGAGCATGCATCCAATTGTTTCCGAGCATGCGTCGGAATTTTGCGTGACGGAATTGCATACACACGATCGGAAAATCCGATAGAAAGGTTTTCCGTCAGAAAAATTGAGAACAGGTTCTCAATTCAAAGTCCATCGGAAATTCCGACAGAAAAAGACTGTTGGGCATACACACGGTCGGAAAATCCGATGAAAAGCTCCCATCGGACTGTTTCCATCGGAAATTCCGAACGTGTGTACGCCGCATTAGAGTTTCAATTTGTATGCAATCAGGCAGGCCCTTGCACTACATGGTTTTGGTAAATCTAAAGGAAATTGGACAACAAAAGTTGTATAGTGTGTATGGGGTCTTAGGCCTGTTTCACACCCATGCATTTTTTATCGCATTTTTAGTTTTGCAGAAACACACTACATGTTGGGTATCTATTTACTCTGTGCAACCTCGTCTTTTATATTTTACCAAAAAAATTTTTTTTTACTGAAATTTTGCGTTTTTCTAGGCCTTTACGGTAATTTATAAAAAGAAAAAAAAGTTGGTCTTAAGCCTCGTACACACGATCGGATTTTCGCAAGACAAAACCTCTGACTTATGTCCGAAGGCGTGTGCCTGGATTTAGTCTTGCATACAAACGGCAAGGAATTGTCAGCCAACAAACACGAACATAGTGAAGTACTACGTGTTTTTTCAGCTCTTTAGCGCCACCCTTTGGGCTCCTTCTGCTAACTTTGTGTTAGTAGAAGTTTGGTGAGTGTTGATTCGCGCTTTTCATTTCATGCTTTTCTTTTCGTGCTTTTCTTTTCACGCTTTTCATTTCACGCTTTTCAGTTTGTTTCTGAACGGCCGTTCGTCAACCAGACAGGAGATAACGTGTTATTTATTATTGGCCTTGGAGTTATTGCTTTGACCCAAGTCCAGTCCAGGAACAGGAGGAGGATTTCTTGGACCAAGAATTGGTTGCTTTTATTTATCGTGACCAATTATGTCATATGCCTTTGCTGCGGGAGCTCCAGGAGAATAATCCAGATGTTTTTCGGAATTATCTCTGGATGATGGACCCCTGCTTACACCAACTCTTGGCATTGTTGACACCCTATATTAAGAAGCAGGACACATGCATGAGGCTTTTATTTTATTTTTTGATTGAATAATAATGATTTGATTTGGTATATTTTCTATATTTTTGGATGCATAAAATGCACTTTTACGTTTTCTTTTTTTTAATGCACAATAAAATGTGTAAAGTGTACCGATAGTCTATTCTCCCTGCTCTGGTGACACGGATGGCTCCTGGCACAGTAATAAGATGGCAAGCAACTGGAAAAAAGATGAAATCACATCATGATTTATTGCTAACAGAAAAAAAATGCCCAGTACATCATAATTCTTCTTTAGTTCAGTCCATGTTTGTGAACTGTGCCAAGGCATTGAAATTGATGTATCTGTCTAATTATATTATAGTAGGGAAAAAAAATGTTTTTAAGCAAAAATCCTTCATGAATTTAAGGAATCACAAATTCCATGCAGAGCACAGTACATTAGGTAATAGAGGGGTGCGGTGTGACCTTCAAAGTACATATAGAAGGGGTAGAAAAACAGACGGAGCCTTGGATGAGGCTTATGCCGTGTACAAACGGTCGGAATTTACGATGGAAACAGTCCGATGGGAGCTTTTCATCGGATTTTCCGACCGTGTGTATGCCCAGCGGTCTTTTTTTGTCGGCATTTCCGACGGACTTTGGATTGAGAGCCTGGATTTTTCGATCGTGTGTATGAAATTCTGACACGCAAAATTCCGAGGCATGCTTGGAAACAATTCGACGCATGCTCGGAAGCATTAAACTTCCCTTTTATAGTGCCGTTGAACGTGTTGTATGTCGTGGTGTTATTGACCGTCGGAATTTGGTGTGACCGTGTGTAGGCAAGACAGTTTGAGTGAAATTCCGTCGGGAAAACCATCAGAGCTTTTTCCCATGAAAATACCGACTGTATGTATGCGGTATTAGAGGTGGGACAGAACAAGGTGTTCTATAGTGGAATGGATGGAGTTAACAACAAAACATAAAAATGAGTGGTAACTGGAACAAGGCAAAGTCAAGGTTTGAGATTTGGTGGCTACATTTACATAAAGTTTGTGTAAAAGCTACAACGCCAAAAAAACTATTTACTAGTACAATGGACAGCAAATATAAAGTCCATAGGGCACAATTACTGAACAATATTTGCCACCCATATAGAAGACCTCACCACCACTAAAGATCACCTAGGCGCCTCCGCTAAGCGGAAATCGATTTGCGCTGGTGAATGACAGGTCTGTATACAGGGGGTCCCCGAGTTACGAACTCGTTAGGGACTGCCCGCCTGTACGTTAGTCGGAAATGTTCGTAAGTCAGCCGCGCATGCGCAGACCGACAAATACGGACATTTCCGATGTTCCGTCTAATGTCGTTCTGCGCATGCGCGGCAAATTACGGACATTCCCGGCATTTTCAGAGGCTCCGTATGGGCGCGCATGCGCAGAACGGCCAGAAGACGGCGAAAAATGGCGGAGGGTCCCCGCAGCGCCCCGTTCGTAAGTAGGGGTTGTTCGTAGGTCGGGCGTTCGTAAGTCGGGGACCCCCTGTACACTCTGCATAGTGCCGCTCTTCTCTATGGAAACGGACTGCCTGTTTGTTTCCAATGCAATGGCATTCAATCCACCGGACGGATGGGGAATAGGATCACCATCCATCTGTTGGCTGACAGGATCGGATGGCGGTGAGTGTCAGCAAACGTGTGTCCGCTGACATCTGCTGCTCCATCGAAGAGCCTGGAGGGTCAGATCAGGTCCCCCTAAAAACTGACAGGCGGACCTGATCGGACAGTCCGTGTGAAAGGGGCCCTAAAGTCCATATGGTTTTTGGGTGTGGTGACCCATGCACACGCCACTTATATACTATATGTATATACTTCATAAAGTGTGCGTTCAGCAACGTTTACTGCAGGTACAGGAATCAGAAGAGTTCTGCCACTGTAATTGTCATTGGAGTGATCACAGGTGCGAAAAAAGCCTTAGAGGGTTGAGACAAACCATTAAACACTGACTGGGGTGCTTACAGTGGTCAGCTTCTATTTGTTTTTGTACAACCATTATACCAAACATTGGCTTCAATGTGTAAGTGTATATAAATGTGCTGGTCCCGCTAACGATCACCTCCCCCCCCAGACTGACAATGCTGCTGTCCAAAGGTGTCTCTGTTGCTCCTTCATCCAGAATGTAGGCACTCTACAATAAATGGGCTACATGCCAAATCACCAAATGAAAACAAGCCTAAGGCCTCTTTCACACGGGGTGGATCAGTTCTGATCCGCCCAGTGGATATCCGCTTGCTCAGCGGGGATCGCCGAGCGATCTCCGCTGAGCAGGAAGATGACAGGTCTGTCTCTGCACACTGCGCAGGGATGGACCTGTCAAAGCGCCGCTCTCCCCTATGGGAGATCGGTGACGACGGACCGTAGAGTCCGTCGTCATCCGATCCGCAGACGGATGGGAAAATAGGTTTTTCCTCCGTCACACTTTTTCGGATCGGAGCGGGTCGGATGTCAGCGGACATGTCACCGCTGACATCCGATGCTCCATAGACCTCTATGGAGCATCCGTTCAGGTCCGCCTGAAAAACTCAGTTTTTCAGGCGGATCTGAACGGATCGGCCGTGTGAAAGAGGCCTAAAAAAAAAAAGTAAACGAATGCAGCACATGTATTTAACGATTGGGATCTAACGATTGGTAAGTGGCAAAATAATACATTTTTGGTTTTGGGTTACTGCTTTAAACAAAAATATGCAGTCATTAAAAGATTACTTTGACCACTTAATTAGTATACACAATTATTTAATTAAAGATGCAGCTTGAAAATTTTTAAAAATGTTAAATGTTATCAGTTGGATTTATATCTGCTTCACAATCGTACAACTTCTTAGCCCCCTCCTTTAAATAAATGTAAACCTAACATGTAATAAAATATTAGCAGTAAAAAAAATGCTAACCTTAGATCTCAGCTTCCAGCATGCTCTCCTGGGGATGGTGACTCAACCTTCTTGTAGAATCCTCGGAAGACTCAGGACAATGTGTTCTCATCTCACCAAAAGTTGAGTGAGGTCAACCTCACCTGAGCAAGTTTGCTTAAAGCCGATGCTTATGTAAAATTATAGACAAATACGCATTAATATACTGTACCCTTGTGGATTTCTATTTGTGGAATGTTTACATACTATAGTGTTTATCATATCAATTTATTTTATTTTTTTTCATAATCATATCAATTTTTATGCGACCGTAATAAAGTTTGTACATTTTTTTTTACTAAATTGTTTATTTTTGAACCACAAAAGACCAGTTTAATGGGGGGATTCTCTTGTTTCTCTTTTACTTCTTAGGCTCCATGCACACTGGACGTTAAAATAATGTTAAAAAAAAACGCCAGTAGCTTTGCAGTGAGTTTTTCAAAGTTTTTGCAATAGCTTTTTTTAGTGTTTTTCCGCGTTTTTTTTTTCATGGATCGAAAACGTTAAACGCTGGTGAGCCACGTTTTTGAGCGATGTTTATGAGCATTTAGCGTTCTTTATAGTCAGAAAAACGACTCCTGAACACGATTTTATGGTGTTCAGAAAACAGCCCATAAACTCCACTGATAAAAGTAAAAAAAAAAGAAAAAAAAGCCCAAACTCCCAAAAAAATGTCCGTTTATGAGCTCCAGTGTGCATGAAGCCTAATATTTTGGTGGGTTTTATTTGGATTACGCAATCAAGCTGCCGTTTAGGCTCAGTTCACACTGCTGCGACAGCAAAGTCGTATGACTTTGCCCTGTGACTTCCTTCCGACTGCATTAGACTTAGAAGCCTGTACAAGGGCTGAAATCACACCCAAGTCAGACCAAAGTAATGCAGGAATCTTTTCTAAATTCGGAGCGACTTGTGTAGTATCAGTTAAGACAGCTCTCATAGGGAAACATTGAATTTGACATGTAATGCGACTTGGGGTCTCAAAAGTGCGATCCTATGTTGCAGCAGTGTGAACCGCACTGAAGGCAGAATTGTGCAGTTCAATGATGATCAATATTTCTCCCATATGTCATTCTTGGCCCTTGAGTTTGAAAGCACTTAATAGGAAGTAATGACAAGGGAAATGAATGCTCTGGAAGCAGCAGTATGAAAAAAAAAAAAACAATATATTTTAATCAATTGAGTATTTTTATCAGCCAATTAAGAGACCACAAACTGAAAATGTCACAGTTCACTTTAGAATGGGCGATCCACATAATATTTTGGCTGTACTGGTGTTAATTATACTCAGGAGGCCTTTTTACATCTTTAATCATGAGTTCTGACACTTCTTTAGCGGTAGAGCCATTTGTCATAGGAATGCCAGCATGAATTGGTATCTTTATCTAGGCAGCAATGGTATTAATAGAGAAGAGTCATTCTAGCAAGAACTTAGAAACCTTCACTAAGGGCTCTTCTCAGAAGCAAGGACTAAGGCCCCTTTCACACTGGGGCAGGGAGCCGCGGTGACGGTAAAGCAGCGCTATATTTAGCGCTGCTTTACCGTCGTTTTAACCGCGGTATTCGGCCGCTCGCGGTGCGGTTTTACCCCCCGCGAGCGGCCGAAAAAGAGTTAAAGACCCCCGCAGAGCGCCGCCACAGCGGCGGTATTGCCGCGGTTTTACCGCGGTTTCCCATTCAAATCAATGGGAAGGAGCGGTGAACACACCGCTCCTATACCGCTCCAAAGATGCTGCTAGCAGGACTTTTTTTGCCGTCCTGCTAGCGCACCGCTCCAGTGTGAAAGCTCGCCGGCTTTCACACTGGAGTGAATGGGGCAGGATTTTTTCAGGCGGTATACAGGCGCTATTTTTAGCGCTGTACCACCTAAAAAACGCCCCAGTGTGAAAGGGGCCTAAGAGAAAATGTTTGCAACCAAAATACAGTTTACTAAGGCCCCTTTCACACTGGGGCGGGGAGCCGCAGTGACGGTAAAGCAGCGCTATATTTGGCGCTGCTTTACCGTCGCTTTAAAAGGGTTAAAAAGGGTTAAACACCCCCGCAGAGCGCCGCCGTAGCGGCGCTTTGCGGCGGTATTGCCGCGGTTTTACCGCGGTGTCCCATTCTAATCAATGGGAAGGAGCGGTATAGGAGCGGTGAACACACGGCTCCTATACCGCTCCAAAGATGCTGCTAGCAGAACTTTTTTTGTCATCCTGCTAGCGCACCGCTCCAGTGTGAAAGCCCGCCGGCTTTCACACTGGAGTTAAAGGGGCCGGATTTTTTCAGGCGGTGAACCGGCGCTATTTTTAGCGCTGCACCGCATGAAAAACGCCCCGGTGTGAAAGGGGCCTAAGGCCCCTTTCACACTGGGGTGTTTTTTAGGTGGTACAGCGCTAAAAATAGCGCCTGTATACCACCTGAAAAAATCCGGCCCCATTCACTCCAGTGTAAGGCCCCTTTCACACTGGGGCGGTTTGCAGGCGCTATTGCGCTAAAAATAGCGCCTGCAAACCGACCCGAAACAGCTGTTGCTGTGTCTTCAGTGTGAAAGCCCGAGGGCTTTCACACTGAAGCGGTGCGCTTGCAGGACGCTGGAAAATGTCCTGCAAGCCGCATCTTTGGCTCGCTATAGGAGCGGTATATTTACCGCTCCTATAGCGCCCGGTCCCATTGAAAACAATGGGGCAGCGCGCCGAACCTGCCCGCAAAACGCCGCAGCAGCGGCGGTTTGCGGGCGGTATTGACCCTTTTTCGGGCACTCGCGGGGGGTAAAACCACCCCGCTAGCGGCCGAAATGCGCCGCTAAAATGCCGGTAAAGCGGCGCTAAATATAGCGCCGCTTTACCGCCAGTGCCCCCACCGCTCCAGTGTGAAAGTAGCCTAAGAGCCGGCGGGCTTTCACACTGGAGCGGTGCGTTAGCAGGACGGCAAAAAAAGTCCTGCTAGCAGGATCTTTGGAGCGGTATAGGAGCGGTGTGTTCACCGCTCCTATACCGCTCCTTCCCATTGATTTGAATGGGAAACCGCGGCAATACCGCCGCAAAGCGACGGTTTGCGGGCGGTATTGACCCTTTTTCGGCCGCTCGCGGGGGGTAAAACCGCACCGCGAGCGGCCGAATACCGCGGTTAAAACGACGATAAAGCAGCGCTATATATAGCGCTGCTTTACCGTCACCGCAGCTCCCCGCCCCAGTGTGAAAGGGGCCTAAATCTTGCAATGCCAGACGTTCAGGTTAACTGCAGTTAATAAAATATGGTGTGCAAACAGTTAAAAAAAAAAAAACGACTATTATTGTAATTCCTGCATGAAGAACTGCAAAATTTCTTAAAGGGGACATGTGCCTTTCCAATGCAGAACAATGCAACAGGTTCCCTTTAATGCCAGCCCCTGTAGTATCTTATCTTCACCTTCCCTTCATTATGCTTTGTTTGCCACTAATGAAGAGCAGTACTTACTCCTGGATATAGGGAGTATGTGGTTTACTCTCTGATGTCCCTCATTACAGAGCTTGGCAACTGAGCACTCGTGGGGGAATGGGGGAGGCAAAACACAGGCTTACTTTGTAGACAAGCATAAGACAATAAATGCCAAGCTGGTCCCACCTCCTCGCCTAGACTGGTTACTCAATGTAGCTTGTGGAGCTGATATGTCACTGGTGGTTGACCAGATGATCGCTCGGCTTTCCTGTATCTGACAAATGGACATGGCACAAAGACAAAGCCAGGAGCAAGAGATCTCAACATTAGATTCCTTTATATAGCATATGAGGCCAATGATGGATTCAAGCAGTGAACATCAATCTAGTGAAAATTCAATTTAAAGGCAACCTTACTGGGAAGAAAATGTTTTATTCACTTCCTTTTTCGAAAAGGCTCTTTGCCAGACTATGTCCTGGTTTCATATTTTCTGCACCACTGACCTAGGATAAGCAGGCATCAAGTATAAATACTTGGTCTGTATATTTCTTCTAGGTCAGGCAGAAGGGTCAGTATAATAGCCAGGCAACCAGCATTTTTGGAATGGCTGCAGTGTCTACTAGTGACATGCTTCCTTAAGTCCCAAAGCCTGTGTAACAGGTATTTTTAAAGTTCTGACAGTCTTTCATATCATCCTTATTGTTAAGGATAAAAATAGATGTTTGACAGTAGAAAATGCTTAATATTTTAATGCTCTCCTCTCCAGAAAACATCCATTTTCATTGTGTTCTGTATGCCACTGATTGTTCAATGACAACAGAGAGTGAGTGATGTTTGGAACACTCTACAAGCTGATATTCAGGCCTGAACTGTGATTAAAATTCTCAGATAGCAGAAAACAGCACTTGCAGTCCCTGCGGATAAGACTGTTGTGGACATGTAAATGGAAATAGATTTTTCTACAGAGCATGTAGCGAATAATACTCTATTTATATGTCATCATATCTATGGAAATACAGTTTCTGGAGCTTCTCAGCAGTGACATGCTGTGGAAGCTAAAACTCAGGTGGCTATATTTCACATACATTGCATGAAAAAGCATCCTAGGGCAGTGATGGCGAACCTTTTTGAGCCCAAGTGCCCAAATTGCGACACAAAACCAACTTATTTCTTTCAAAGTGCCAACGGAATAAGCCCTAAGGGACCAAAAACTTACGATTCTGCCAGAATCACTCAGAATGCACTGTGCAACATGCACTGACCTACCTGACACATGCACTCACCTACCTGACACATGCACTCACCTACCTGACACATGCACTCACCTACCTGACACATGCACTCACCTACCTGACCATTGCACTCCCCTACCTGACCATTGCACTCCCCTACCTGACCATTGCACTCACCTACCTGACACATGCACTCACCAAATTAACACCTTTATTGTGCAAAATTGAGTCAAATCTGTAACTGTACTGTACATGTCCACTCCACATGGATCTTACCTGTCTCCAGTCTGTCCGGCAGCTCATTCCCGCCCAGTCGCGTGTTCCCCCAGTCATGCCCAGCATGTCACTGCTGATTTGTTTGATGGTGGGTGCGGTGTAGATGAGACGGCTTCTATGATTTGATTGGATTAGCGCACGTCACCCCGGGTGCTTATTCTTTGTCACGCCCACTCGCCGCCGTCACCGCTAGCCTACAGAACTGTGGGAGATGTAGTTTGCGGTCCGGTGTGGACGATTCGATTTTTCACTGTGTGCTTTTCTCATTTCATGGCGTGCCCAACAGGACGGCTCGGCGTAGCGGCAGGCGTGCCACGGGTTCGCCATCACTGATCTACGGCCTCGAGGTGTAGCTTTTCAGACCTGACGCCTTGTATTTTTAACCAGAATTTCCTAAAGTTTGAGCCCTCTGCGTCACAAAGGTGTATTTGATTATATGAGAGCCAACCTGACAGATATCATCTAGAATACTGTACAGCTTAAAGCATATCTCCCGTATCCTAGACTGATTGGAGAACACATATACCTGACTGGTTATTTTCACCTTTTGATCTTCTGAAAAATAACCTTAAGGTGCCTCCCTCATTTTCTCAATAATTTCTTGTTTTTTATGCAGGAGAAAGTGGCTGGAGTATTGGAAAACTATAAACCGAGGTTCCAGACTCACTGATTCTGGTTCTCTACATAGGACTCCTAAGTTAAATATAGCCTGCAACCAAATTAAATATTTCAGAAGCTCAATGAGAAACATTGTTAGGAAGGAAAGGATCCTAGCAAAAATTTCATCTGTAGCCTACCTAGCCATATGAAGGCCATTTTGTCCCATGCATGTAGGCCATTTTCAATGGCTAAGAGAAGGTGTAGCATATTGTAATTGAATGATATTAAAAATGACCTTTTCCTTTTCAATCCGCAGCTCTGAAATTTTCTGTAACATGTAATCTGGCTAACTGGAGGAGTTCTGTAGACAGAATGTGTACAGAACACTCACCAGATATGTCCTTTCCTGCTTGTGTGATCGACTTACTGATTTTCCCAGAAGTCTACACGAAGATACATATCAGAATCTGAGCATTCCCTGCAACAAAAATTTCATTTTTGGTGAGATATGCTTAAAGGGAAATCATGTCTAAAGGAATGCAGACCCTGCAGCTTGCTTCATTAGTGCCCTGCAGGTGCAACAGCTGATTGATAACTATAAAATCAATCCCATACAGATTCACTCTGTGAACATAGACACAGACAAACAAACAGCTATTCCTTCAGAATAACAAAAGTTAGGAATCTGCAACAAAGTTTGGTAAAATCCTTGCAATGTACATAGATCACCCAGAGGAGAATGTTTTTTCCCATCACAAGTGGAGTTACTGTTTAAGGAGTTGGGCCTACCTCTTTGTCTTCAGTCTAAACCCCTGATCTATCAGTTCATCCCTTATACCAGTTTTGTAATCTTCCCAAATTGCCTCCATCCACACCTCATCAGTATTGTTTCAGCAAAGTACACACTGCATTAATGAGGTTCTCATTCAACCTTCATATGCATTTTCTAGCATGTCTATCCACAGACTGGAGGTCAATAGAGACAGGTGCATTATCCGATAAGACAGTAGAGTGTATGTCAACACTCGCCATCATATCAATCAAACTATGAACTAGCAATATGAGATCTATTCTGGAATTCCAGTGGTGCATTTCAGTAATAAGTGAAACCTTTATTGTATGCATTACCCAGTCTCCAAAAATGTAGGAGCTTAATTTCTTGTTAAGACTTCAAGAAATGTTTGTTTAGTTGTGGGGTTCCAGGCAACCCTCTACGAATTGAGATTATTGTCGCTTAACCATATCAGTATGGGTGAGGTGTTGAGAGCATATATGTTGGCTATAGCAGTCATACATTTGTACAAAGCACCCTAGGTCAACTAAATTCGCTTTGACTTGAACAAATCCACTGAATTGCAATGATGACACCTTTAGCCTTTTTAGTATAGATCACATACATAGTTTGACAGTAGCCTCAATAATGAGTGTTTCCTGAAATAATAATGCTTGTCTAGCCCTGAGTCTTCTGCAATTGGCAGGAGAACAGAGACCTTTCACATTATATGTAAGCACAGAAACGGCAGACATGGCAAGCTTTCAAAAAGAATGCTCTAGCAAGTCATATTTCACAGACCTAGTGGATTGCAGGCAAGAATAGAGCCCATAACAAGTAAAAAAAAACCTAAAATACAACCAAGAGATTTACTAAAACTGGTGCAGCTGTGCATGGTAGCCAATCAGCTTGTTCAATTAAGCTTCGACAATAATACCTGGAAGTAGGGATGGGCCCGGTGCTCGATGCGAACCCATGTTCGCATCGAGCACCGGGTGTTCGCTCGCTCGGCGAGCCCAGAACTATTTTGGCCGCTCGCATCACGTTCGTGTGATGCGAGCGGCCCCGCAATGCATTGCAGCCGGCGCGGCCGGCGCAGTGCATTGCTGGCTGATGATTGGCCAAGCATGCACTGTGACCCCGCATGCTTGGCCAATCACAGCGCCGGAAACTCGAAGAGCCATAATTGGCTACAGGCAGGACGCCTGTAGCCAATTACAGCTCAGGGGCTTTAGTACACGCCCCCTCTTATAAAAGGCCGCCACGCCGTCGGCGCCGGTCACATGCTGTTCCGGCGTAGATAGAGCAGGATCGTTCTGTGTCACTCTGCTAGATTTAGTTAGAGAGATTTACTTAGAGAGAGAGATTGAGTTAGATAGATTCATTTAGAAAGATTGATTTAGAAAGAGGGGCTTGTAGTGTGTTCGTGGCAGGCAGGCAGAGCTCCTATATTTTGTTCCCAGAAGCACCTATAGGACTTGTAGTGTGTTCGTGGCAGGCAGGCAGAGCTCCTATATTTTGTTCCCAGAAGCACCTATAGGACTTGTAGTGTGTTCGTGGCAGGCAGGCAGAGCTCCTATATTTTGTTCCCAGAAGCACCTATAGGACTTGAAGTGTGTTAGTCCCATCACACAGACCTATATTTTCTTCCCAGAAGCACCTATAGGACTTGAAGTGTGTTAGTCCCATCACACAGAGATCATATATTTTGTTCCCAGAAGCACCTATAGGACTTGAAGTGTGTTAGTCCCATCACACAGACCTATATTTTCTTCCCAGAAGCACCCATAGGACTTGAAGTGTGTTAGTCCCATCACACAGACCTATATTTTCTTCCCAGAAGCACCTATAGGACTTGAAGTGTGTTAGTCCCATCACACAGAGATCATATATTTTGTTCCCAGAAGCACCTATAGGACTTGAAGTGTGTTAGTCCCATCACACGGAGATCATATATTTTGTTCCCAGAAGCACCTATAGGACTTGAAGTGTGTTAGTCCCATCACACAGACCTATATTTTGTTCCCAGAAGCACCTATAGGACTTGAAGTGTGTTAGTCCCATCACACAGAGATCATATATTTTGTTCCCAGAAGCACCTATAGGACTTGAAGTGTGTTAGTCCCATCACACAGACCTATATTTTCTTCCCAGAAGCACCTATAGGACTTGAAGTGTGTTAGTCCCATCACACAGAGATCATATATTTTGTTCCCAGAAGCACCTATAGGACTTGAAGTGTGTTAGTCCCATCACACAGACCTATATTTTCTTCCCAGAAGCACACATAGGACTTGAAGTGTGTTAGTCCCATCACACAGAGATCATATATTTTGTTCCCAGAAGCACCTATAGGACTTGAAGTGTGTTAGTCCCATCACACAGACCTATATTTTGTTCCCAGAAGCACCTATAGGACTTGAAGTGTGTTAGTCCCATCACACAGAGATCATATATTTTGTTCCCAGAAGCACCTATAGGACTTGAAGTGTGTTAGTCCCATCACACAGACCTATATTTTCTTCCCAGAAGCACCTATAGGACTTGAAGTGTGTTAGTCCCATCACACAGAGATCATATATTTTGTTCCCAGAAGCACCTATAGGACTTGAAGTGTGTTAGTCCCATCACACAGAGATCATATATTTTGTTCCCAGAAGCACCTATAGGACTTGAAGTGTGTTAGCCCCATCACACAGACCTATATTTTCTTCCCAGAAGCACCCATAGGACTTGAAGTGTGTTAGTCCCATCACACAGAGAGCATATATTTTGTTCCCAGAAGCACCTATAGGACTTGAAGTGTGTTAGTCCCATCACACAGAGATCATATATTTTGTTCCCAGAAGCACCTATAGGACTTGAAGTGTGTTAGTCCCATCACACAGACCTATATTTTCTTCCCAGAAGCACCTATAGGACTTGAAGTGTGTTAGTCCCATCACACAGAGATCGTATATTTTGTTCCCAGAAGCACCTATAGGACTTGAAGTGTGTTAGTCCCATCACACAGACCTATATTTTCTTCCCAGAAGCACCTATAAGACTTGAAGTGTGTTAGTCCCATCACACAGAGATCATATATTTTGTTCCCAGAAGCACCTATAGGACTTGAAGTGTGTTAGTCCCATCACACAGACCTATATTTTCTTCCCAGAAGCACCTATAGGACTTGAAGTGTGTTAGTCCCATCACACAGAGATCATATATTTTGTTCCCAGAAGCACCTATAGGACTTGAAGTGTGTTAGTCCCATCACACAGAGATCCTCTATTTTCTTTGCAGAAGCACCCATAGGACTTCTAGTGTGTTAGTCCCATCACACAGAGATCCTCTATTTTCTTTGCAGAAGCACCCATAGGACTTCTAGTGTGTTAGTGGCATCACACAGAGCTCCTATATTTTTTTTCTCAGCAGCACCCACAGGACTTCTAGTGTGTTAGTGGCATCACACAGAGCTCCTATATTTTCTTTGCAGAAGCACCCATAGGACTTCTAGTGTGTTAGTGGCATCACACAGAGCTCCTATATATTCTTCTCAGCAGCACCCACAGGACTACCGACTACAATGGCTGGAAGACCGCCAAGGGGAGGCAGAGCGTGCAGAGCCAAGAACACAGGGCAGGCAGGCTCTGTTTCTAGTGGACGTGGCCGTGGCCGTGGTCGTGCATCGTCATCAGCACGTGGCCATGGGACACGCGCGTCTTTGTTTTCGGCAGCTGGACATGTGGAGCCGCATCATGCTGAAGGCTTGGTAGAATGGATGACCAAGCCCTCCTCATCCTCCTCATCCTCTCTCACCCAGGCTCAGGGTACTGGCAGAGCAGCTGCCAACGCGTACTCAATGGCATCATCAGCCACCCCTTCCCTAGACCCACCATGTCCTCCTGAGGAGTCCCCCAAACTCTTTGAGCACAGTGTTGGGTACATGCTCCAGGAGGATGCCCAACGATTCGAAGGCTCGGATGATGATACCCAGCTTGAGGAATCTGGCAGTACTGTTCCACCAGCTGCAGCTTACTGCCAGGTTTGCTCTAGTGGTGAAGAGGGAGGGGATGATGAGGTCACTGACTCCACGTGGGTGCCTGAAGGGAGAGAGGATGAGGAGGAGGACGAGGAGGAGGAGGATGCGGCGTCACATGTCCAACGAGGCAGGATGCCCCCTGGAGGCCAGGTAGAGGCCAGCACAGCAACTGTACAACACCGCAGAGCTCCGCCTGTGCAGGGCGCTGCCTCTGCACGTTATCAGAAAAGTTCTTTGGTGTGGGCCTTTTTTGAGACGAGTGCATCAGATCGCACCACTGCTATTTGCAATATTTGTCTCAAGCGTATCTCGCGTGGCCAAAACATCAGCCGCTTGGGCACCACAAGCATGACCAGACATATGGCGACCTGCCATGCAGCTCGTTGGCAGGCACACATAAAAGACCCACAGCAAAGAACTAAGCGGACCTCTCCTTGCTCCTCATCAGCTGGGATCTCCATCCCCACTACACCTTCAGTCCTCTCTGAAAGCTGCTCTGAGAGGACTGAAGGTGTAGAATTAGGTGTGTCACAACCAAGTACTTGCAGTACACCGACGTCCGATTGCAGCAGGCAAATTTCCCTGCCCCAGCTGCTGGACCGTAGAAAGAAGTACACTCCCAGCCATCCACATGCCCAGCGGTTGAATGCTAGCTTGGCTAAATTGCTAGCACTTCAACTGCTGCCTTTTCAGTTGGTAGACTCGGCCCCCTTCCGTGAGTTTGTTCAATGTGCGGTTCCTCAGTGGCAGGTTCCCAAACGCCACTTTTTCTCACGGAAGGCGATTCCGTCTCTCTACCGGCATGTGGAAGGCAATGTCCATGCCTCGCTGGACAGGGCGGTCAGCGGTAAGGTGCATATTACCGCTGACTCATGGTCCAGCAGGCATGGACAGGGACGGTACCTTTCTTTCACGGCCCATTGGGTCACTCTATTGGCAGCTGGGAGGGATGCAGGACAAGGTGCAGTAGTGTTGGAGGTTGTTCCGCCACCACGCCTCCAAAACGCTACTACTGCTACTGGTTGTGACACACCTCTCTCCTCCACCCCCTCCTCTTCTTCTTCCTCCAGTGCTCTGTCCTTGGAACCAGCGGTGCTCCGTAGGCGTACAAGGGGCTACGCAAGTACGCAGGCAAAAAGATGCCATGCCGTGCTTGCGCTGGTGTGTTTGGGGGACAGGAGCCACACTGGGCCAGAGGTTCTGGCAGCTCTGCAGGGGCAGGCCGAGAGGTGGTTGACGCCACGTCAGCTTAAGCCAGGAATGGTCGTTTCTGACAATGGCACCAACCTCCTCTCCGCCCTGCGACAGGGGCAGCTCACCCATGTGCCCTGCATGGCTCACGTCCTCAACCTGGTGGTGCAGCGGTTCTTGGGCAGGTTCCCAGGCTTACAGGATGTCCTGAGGCAGGCCAGGAAAGTCTCTGTGCATTTCCGCCGATCTTATAATGCCAGTGCTCGGCTGCCTGAGCTGCAAAAGGAGCTGAACCTGCCCAAGAACCGCCTAATATGTGACATGCCCACCAGGTGGAACTCAACGTTGGCCATGCTGCAGCGACTGCACACGCAGCAGAGGGCCATCAATGAGTACCTTTGCGACTACGGCACCAGGACAGGGTCAGGGGAGCTTGGTTTTTTTTCCCCACGTCAGTGGAGCATGATCAGGGATGCATGCACTGTCCTCTCACCATTTGAGGAGGCCACGAGGATGGTGAGCAGTGACAGTGCATGCATCAGTGACACTGTCCCTCTTGTCCACCTGTTGGAGCATACGCTGCGTGGGATAATGGACAGGGCACTTGAGGCAGAACAGAGGCAGGAAGAGGAGGACTTCCTTGCCTCTCAAGGCCCCCTTTATCCGGACAGTGTTCCTTCTGTCCCACCCATCACACAGGATGAGGAGGAGGAGGAGGAGGAGGAGGAGGATTGTGTGAGCATGGAGGTGGAGCCTGGCACTCAGCATCAGCAGCAGCAGTCTTTTAGGGATGATGTACAGTCCCAACAAACCAGTGGACTTGTACGTGGCTGGGAGGAGGTGGCTGGCGATCATGTCATCCTCAGTGACCCAGAAGACTCCGGACCGAATGCCTCAGCTAACCTACGCTGCATGGCCTCCCTGATCCTGCAAAGCCTGCGGAAGGATCCTCGTGTTCTTTGGATCAAGGAGAGGGACCATTACTGGCTGGCCACTCTCCTTGATCCGCGGTACAAGGGTAAGGTTGCGGACCTTATCTTGCCGTCGCAGAGGGAGCAGAGGATGAGACATCTCAGGGAGGCCTTGCAGAAAGGTCTGTGCAACGCGTTCCCAGAAACTGGGAGGTTACAAACTCCTGGTCCTGGGCGACGAGTTGCTGAGGCTTCGGTCAGTAGCAGAAGGAGCGGTGGGGAAGGTGGACGTCTGACCGATGCGTTCAGACAATTTTTTAGTCCGCAGCCCCAAGGTATGATCGGTTCCAGCAACCATCGCCAGCGTCTGATATACATGGTGCAGGAATACCTTGGGCAAGGTCAGACTTGGACACCTTTCCCACCGAAAATCCTCTGGCTTACTGGGTCCTGAGGATGGATCACTGGCCAGAGCTTGCACAGTATGCAATTGAGCTACTGGCCTGTCCTGCCTCCAGCGTTCTTTCCGAACGCACATTCAGTGCTGCTGGAGGATTTGTCACCGATCATAGGGTGCGCCTGTCCACCGCCTCGGTTGATCGACTGACCTTCATCAAAATGAATCAGTCTTGGATCACCACCAGCTACCAGGCACCTGAGGCGGATATAACCGAATAATTTATAATGTCACATCCCTTCAAGACTGCCTATGCTGATGCTGAGTGACTGTCCTCTTATGTTCACTGACTATCCTCTTCCTCCTCCTCAATGATCCATGCCACCACACCAGTGCCTAAGGCACAATTTTTCAGCCCCTGTTTAACAGGGGCGTGTACATACAATTTTTATAAAAAAATGCTTCGCAACACGTGTGACTGCTGTGCTCCAAGTACAGTATCTGTGAGGGGTTGCAGTGTTGTGGCACCAGCACCAGTGCCTAAGGCACAATTTTTCAGCCCCTGTTTAACAGGGGCGTGTACATTCAATTTTTATAAAAAAATGCTTCGCAACACGTGTGACTGCTGTGCTCCAAGTACAGTATCTGTGAGGGGTTGCAGTGTTGTGGCACCAGCACCAGTGCCTAAGGCACAATTTTTCAGCCCCTGTTTAACAGGGGCGTGTACATACAATTTTTATAAAAAAATGCTTCGCAACACGTGTGACTGCTGTGCTCCAAGTACAGTATCTGTGAGGGGTTGCAGTGTTGTGGCACCAGCACCAGTGCCTAAGGCACAATTTTTCAGCCCCTGTTTAACAGGGGCGGGTATTACAAATCTTGATCTAATAGTTCACAGCAGGGCCCATTCCTGCGCCCACCAAGAGTAACTATGAGGGCCTACAGTCTTGTGGCAACACCGTCCACCACCACCGCCAAAGGCCCAATTTTTCTGCCCTGTTCATCAGGTGCTTGCAATTACAAATCTTGATCTAATAACTCACAGCAGGGCCCATTCCTGCGCCCACCAAGAGTAACTGTGAGAGCTTACAGTCTTGTGGCAACACCGTCCACCACCACCGCCAAAGGCCCAATTTTTCTGCCCTGTTCATCAGGTGCTTGCAATTACAAATCTTGATCTAATAACTCACAGCAGGGCCCATTCCTGCGCCCACCAAGAGTAACTGTGAGAGCTTACAGTCTTGTGGCAACACCGTCCACCACCACCACCACCCCCAATTTTTCTGCCCTGTTCAACAGGTGCATGCAATTACAAATCTTGATCTATTAACTCACAGCAGGGCCCATTCCTGTGCCCACCAGTCTTGTGGCTACACCAACATCTAATAGGGCAAATTTCTGCAGAGTATATACGCCAGGCCCCTACTTTCAAACATCCAACTTACAAACGACTCCTACTTGCAAATGGAAAGAGAAAACAGGAAGTGAGAGGAAATCTACCCCTAGGAAGGGAAATTCTATCCTGTTAGATTTAATTTGGGAAAAAGGTATCTCCTCTCTACTGATACTTTATCACCAATCCTTGTTTCAATTAAAACCCCACTTTTCCAAAAACATTTGTCATTGGGACGGAAAGTGAGGTGACATGTTCTGAACAGATGTGCAAAGACAGCAAATGTTACAGGGGTGATAACCCCTCCCTATGTTCTCCAAAAAGCTTAAAAATAGATTTTTTTGGGATGGAGCTACACTTCATAATGTACCTGTTCAGATTCTACTTAAGAACAAACCTAAAGCCGCAAGTGGTTTTAAATGGCTTCTTTTTTTCCTTTACAAATGTCATTTTGTGCAAGGACAGTTCTAAACACGGGAAACACATGCCACTTCACAGGCATACTTTAGACACCCCCCAGGTACCATATTTAAAGGAAAATTTCACTTTTTTTTTTTCACTTTATGCATCATTAAAAAGACTGCTCCCGAAAAAACGTTAGTTTTTAAAAGTTCTTTTTGCATTGATATATGTCCCCTGGGGCAGGACCCGGGTCCCCAAACCTGTTTTATGACATTAACATGCATATTGGCCGTTGTAATTAGCACTTTTGATTTCGAAAGTTCGCGTCCATTATAACGTATAGGGTTCGAAAATTTGCGCGAACTTTCGGTCCGTTCGAAGGTTCTGGTGCGAACCGAACCCGGGGGTGTTCGGCTCATCCCTACCTGGAAGCTGACTGGTTCCTTTGCAGAGCAGCACCAGATATGGCACCATGCAGTTTTAGTAAATAACCCCCAACGTGTCTCTGTTGCAGGAGCAATTCCCTCCCCTGCCACAGAGTGAGAGAGAAATCCAGCAAGGACACCCTCCAGCCTTGTAGAAGGGGTAGATGGGCAGCTATAAGGTTGATAAACCAACTCTCTCTTTATGAAGCTTAACACACACTCCTCAGTATCTCTCCTAGGAATACTAGTGCCCTGTGTTCCCTATCCTTCAGGTTCGCAGAAAATAAATCAGGTTATCAGAAGAAGAACAAGATAAGCGGAACTCCGCTTTAAGGCCTGTATAGAAAGAACAAACACTCATTTACTAAAACTGCATGGTGCAAAATCTTGTGCAGCTCCACATTAAAATCAATCAGCTTCCAGGTTTTATTGCCAAAGCTTAATTGAACAAACTGAAGTTAGAAGCTCATTGGCTACCATGCACAACTGCATCAGGTTCTGAGTATACCAGTTTTAGTAAATCTCCCCTAATATTTAGGCTCCATGTACACTAGCTTAAAAAAAAAAAACACTCCTAACAGCAGCTTTTGCATTTTTTTTTTTCTGCTTCTAGAAGCAAAGATCTGGACTGTAATGTAAGATCAGAGAGCTGATAATGCAGCTAGATGACTAGGAAAACAAGACTTATCCTATATGCCCGTGCACACTATTTTAGTCTAGTTTTTGAAGCTTCAGCTTCTAGGAGCAGAACATTTTAAATTTTTTTTTGCGCTTCTGGGAGTGATTTGTCAGCAGAAATAACGCCAAACTCTCCTAATGCCGTGTACACATGAGCGGAAATTCCGCCAGCAAAAGACAGATGAGAGCTTTTGGTGGTAAAATGCGACTGTGTGTATGCTCCATTGGACTTTTGCTGGCCGAATTCCTGCCAGCAAAAGATTGAGAGCAGGTTCTCAATTTTTCGGTCCGAAAAAGTTTTGATCGGAAATTCCGATCGTCTGTACCAATTCCGACGCACAAAAGTCCTAGGCATGCTCGGAAACAATTGGACGCATGCTCGGAAGCATTGAACTTAATTTTCTCGGCTCGTCGTAGTGTTGTACGTCACCGCGTTCTTGACAGTCAAAAGTTCAGAGAACTTTTGTGTGACCATGTGTATGCAAGCCAAGCTTGAGCGGAATTCCGTTGGAAAAACCATCCAAGATTTTTCAGACGGAAAATCCGCTCGTGTGTACGCGGCATTACTGTTGCTAAAAGCTGGCATGAACATGCTAATATGAGTGTTTTTCATTTAGCATTTTTCTGCAATTTTTTTTTTTTTACCTTGTAGTGTGCATGAAGCCTTAGCGTTTAGGCTACAGTTCAGTCATGCTTTGTTGGAAGGTTGTCTCAAAATGTGTAAAGGAGGTTTATAGGGAAGATTGTTGCAGACCTGCTGCATCTCTGACTCCTGCCAGTAGTTCTGTGTCCGCATTAACAGGAGAGACAGAGATATCCCCCAGGAAAGGAGGAAGACCAGTCTCTAAACTTAGCAGTGTAGGGAGAGAGGACACAACTCCCTGTGGTCCAAGGGGAACCAGCACCTAGGTCCTTGGAGTTGTCTAAGTCCCCGGCGCCTCAAGCCATCAAGGCCTCAACCACCATCTAATGCCCCATACACACGGTCGGAAAATCCGACCACAAAATCCATCGGATTTTGTCCTACGGATTTAGTCCGACACTGGTGTTGCATACACACGGTTGGACTTTGTTGTCGAAAAATCCGATCATTCTGAACGTGGTGACGTTTGTTGCGTACGACGGGACTACGTAGAGGCTAGTAGCCAATAGCTTTGGTCTTGTAATGTGATCTGAGCATGCGTGGCACTTTGTCCGTCGGAATTCGATACACACGATCGGAATTGGTGTGATCGGACTTTGTTGTCGAAAAATCTATCCAGCAGGAGATAGAACTTTGTCCGTCGGACAATCCGATGGAAACTGTCCGATGGTGCCTACACACGGTCGGAATTTCCGACAACATTGTCCGATAGGACAGAATCCATCGGAAAATCCGACCGTGTGTATGGGGCTTTAGATGTGCCACAGGGCTGCGACGTTCCAGCCAGCTCCTCTATAGCTCACTTTCATCTGCAGGGGCAGTGGAGCTTTCATACTGGCATAACCTTCTCTAGCCTTAGGTCAGTAGAGCAGTGGTGAATAGCGTAGTTCTGCTGCATATGAGTGGGATCTATAACAGGATTGGCCTTTATAGTCTCCCTGCCAGAGCATGCCCCCACAAATGGTGTTTATGACTTGTCTGGGTTCCTTATGCCTTTAAAGCCCAGATCAAGTCAAAATGTGTCAGTTGATTTCTGAAAACAGATATAAAATCCTAAAAAAATAACATTTCATTTTTATATATTTAATTGTTATTTGAGTATTTTGATTACTGGCTTTCATTTTACTTTTTTAAATAACCAAAGGCTGTATTTTGGTACAAGAACAGGTTTGAAATAGTTGAAAGAAGCTTCCATAACCCTTAGGAGCCATTTATGTTTACAAACCTTTTTATTGGGTACAAAACAAGATATTATATATTAAGAAAACTGAAATATATAAGCTTCCACTGCACACTTAACCTCCAAACCATTTTGACTTTGCCTTCTTCATTGACTACAAAATGTGGTACTGTATTTCAAAATGGCAAAGTTTTTGCAACATTTTGGGGAAATTAAAAGTTTCAGTTTTGTTAATTTCTCTGCTTGGGTAGTACGTTCCATATTCTAATGCAGCGTACCCACGGTCGGAATTTCCGATGGAAACAGTCCGATGGGAGCTTTTCATTTGATTTTCCGACCGTGTGTATGCCCAACGGTCTTTTTCTGTCGGAATTTCCGACGGACTTTGAAATTGAGAACCTTTCTATCGGATTTTCCGATCGTGTGTATGCAATTCCGACACGCAAAATTCTGACGCATGCTCTGAAGCATTAAACTTCCCTTTTATAGTGCTGTCGAACGTGTTTTATGCCGCTGTGTTATTGACTGTCGGAATTTGGTGTGATCGTGTGTAGGCAACACAGCTTGAGCGGAATTCCGTCGGAAAAAACGCCAGAGTTTTTTCCGACGAGAATTCCGATCGTGTGTATGCGGCATAAGCTTCCCTTGGGCTGCACAGTTGCTGAATACATTAAAAGGCCACCAGGCGTTAATATTGATTCAAGATTATAACAATTTCATAGGGGGCGGGGATGTCACAAGAGCCTGTGCAGATAAGTAACTATTACTTGAAGTGCTGGATGCTGCCTGTGCAGATAAGTAACTATTACTTGAAGTGCTGGATGCTGCCTTTGGTGGAATATAAACTTCTTTGGAGAATGAGTTTTACAGAGGTTTGCTTGTCAATAATTGTAGACAGATAAGCTCCTGGTCAATATTTAACACACTAGGGATATTAGAAGTACTAATAAAGGTAAAGAGTGGACTGCAAAGTGCAGAAGGCTTTGGTATAGCTAGTTAGAAGGCAGCAGGGGAAATTTCATAAGGTCCGCATGAGAGGGAAGGATGATAATGATAGCCCAAAAGCCTGTATCTTAACGGGAATAGAGGAAGATAATCATGGCCAGGTCAGAAAATACTCTGAAATGCTCCTTTAAATGCCTCTCTGAGTACTATTCTTTATTGTCCAGAGATATAAGGCATAAACCAACATACATTTTTTTTGTTTAAATACATTTTTTATATATAAGTTTAATGGGGACCCCATTCCTCCAACAGTCATGGACACATCTTAATATCCGAGCCTCCTCTACAGGAATGTACTGCTCGGTGCACCTGATACATTGGAGAGATTTACTAAAACTGATGCACTCAGAATCTGGTGTAGCTGTGCATAGTAACCAATCAGCTTCCAGGTTTTATTGAACAAGCTGAAGTTAGAAGCTGATTTGTTACTATACACAGATTCTGTGTGTACCAGTTTTAGTAAAGCTCGCCCATTGTGAACTATAACAACTCCAGACTCCTGGTTATTTATTTTTTTCTCAGCAGACATTTACGAGTGAGCCATAGATGACAAATAGCAAATGCTTTCTGAAGTTACCTTAATTGCATTCATAACAGTGGTTGGCTATTTTTTAGGTCTGATTAGAAGGAATGTAAAATTATGGTGTCAATTTTTTTTAAATATAGTTAAAAATTGGTTACATGTAGCATGTATACCGGGGATGCCAAATAGACCTCCTTGCATCATTTCACTGGTGCTATCAGTCATCCGGACACAAGGACAAATTGATCAAGGTGTCAAGAGTCAGGGAGCTGCTAACCCACCTACTCTCAGGAAACAAAGAGCAGTAATTCAGTTGTATTTACAGATTTTAACAAATACAGGTATATTCAGCGTATTTAAAGTGGAATCCCCCTTTAAATTCACCCAGTGCTGTTTAACTCCTGGCATAATGATCCTGTGCTGTGTGTAAGTCCTGCTCATCCTCCCACCCACCAGAGGTTGAATAGCTGTCTCTGGCTCTAGTCTCATTGTGTCATTGCTGTGCTGCATGAAACTGCAAGAGAACTGCTGGCAGAGAAGAAAGGGGGTCTGGACTGGGGAAATGGGCTCCTGGTTACCCTGTCCTTGCATCCTGTCACCCTAATGTAAGAAGGGGGGGTTCAGGGCTAGCAGGGATGGGGGGGTTCTGTCTCCTCCTTGCTTGGGGGTATATGTGTTTTATAGGCAAAGTTGGTTACATCCTTTCTATTTCCTTGCAGGCTGGCACCTGACAAGACTGGAGTCATCCTAGACATCAGCACCCTGAAAATGAATGAGCTGGAGACGGAGGTGCCCCCCTTGCCCCCCAGGTACCGCTTCAGAGATCTGCTCCTGGGGGACCAGAGCTTCCAGAACGATGACAGGTAAGAGAGGCTGCTGTGTGCAGGCGATAGGGAGCTCTCCTTGGTGCTGAAGCTGCAATGTGCACCCAGCAAGCTCTGTATACAGTTATATGCTGGAGGAGGGAGCTTCTACCTGCTTTATGATTCCTGTGTATCATGATATACTCAGCTTCGATTACCAGACCATATACGCACCATCAGCTTGAAAACCAGAATATATACACACCATCAGCTTCTATACCAGACCATATACGCACCATCAGCTTCTATACCAGACCATATACGCACCATCAGCTTCTATACCAGACTATATACGCACCATCAGCTTCTATACCAGACTATATACACACCATCATCTTCTATACCAGACTATATACGCACCATCAGCTCCTATACTAGACCATATACGCACCATCAGCTTCTATACCAGACCATATACGCACCATCAGCTTCTATACCAGACCATATACGCACCATCAGCTTTTATACCAGACTATATACACACCATCAGCTTCGATACCAGACTATATACGCACCATCAGCTTCTATACCAGACCACATAACCACAATTCAACCCGTCAGTCTGCACATCTGGGTTAGAAAGTTCAGTGTATAATATATGTGTGTGTATATCTACATACAAGCACCTATATATTTATGTACAGTGTGTATGTGTATATATATATATATATATATATATATATATATATATATATTTTTTTTTAGTATTTTTTTTTTTTTTTTTTTAAATAGTTCTTAATCTTTCATGGTCAACCTTTTTGTCACTTTTCGAGACTTTTCCTGCTCGCTCTCTCTCACTTTCCTATCCACTACACATCACTGCTAAATATTTTTCAATAGAATATAACACAGACAAAGTACTATGTTCACATGGTATTTCCTCACACATGCATAAGAAAATGGCTTTTCTTTATGACTTTAAACATATAGTAGCTTGCTGGAAAAGTTTTTTTCATTTCTTTCTTTTATACCAAAGAGAGTCTTTTTGCTGGTATTTATAGGTATTTTATTTTTATTGAATTTTTTCTCTTGGTGTTGAATTTGTACTGTGATTTTATTTTTATTAATTTATTTTTTGCAGAAAGCTTTTTTTTTTTCTGCTCAAACTTATACCAGATGGTGCATGCATTTGGAACATATTTTACATTGCTTTCCAGCTACCCTTTGTTGAATCTTGCTGAGTTTGCATAATCTCCTTGTTTTTTTTTATGGTATGCGTTGTTCTGTGAACAGCAGAATTGTCCTTAAATTGTAGACGGCAGTGTTGTTTTAGAGTTCTAAGGTTTTCTACATGTTTGTGAGAAGGTGCTTCATGTTGTAGTTCATTTACTGTTTCCTTGTAAACTTTTTTACAACTGTGTTTGGATGTTGTAGAGGTGTTGTGATTGCTATATGATATTACAGATGCTTTGCTTTTGATGGATTTATACAGGCACACATAGGACAAAGCCAAATGTGTAGTAACCCATAGCAACCAATCAGAACTCCCCTTTCTATGGTCTGACTTAAAGTGGAACTAAACTCCCTAAAATACTCACCTCCGCCTTCCAGCAATGTAACATCCTGTGCCATACCAGCTGCTGTCATCTTCTCTCTGGGCTACATTTGGGTGCTGTTCCTTTTTTTTTACTCATGATTGGCTGGCAAGGGATGGCATCATTCCACGCATGCGCACAGGAGTTAATAATTCCGGCACAGCCGGAGTATACCAGGAATGCACACTGAGCTACGCATGGACAACTCAGTGTCTGTTCAATAGACTGTGAGCAGACAGGTGTGTGTTATTGTAGAAGAAACATTGCATGTCTCTTCTGCAATAATAGTATTTTTACATTTTAGGTTTTGTTCCACTTTAAGTTGGTAATCGCATAGAAAGATGGTTGGATGTGAAGGTCCTATCCAACTGTCTGAAATAGTCTATCTTCAGGCATAAACATTAAAATAGTATTAAACCCAAAAACAAAAATATATTGCCGCTTACCAATTCTTAAATCCGATGGCTGCATTGGTTTTCTCTATTTTCTCCCTCTGTTTTCACCTGGTGATCCAGAAGTAGGTCTGTTTTTTCAAATTTCTTTAACAGTCCAAGCTCTCTTGGAAAAGTGACAGGAAGGGTTCAGACAAACTATTAGAGATGCTTAAGGCCCGTACACACGATCAGACTTTTTGACAACCAACATGCAAATTAGCTGTTTTGGACCAACATCCGACCGTGTGTACGCTCCATCGGACCAACTTTTTCCAGGTTTCATCTGACTTTTGTTGGCTGTGCGAACGGACCAACTTTCTGCCAACAAAAGTCCGATGGACCAAAGTCCGACCGTGTGTACACAAAACCAACGGACTTTTGTACAAACCAATGCAGAACCAACGCAAAAGATCAGACAACAATACAGAAGTTGACCAAAGGTGGCGGTAAAGAGCAGAAAAACCAAGTGATTTGGTGAAAGTTGGCTGAAAAAGTCCTGCCGTGTGTATGCAATACCAACTTGGGGCCAACGCCCTTTGGACAAAAATCCACAGGAAAGTTGGTCCACGGTCCAATCGTGTGTATGAGGCTTTACAATGATCAGCTTTTATTCACTTATTTCTGTTTTCCAAAAGGGAAAAAATAATGCTGTAGCTGCCTAAAAGGTGTCAGCTGGAGTTCAGCATTAATTTGTTGGTCAAGTCCATCTAAATCTGCTAGTCTAATGCCCCGTACACACGGTCGGAGATTCCGACCACAAAATCCGTCTGATTTTTTCAGACGGATTTTGTTCGACACTGGTGTTGCATGGTCGGACAAAGTTGTCGGAAAATCCGATCATTCTGAACGTGGTGACGTTCGTTGCGTACGACGGAACTACGTAGAGGCTAGTAGCCAATAGCTTTGGTCTCGTAATTTTGATCTGAGCATGCGTGGCACTTTGTCCGTCGGAATTCTCTACACACGATCGGAAAAAGTCCGATCGGACTTTGTTGTCAGAAACTCAGACGGAAAAAGTCAGATGGAGCCCACACAAGGCCGGATTTTCCGACGACATGGTCCTATCGGACATTTTCCGTCGGAATTTCTGACCGTGTGTACGGGGCATAACACTCCCCTCTCCCCAGACTGACAATGCTGCTCTCCAAAGGTCCATTACTCCTTCATCCAGAGTGGAGACATCCTATGACAGGAAGTGTGGTACTGGCAGGATCACCGGGTTAAAATAAATGGAAAAAAGGCTAAATTAAAATGAAAGCAGCACATTTAAAGTGAAAGTTTAATCTTTCAATCAACATTTCCTATTTTTAATCCTTACGTCACGCTATTAGTAATAAATGGGGAAAGTATATTATATTTACCTATTTTTTAAATGGATCTTTCTTCAGTTACTTCCAGACCTAAACAAATTATGGTAAATATCCCAGGAAGATCTTCAGGAGAGGAGTAGGCTTTTTTCAGCTAAGCACACCTTCTTGCCTGCATGCCTGAGCTAAGGGCAGATGGATTTCAGGGTGTAAATGATACATGAATCATCTGCCCTTACTCAAGTTGGCCACGACCAGAAATACAAGGGTTCTTCAAAAAGTTTCTACACTTTTTTTTTTAAACTCTTTTTTTTAATTAAGAATTTCAAAAACAAATTACGTCACTCATACTATACTGCAAGGTCAGCCGGCTTTCCAGTCAGACTAGTCACATGACACTCCCAGACACGACCAATTACCGCCCTTACCGTGTCCAACAAAAATATAAATGTGCGGAAACTTTCTGAAGACCCCTCGTACTAGTGGGGGATTTTCAAAGTGATGTATCAACAAAATAAAGCATGGAGACATGGATGGATGGGTGAGTTTGCTTTCAATATAAGGGATTAATTAAATTGGCATTTTTGGCTTGGGGTGCTCAGATGCAGTGTAGTTTTGCTTTACAGTTTGATAAGCTGTAATATTTAAAATGTTATGATTTTGGGGTCAACAACGCTTTAACTCTTGGCAAACCTGAATATTCATATTTATGCTGTGGATCAAAAAGGAGGGAGACCCCTGCGGTGGTAAAGGGTCTCGGCTAGGCTTACTCACGCTTATCCTGGCAGCAGTGACAGATGTTTTCGAAATTGTGGTCAACGTGAGGATGTCCTACATGTATGGTGGTCTTGCCCACACTTGATCAGCTTCTGGTCCAGGGACTTTGGCCTACTGTGGACGTTATTTCATATGACAATCCGAAAGGATGCCTGGCTGGCTCCCTTACATTGCTCTATACCAGGCCTCTTCGCACCCCAGCAGAAATTGGCCACATACATTTTTTATCTCTGCCAAGAGAGCCATTGCCCAGGCATGGAAGACTCCGTCTGTTGCTTTCCAGGGGGTGAAAACCAGAATGACTGCTCTGATGATTGATGAGCAGATGTCCGGTATATTGAAGGATTTGCATACAAAATTTTAGAAAATCTGGGAACTGTGAATAAGTTCCTCCTTCCCGTCCCTGACCCCGACTAGTTATGGTCGGCTTTAGACCTTGTTTGCACAGGTCCCATGTCTGTGGTACTCGCCCTCTCTTGGGGCCCTTCTACTCTTTTGTTCTCTTTCTCTTTTTTTTCCTGAGATGAAGGCTAGCAATGTAGACTGCTGTACTCCAGGGTACAAAGTACCGTATATACTCGAGTATAAGCCGAGTTTTTCAGCACATTTTTTGTGTGTTCAAAGTGCCCCCCTCGGCTTATACTAGAGTTAAGCACTCTTCTGCAGCAGAGAATTACATTTTCCGACTCGAATTTAGGGCCTCGTATCTTGATGCTACGAACCCCAAATTTGGTGTGGAAACCCATTGGAACCAGCACTACAACATATCCAAAAGTGGCCCCGAGATACAAGGCCCCAAAGTTGATCAACTGTGTCCATCTGCAGCAATGTCATTTTGGGATCCTTTGGGTCCAGAGACATCAAATTGTGGCAGCTGCTAGGGGGCATCTAGGAACCATTAACTACCAAGTTTGAAGTTCAGGGGACCTATGGCGGCAAATGGGCACAGTGAGGCTGCAAATGGGCATTGTTGACCCTCTTTTCCACTTACAGTAGATGCGCATTTCTCACCCGAGGCTTATACTCGAGTCAATACGTTTTCCCATTTTTTTGTGGTAAAATTAGGTGCCTCGGCTTATACTCGAGTATATACAGTAATATAGTCTATGTCAGTGAAGGCGAAGCTTGGCACCCCAGATGTTTTGGAACTACATTTCCCATGATTCTCAACTACACTGCAGAGTGCATCATAGGAAATGTAGTTCCAAAACATCTAGGGTGCCAAGGTTCGCCATCACTGGTCTATTACATATGCCTACTTTTTAACCTGGTCCCCTATGGTCCTGGTAACAGTTTATAGTTGGGTTCCTCATTACGCGTTCACACGCTGTTTCTTTACATACCTGTTCGATGTCGCCCCTGCATGGACAAACCATGGCTTGTTATGACTCTTGACACGTCAATAAAAATATTGAAACAGAAAAACGAGGGAGACCCATGCAGACATGTAAGATTAGACATAGTTCTCTGTTTGGTCTCCGTTTCTCCCCAATATTTTGCTGAAGGTCTGGTTGGTGTGGGTTCCTGAACCTTACCCTTTGCACTGCTTCTCAGAAAAAGTCCTCGTCACTACTGAGCCTTTCCTGAGTTTGTCCAGCTGTGTTTGCATTATCTGTACACATGGAGGCTATTATCTGATCCCTCTCAGTGATAAATGGATTGAACAATGACTAAGCACATCATTTGCTGATCCTTGGTTTATTTTTTGTCTGCTGCCTCTATAAAAACAGACTCCCACCTAAAATATCCAAGATCCTTCACCTTTTTATAAGATGTTTCATTGATATAATTATATAATGAGATGTTTTCAAGTCATTATGCAATTAGCGGCTTGTTTACCAACAGCACTGCGTATGTTTGAGCAGGGTAAGTAATATTTTGATTACCTTAATAATGCAAAACAACAGATCTCCGAAACCAGATGAAGTTTTGGAAAAACGATGGTCTGTAAGGAAATTACATTTCCTGATTCTGGTGGATGAAGAATACAGCTGGTCTGGTGTATAGGGCAGTGTGTGCTATGTACTGTGAATATTATTACAAATGAGCGGACCTCCAGCTGTTGCAGAACTACAAGTCCCATGAGGCATAGCAAGACTCTGACAGCTAGAAGCATGACACCCAGAGGCAGAGGCATGGTGGGACTTGTAGTTTTGCAACAGCTGGAGGTCCGCTAATTGCATATCCCTGCTTTAGAGGGTATAAATTTTTTTTATTTATGTATTCATTTAAAGCAAACAATGGAATAGAACTTGCATAGAGCAAGGCATAAGTGTCTGAATTCTTTCTTCGTATTTGCCTCCTGTAAATCAGCTGTCAGACCAGGGCAGCGATCAGAGCTGTATTGCTTTGCACAGTGTAGTGCTGTAGCTGTAATGCTGCGTACAAACGGTCGGAATTTCCGATGGAAACAGTCCGATGGGAGCTTTTCATCGGATTTTCCGACCGTGTATATGCCCATCGGTCTTTTTCTGTCAGAATTTCCGACGGACTTTGGATTGAGAACCTGTTCTTAATTTTTCCGACGGAAAATCTTTCTATCAGATTTTCCGATCGTGTGTATGCAATTCCAACACGCAAAATTTCTGGCGCATGCTCAGAAGCATTAAACTTCCCTTTTATAGTGCCGTCGAACGTGTTGTATGCCGTGGTGTTATTGACTGTCAGAATTTGGTGTCCGACGGAAAATGTCCTATCGGACAATGTTGTCGGAAATTTCGACCGCGTGTAGGCTCCATCGGACAAAGTTTTATCTCCTGCGCTCAAATTTTCCGACAACAAAGTCCTATCGGACTTTTTCCGATCGTGTGTAGCGAATTCCGACGGACAAAGTGCCACGCATGCTCAGATCACATTACTAGCCTCTACGTAGTCCCGTCGTAGGCAACAAACGTCACCACGTTTAGAATGATCGGACAACTTTGTCCGACCGTGTGTATGCAACACCAGTGTCGGACAAAATCCTTCGGAAAAAATCTGATGGATTTTGTGGTCGGATTTTCCGACCGTGTGTACGGGGCATAACTCTGAACATCTTACAGAAGGGGAGATCACTTACTGCTGCTGCTTATTTAAGGTCTGTGCTGATGGGATTTTGTTTATATCAAGGTTTTGCGTTCCCATGCAAGTCTACGGGAATGTAAAACCTGCTTAAAGGGTAATTCCACTTTTGTGTGAAAAAAAAATTAGCAAATACATTTTTTTTTATATACAATTGCAACACAAGTCATATTGTAAATGACTGGTAATAAAAATGACCTTTCTTTTTCAATCTGCAGCTCTGTAATTTTTTGTAAAATGCAATGCAATATGGCTACCTGGAGGCGTTCTGTACACAGATGGTATACAGAAGGCCCCTCAGATATGTAATTTCTTGCTTGGCTTACTGATTTTCTCAGAAGTCTGTACTAAAATACAAGTCAGATTTTGGGCATCCCCTGTAACAAAAATTTAATTTTTGGTGAGATACTCCCAAAGGTAAATCACGTCTAAAGGGATGCCGACCCTGTCATTTTACTCATTAGAGCCCTACAGGTGCAGCAGCTGATTGATAATTAAAAAATCACTCCCATACAGATTCACTTTACATATGGATACAGACAAACAGTTATATCTTCAGAATAACAAAGGGTAGGACTTTCTGACTGGAAGTCATTAGTGGCGCACAGCGTGACGATCAATGGTGCGGTGTATCGATCCGACACACCGCATCTCTGATCAGGGTAAAGAGCCTATGATGTAGGCTCTTTACCATGTGATCATCTGTGTCCAATCACAGCATAACTAGAAAGTGTCGGTTATCGGCATTCCTCTATTCACACTGACGCATGAGTAGAGAAGCGCCGATAAGTGGCTTCCTGACAGGGGGGATCTGCACTGTTAATCAGTGCAGTGTTGATCAGTGTAGCTCCATCAGCGATGCCAACCAGTGATGCCAGCACTTATGCATTGCAACACTACGGCCCTTGGTTCAAATCTCGGCCAGGACACTATCTGCATGGAGTTTGTATGTTCTCCCTGTGGTTGCTTGGGTTTCCTCTAGGTACTCAGGTTCCAACACCAAAGACTAAACTGGCCCTAGTATGTGTGTACACATTTGCTATGCACATGTGCTGTTACATACTGCTTGCAGTCCCAAGCCTAAAGGGGTTGTAAACCCTCATGGTTTTTTCACCCTAATGCATTCTATGCATTAAGGTGAAAAACTTTCTGTGGTGCTGCAGCCCCCCCCCCCCCCCCGAGCCCCCGTTTTTACTTACCTGACCCCGATCTTTCTCCAGCCGGGAACGAACACATCAGCTCTACCTGGTGTCTTGTGTCCTGATTGGATATATTGATCGCAGCGCAGCCATTGGCTCCCACTGCTGTCAATCAAATCCAATGAGGCAGCACCGGGGGGTGGGGCCAAGTCCTGCATTCTGTGTAAATGGCCACAGATGCGGGACTCGGGAGCGCGCCCGCATGGGTGTCCACCAAGGAGAGTACTTCTCCAACGTGGACACTCGATGCAGGGAGGAGCCAAGAATGCCTCTGAGGAACCCCAGAAGTGGAGGATTGGGGCCACTCTGTGCAAAACGAACTGCACAGTGGAGGCAAGTATGGCATGTTTTTTTTTTTTTTAAATAAGGGGTTTACAACCCCTTAAGCAACTGAGGGGGATTGAGGAAAGATCTGGCAATGCAGCTCGAGGAAATTACAAAAAGGCTTTTTCTGCATTTATTTGGAGTCTTGCCATCCCTTACTGGAACATTGCAGGCTGGTCTTACCACTTGAATACCAGAAGATAATGAGCAAACCAACCTACCAGAATCCAGACAAAAGTAAAATATCGTTCAGGACGGACGGATGTTCACAGGCATTTGAAATTGAAAACAGCTTGTAAACGCAGTAACTCGTGTTCAGCTGCATTTTGTTTACAGGCGTTTTTCATTTTTGACTATTAGCAAAAAAAATTCAAAACATTTTTTATTTTTTTTTAAAAAAGCTTCTAAACACAAACGCGGCATGTAAACGTGGCAAAACAGACGTTTGTAAAATCGTTAAATCGTTCAGGGGAGGTTGTAAAACGTCCCATGTATATTAAGCCTAAAGGGTTCCTAATGCACACACTATAAGCATGTCTTCACGTGCTGGCAGTGTTACTATTTATAAGTGGTACATTTGGCGTGGTTTACTACACACGCAACTGTGTATATTTCTCAAGTTTTTCAAATAACAGAGAGATGAGCAATTTCATGCATCAGGGAATAAAACAACAGCTTTATTATTAACAAGCTGTGTTTAAAAAAATTAGGGTCATCTAAAACATAATGTACAATTTTTGCATCAGGCTCAATTACTTCTGGTTGATTGAGCCATTTGATTAGATTCATGTCCAGCTTTTCCAGCAATATAAAAGAACTTGTCAGGAAAGAGTAAGAATCTGAAGCTTCACCTTTAGGTTGGTATTATAGTGTAGCCTTACCTCTCCGGAATGTGTGTGTTTGTGTGTGTGTGTGCTGTTATTCCCTTGTATTCTCTCCTTGTCAAACAGACATGTCAGGCTGCAAGGACCCTATGGGGGATAACCTTTCTCCTGCCTGAGCTCAGGGCTGACATACTCTCATGTCTGTTGGAGGAGGGCTACGCTTTCAATTAACACATTTTTTAAGATTTATTTTCATGTACACTGGACTGCACATTTGTGATAAGACTGTTTGGAATGGATGTTATCCACGCTGAGGTCAGGCAGGTGACAGAATAACTTCTGTGGAGGACTTAAAGTCTGACCCTCAAACCAATACTTCTGCTCTGACAAGAAAAGAATACACCTAATAAAAAAAACCAAGCAGCTCCACAGAGGTTAAACTGTACTATTATAACTATGGCCTAGCCTCAGGGCTGTCTTAAAAAAATGGGCACACCTGGGCAATGCCAAGAGGCCCCATGATCAGGGCCAGGCACTGTGTTGGGGGGTGCCATGGGCGATTTGGCTGCTCTTCTTTGACAGGAGTAACTGCAAAACTGCAATGTCTCTCCTGTCAGAAGGAGCAGAAGCTGGCTTCTGCTGGAGAGAGGATTCAGCTTTCTCTTCCCTCCTGTAGGGGGCGGAAATGCGCCATCACCTCAGTCTCAGCATAGGAGAGGAAGGAGGAGCTATCTTCATTGCAGGTGGGAACTGCATTTGAGATTGGTTAGTAGAAGGGGGCACAACTCTGATATAAGGGGTGTTGTTATGGGGACTCTTGATGTATGGGCATACCTGATGTAAGGGGCACCTGATGTAGGCTGGTAGGGGCCCCAGTACATTACTTTGCCTAGGGGCCCATGATGCCTAAGATGGCACTGCCTAGCCTAAACCATTTCTTTGAAGCTTTGGATAACAGAAACAGTTAGATGATCTCCTGTTGGGTTTCTCACTATTGTCAATGTCTCTGGTGAAATGATCTGAAGGACCAGTGTCTCCGATGATATACATGCAGCGGGCATTAAAAATGTAAACTTCCAACATTTAAGATTTAAAACTTTTTGTTTTAACCAATGGCTTGTTCTGTTAAGGAGATTTTACCTCATTTCCTGTCTGTGACACAATATGGTGTGACCGTGATAAAAAGTGAGATGGAATGGAGACGGGTGGCAAAAAAAACCTGACCGAGGTCCAATCCCTTTTCCAGTCCACCCAAAACTGAAAGGAAAACATATTTTAGATGTAAGGTATCTCCCTCAACACCTTTCTGAAGATAATAAACAAATCCTCTCTGATAACAATTAAATATATTCATTCTGTATTAAAAATGCCTAAATACAACCTAAAATGCAGTATTTCACCTAACGCCCTAACTAAGTTTGTGAACTTGCCCCCAACTATTCCATCTTGTTTAATTACCCAGTATCCACACAGCAGAGCAGAAACAGCCGCGTTTTCTGATCTTGCCAGCTATACTGCAAGCGGCTGCCAGCAGGCAAATCGCTCAGCATATGTTTGTGTTATTTAAAGAAATAGTAGACCTTAACAGATTGATGTTTTGTACAATTATATGCAATATGAACATTTAAATACATTTACTACATATGTTCTACCCAGAGTCAGATCCCCATGAAAAATACAACATCATTGTCTACTTCCTTCAGTACACACCACTGATTGACTGCACAGCAAAGAAGTTACTGAAATTCTGTTAAATGACAAATCCCCCTACAGAGCATTATGTTGTATAGTATTACTGTGCTGCACCCATTACAGAGCATTATGTTTGTATAATATTACTGTGCTACACCCATTACAAAGCATTATGTTGTATAGTATTACTGTGCTGCACCCATAATATTATTGTGCTGCACCCATTACGGAGCATTATGTTGTATAGTATTACTGTGCTGCACCCATTACGGAGCATTATGTTGTATAGTATTACTGTGCTGCACCCATTACAGAGCATTATGTCGTATAGTATTACTGTGCTGCACCCGTTACAGAGCATTATGTTGTATAGTATTACTGTGCTGCACCCATTACAGAGCATTATGTTGTATAGTATTACTGTGCTGCACCCGTTACAGAGCATTATGTTGTATAGTATTACTGTGCTGCACCCGTTACAGAGCATTATGTTGTATAGTATTACTGTGCTGCACCCATTACTGAGCATTATGTTGTAAAGCAATACTGTGCTGCACACGTTCCAGAACATTATGTTATATAGTAATACTGTGCTGAACATGTTACAGAGCATTATGTTGTATTGCAATTCTGTGCTGCATTCGTTACAGAACATTATGTTGCATATTAATACTGTGCTGCACCTGTAAAGCCCCATACACACGGTAGGATTTTCCGATGGATTCTGTCCTATCCTACAATGTTGTCGGAAAATCAGACCGTGTGTAGGCACCATCGGACAGTTTCCATCAGATTGTCTATCTCCTGCTGGATAGATTTTTTGACAACAAAGTCCGATCACACCAAATCCGATCGTGTGTAGCGAATTCCGACCGGACAAAGTGCTACGCATGCTCAGATCACATTACAAGACCAAAGCTATTGGCTACTAGCCTCTACGTAGTCCCATTGTAGGCAACAAACGTCACCACGTTCAGAATGATCGGATTTTCCGACAACTTTGTCCGACCGTGTGTATGCAAAACCAACATCAGACAAAGTATGACGGACATGATCCGACGGACCTGGTCCTCGGATAATCCGCGCGTGTGTATGGGGCTTTACAGAGCATTATGTTTTAGTAGCAATCCTATGCTGCACCTGTTACAAAGCATTATGTTGCATAGAAATACTGTGCTGCACCTGTTACAGAGCATTAAGTTGTATAGCAATCCTATGCTGCACCTGTTACGAAGCATTATGTTGCATAGTAATACTGTGCTGTACCTGTTGCAGAGAATCAGGTTGTATAGTATGACTGTGCTGCACCTGTTACAGAGCTTTTTTTTGCATAATAATGCTGTGCTGCACCTGTTACACAGCATTATGCTGTATAGCAAACCTATGCTGCACCCTTCACAAAGTAGTTTGTTGCATAGTAATACTGTGCTGCACCTGTTACAGAGCATGTTGTATAGCAATCCTATGCTGTACCCGTTACAAGTATTATGTTGCATTACTGTGCTGTACCTGTTACAGAGAGTTCTGTTGTATAGTAACACTGTGCTGCACCTTTTACAGAGCATTATGTTCTATAGTAATATTGTGCTGCACCCCTTGCAGAGCATTATGTTGTATAGCAACACTGTGCTGCACCCATTACAGAGCATTATCTTAGGTAGCAATATTGTGCCACACACTTTACAGAGCATTATGTCTGGCAGCAATACTGTGCTGCACATGTTATGTTAATCTATTTTAAGCTCTATATAATCCGGGGAATATTTCAAAAACTCACACTGAAAAGCACATACATTTCAAAAACAAATCAAGCAAACAGAATTGATTCCCAATCGGCACCAGAAGCTGATGCATCGACCCAGAGCAGATCCCTCTTCAGCTTCACTGTTGTTGCTTGCAGCCTGAAAACATCCAGCTGTCTGCTGTAATGGCTCTGTAATTGGGGCACTTTTGCGGAATAGATTTATATGATGAGCGATGGCTCATTCCTTAGCCTAGGGTGCTTAGTTTTTTTTTCTTTTAAATGTAACCTCTGCTCAGTAGAGACCATTCAGAAGTTCAGTAGCCAGATCAACTGACAAAGCATTTCTCAGCTAGGGGTATGCGATCCCCTACCTCAAGAATTAACTAGGAGTCCATATTAAAAGCAGATATATCAGGGATATGCAATTAGCGGACCTCCAGCTGTTGCAGAACTACAATTCCCATGAGGCATAGCAAGACTCTGACAGCCACAAGCATGACACCCAGAGGCAGAGGCATGATGGGACTTGTAGTTTTGCAACAGCTGGAGGTCCGCTAATTGCATATCCCTGATATATATGGACTTCCTTGGTTCTATCACTGCTTAAAAGAATGCCTATACACATTGCACACTTAATAAGTACAGTGTACACTCTGTGGGCTTCGCTTTATACTGTATATATTTTAAAAAAGAAAAAAGGAGGGGGGACATGCACATTAGCTACCAGTCATATGACTGGCTTCTCCTCCAATCGCTGAGTCTTCTCCCCTGCTCTACACCACAGCCTGCATTTTATGAATGGGCTGCCAAATACAGACTGCAATGTGGAGAAAACGTCAATTTCACCTCCATGTTGCTACAGAAAATAATTTTCGTGGCTGGTAATCTTCTTTTCTTTCCGGGAATTTTCTTTACTTGCACATGCGCATTTCTTTTTTGATTACCATTTCTCGCATGATTCTCCCATCATTGATTAGAAAATCGTTCGTTCGTTTTCCAATAAATTTCCAACATGTCCGATTACTCAAATTTGATTGCTGCAAGAAAATCGGCTGTTCTACTTTAAATGCTTGTTAAGTCTTGGGATACATAGGCAGGCCATACATGGATCAAATTTTTAAATAGTTTTCTTTTGAAAATCTTATCTAAGTCCATTAGTGGGCTACTAATGGGCTTAGATAAGATTTTCGAAAGAAAATAATTTAAAAATTTGATCCATGTATGGCCTGCCTATGTATCCCAAGACTTAACAAGCATTTAAAGTAGAATTCCAAGCAAAACTTAACTGTTCTTAAAAATGCTCCCTCCTAACACCTACTTTGACTAACTGGAGTAACAAAGATCTGTATACAGTGAGGGGAAAAAAGTATTTGATCCTCTGCTGATTTTCTACATTTGCCCACTAACAAAGAAATTATCAGTCTATGGTTAGGGTAGGTTTATTTTAACAGTGAGAGACAGAATAACAACAAAAAAATCCAGAAAAACACATTTAAAAAAAAGTTATACCGGTATATTGATTTTCATTTTAATGAATGAAATAAGTATTTGACTCCTTCGCAAAACATGACTTAGTACTTGGTGGCAAAACCCCTGTTGGCAATCACAGAGGTCAGACGTTTCTTGTAGTTGGCCACCCGGTTTGCACACATCTCAGGAGGGATTTTGTCCCACTCCTCTTTGCAGATCCTCTCCAAGTCATTAGGGATTTGAGGCTGTTTGGTAACTCGAACCTTCAGCTCCCTCCACATATTTTTTATGGGATTAAGGTCTGGAGACTGGCTAGGCCATTATAGGACCTTTAATGTGCTTCTTCTTGAGTAACTCCTTTTTTGCCTCGGGCGTGTGTTTTTTTTTTTGTCATTGTCATGCTGGAATACCCATCCAAAACCCATTTCAATGCCCTAGCTGAGGGAAGGAGCTTCTCACCCAAGATTTGATGGTACATGGCCATTGTCCCTTTTGATGCAGTGAAGTTGTCCTGTCCCCTTAGCAGAACAACACCCCCAAAGCATAATGTTTCCACCTCCCATGTTTGATGGTGGGTATGGTGTTTTTGGGGTCATAGGCAGCATTCATCCTCCTCCAAACATGGCAAGTTGAGTTGATGCCAAAGAGCTAAATTTTTCTCGCATCTGACCACAACACTTTCACTCAGTTCTCCTCTGAATCATTCAGATGTTCATTAGCAAACTTCAGACAGACCTGTACATGTGCTTTCTTGAGCAGGGGACCTTGTGGGCGCTATTTCAGTTGTTTACGGCGTAGTGTGTTACCAATTGTTTTCTTGGTGACTATGGTCCCAGCTGCCTTGAGATCATTGACAAGATTCTCCCGTATAGTTCTGGGCTGAATCCTCACCGTTCTCATGATCATTGAAACTCCACAAGGTGAGACCTTGCATGGAGCCCCAGACCGAGGGAGATTGACAGTTATTTTGTGTTTCTTCCATTTGGGAATAATCGCACCAACTGTTGTCACCCTCTCACCAAGCTGTTGGCAATGGTCTTGTAGCCCATTCCAGCCTTGTGTAGGTCTACAATCTTGTCCCTGACATCCTTGGACAGCTTTTTGGTCACGCTCATGGTGGAGAGATTGAATTTCTGATTTTATTGCTTCTGTGGACAGGTGTCTTTTATACAGGTAACAAGCTGAGTTTAGGAGCACTCCCTTTTATGCTCTTAATCTCAGCTTGTTACCTGTATAGAAGACACCTGGGAGCCAGAAATCTTGTTGATTGATTGGGGATCAAATACTTATTTCACTCCTTAAAATGCAAATCAATTTATAACTTTTTTGAATTGCGGTTTTCTGGATATTTTTGTTGTTCTGTCTCTCACTGTTAAAAAAAAAAAAAAAACCCTACCATTAAAATTATAGACTGATCATTTCTTTGTCAGTGGGCAAACGTACAAAATCAGCAGGGGATCAAATATTATTTTCTCTCACTGTATTTATGTATTTTCAGTCCGCAACAGTCTGGTCACATGATCTCCCCTGTGTCAGCCAGCGCTGGCTGTAGGGGAGAGGAGAGATTGCTCTACAATGGCTGGTAATGCCTGGGAGCAGTGACATCACCCATAGGCAACAATGGTTCATCCATTTTCGGCGCTCCCTCTTCTATCATGCAGCCACCACTGTCTGAGAGAGGGGAGCTAGATAATGTGACTGGACTGGAGCGACCTGAAAATATGTAATCTTTGCTACACAGTTTAGTCAGAATAGGTGTTCGGAGTAGGAAGGGAGCATTTTTAAGAGTAGTTAGGTTTCGCCTGGAATATGCTTGATCCCTTGCAGTGTGGGGTATTTTTTTTTTTTTTTTTTTTGTGCCTGCAGTTGGGCTTTATTGCACTTAGTGGTAATATTCATATGCACGACAGACAAGTGGTACAAATAAAGCCCAACCTTAGCTAAAACCCTTTTTTCTTTAGACAGTACTCCAGAAGTTGTTTACTTTTTGGACAGAGCTGTATGGCAGGAGGTACAGAGAGGGGGAGGAATTTCTGCCTTTAAGCATTCCCCTTATGTGTATAAATATTAGCTTGAGCTATTGAGTTCTTTAAACAGGCTTTTTTTTTTTTTTTAACAAGAAATTAAACAGGCTTTTTACAACAGGAGTTAAGGAGAGCCTGGAAAACTTGAGAAGGAGCTTAAAGTGCCGTCTGATGGCTGAAAATGAAACAATAGCTTATTAATATACAATATTTTATGGGGGGTGTTCTAGTCAAACTGGGACTTTTAATTTTACAGGTATAAAAAGGGATGTTATTGTGGTGGTACTACATGCAGTAGTAAGTGGCAAGTGTGTCCTATTACTAATAGGTAGCACACATGTTGCCGGCCAGTCTAGAGACCATTAATCAAGATGGCAGACAACAGTGTTGGTGCGTGCATGGAACAGCACCACCACCAAATTTTGAACAATTGCGTCGGCAGGTAAAGTGATGCCAAGTGTTTTCTGGGACAAACGTGGTGTTTTTCATATGGATTTTCTACCTCGTGGTGCCACTATCAACAGTGAATATTACTGTCATGTTCTGAGTGATTAACATGCGCGTCTGCAGAAAAACTGCCTGATTTGATTGCTAAGGGCTTCCTGTTTGTCCAGGACAATGCACAAGCTCATACTGCTTACAACAATACGTGCAAATTACAGCAGCTAGGCTGAGAGGTATTGCCACATGCCCCTTACAGTCTGCCGGACCTCGCTCCGAGTGATTTCCACCTGTTTGGACCCCTAAAATTTCTCTGAGGTCAGCATTTTAGCACTGATGGCAGTGGCGGCTGGTGCTCAAATTTTTTTTTGGGTGGGGGGGTGCAAACAAACTGAAAAATACTGAAAACCCCCCCATCAAATGCAGCCATTGTGCCCATCATATGCAGCCACTTGCGCCCATCATATGCAGCCACTTGTGCCCCATCATATGCAGCCACTTGTGCCCATCATATGCAGCCACTTGTGCCCCATCATATGCAGCCACTTGTGCCCATCATATGCAGCCACTTGTGCCCATCATATGCAGCCACTTGTGCCCATCATATGCAGCCACTTGTGCCCATCATATGCAGCCACTCGTGCCCATCATATGCAGCCACTCATGCCTATCATATGCAGCCACTTGTGCCCATCAAACACAGCCACTTGTGACCATCAAATACCGCCACTTGTGCCCATCAAATGTCACCACTGTGACCCCCGCCCACTGTCTGCCCGGCACTTACCCCATCTTAGTGGCGGTCAGGAAGCGGGTGACGATGGTGAGCTGTGGGACGGCTCCTGTGTCCTCCATGCTTCCCCCTCCTCTGTTCTTCTGTTCTGCTAGGCGTCCAATCGGAGCGCCTGTGCCTTCAGCCAATCAGGTGACGGGTATAAAACCTGCACTTCCTGATTGGCGTAGAGGCAGTTCAATGTTTAGAAAAGCAAATATTCATTCATTCTAACACGTCTGGGTGAACTGTGAGCGCAATGCTTTATGCTCCAAGTTCACCTTTTTTGAAGCCTACGGCTCTAATCAGGTGCTTCAAAAAAATACCCCCGCCGCTGTAATTCAGGTGCCTGATGTCCGAAAAGGGGCCGGATGCCTGAATAGGGGGTGCAATGCATGAATCTATCCATTAGTCGTATAGAGGGGTGGCGTGACAGAGGGGGCGGCACCCGTGCACCCTTTATGGTCGGGCCGCTCCTGACTGATGGCTAAGTGAAGCAGGCTGTCCTAGGATGGTTCAGGCGTACTGACAAATCTTCCCATGCCAAAGCTTTCCAGGCCTTAGTTAAATGCTCGGATAAGTGTATAAATGTGGCAAGGGATGTCGAAGAATAAATGCAGTTTCCACTCCTTGAAATTTGTTCTTTTATTATATAGACTCAAAAGTCCCGGTTTGACTTGAATGCCCTTCGTATTTTTTCCTGAATAAAAAAAAAAATGTAATGTATTTCTTAGTCTTGACCATAACAAATTTAAATATATTAACAAAACTTCTAAAAATTCCCTTAAACCCGTTAGGGACCACCGTACACAGATATACTGCGGCAGGGCGGCCCTGTAAAATCACGTACCTATACGTGATTTTGTGCACTGGGCCTGGGGCGGGCACCGCCAGTGACCTGCTCTCACTGTGATTGGACACAGCAGGAGCCAATCAGCGGGTCCAATGCCAGGTCAGCATTGATGGCATGATGTCTACAATGTTGTCTGATGATTTTTATCTTCAATAAAGTCTTCACTTTTGCTTTAAACCTGTGAGTGCGGTCAAACCTTTTCATGTGCCAGTGGCTTCTATCCAGATTGCAGACTGGACCTGCACCATGAGGTTGAAGCGTGAGATTGCTCTCACCTTGAGCGGCTTGGCTTTGCTTTCTACCGGTGGACATGGTGTCCGCCAGAACACGCCGATCATTCTCAGGAGAGGCAGAATGGCGGTCTGCCTATGTAAACAAGGCAGACTGCCGTTCTGTGAGAGGGGGAGATGGAGATCTTGTGTTCCTGCAGGAACACAGATCTCTGTCATCCCCCAGTCAAAGCCTCCCTAACACAGTTAGAAAGCACTCCCTAGGAGCAAATTTAACCCTTTGATCGCCCCTGATGTTAACCCCTTCCCTGATAGTGTCATTAGTACAGTAACAGTGCTTTTTTTTTTTTTTTTTTTTTTAGCACTGATCACTGTATTAGTGTCACTGGCCCCCAAAAAGTCTCACTTGGTGTAAAATGTGTCCACCGCAATGTCGCAGTCCCGCTAAAAAAAATCGCTGATCGCCGCTATTACTAGTAAAAAAAAAAAAAAATGTCATTAAAATTAAATATATCCCATAGCTTGTAGATGCTATAACTTTTGTGCAAACCAATCAATATACACTTATTGGGATTTTTTTTTTTACCAAAAATATGTAGCAGATTACATATTGGCCTAAATTGATGAAGAAATTGTATTTTTTTTGACAATTTTTTTTATTGGGTATGTTTTATAGCATAAAGTAAAAAATGTTTTTATTTTTTTTTTGCAAAATTTTCAGTCTTTTTTTTTTTTGTTTCTAGTGCAAAAAATAAAAACCGCAGAGGTGATCAAATACCACCATAAGAAAGCTCTATTTGTGGGAAAAAAAGGACATCAATCAGTTAAAGTAACGCAGTGCCGTATCGCAAAAAATGGCCTGGTCATGAAGGGTGGTAAACCTTCCGGGGCTGAAGTGGTTAACCCTTCACTTTTTAAATATTTTGGGTTTGACCATTAAATTGGGAATTTAAGCAAGCTATGAGATACTGACCATCTCGAAACAGCGATCTGATTCCTTGTCCCATGTTTGTCACGCTGAATTGGGATTTTGACAGAACAATGGAGGCTTTAGCTTTACGCTTGAATGTTGCAGATTCACAGCAAGTGTCTAGCTTTGCACTGGATGAGACTGAGTTGCAATTTGGAACAGATGGTCAAGTGACATACAGAGGGTTTATGATGGGGTCTTGGCTTTTTTTTTTTCTTCATCGCTATGCAGTAATAGAAGCCATATCACTCCTTGTGTATTACAGTAGATTGGGTTTACTGCAAGAAGTGACTGTGTTCTCGTGCTTTAAAGGACACATTTAATTTTAATTGCCTCTGAAATGTGATATGATGTAATGTGTTTTTTTGGCTCAAAGTCATTTGGGACTTACATGGTTTTTGAACACATTCCTATTGACTCAGTGTCTCCCGCTAACAAGATCTAACGTTTGATTTGATTAATCTGGAGATTATGCCTCTGGAGATTACCTACATAAACCAAAACCAGCCTCCACATATAGATATACACACTACATCCTCCAGACCGATCAATTATCTTGGAGGATGCTGCAGTATTAAACAGGATATCCACTAGGGAAGGCCATAGATAGACACAGTGGCCAAGGGCAGAAGAGGACAGCGGCAAAATATGTTTTCCCGGTTTTGTTTGGCCACCGGTGGAAATTTGGGAGGAAAGCTAACTGCAGAAAGGGATAATGCAGTACATAAAAATACACGTGTGTATGTATGAAAAAGAGAAAATAATAAACAAATATATAGTAGGGCTGTTACTGATTAAAATTTTTAGTGTTCGATTAATCGATTTTTTTTTATCGATTAATCGACTAATTTCGATTTAATTATAACGCACATACAGATCCAACTACTTTTAGCTGATCTCCTTGCATTGCAACTCTGCATTAGTCAGTGGTAAATGTGGTATACACTATATACAATCACCCGACACTAGTTAGTTTCCACAATCAATGACTTAACTTTAGACATGTGCAATTCGTTTAGTTTTTTTTAGTTTTTTTACGTTTTTTCGTTTTCGTACGAATGAACGAATCATTCGAATCGAACGAATCCGAATAACGAATCGTTCGAATCCGATTTAACGAATCGTTTGAGTCGAACGAATCCGAAAAACAACGAAAATCCGCAAAACCAAATTAGAAACAACAAATGTACGAATGAAGAAAATCCGAAAAACGGAACAACGAAAATGAACGAAAAAATTCGTACATTCGTAACTTTTTTTTTGTTAAATTGGTAATTTTCCGTGTCCCTTACAATGGTGCTGCTTAAAGCGGAGTTCCACTTAAAAATGGAACTTCCGCTTTAACCACTCCTCACCCCCTTACATGCCACATTTGGCATGTAATTTTTTTGGGGGGGGGAGTGGGGGCTTCATTAGGAGGGGGACTTCCTGTCCCACTTCCTCCTTCCGCCCAGTAACCGCCTAGGCGACTCCTCCCTCTAGGCAATCTCCTGGGACACGTGACAGGTCCCAGGAGATCGCCTATCCACTCCGGGAGCGCAGCGCGGCTCGCGCATGCGCCGTGCGTGCCCGGCCGTGAAGAGGAAAGCTGTCACGGCCGGGTGCCCTTAGTGGAAATGGCGGCGCCGGCAAAGAGGAGGGGGAGAGGAGCGACACCCCGTTCGGCCGCATCGCTGGACCGTGGAACAGGTAAGTGTCATTTTTTTTAAAAGTCAGCAACTACACTTTTTGTAGCTGCTGACTTTTAAAATGCCTGGAACTCCCCTTTAACGTGCTTCGAATAGATTGAACGAAAAAATTCATACATTCGTAACTTTTTTTTCGATTCGTAAATTATTAAAATGTAATAATAGCATACACATTACATAAAATTATGAATTATGCTCCGATTACGAATCTACGAATGTTACGAATGTACGAATAAATACGAATGCGTCCGAATAATAAACGAATAAACGAAAATTAAACTAACGAAAAAACTAATCAACAAAAAATAACTCTTACGTATGTACGAATCGTTACGAGTACGAACACTGACGACTTACGAATGTACGAATCGTTACGAATCAACGGAAACGAAAAAAACAAAACGAAAATAAACAAATTTTTTTCGGAAACGAAAATAAACAAATTTTTTTGTTGTGCACATGTCTACTTAACCACTTGCTTACTGGGCACTTAAACACCCTTCCTGCCCAGACCAATTTTCAGCTTTCGGTGCTCTCACACTTTGAATGACAATTACTCAGCCATGCAATACTGAACCCAAATGAATTTTTTGTCCTTTTTTTCCCACAAATAGAGCTTTCTTTTGGTGGTATTTGATCACCTCTGGGTTTTTTATTTTTTGCGCTATAAATGAAAAAAGACCGAAAATTTGGAAAAAAAAAAAAAAACGCATTTTCTTTGTTTCTGTGATAAAATTTTGCAAATTATTAATTTTTCTTCATAAATTTTGGCCACAATTTATACTGCTACATATCTTTGGTAAAAATAACCCAAATTAGTGGATATTATTTGGTCTTTGTGAAAGTTACAGACTCTACAAACTGTGGTGCAAATCATACAAAATTGATCACACCTGATGTACTGGTGACCGATCTCATTTCTTGTGACCCGAACATGCCAGGAAAGTACAAATACCCCCCAAATGACCACTTTTTTGAAAGTAGACATTCCAAGGTATTTAGTAAGAGGCATGGTGAGCTTTTTGATGCTGTCATTTTTTTCCCACAATTCTTTGCAAAATTAATTATTTTTTTATTTTTTTTCACAAAATTGTCATTCTAATAGGTTATTTCTCTCACATGGAATGTGTATACCACAAATGACACCCCAAAATAAATTCTGCTACTCCTCCTGAGTATTACGATACCACATGTGTGGGACTTTTCCACAGCCTGGCCACTTAGAGAGGCCCAACATGCAGGGAGCGCCATCACGTGTTCTAGGAGCATAAATTACACATCTAACTTGTTGACTACCTATTACACTTCTGAAGGCCCTGAAGCACCAGGACAATTGCACGTGACACTGACGTGGCACTGATGACAGGTGGCACTGATGTGGCACTGGTGACAGATGGCACTAGTATGGGGCACTGATGACACGTGACACTGATGACAGACGGCACTAATACGGGGCACTGATGACATGTGACACTGACAGATGGCACTGATGACAGATGGCACTAATACGTGGCACTATCATGTGGCACTGATGAGAGATGGCACTAATATGCGGCACTGATGACAGATGGCACCGACACGTGGCAATGATGACACGTGACACTAATGACAGATGGCACTAATATGTGGCACTGATGACACGTGGCACTGGGGACAGGGATGGGGACGGGTGGATGGTGACAGTTGGATGGTGACGGGTGGATGGTGACGGGTGGATGGGGTGGATGGTGACAGGTGGATGGTGACAGGTGGATGGGGACACAGATCGCACATTTATTTATTTATTTATTTTTTTTTTACTTACGGCGCTGCAGCCGTTGTTCTCTCTCTCCCCACACGCTGTCTGTGTGAGGAGAGAGAGCGGCGCTGACAGATGATCTCATATGTTTCCATATGAGATCATCTCTCATTGGACACGCCGATCTCGCTGTAAACGGCCGCTGTAATTGGCCGTTTACAGCGATCTGTGACCGGCCGTGTCCGACGGACACGGCCAGCACAGAACTTCCCCGATGCGCGCTCTCAGGAGCGCGCATTAGGGAAGTAAACAACAGGATGTCCAGGGACGTCCTCCCTGCAGGGAGCGTCCGCGCTGCAGCCGTCTTTCGGCTATAGCGCGGGCACGAAGAGGTTAACTTCACAGTTCACAAATACGTTTTAAATTCAAACTGTAGCACTGACGTAAGTAATTTTTTTTTCCACAGTAGCGTGACAATCCCTCCACCTCCAGTCTAACTAATCACTCTCACCTTATGGCATGGACCCCTGTGCAAACAGATGGTCATGCAATCGGGTATCAAAAGGGTTAACACGGACCATAAACTTCTCTCACGTCTCCTTACCAATCTCAGCAAGGACGCCAGGTCATGGGTAGAAAGAAAAGATCTAAGTGCTCACCAATTAAGTATAAAGATGATAAAAACAGCATGTAAAGCCGACAATCGTGTTAGTTCCGTAGGGAAGCAGCGGGTGAGGTCATGCGTAGCGCCTCCCCCGTATGCGTTGCGTTCAATCAGAACTTCAACGTCACCGGACTCCCCTTCCCTTCGTTAGCAGACGATGTCCGTGACGTCACCGAATCTCCGATGGAACTCCCTGAAGACCCGGAAAACGGCAGAGAGGTGAGTACCGATCAAAAGAATTTTGATCGATCAAAAAAATTTATCGATTAATCGAGGAATTAATCTTTAATTTCCACAGCCCTAATATATATATATATATATATATATAATTATTATATATATATATATATTATTAATTAAAAATATTATAATTTATAATTAAATATATATATAAATTATAATTATATATACAGAGCATCTCACATAAGTGAGTACACCCCTCACATTTTTGTAAATATTTTATTCTATCTTTTCATGTGACAACACCGAAGAAATTACACTTTGCTACAATGTAAAGTAGTGAGTGTACAGCTTGTATAACAGTGTAAATTTGCTGTCCCCTCAAAATAACTCAACACACAGCCATTAATGTCTAAACCGCTGCCAACAAAAGGGAGCACACCCTTAAGTGAAAATGTCCAAATTGGGCCCAGTTAGCCATTTTCCCTCCCCGGTGTCATGTGAATCGTTAGTGTTACAAGGTCTCAAGTGTGAATGGGGAGAAGCTGTGTTAAATTTGGTGTTATCACTCTCACTCTCATACTGGTCACTGGAAGTTCAACATGGCACCTCATGGCAAAGAACTCTCTGAGGATCTGAAAAAAATAATTGTTGCTTTACATAAAGATGGCCTAGGCTATAAGAAGATTGCCAAGACCCTGAAACTGAGCTGCAGCATGATGGCCAAGACCATACAGCAGTTTAACCACTTAAGACCAGAGTGTTTTTTGCGATTCGGCACTGCGTCGTTTTAACTGACAATTGCGCGGTCATGCGACGTGGCTCCCAAACAAAATTGACGTCCTTTTTTCCCCACAAATAGAGCTTTCTTTTGGTGGTATTTGATCACCTCTGCGGTTTTTATTTTTTGCACTATAAACAAAAAAAATTGTGTTGGGGGTCCCCCTCAAAATCCATACCAGGCCCTTCAGGTCTGAAATGGATTTTAAGGGGAACCCCACGCCAAAAAATGGCGTGGGGGTCCCCCTCAAAATCCATACCAGACCCTTATCCGAGCACGCAACCTGGCGGGCCGCAAGAAAAGAGGGGGGATGAGAGAGCGCCCCCCTCCTGAACCATACCAGACCACATGCCCTCAACATTGGGAGGATGCTTTGGGGTCCCCCCAAAGCACCTTGTCCCCATGTTGATGAGGACAATGGCCTTATCCCCACAACTCTTGCCCGGTGATTGTGGGGGTCTGCAGGTGGGGGGCTTATTGGAATCTGGAAGCCCCCTTTAAAAAGGGGACCCCCAGATCCCGGCCTCCCCCCTGTGTGAAATGGTAAGGGGGTACCCCTACCATTTCACCAAAAAAGTGACAAAAGTGTCAAAAATGACAGGAGACGGTCTTTGACAAGTCCTTTATTAAAGTCTTCTTACTTCTGGTCTTCTTCCTTCTTCATCCTTTGGTTTCTTCATCTTCTTCCTCCATCTTCTTCTTCCTCCTCCGATCCGCTTCTTCTTGCTCCGGTGTTCTCGTCCGGCATCTTCCTCCATGGCGTCTCTTCTTCGTTATTGGGCCGCTCCGCGCAATGGGAGGCTCCCGCTGTGTGACGCTTCTCTTCATCTGACAGGTCTTATATAACGGAGGCCGGGGCCGCCCGGTGACGCCGCCCCTCTCTGATGCATGGAACCGTGGAGGAAGATGGCGGACGAGAACACCGGAGCAAGAAGAAGATGGAGGAAGAAGATGAAGTAACCGAATGATGAAGACCAGAAGAAAGAAGACTTTAATAAAGGACTTGTCAAAGTGTCATTTTTAACACTTTTGTCACTTTTTTGGTGAAATGGTAGGGGTACTTTTGTACCCCCTTACCATTTCACACAGTGGTTAGGCCAGGATCTGGGGTCCCCTTGTTAAAGGGGGCTTCCAGATTCCGATAAGCCCCCCGCCCGCAGACCCCCACAACCACCGGGAAAGGGTTGTGGGGATGAGGCCCTTGTCCACATCAACATGGGGACAAGGTGCTTTGGGGGGGACCCCAAAGCATCCTCCCAATGTTGAGGGCATGTGGCCTGGTACGGTTCAGGAGGGGGGAGCGCTCTCTCGTCCCCCTCTCTTTTCCTGCGGCCTGCCAGGTTGCGTGCTCGGATAAGGGTCTGGTATGGATTTTGAGGGGGACCCCCATGCCATTTTTTTTTTGGCGCGGGGTTCCCCTTAATATCCATGCCAGACCTGAAGGGCCTGTTATGGAATTTTGGGGGACCCCCACGCATTTTTTTCTTCATTTTTATTTTTTTTATTTTCTTAATGCCAACATGACCTGTGTTCAAATAGCCTTTAAAAAAAAAAACATAGAAGTGAACCAGCGCAAAAAAAGAAAAGTCAAGTTGAGAGGTGTGCCTGTTCAACTTATGCAAATGAACCTACGTGGCTTGACATTTACTAAGATTCTGCCGGTGCAGTGAACCAGAGCACATGAACGGGCGCAAATGCCGCTTGCGCATGCGCAGTACATAAATTGACCTAGCGCAGTTCCAAGTGTATTTGCAGGCGCAGCAAGCCTGCTCAGAGAAAGTTAATTTTCCGTTCTATTTTGGGCATATTTGTTACTTGGACAGTCATATCTATACATCCTCACATCACCCACATCACCCCCATAATATTGCCACTTACAGCTTCTTTTAATTCTGAGTTGAAGAATACTTGCGCCAGGTCTATAGCGGCGCACAGATCGCGGCCGCCCGTGCGCCGGCAACATGATAGTAAATGGGGAATTGCGCTGTGTTACAGGCGCAAATGCTTTGTGAATACGAAAACGGCCGTTGCGTGCGCCGCAACTCATGGCGCAAATGCTTGGTAAATCAGCCCCAATGTGTATGTGTGCGTGTGTCGTTTCTTTTGTAAGATTGAGTAGCATTTCCCTTTTGGTGACTATTCTACTCAGAAAGTGATTTGGTAATACTGGTATATACCCAATTGATTCATGGGCAATGTGAATTACTGGTCCACTTTAATTTTCTTTGCTACTATTATATAATGTCACATGATTGTTATTATTTTTATCCTCTGTATCGATATTAGCACAAGAGTACAATAACAAATCTGCTCTCCGCCACCCAACCAGAAAATGACAGAGAGCAAATATTGACTTGGAAAGAATTATTCGCACAGACAGGTGTTTGATACTTGTTTTATGACTTTCAGACCATTAACCAGACAACAAAAACTCAGAGGGAGCAGAGCAAACAGAGATATGAAAATTGATTCCGTTATTGGAGTTTCGCTTGTTTCAATTGAGATCATATAAGATACTACAAAAGATTTTTGCTGTGGAGTTAAAAGAGAAGTATATGGAGTTTGGTCAACTAATTTATCAATGATTTGGGAGAATTAGAGAGTGTGTGCCACATCCGATAAAAATGGAAGAACAAAAAAGGGTTTTCCCCTAGGTTAGTGGACTTTCAATTGGCACTACTGCACTTTCCCAAAGAAATCTCAGATGTATATAGTAACAAAATTTATTGAGAAAATATTTTAAATAAAATAGAAAAATTATTTATATTAGATACAGATAAAAACAGCATCAATCATAATTGTATTCTATTACATGACATCCGACCAGACGCGTTTCGGAGTGAGAAGATGTCCTCCTTCTTCAGTGGTCGTGGTGTCGAATATAAGGTTTAGTTCTAAATGCAAAAAAATATGTACATGGTTTTAGCATGATAAGGTACATTATGGGAAAATTGTTAGGAAGCCGGTAAGGGGGAACAAGAGTTCAGAACATGTATTACAAAAAGTACTAAAATAAAAGGGGGGCATTTGGTAGTAAGCAGGAGGCTTGTTCAGTATACAACATCAAAAAACAATATCAAAGAAAATATCAGAAAAACTCACACTAATACAGAAGACCATGATATAAACTCACATATATGTTGATGCGTTGGTGGTGTGGATGTTCCACCGTATTTAAAAACAGTGTATCGCATAGGCGCAGCAGAGGATGTTTGGTTGGATTGAAGTCTATTTCCTTCCTGTGGTCATCCAGAGGTTTATCTTTAGAAGAAATGTAATCTGGATGTAGGTGATAGGAAAGAGCCAAAAGCCAAAAAACAAAAACACAGAGCCAAGATGTCACATTGGGCTCCTAAATGAGACTAGGATGGCCGTAGAGAGGCAGAAAAGTTGGAGAGAGTGTGGGACCGCTGAGGTCAACAAATTAATCTCAGAATCCTCTGGAACAAGAAGAAAAGTTTTTTGAAATGGAGATTGTATTTTAAAATTTGTTTAAATTAAAGCAAGAATGTATATTTTTAATTGTATAAAGTATATGATTCACTCACGTCTATGAGGTAAGATGCCTGTATTGTGACTTGAGGATAACACCTATGTGGGGCTAACCTCGCAGATGTAATAATATCGTCTGCAAGAGAAAGAGTCCAGAGGAGCAATGGATTATCTAATATTGTATTTGATACATATGACATAATATATGTATAAAGTATTAATGTTGGATTGAAAGGGCATATATTCGAGAGATTTTTTTATATTGTATATTGTTATTTATTATTATTTTAAACTAGCGTTGTTATTTTTTATTATGTCACCAATATCTATTGGGAAAATATGTAATAAAAAGGGGCTTGTAGTTATTAGAATAGGGGGTCTATATCTATATATTGGTGCCGTAATCAGCAGCCACCATATAATATAAAGTTAAATAGCCCAAATATTTACTAGGTTGTAGTTTTCAAATATGTGCAGCATAACATACATTCATGTATTTTTTCTAAATATTTTACAAACAAATTTAAAAAGGTGTGTATGACCAAGCATGGTCCATGGATGGGACCAGTGCTATACAGATATCTACAGGATAAACAAGTATAAGTATACATAAGGTAGTCATAGTGCATTATTCGTAACAGGGCATACCTTGCAGATGGAAAAGGACAGGCCGACCGCACAATTAGCTGCTGATGCCGTCCGAGTGGTGGTTGTTTCAATATATGAATTAAAGCTCTGCAGATTTATACATATGCACACCCCCAATCAGCTGACATAAGAGTCAGCTGGTTGCTAAGGGGTGGGGGGATTAGAGATGCGTTGGCCTCCCGAGTGGTGTGCGCGCGGTCACAACACGACGCGGCCAATAGTGGCCGCGCTATGTGTTGTGGCCCCGCCCACTCCTCCCGCCGGCGCGTAGGGCCTCAAAAACGGAGTGCGCATGCCCCGATGGAGGAGCAAGATGGAGGTGTAGCTCCTCCCATGGGCCGCGCATGTCCGATATGGAGAGGCCGAAGGGGAGGAGGGCGAAGAATCGCCGATGGGCGGGCGGCTTACGTGCCGGGCTGTCCCACAGCTACAAACGTCTGCCAAAAGAGAAAACAAAAGGGAACGGCATAGTCTCAATAGAAGAATGTATTTTATGGTTATACTAGTTCTAATATATAGGGACGGGATATTTTAGTACTTTTTGTAATACATGTTCTGAACTCTTGTTCCCCCTTACCGGCTTCCTAACAATTTTCCCATAATGTACCTTATCATGCTAAAACCATGTACATATTTTTTTGCATTTAGAACTAAACCTTATATTCGACACCACGACCACTGAAGAAGGAGGACATCTTCTCACTCCGAAACGCGTCTGGTCGGATGTCATGTAATAGAATACAATTATGATTGATGCTGTTTTTATCTGTATCTAATATAAATAATTTTTCTATTTTATTTAAAATATTTTCTCAATAAATTTTGTTACTATATACATCTGAGATTTCTTTGGGAAAGTGCAGTAGTGCCAATTGAAAGTCCACTAACCTAGGGGAAAACCCTTTTTTGTTCTTCTAAAAGAGAAGTATGGGTTTCCTTTCTTTTGCTTACATATATTCTATGTGAGCTGCTCATATCTATAAATCCTTCCAGTCCTCTCAGAAGTGCTCTCATTATGTTAAAATCTAGCTAAATACCTGTTGGAGGCCTCTCCTCTCTCAGCTGGTTCCTGAGACTTCACAGAGTGTAGCTGCCCCATCTTCCCTCCTCCCTCCCCCTCTGCAGCATGTTTCAATGGTCAGAAGAGTCTGCAGAGATAAGAGCACTTCTGTTAGGCCCCTTTCACACTGGGGCGGGAGCCGCGGTGACGGTAAAGCAGCGCTATATTTAGCGTTGCTTTACCGTTGTTTTGCCCGCGGGATTCGGCCACTCGCGGTGCGGTTTTACCCCCCGCGAGCGGCCGAAAAATGGGTTAAAATCCCCCACAGAGCGCCGCCGTAGCGGCGCTTTGCGGCGGTATTGCCGCGGTATTACCGCGGTGTCCCATTCAAATCAATGGGAAGGAGCGGTATAGGAGCGGTGAATACACCGCTCCTATACCGCTCCAAAGATGCTGCTAGCAGGACTTTTTTTGCCGTCCTGCTAGCGCACCGCTCCAGTGTGAAAGGCCGCCGGCTTTCACACTGGAGTGAATGGGGCCAGGTTTTTTTCAGGCGGTGTACAGGCGCTATTTTTAGCGCTGTACCGCCTGAAAATCGCCCTAGTGTGAAAGGGGCCTTAGTGACTAAGGTAGGAGAAGTCACTGATAGTGCTGTGTATGTAAATGTCCTCTACATATTACTATTTACCAGAGTGAAAACAATAGATTTGTAAAGCAGAATACACATATGGATGTAACAGCACACAGGCATTCCATGCATTACTGGTATAGTAAAAATGAAATAAAATCAGAGCTAACATTGTGAATGAATCCTTTTATTGACTATCTGGATTTTTATATGAGACAATAAAACCTTCCATTCACATCTACTTGTGTTTTCATACTGAAGCCCAGAGCTCCTCAGACATGGACAGAGCTTTGCTCCCCCATAATTGGTGTATTACCTAGTACCCCTAAAGCAGTAATGTCCCCTTCAATGTAAATAGAGTATTACAGGATCACATGCCATACAGTGTCATCACATGCTGTACAATAAAGGAAACTCTGGGGACATATCAGGGTCACTTTAGATGTGGGTGAATTGTCAGTCTCCCTCTTCTATGTACTGTACACAGGTTTGTTCTATACACATAGCACTGTTTACATTTTAGAGAACAGACACGGGGGACAGGTCACTATGCTCCTCACCATGTCTCTTCTTCTGATATAACAGTGCTGTGTGTAGAGATTACCTGTGTTAATTTCTGGACATGAGAAGTGACTCTCCCATCCCCCCATTGGCTGGAGGAGAAGGTAATACAGACTTTGAATGAGTGAAGGAGAGGGATTTCAGAGGACTCGGGAAGGAACATCAAAGCCCAGGGGAGAGGAGAGCTTACAGATAACAGCCAGGGAAAGGTGAGGATTTCACTGCTTGTATCACACTGTCTCTGCTTCTGGGTTTTAACTGGGGAGACGTTGCCATTGAAACAGAGGCACGTGAAGAACGTGCTCGTTCTAGATAGCAGCCTGGGTGTGTACCTCTTCACCAAACACACCCACATGTCCTCCAGAGGGAGGGAGTGAAGGAGTGGCTGGATTGTGGAGATGTTTCCACCTCCTGGAAACTTTTGAACTGATAAAGAACCATTAGAGGCTGATTCTGGAATCTTCAAAAGACTATTCTACAAAAACTAAAGGACTGGGAAAAGAAAGAAATGCAGGTATGAGGGTAGCATGTACTACCTATTTTTGCATTCCCATACTTCTCCTTTAAACCTGACAGCAAACCGCTAACTATTCAATTACTCTACTTCTATGTGAAGTGTTTCACCTGCCAAAGGTTTTGTATCTAAATTTCAAGTCTTGTGGTGCAGACACTCCTGCCAGGCAGTATAGCCAGGTACTGTGCCCTTGGACACCCATTTCTATATCAAACTAGTTTAGCATCATAAACTGGTCACGAACAGGTCCCAGCTTGTAACTGGGCAAAGAAAAGAGCTTATCACTATGTTCTCTTGTCCTTTTAGTATCTCCTGTCACTGTGTGAACTTCAGAAGAGTCTGATTGCCTCTCAGTGTTGCCTATCCCCAAATATATTTCTAAAGGTGCTATTGAAATAAAATTTTCACCACTGGTTGGTATAAACCCACACAGTTTCCTGATGAATTTTAAGAGTCTAGAAACATTTAAAGAGGTTGTAACCCTAAAAGGGTTAATTTAAAGCAGGTTAAACAGCATAGTGCTTGTGCTCTCTAATCTGTCCCTTTCTATGCTGTAGAAAAACAGGTTGATCCTGCCTGTTCCTGTGTCCCCCTTGGTGATCTGACTACGATAATCGCGGCTGCTGATCCATGATATCGTGGTCAGTTTATGTGCCTCCATCATCTCGCTGTGTTAGTCTCTCCTCTCTCCCCCCTTTCCCCGTCCCTCCCTGTCAGCTCCTATTGTGTGATCGATCTGCTCCTTGACACACACCCCCCCCCCCCTCCTGCCGCTATTAGTAGCTGGCAGCAAAGTCAGAGAGTAGGATTACTGCCAGCCCCTCTGTTCTAGTAAGATATACTATACAGTGAAAATGTTTTTTTTTAAATACCTTGCCGCTAAATGCCTTATTTCAGGTTGACTCTGTGTGGTCACGTGACCTCTTACCGCTCTCCCACCCTGATATAAGGACTACAGCTGGAGGGACTGAGTGGACAGCACAACAGTGACAGTCACGTGACCTCCCGGTTCATGTCAGAGTGGAATCTCAGACCCTTCCACTTTAGCCGTTGAATCAGGGGGAGGAGAGTGACAGGAGGTCACGTAACCACACAGAGACGACCTGAAATAAGGTATTTAGCAGCATCATTTAAAAAAAAAAGTAATTTACACTGTGTAGTATACCTTATTACAACAGAGGGGCTGGCTGTAATCCTACTCTCTGACTTTACAACCACTTGAATTACTTTTTTTTGCAGCTGTGACTCTTGTATCTTCCTGGAGTTCAGAGTAAAGAAAAATCCATATTGAGTGTAATGTGTAAGCTGCCATTGCTGACCTACTTCTGAAACTGCTACTTGCTTGGCTCTGGTTTTCTAAGCCCCATAGGCAGAAGCTGCACACAGTCATTGATCTCTGAACACTTGTTCTAGGTCAGCAACTCAGAGGGTAGTGGAGCCATTGGATCAGCATTGCAACCAGAGAGCTAAGCATCTTCAGGAGAGTTCCAAAATGGCATCCTCCAAATTTTCTCAGGTCAGGTGTACTATAATCTGGGCATTATGATGTAAAGATCATTAGCCAATCTAGCATAACTGAACTGCTCTCCACACCCCCATGCTCTCTGCCCCCCCTGCCCTCCAGCCCCCCCCATGCTCTCCCACCCACCCTGTGCTCTCCACCTCTCCCCACCCTGTGCTCTCTGCCTTTCCCCCTATGGTCCCCTTGTGCTCTCTGCCTCTCCCCCCTATGGTCCCCTTGTGCTCTCTGCCTCTCCCCCCTATGATTCCCTTGTGCTCTCCACCTCTCTCCACCCTGTGCTCTCTGCCTCTCCCTCCTATGATTCCCTTGTGCTCTCCAACTCTCTCCACCCTGTGCTCTCTGCCTCTCACCCCTATGGTCCCCTTGTGCTCTCCACCTCTCCCCACCCTGTGCTCTCTGCCTCTCACCCCTATGGTCCCCTTGTGCTCTCCACCTCTCTCCACCCTGTGCTCTCTGCCTCTCCCCCCTATGATCCCCTTGTGCTCTCCAACTCTCCCCACCCTGTGCTCTCTGCCTCTCACCCCTATGGTCCCCTTGTGCTCTCCACCTCTCTCCACCCTGTGCTCTCTGCCTATCCCCCCTATGATCCCCTTGTGCTCTCCAACTCTCCCCACCCTGTGCTCTCTGCCTCTCACCCCTATGGTCCCCTTGTGCTCTCTGCCTCTCCTCCTTATGGTCCCCTTGTGCTCTCTGCCTCTGCCCCTCTCCCCCCCCCTATGATCCCCTTGTGCTCTCTGCTTCTCCTCCTTATGGTCCCCTTGTGCTCTCTGCCTCTCCCCCCCTTCCCCCCTGTGTTCTCCACCTCCCCCAGTGCTCTCCTGCCCCCCCCCCTGTGCTCCCCCTTCCCCCTGTGCTCTCCACCTTTCCCCTCTGTGCTGTCCACCTCCTCTCATGTGCTTTCCAGCCCCCAAGTGCTCTCTGGCTCCCCCATGTTCTTCAACTTCCTCCATGTGCCCCCCCCCCCCCCCCCACTATGCTCTTGCCTGACCCTTTCGCAGCTCTGTCGGGTTCCCCCTTCCCTCTCCCACCAGCTGCTGCAGGGGATCCTGCAGGGTGGAGAGTGGGGGGTGGTTAACATGTCATGGGCTGCTCCAGTATACAATAGCGGGACTGAGGCAGATTACTGCTTCTTTGTATCCCCATTACAGGCAGGGCAATCATTTTTGTTCCTATTTTTTAAACAATAGAAGACTGAACAACATAATAACATAATAAAGCAGAGGAAATTAGAAAAGACAATATGCATAACATTTTGACTTCTAATTCAAGTAAAGAGTTACAGCTGCTGTAAAAAATGATCCCCAATCATTTATAAAGGAAGATTGCAATTAAAGTTTGGGTGTGCAGAGACTATCATGCCCTCCACATGCAGTAAACAGTCAGTGGTGTGTTTGTTACAGTTTATGAGCTCACTTACTGTAATCAGCTGCTAATGACCAGCAATCTCAGGAATAAATAACCACAGGAGCCTCTCACAGGAAAACAGCTATCCTGATTAGACCTAAAAAATATAGAGGTTAATGGAAGAGAGATGAGGAAAGTTGTACAATAACTGTCTTGTGCTAATGAAAGTCATTTATATAGTCTCATTGGCGAGGTCTCTAGACAAATTAAAAAACCTTTCTTTTAAAATGAGAGAAAAATAAAGATGTTAAAGTGGTTGTAAACCTCAGACATGAAATATGAACAAAACATATCCCTCTACAGTGTGTATGGTGTATCATTTGTGTCTGCTATGCCATTCCTCTGCCGTTGGCATAAATCAATTGACAAGTTTTCCTGACACAGCCTGTGATTGAAAGCCTTAGCTCTGTTCCTGTATGCTGTGTGAAAAGGGGCGTGTCTCTACTGTCCAATCAGCTCCCAGAGCTCTCCTCACTGAGCTCTGCGGAGTGTAACTTCAGCTCCCTGCCCATGATTTTCATAGCTGAGAGGTCCTGTGTAAATTATGTACTTTAAGCGAATGTAGAGAAAAGAGGGCTACAGATATACAGGTACAACGTAGGAGGAATTTTTTCATCTCAGTTTATTACCTGAGTCAAGTCACTTCACTGGGTATATATGAAGGTTTACAACCGCTTTAATTATATTGCAAAGATTTCTGCATGGCTCCATGGAACCAAATCTCCATCCATCCTTCCTTGGCAGGTGTCACTGTTATAGGTCCGAAGTATAAACCATTCAGTCAGGCTGTAGACAAAAACTCACCGGAGATCTACCGCATGTTTATTCAGTCAGGGTTCACACTATCTTCGGATGCGGCTGACAACAGGGGTTCGGTGAGTCCCCGTTCACCGTTTCAGATCTGATTTACATTTTTGGATGAATTTGGACCTGAAATGGACCAAAAGACGCACAGGACCCCTGTGCAAATTGACACTGGAGCCGCAGCAGGGATATGTGAACCGTCTCAATAGAGAGCCAGTAAAAATCTCCTACCATGCGAATTGGATGTGGGGAACCCAGTGTGAATCCAGCCTCAATGTTCACATTGCACTAAACATTTCATCAGGGTTCTAAATTCTTTGCATTGTTTTTTCAAATGCTCACATAAAGGGAAAGGCAGTGGTGAATTTCAGAAAGCCGGGTGATGGGCTTACTTTTGGGAGAATTTATTTTTTTACCCCCATCCTGTGATTTAGCTGGGGCCGATAAGATGATTGACGGAGGAGATTAGGAGTCTTGGGGAAGAGGACGGCCATACTCAGGGATATTGCTGCATGTTGATATACATGACCTCTCTTATTTATAGCATAATATTGTCAGGAAGTTATTGCTAAAATTTGGCTGAAGGGCATCCCATGACTGGTTCTCTTTAAAGCAAGTACTTAGCTGAATAAAAAAAATAAAGGCATACGGATCCTGTAAAATAAGACATGTCATACATACTTGTCATATCCTAAAATCTGTTTGTAAAATGTCCACTCTATTGCTTAGCAAAGCCTTCTGAAGGACATCCCCTGTTAGATGTTACCAATAAAAGTGCCCCCCATGGGAAGATTTCCTCTTCCGCTTCCACGGAGTCCGCCTCTGTCCGCAAGCTCAGCGGGAGATCTCACCGTTGATCTCCGCTGAGCCGGAGGATGACAGGTCCCTCTCTGCTCACTGAGCGGGGAGGGGCTTGTCGAGCGTCACTGGTTTCTATGGAGAGATCGGATAAAAAGGGACAGCATGTCCGTTTTCACCAGATCTCACCCCATCCGCCAGCGAAGGATGTGAACGTCTGCTTTTAGCGGATTGGACCAGGTCGGATGTCAGCGGACATGTCACCGCTGACATCCGTCGCTCCATAGACTAGCATGGAGCGCCCGTTCAGGTCCGCCGTCAAAAATGACAGGCGGACCTGACCGGTCCGACAGTGTGAAAGGGGCCTTACTGGTGACAACAAATTTAGAATTTCTTATCACTTTCTTTCCTGCTGACAATGGTCTCCAGGACAAATAGAGATAGTGACTCTCTCTGGTGGAGTCAAAGATTGCAAATAAAGCTTTACAGGGGCTTTCCCCACGCCAGCCAAAAAAAAAGAAGCACAGTCGTTCAATACACGAAGCCAATCGTATTTGAACATAGATTTCCGTTTTAAAAATAATGAAGAAATTAAGATTTTTTTTTAATTTGGTTAAAGTAACGGAGGGTTATAACCCCTGCCAGTTTTTTTCTTTTTTTTGCCATTTGTGTCCCATTGGTGAGTTTTCCCTTCACTTCCTGTTCCATAGCTAAAAAAAGTGAGAGGAAATTCCACCAGAACGAGTGTCTGCATTGGAAGATTTCCCCTCTATTCCTGTTCTGGTGACAAGCCAAAATGTAGGGATTCTCTAAACAGTCACCCGGACAAACCTAGAGAGTGAATCTCCCTGACGGGAACAGACAGATGTAAAAACATGACAGGTGGTCTAATCCCTCTCTACTCTATCCAAAACAAGAACAAAAGTCTTCAGTTATACTTTAAGGCGTGTGTGTTTGTAAAAAAATATTGCTTCTAACTCTTGCATACCTGCTGAAATTTTAAATAAGACTAACCATAGAAGTGACAGTATAGGCTTCTGAAATAGAATAACTCAAATTGAAATCAATAATCTCTTCCCTGTAGGTGTGAAATCCTTATGTTTTGGGCACTGGGGTAATTGTATATGTAAATGTGTGCAATGAAATTTGTCAGGAGGAAGGGTAGAAACCTCACAGAAAAATTAAAACCTGTGCACCCCAATAGCCACTGCCAGGGCACCCATCAGAAATTTTTGTGCCCCTTACACAGCTTTAGGCCTGGGCCCCCTTCCCGAGCCTGACCACCAACATTCCCCAGGGCTTGCCTATGGGCCATCCTACTGAATTCGCACACCTCACCTGTACCCACTCAGCACCCCCTCAATCATTTATATATGTCGGCCCCCCCCTCAATCTTGTATATATGGCAGCCCCCTCTCACACACACCTGTATATATGGCAGCCCCCTCTTACACACAGCTGTATATATGGCAGCCCCCTCTCACACACAGCTGTATATATGGCAGCCCCCTCTTACACACAGCTGTATATATGGCAGCCCCCTCTCACACACAGCTGTATATATGGCAGCCCCCTCTTACACACAGCTGTATATATGGCAGCCCCCTCTCACACACAGCTGTATATATGGCAGCCCCCTCTCACACACAGCTGTATATATGGCAGCCCCCTCTTACACACAGCTGTATATATGGCAGCCCCCTCTCACACACAGCTGTATATATGGCAGCCCCCTCTCACACACAGCTGTATATATGGCAGCCCCCTCTCACACACAGCTGTATATATGGCAGCCCCCTCTCACACACAGCTGTATATATGGCAGCCCCCCCCTCACACACACACCTGTATATATGTCAATCCCCCCCCACACACACACACACCTGTATATATGTCAGTCCCCCACACACACCTGTATATATGTCAGCGCCCCCCCCCCCCCCACACACACACACACCCACACCTGTATATATGTCAGCACCACCCCACACACACCTGTATACATGTCAATCCCCCCCCCCCCACACACACCTGTATATATGTCAGCCCCCCCACACACACCTGTATATATGTCAGCGCCCCCACACACACACACGCACACACCTGTATATATGTCAGCACCCCCCACACACACCCCTGTATATATGTCAGCCCCCCACACACACCTGTATATATGTCAGCACCCCCCCCCCCCCTCACACACACACCTGTATATATGTCAGTCCCCCCACACACACACACACACCTGTATATATGTCAGCCCCCCCCACACACACCTGTATATATGTCAGCCCCCCCCCCCACACACGCACACCTGTATATATGTCAGCCCCCCTCACACACACTTGTATATATGTCAGCCCCCCCCCCCCACACACACACACACCTGTATATATGTCAGTGCCCCACACACACACACCGGTATATGTCAGTGCCCCCCCACACACACCTGTATATATGACAGCCCCCCTCCCTTACCTTCACAGCCCCTACTTATAGCTTCCTACCTGGTCCCAGCTCGTTTTAACAAAGCTGACATGTTGCTGATAAGCATAGTACAGGCAGATCACTGTCACACGAGGGGTGCACGTGCACATAGTAGCCAGAGGTGGCAGTAAAGAGCTTGATGTCTGAGTCAATGTCAAAACGGTCCCGCAGGTGGGACAGTCTATCTGTACTATGTGATTAGCTGTGTCCAATCACAGCTAATTACAATATTAAACACTGAATGAATCGATTTTATGCAGTAAATATGGTTGTTTATAACTGTAATATTTGCTGTTATAAGATATCGTAGAGTGCAAAAATAAAATAAAAATCCCGATCACCTCCCTAGAGCAGTACAGCTAAGGTTGCCACCTGTCCAGGATTCACCCGAACAGTTCAGGTTTGGAATCATACGGAAACATTATTCAGACTGGACTATGGCTTCCCAGCAGGGTTGCTGGCTGGCTAAGCTGAGAGTGTCTGTTACACTCTTTAACACTGCCAAAAGCCAGCACAAACAACCCCCCCCCCCCAAACACACACAGGAGAGGAGAGCGGGTGCGGTCTGCACCTCTTCCCCCCACCCCTACCCCTCTGTGTCTGCCCACACTCAAATTTCCGGCGCTAAGCCTCAGAATAGGAAAGTAAGTTGGGGCTGGAAATTTGAAGTCCAGCCGCCTCAGTTACATCGGGATGAGAGGTGCTGACTGCCATGGGGTGAGTGAGCTCACCATCCATCCCTGTCTGTGACTGAAGTCTCCCCCCTTCTCTCTCCTGCCTCTGAGTAAGTACACTAAGGCAAATCTGAGTTCTCAGAGCACCCCTTACATCAGACTTCCCCTTTACACCAGAGGTCACAGTGTTTCCCCTTACATCAGAGTCTTCTCCGTACATCAGAGTTCTCAGTGTTCCCCCTTAAATCAAGGTTCCCAGAGGATCCCTTATGTTAGAGTTCTCCCTTACATCAGAGTCTACAGAGTCCCTTCTTCTGCGAGTTCAGATGTAAAGGGGGAACTCTGTGGACTCTGATGTAAAGGGGGACTCTTGTTATTAACTTCATATGATTACAAATTGTATTTAATAACAAAATATATGTATAGTTTATAAAAAAAACTGCAGTCCGCCGCTAAAGTGTTCGGGTTTGACTTGAAGAAAAGGTGGCAACCCTAAGTACAGCCCGGTGAACATGGTGGGGGGTGAAGGCGGGACATAGCGGTGGTGGAAGTGATAGGGGGCTTCACAGCCGATTTGTATCACTTCCACATAAAAGCCGACAGTTGGCTTTACTAAGGTACACACATAGTGTGTAAGAAAAAAAATAAAAAATAAAACATTTCTGCAGCACTGTAAAAATCTGAATCCCCAGCAAGTGGCTGGAGATTAAGATTTGACCCCCCCCTATCCTGATGCCCTATTGTGGCTGCGTAAACCGCCTTATGGTAGTGCAGGCCCTGGACCCCCCTATGCATCTGAAATTGCGTGCACCAAACTGCGTGGTTTGGTGCAGCGTGTTTTTGGTAAAGGGTCAGGGACTTCATGGCACTGACGCGCATCTGCTAAAGGGCAGCATGTTTCTCTGTGTGTCAGGAAAGCGAGTGATTTTCTTTGTGCGTTCCTACAACGCATACATATGAACCTAGCCTTGGAGGTGAGGACTGGTTATGCAGAAATAATTTGTTTTTTTAATAAATTGGTGGGGCCACCACAACTGCTTGAATTTTTCTCTTGTATACCAGAAGCTACATGGATGGATCTATGATGTATGTATAGTATGTGCTTTCTGTCCTGCTGGATGTATATGTGTACATGTTTCTGATGAACACCCTGAACGTGGTTGTCAGAGTAATGGAAAGGAAGCAGTAGCAACATTGTACCATTGTAGTATACTCTTCATTCACAATGGTTATTGGAGGAATCACATGCGACTTTGTGTCAGCTATCTGTAACATCAGCACAAGCAAATTACATAAGGATATTGTTACTGATGACTTCGAGCACTTACCCTGATATTTACACCGCACAGCTCAGAATGATCACTTTATTATAACCAAACTATAAATTTTATCAGCCTCAATCAATCTGTTTTAGAAAACAGAATGAAAGAGAAATAAACCCGCAAAGTAAAATAACTACTAACAGATATTTATGGTAGTAGAGGGTGACCCATTGAGGGGAATTTGTCTAAACTAGAGCAGACAGAATCTGGAGCAGCTGTACATGGCAACCAATCAGCTTCGAGCTTTCATTTTCAATGTTTAAGGGCTCTTTCACACGGACATGTTCGTGTACGGAGCCCGCTCTGCACAGCGGGGGATCGCTCCATCGATCCCCCGCTGTGCAGGAAGATGACAGGTCTGTCTCTGCACTCTATGCAGGGACGGAACTGTCAGAGCGCCGCTCTCCCCTATGGGGGATCGGATGACGACGGACCGTAGAGTCCGTCGTCATCCGATCCGCAGACGGATGGAAAAATAGCTTTTTCCTCCATCACACTTTTTCGGATCGGAGTGGGTCGGATGTCAGCGGACATGTCACCGCCGACATCCGTCCCTCTATAGGGGTCTATGGAGGGTCCTTTCAGGTCCGCCAAATAAAAAAAACAGGCGGACCTGAACGGACACGTGTGAAAGGGGCCTAACTGAACAAGCTTGAAGATTGGAGCAGCTGTACACGGCAACCAATCAGCTTCTGATTCTGTCTTCTCCAGTTTTGATAAATTCCCCCCAGTATGTCTCTGTCTTCTGTCATGAACTCCTCCCGTGGACTGCTGATGTGTTTTTTTATTTATTTTTATTTTTTTTAAGACTTTATACAATGTCAGGTACAATCCCAGCATCTTTAGGTTAAGATGTCAAGATGAATGAAAACACACACGCATGCGCATTACCCTGGCCCAGTCAATTAAAACAGCTGAATATTGCTGGAGATGGAGAAAAATTAAGAGGGGCAACGATGACTGGGCAACAAGGGAGGGGGGCACTTTACAAGGTAAAAGTTCAGGACAGGATCTGTGCAATGTGTGACTCGGCAGTGCCTACTTCCAGAGCATAGTGAATACATGTCAGACGTCAAGGACATAAATATATGAGGATCCTCACCAAGTAGATCATTCAGATTATTAGGAGTAGGCCAGAAATAATTGAAATGTGGAAATGAAAATATGATTTTACATTCATTGCATTTACTCTCACTTTTATTACATGTGACAATGGTAACTGGCATCAATTAAAACCTAACAGGGGTCGTCCCTTTACCATTTTATCCATATAACTTACTAAACTTACAGTAACAGTCCCAGTTTTATCCCACTGGCTGGTGATTAATGAAAAAAAAAAAGGTAGCTGGCAAAGTTGAGGCCCTTGAAGAATAGATTAACTTGTATAATGTTAGTCTCTTACCAGTCTTAGGGCACTCTCACATGCTCTGGTCCAGTTCAAGTCAGAGATAGAAGTTGCTGTGATCTCTCTCTTTTAGTCCTGCTGAGACAGTCCCTTTGTTCCTTCCTTACAAGTGGTGGGAGTGTTCTCTAGTACAGTCTGATCTCACCAGGCATCACAAATCACAGCCTCCCAGGGAAAGGTTTTAGTATCTTTGCTTCTTGATGATCTCCTCCGATTGTGGTCAGCTATGGCATTTATCTGTTCATCCAGCAAGAGTAGCAGCCCAGTCTCTTTCTCTTTTTCCCACACACCTGCTTGCTTCCAGGACTGTCTTTTCCCACCTCCCAGGCTGCAGACCCCTTGTCCTTGCTTTGCTGCATCAGCCAATCACATGGCTGCCCCCCCAAGAGACACTCCATAGATGAGCATGGCAAACTGGTCTCCTTTAAAGATGGCTGCTGCATTAATGAATATTCAGTTTAAACCTGTCCACACTGCAGAAGGATAATACAACACTAACAAAGGGAGAAGTTGCTCATTGCATACATAGTCTGTTCCTCCTGCTAAGAATGTTGAACAGTGATTGTTCTTTCAATCTTTCTCATTTTCTTATAAAAAAACAATGTGAATTAGGCCTGGTACACATGGACCAAAAATCGACTAGTTCAGCAGGAACCGTCCAACTTCCAGTGTATTTGTATAGCTATCTGTTCTACAGAAGCTGGTCTAATGACCGGCTTCTGTCGAACAGGCATGCTGAAAAACCAACATTCGATCAGCGCTTGCAGCCATTGGCTGCGAGCGGTGATCAGTGTATTTCAGAATACAATGTCTCTGCAGGAGAGATCGATCCATGGACATCGCTTGTGTTGATGCAGCAATCTGCCAGGTTTTCTTATCTTTCAACTGCTGGTTGAATGGACAAAAAAAAAAAATGATGCACCCAGCTTAACCCCTTGGTGCCAGCTCCCACCCCACCCGGTTTAAGGGGTTTGGACTGCCGGTGTGCGGGGCTTATGGTCAATCACATGATCGGAAAACTCTCGATCGCCATATGCAATCGGAAGCTTTTAGGTAGCAAGGTGCGCACTCTCGGCACAGCTCTGTTGACGTTAATGCACATATGTGCCCTCTCGGCGCCAAGGCCCTGCTGCTGAGAGGCCGCATATTTGTGTGCGCTCGGCGCCTAGGGGTTAACTGGTCTTATCTTAACAGTCCATTACCAAAGATACTGGCCACATGTAAAAGTCATATGCTAAAGGGCTTTTCAAACCATGTAATATATCAGAATGTGGAAATCACTATAGTCCTGGGTAGCAAGTCATTCTGGGTGCCATGTAACCTATTCATGATGCGGGCAGTGAAGGTGAGACGTTCCCTTGAGTGCTGTGCCGGAGGAAGAGGACACTGGGGCACTGAGAGATATATTTATATTGTGATCTGTGCTCGTCCTGGGAGAGATGATATCATCTGTTGACATTAGTGCTGTCACAAGTAATCTCATCAGAAGATGAAGACACCATACACATTCCCAGATGTGTTTCTAATGCTCCTTCAGCTGATGTCAGTGCAGAAGAATGAAGGGGCCTCTGCAAGACATTCAGTAGCCGGATTCTGAGCAGTCACAAGTTTATTTTTTTTCTATTTCTGTGAAATGGCTTATAATTTTAAATAAATAGATACCTAAATAAATTGAATAAAACCATAGAGAATGTATACACACTGGCCACTTTATTAGGTGCACCTGTTCAATTGCTTGGTAACACAAATTACTAATCAGCCAATCATATGGCAGCAACTCAATGCATTTAGGCATCTAGACGTGGTGAAGGCAACTTGCTGAAGTTCAAACCGAGCATTAGAACTTCGAACCTTGAAGCAGATGAGCTACAGCAGCAGAAGACCACACCGGGTGCCACTCCTGTCAGCTAAGAACAGGAAACTGAGGCTACAATTCACACAGGCTCACCAAAATCATCAGAATGGGGAAGAAAGGGGATTTAAGTGACTTTGAACGTGGCATGGTTGTTGGTGCCAGACGGGCTGGTCTGAGTATTTCAAAAACTGCTGATCTACTGGGATTTTCACGCACAACCATCTCTAGGGTTTACAGAGAATGGTCCAAAAAAGAGAAAATATCCAGTGAGCGGCGGTTGTGTGGTGGAAAATGCCTTGTTGATGTCAGAGGCCAGAGGAGAATGCAAACAAGGAGAGAGACAAATCTCTTGTGCTTGAGAAAGGTATGTGGCAAAGGACGGTCAGGTGTCTTTGGCTAATCCAACTCACACACAGGCTTTGCTGCCCCCCACAACAGGCTTGGGGGGCTAATTCAACTCACTTACAGGCTTTGATGCCCCCCACAACAGGATTGGGGGGCTAATCCAACTCACTTACAGGCTTTGCTGCCCCCCACAACAGGCTTGGGGGGCTAATCCAACTCACTTACAGGCTTTGCTGCCCCCCACAACAGGCTTGGGGGGGCTAATCCAACTCACTTACAGGCTTTGCTGCCCCCCACAACAGGCTTGGGGGGCTAATCCAACTCACACACAGGCTTTGCTGCCCCCCACAACAGGCTTAGGGAAACCCAAAGGGAAATTGTAAAGATAAGGAACAGAGGGTGCGCCAGCCTAGCTCTGAGGAAGAGTGGACTCCCCTCGAAAACGTGTCGGCTTTTTGAAAATTCATCTCACATCTGGGACTTGTCGAGTGGACCAGGCTGGTCGAGGCACTTTCTGGACTTTGTTATGCCCTATCGATCTTGTCTTTTGTGAGTATACATCTACATCTATTTATAAAAAATGATCACAAAGATAATGTGCTAGGCTGGTGCGCCCTCTGTTCCTTCTCTTTACACTCATAGGAGAATGGACAGACTGGTTTGAGATGATAGGCAACAGTAACTGAAATACCCACTCATTACAACCAAGGTATGCAGAATACCATCACTGAACACACAACACATCGAACCTTGAAGCAGATGGGCTACAGCAGCAGAATTCCACACTGGGTGCGACTTCTCTCAGCTAAGAACAGGAAACTGAGGCTACAATTCACACAGGCTCACCAAACTTGGACAATAGAAGCTTGTAAAAACGTTGCCTGGTCTGATGAGTCTCGATTTCAGCTGCAACATTCAGATGGTAGGGTCAGAATTTAGCATAAACAACATAAAAGTATGGATCCATCCTGCCTTGTATCAACGATTCAGGCTGGTTGTGGTGGTGTAATGGTGTGGAGGATATTTTCTTGGCACACTTTGGACCCCTTAGTACCAATTGAGCATCTTTTAACTGGCTCGGGCTACCTGAGTATTGTTGCTGACCATGTCCATCACTTTGACTACAGTGTACTCATCTTCTGATGGCTCCTTCCACCAGGATAATGAACCATGTCACAAAGCTCAGATCATCTCTCCACTTGTTTCTTGAACATGACAATGAGGTCACTGTACTCCAATGTCCTCCACAGTCACCAGATCTCATCCAATAGAGCACCTTTGGGATGTGGTGGAACGGGAAAGTCACATCATGGATGTGCAGCGGACAAATCTGCAGCAACTATGTGATGCTCTCATGTCAATATGGACCGAAATCTCTGAGGAATGTTTCCAACACTTTGTTGAATCTATGCCATGAAGAATGAAGGCAGTTCTGAAGGCAAAAGGGAGTTCAACCCGGTACTAGCAAGGTGTACCTAATAAATTGGACGGTTTTATTAATTAGTAAAACAAATTCTTGAATGATTTACCTTTTGTAAGGCTTAAGCCTCATACACACGATCGGACCGTGGAACAACTTTCCTGTGGATTTTTGTCCAAAGGGCGTTGGCCCCAAGTTGGTATTGCATACACACGGCAGGACTTTTTTCATCCAACTTTCACCAAGTCACTTGGTTTTTCTGCTCTTTACCGCCACCTTTGGTCAACTTCTGTATTGTTGTCTGATCTTTTGCATTGGTTCTGCATTGGTTTGTACAAAAGTCCGTTGGTTTTGTGTACACACGGTCGGACTTTGGTCCATCGGACTTTTGTTGGCAGAAGTTGGTCCGTTCGCACAGCCAACAAAAGTCAGATGAAACCTGGAAAAAGTTGGTCCGATGGAGCGTACACACGGTCGGATGTTGGTCCAAAACAGCTAATTTGCATGTTGGTTGTCAAAAAAGTCTGATCGTGTGTACGGGCCTTTAAGCTGGCCATACATGGGTCTGTTTTTTTTCATTTAACTAAGTTGAATGAAAGAAAACGGACCTGATTCCCCCAACCACATACTCAATGTGGATGGGGGAATCCTCCCTGCTGCCCGCTGAGCTCATTAGGCAAAAGAAATACCAACAGGGACCATCAGTAGATTGATTTTGGTTCAACCACAGTGGCCACGCGTGGAACGAAATTTCTATCCATTTATGAATAAAGTAAAAAATATTTGTTCCAACTGAACATATTAGCACCTCATCCCAAGGAAGTATCAGCAACCACAAAAGGAAGCGTAAATGGGATTATTAGTGGTGGCAGCGAGGTCATTTCAGAGAGTCATGGAAATATCAAGAATTTTATTGTTAAAATGTTTTCAGGAAAGTGGTCCCCTAAAATACATGAAAACGTGAAATGTAAACAGCTCTGCCTTCCTGAAATATCATGTTCCCTCATATATCATTCATAATAATGAGGTAAATATACAAAAAATATAATGTAAAGTCAGGAGGGGGGTGATGATTAACCCAACACGTTTTCCAGTTGTAGCTTCCTCAGGGTTCAGGAGGTATTGTTGAGCATGGTTACTAAGAAGATGAAACAGAATAATAATACACATCACAAATATGCATTGTATGTAACAATCTATAGCTTCTTTGTGTAACAATTTTATATATAATGTTCATCACTTACAAATACATTACTAGAGGGATATATTATCTGAGCTGGTGCCCGGGAAGACAAAATGCTACGTATAAGACACAGAGACCATAACTCAGTCCTCAAAAATTCCAAACAACAATAAATGGAACTAATAGGGTGTATCGGGGATGAGGAGGGGAGGGAAAAGGGGGGAAAGGAAAAAGGACCAGGGAGGAAAAAGAAAAGGAGGGGGAAACGGGATGGGAAAAGAGAGCAGGGGGAGAGGAAAGGAAAGGGGAGGGGGAAAATGAGGGAGGAAAAAAAGGGGGAAGGGAAGTGATGTGGCGGAAAGGAGATCCACGGGAAAGGTCACTCACAGGGGCGGACTGACAACTCATGGGGCCCCCGGGCAATAGGAGATTATGGGGCCACACAGTATACACACACAAACACACACTATACAATCACACAGTATACACATACATGTACACACAGTATACACAGACTTGTTTCTATTGGCTGAGAAGGTACTGGAGAGGTGGGGCATCTATAATCTCTGGATTTTTAAACCAAAAGGATGTCGGTAAGGGATATTTCAGAAACAGATGTAAAAAGAAACACAGATTTTTACATACTGTCCCTGGTTTTACTGAGGCTGGCAACCCTGATGGGGCCCCCTAGTGGCCCTGGGCCCTCGGGAAGTGCCCGAGTGGCCGAATGGTCAGTCCGCCCCTGGTCACGCAATAATATTTTCAAAAGCTGTATCGTTTTAAAAATAACAAGATACCAACTGATAGCTACCTTCTAGGGCAAAGCTGTCATAGACCAAAGGTGTCCAACGGCAATGAAAAGTCTTAGGATGTAATGGGTAACACCTAGTACATATAGTATTAGGAATAGCGATTACACTCTGTCTACAGCAAACGGGAACTAAAAAAGTGCTCTCCTCCCAGCCACATCCTCCCACAGCATATGCATACCTCTTTCCCTACATACAGCGTCTTTCCCATTACTGTCTGCACCGTGTCTCTGTATTGGCTGACAGCTGATCACGTGGTAAGGGACCAGGATCAGCCATTTACTCGGATCTGTGATTACCCGAGCCTCAGTGACTCGGTAAACACAGCATGTGCCCTGCAGGGGGCGCGCAAAGGGGAGGACGTCATATGATGGCCTCCCGGAAAATCAGGTCCACGCTGTGGCCGTTATTTGGCTGTAGCGCGGACGCCAAGTGGTTAATAATGTAGCCCATCACAACAAGTGGTATACACAATGTGTGGAGCCATTTACAATGAATCACAAAGCAGCATGCCTCACACAGAGTGGGTGCCTTGCCATACTTTGTGGCAATGCATTTTAGGGCATGAATGCGAATGAGCCCTAAATGTCAACTAATTCCGTCTTTGTGCAGACATAAAATCTCCTGAGTTGTTGGCGGTCTGGAAGCGCTCAGAGCAAAAGGGATTCCACTCTGAGTCACGCTGCAGAGGCTTTCCTAGGTGACGGTCCTCTCTCTGCCATTACAGCTAATTAGAAGAGAAGAGCAGAGAGAAGCCGTGTATGATATTCTCCGTCATCTGCTGTGACAATCTGCGCAGTCCGGGGAATTCCCACCCCACGCACCCATTACCGCGCTCACTCTGAAAGATGCAAGCAGTGTTCCTGCCATCTCTGGGAAATGTTTCTGAACTGTGCGCTGTTTAAAAACCAGAGATCCTTTAAACATGCAGAAAAACGCACACTGCATAAATCACGAAAGGCAATGATCAGGGAGTTGAATAATTAGCAGAAATAAGCCATACGTGTGTGACATTTAAATCCATACCGCACTGCACATCATAAACCATTTTTATACGTTTTTACTTTTTGTCATCCTTTGTTGCATCTCAGTGCTGCTGATCTCCTGCAGCCTCTTTGCACCCGCTTTTTGTATACATGCGCTCCAGCGATGGCTGCGTGGCAAGGTATCGCACTGTCCTGAGATAAGTTTGCCCCCAGAATGACACGTCTTCTGCTACATTTGAGTTCTAGTTCATAGCCTCAGCTTTTCATGTCGTATTGCTGAGATGTTCTGAAGCAGGATAAAAGAATAGACTTTTTCTTTGCTGAATGTCAGTTATCAGATACAATACAGAAGGTGGGGGAATCGCAGGCACATGCATTATGCAGAACTCCCAATTTTCTGACATGAAAAAGAGGGATGTATTATAGGATTAAATATGTAGGCCAGGTTTTCTCAACCAGGGTTCTTCATGAGGTTGGCACAGGTTCCTTGAGTAGTGAGCAGTGGAAGACAATCGCCAATGATACAATATAATAATAATAAAATAATAATGATACAATGATAAGGGGGCAGATCTCACTGGTGGGTGACACGTCTACACTGGTCACCAATGTAAAGAGGCTTTTCTCCACTGACCTCCAATGTCAGGGGCCATTTTTCCAATGACCTCCAATGGCAGGGGCCATTTTTCCACTGACCTCCAATGTCAGGGGCCATTTTTCCACTGACCTTAAATGTCAGGGGCCATTTTTCCATTGACCTCCAATGTCAGGGGCCATTTTTCCACTGACCTCCAATGTCAGGGGCCATTTATCCACTGACCTCCAATGTCAGGGGCCATTTTTCCACTGACCTCCAATATCAGGGGCCATTTTTTCTACTGACCTCCAATGTCAGGGGCCATTTTTCCACTGACCTCCAATGTCAGGGGCCATTTTTCCACTGACCTCCAATGTCAGGGGCCATTTTTCCACTGACCTCCAATGTCAGGGGCCATTTTTCCACTGACCTCCAATATCAGGGGCCATTTTTTCCACTGACCTCCAATGTCAGGGGCCATTTTTCCACTGACCTCCAATGTCAGGGGCCATTTTTCCACTGACCTCCAATGTCAGGGGCCATTTTTCCACTGACCTCCAATGTCAGGGGCCATTTTTCCACTGACCTCCAATGTCAGGGGCCATTTTTCCACTGACCTCCAATGCCAGGGGCCTTTTTTCCACTGACCTCCAATGTCAGGGGCCATTTTTCCACTGACCTCCAATATCAGGGGCCATTTTTTCCACTGACCTCCAATGTCAGGGGCCATTTTTCCACTGACCTCCAATGTCAGGGGCCATTTTTCCACTGACCTCCAATGTCAGGGGCCTTTTTTCCACTGACCTCCAATGTCAGGGGCCATTTTTTCCACTGACCTCCAATGTCAGGGGCCATTTTTTCCACTGACCTCCAATGCCAGGGGCCATTTTTCCACTGACCTCCAATGTCAGGGGCCATTTTTACAATGACAGGGGCCATTTTTTTCCACTGACCTTCAATGTCAGGGGCCATTTTTCCAATGACTTCCAATGTCAGGGGACACTTTTCTATGGATAACTAGTGTAAGGGGGCACTACAGTTTTCATAGTTTGTTTTATATTTAGCCATTAATATTTATTTTATTTAATATTCTTTTCCATATAATGCACTCTGGGTATCAGTTATGTCATTTTCTATATTTAAAACATTCTAAAAACGTACTGATGATGCTTATGTACCGTGACCTGTAGGTATAATCATTTTTTAGCAAGGGTTCCCCTGATACCGCAAAATGATTTAAAGGGTTCCCCTGAGGTAAAAAGGTTGGGAGGGGATAATCTAGGCAAAGGACACAACCCTGACATGTTGCCAATTAAGGAGCCCATAAGGAATAATGCCAAAAAATAATTGGTTAAACCAAATGGTTTTTGTAACCTCTACTTTCCTTTTACTGGCTTTTTTAAAATTTGCAAATGTATATCCTGCTGGGAGGAGCCATCAGAAGATGAGTACACTATAGTCCTAAAGGGATGGACATGGTCAGCAACAATACTCAGGTAGGTCGTGGTGTTTAAATGATGCTCAATTGGTACTAAAGAGCCCAAAATGTGCCAAGAATATATCCCCCACACCATTACACAACCAGCCTGAACCATTGATACAAGGCAGGATGGATCCATTTTTTCATGTTTATGCCAAATTCTGACCCTACCATCTGAATGTGGCTACTGAAATTGAGACTTAGCAAACCAGGCAGCGTTTTTCCAATCTTCTATTGTCCAATTTTGGTGAGCCTGTGTGAATTGTAGCTTCAGTTTCCTGTTCTTAGCTGACAGGAGTGGCATCCGGTGTGGTCTTCTGCTGCTGTAGCCCATCTGCTTCAAGGTTCAAAGTTCTAATGCTCGGTTTGAACTTCAGCAAGTCGTCTTCACCACATTTAGATGCCTAAATGCATTGACTTGCTGCCATGTGATTGGTTGATTAGCAATTTGTGTTACCAAGCAATTGAACAGGTGTACCTAATAAAGTGGCCGATGAGTGCATATTGTGACACATTAATAAGGGGGATAAATATACACTTAGTGCTGTATTGAACTAGATCATTTGTTTTGGTTTATTTATATTTTACTTTAACCACTTGAGCTCTGGAAGGTTTTACCCCCTTCATGACTGGGACATTTTTTGCTATTCAGCGCTGCGCTATTTTAACTGGTAATTGCACAATCATGCAACACTGTACCCAAATTAAATTTATATATTTTTTTATCACAAATATAGATTTCTTTTGGTGGTATTTGATCACCACTGGGTTTCTTATTTTTTTTATTATATAAATGAAAGAAGATCTAAAATTTTGGAAAAAAAAACCAACATATTTTCTACTTTCTGATACAAAACATATTTAATCGAAAATCGAATTTCTTAATAAATTTAGGCCAAAATGTATTCTGCTGTCTTTGGTAATAATAAAAAAAAAAAATCCCAATATGTGTATATTGATTCAGTGTGTGTTTAACCACTTCACATCCAGGCCAATTCTGACATTTCTCTCCTACATGTAAAATTCATAATTTTTTTGCTCGAAAATTACATAGAACCGCCAAACATTATATATGTTTTTTTTTAGCAAAGACCCTAGAGAATACAATGACGGTTGTTGCAACTTTTTATCTTGCACGGTATTGGCGCAGCAATTTTTCTAACACGTTTTTTTCAGAAAAAAAAACAATTTCATGCTTAAAAAAAAAAAAAAAAAAACAGTAAAGTTAGCCCAATTTTTTTTTGCATAATGTGAAAGATGAAGATACGCCGAGTAAATAGATACCCAACATGTCACGCTTCAAAATTGCACGTGCTCGTGGAATGGCGCCAAACTTTGGTATTTAAAAATCCCCATAGGTGACACTTTAACATTTTTTACTGGTTACATTTTTTGAGTTACAGAGGAGGTCTAGGGCTAGAATTATTGCTCTCGCTCTAACGTTCGCGGCAATACCTCACATGTGTGGTTTGAACACCGTTTTCATATGTGGGCGGGACTTACGTATGCGTTCACTTCTGCGTACGAGCTCACGGGGACAGGGGCGCTTTAAAAAAAAAAAAAAAATTTTTATTATTGTTAATTTTACTTTTATTTTTTTAGTTTGACACTTTAAAAAAAAAAAATTGGATTACTTTTATTCCTATTACAAGGAATGTAAACATCCCTAATAGGAATATTACATGATCGGACCTATTTACAGTGAGATATGGGGTCAATAAGACCCCACATCTCACCTCTAGGCTGGGAAGCCTAAAATAAAGAAAAAAAAAAAGATCACCGCTTCCCAGCCGAGGCAGCGCCGCTATTTGAATGCAGAGGCCGGGCGTGACGTCATAACATCGCGCCCGGCCTCCGAACGATCATAGAGACTCCGGCGACCATCTGGTCTGCCGGAAATCTCTATGGTCATCATCCGGGGGCCGGCGGATCCTGAGTCCGACTCACCGATGGAAGCGGTGAGTTGGTTGAAGAACCGGAGGGCAGCGGGAGGGGGACGTCCCCTCCCGCCGCCCGTAAGAACGATCAAGCGGCGGAACAGCCGCTATGATCGTTCTTATTATGCAGGGAATCGCTGGTTGAAAACGGCAATATCTGAATGATGTCTGTAGCTGCAGGCATCATTCAGATATACCCCGGGGAAGTCAAGGCCGTCATATGACGGCCTACGGATGGGAAGTGGTTAAAGTTATAGCGTCTAGAAACTATGGCATATATACTGGAATTTTTATTTATTTTGTTTTTATACTAGTAATGGCGGTGATCAGCAACTTCTAACGGGACTGTCATAGTGTGGCAGCAAATCTGACACTGAATCTAACTAACTGACACTGGTATCACCAGTGACACTAATATAGTGATCAGTGATATTGGCATACACTCTCACTGTACTAATGACACTGGCTGGGAAGGGGTTAACGTATACAGTGCCTTGAAAAAGTATTCATATCCCTTGAAATTTTCCACATTTTGTCATTACAACCAAAAACGTAAATGTATTTTATTGGGATTTATGTGATAGACCGACACAAAGTGGCACATAATTGTGAAGTGGAAGGGAAATGATAAATGCTTTTTTAAATTTTTTTCCAAATAAAATATCTGAAAAGTGTGGCGTGCATTTGTATTCAGCCCTCCCGTGTTGTTTGTTAAGACAGAGCTCTGTGCTGTGATTGAACAAAGCCAATCAGCAGGCCCCGGCTGTGACTCATTGGCCAGGACTTCTGCCAAAATTCCACTGTGCCTAATGTGTCGGTACGGGGGGGCGTACATGCCGTAAACCCAGAAGAGGTCAGCGATGTACGGGTACGTCACCATGTCTGTACGGGCCCCCTATCCGCAGTACATGGTGGGCGGACTGTCCGGAATAGGTTAAAGGATTATTATTATAGCTGCTTTGTTAGAATCATATTTATATAGTGAGCAAGGGCAAGCGTTCCCAATACTTTTTACAATATAGTGTGTGTATATATATATATACCGTATATACTCGAGTATAAGCCGACCCGAATATAAGCCGAGGCACCTAATTTTACCACAAAAAAATGGGAAAACGTATTGACTCGAGTATGAGCCTAGAGTGAGAAATGCACAGCTACTGTAAGTGGAAAAGAGGGTCAACAATGCCCATTTGCAGCCTCACTGTGCCCATTTGCAGCCATAGGTCCCCCGAACTTCGAACTCAGTAGTTAAGGGCCCCTAGAGGCCCCCTAGCTGCAGCCAAAATTTTGGGTCTCTGGACCCAAAGGGTCCCGAAATGACATTGCTGCAAATGGACACAGTTGACTGATTTTGGGGCCCTGTATCTCGGGGCCACTTGGTGCTAGGAACCCCATTGGATATGTTGTAGTGTTGGTTCCACTGGGTTTGCAAACCAAATTTGGGGTTCCTAGCACCAAGTGGCCCCGAGATACGGGGCCCCAAAGTCGGTTTCGGAAAATGTCATTCTCTGCTGCAGAAAAGTGCTTGACTCGAGTATAAGCCGAGGGGGGCATTTTCAGCACAAAAAAATATGCTGAAAAACTTGGCTTATATTTGAGTATATACAGTATATATATATATATATATATATATATATATATATATATATATATATATATATATTTTTTGCTATATATTTTTCCAGGAAAATGGAGTTACCCCTTAAGGTTTGCACCTGGAAGGTGGGGGCTTTGCTAGAGTGTAAAAGACCAGAATTTTTTCCAAGCCTCTGAGGAGCCACTTCTTCCATAGAGGCCATATTCAGCAAATAACTACTGAACTGTCAGAAAATGTCATGACTTGCATTACATTTAATGATGAATATTATTTAAAAGGGCACGTCGTTATTCACAGTACTGCCTACAGCACTTTTGTGTTTTTACTGCCTGAGCTTTTAGTGCCCCCGCTCATCCTGCCTCCCTTTCTACTAAGATCTCCCTAATTTATTCCTTGCCCCAGGGCAATGTCCTAAAGCGGCTCTGGTCACACGTTCTAATGAGCGTTTGAACAGCCTGGTCATGTGATGCTGTTGTACGGCGAACACATCCCTGGCATAATTCAATTGCACACATAGCGTATCCAACCGAATCAGATATTATTAAGGCTCAGCAAGAAGCTGTCTGAGCCTGTCTGTCCAAAGCTGAGGTGCTCCAAGCAGCGGCAGGCTGTTATCTACCTAAACACAGATGTTTGCGCTGTAGAACCGCTGTAGACCTCAAATGTTGTTTTCCTTTTTTTTTCTGCTGTAAATTAGAAGCAGAGATGGAGGCGATAATGGTTTGAGACGCAACAAAGACATAAAACCCTTTCTGAACACAAAGAATATCTCACACGGATGGACTCCAGCATTATTTTAAAGATGAAAAGTCATCCAATTCCCAAGCAGTATATAAAGAGAACCAATCATCTGTGGTCATTTGTAATACTCTGTCTGTCCACCCTTGATTGGTTATGAAGCGCTACCTCTCAAGCATGGCTGTAAGGCCTCTGAGGACTGGTAATTCAACCTAAAAAAACTGTCATATACCAGTGCTGTTGGAATTACAGGAATGGAAGGCTAAAGGTAACTGACAATTTTGCCCTCCAACAGTGTGTCTGTTATCATCCCTTAGTTCAAGCAGGAGGATGGACAGCCACCATATCAGGGGGGATACATTCTGAAACTGGGGTGACATATCTGCTTTGACAGGGAGAGAATACCAGTAAATGACAGTACACACACACCAACCCCAAAGGGTAAGGTTGCACTATCATTACAGCTTATTCGTGGAGACTATAAAATACACTTCTCATTCTCTTAAGATACAATCCCATGTAAAAAAATTTAACAAGCTAAGGTTAGAAGCTGATTGGCTATCATGTACAGCTGCATCAGATTTTGCACTCGCCAGGTTTAGTAAATAAACCCCACTGTGTGTGTATCAGGCCCAAACTGGGCCCAAAAAAGGCCCGGGCATTTTGGATTGAGCAGCCCGCAGCCAGTAATAAATTATTACTCACAGAGCCAGTAATTAATTATTACTCAAAGAGCCAGCCCATCTGCTTCAAGGTTCAAAGTCCTGATGCTCGGTTTGAACTTCAACAAGTTGTCTTCACCACATTTAGATGCCTAAATGCATTGAATTGCATGTGATTGGCTGATTAGCAATTTGTGTTACCAAGCAATTGAACAGGTGTACCTAATAAAGTGTCCGATGAGTGCATATTGTGACACATTAATAAGGGGGATAAATATACCCTAAGGGCTCTTTCACACGGACGGTTCGTATGTCCGTTTTTCATCCTTCCGTTTTCGGATGCAAAAAGGACATACATGTATACCTATGGGATAGCGGATGTTAGCGGATGAACATCCGCTGACACCCGATCTCGTCCGTGCCCGCTATGCTCCGTTTCTGCAGACGGAGGAAAACCCTATTTTCTCAAAACGTCTTCCAGGACAGCCCATGAGACCTAGGGCTCCTCCTACCAGGACAGGAAACACATTCCCCCCACCAGATAAAAGGGCGGTCCTCCAGGCCCCATGTCAGTTATTAGTGTTTCCCCTGGTACGGGGGGTAACATGTTCCAGGAACCTGGTCCCCTAGGTCTCATGAGCAGGGGCTCTGTAAGGCTATTTGGGGGCATATCACTAACCTTCTCTTCTGCCAGAAGCAGCACACCGCTGGGGAGGTTGGTTGTGCTGCTGTCTCCTGTCTCTCTGTGCCTAGAGAGGGCCATGACCGTGGTGATGTCTGCTCCCAAGCGCCTGTAGTCTCTATGTGAGCAGCAGTTTCCTCTCCTCACCCACAGCATGGCTGAAAGGTGTGAGGAGAAACAGGAAGCAGCAGCACTTGAGGGGGCGGAGCTTCTGCACTCCAAGCTGGCCCACAGGAAGTGCCGAGTGATAGGTCACTTCCGGGGCATATGACATCATCATCGGGCGCCAGAGACACTGGTTCCAGTCTTTTTAAGCGGTGCGGATGGGAGACGCTGGCTACTGGTGTGTTTTGGTGGAAAGCAGCCAGGCTGTGGAAAGCTAAACAGGGCAGGATGGACCAGTCTGCAGTTCCTGCACAGGCAGTGGAAGCAGTGCCCAACACCAGCACCTCGCAGGTAAGCCTGAAGTGTTTTGTCACTATCTTGCTATCCCTGTGAGTGTACCCTCCCCCCCCCCCTCTCTGTAGTAGTGGGTTATGGGGACACATTTCTTCCCTCCTGCACGTGGTGTTTCGGAGTGTCAGGGTGGCTGTGAGTCTCATTTGGGGTCGTTTTATTTTTTTGTCTTACAGACCAAGACCCAGGAGAAAGCTCAGGCACAGCCACCTAAAAGGAAATGTGCGGTGTGCGCAAACAAATTGAGCTCCTCTTGGAGCAAAGCAGTTTGTCGCAGCTGTATAGAGGGCCTTGTAAAAGATGACCCGGTTACCTCTTGCCAAAAGATGCTAGTTTCTGTCAGAGATGAGCTTGCGTCCACCTTTAGTTCCTTTAGAACGCTTATTGACAAGCTCCAGACTCCAGCAGAGGGTCCGTCGTCACAGAAGACGACAGTCAGCACTCCGCAGCAGGCGGACAGTGAAGACTCTGAGGCTGAGGTCAGATCTACCCGTTCCTCTCCAGAGGAATCAGGGTCAGAGATAGAGCCCGGGGATAGAGAATCCACTCGGAGCTCGAGATTTAAGTTATCCGTAGAAGATGTGGATGACTTATTGAAGGCCATCTATACTACCCTTGAATTGAAAGAAGAGGAGGTTCAGCTATCCAAACATGATCTCATGTATAAGGGATTGCACAAGAAAAAAATCTAGAGTTTTTCCAGTCCATAGCTCATTGATTGATACTATCAAACTGGAATGGGATAATCCTGAGAGAAAACCTTTCTTCTCTAGTAACCTTAAAAGGAGGTTTCCTTTTGATGAGGACACTACGCAGCCGTGGAATAAAAATCCCAAGCTAGACGCACCCCTTTCAAAGGTTTCAAAGAACTCGGACCTAGCGTTCGATGATATGGGTACGCTTAAGGATCCGATGGACAAGAGGGGGGATATCCTTCTCCACAGAGCCTGGGACTCTGCGGTTGGGAACCTCAAACCTGCTCTGGCCTCCACTTGTGTGGCCAGAAATCTGGAGGTGTGGTTAACCCAAATTCAGACTCATCTGTTGGCAGGTACCTCCAGAGAGCAGATTTTGAAGTCTTTTCCTCTCCTCTTTCAGGCAGTAGGTTTTTTGGCAGATTCTTCCGCAGAGTCGGTGAGAATGTCGGCCAGGACCTCGGCTTTAGTGAACTCGGCCAGGAGAAGCCTTTGGCTTAAGACCTGGTCAGGGGACTCAGCCTCCAAGTTACTCCTTTGTGGGCACCCCTTAACAGGCGATCACTTATTTGGCCCAGGGCTGCAGGAGGCACTGGAACGCACTGCCGACAGGAAGAAGGCTTTCCCAGAGAAAAAGAGAATCCCAACAGCCAGGAAGTTTTTTTTCGTGGCCAAGGCAGGCAGCAGGGTCCTAAAGGAAAGGACAGCAGGCCGAAAAAACACTGGACAGGGCACAAGGGCAGAGGCAAAGGGGGGGGGGTCCTGTTTAACCCTCCTCAACAGCCCACCAAACCGCAGTGACTTGCGTTCCCCAGTGGGAGGAAGATTGAGGGCCTTCTTCCCACGGTGGGCAGCAGTTACTTCAAGCCCCTTTATTCTGGACCTTGTGACCAACGGGTACAGGCTGGAATTCGCCCACCAACCACCAGAGCGGTTTTTGGTCACCTTTCCTCCCCAGGATCGGGAGAAAGCGCAGGCCCTGAGTCTCCAGATCGGAGACCTGTTGGATCAGAAGGTCCTGATTCCTGTTCCCCAGTCAGATCAGGGCAAGGGATTCTATTCCCATGTATTTGTTGTCAAAAAGCCGTCAGGGAAGTTTCGACTTATCCTGAATCTCCGAGCTTTAAACAAATCAATCAGATACAAACATTTCCGGATGGAGACGGTTTTCACTATCAAAAGCCTACTCTACCCAAACTGCTACATGGCCACGTTGGACTTGAGGGATGCTTATCTTCACATCCCTATCCACTCAGCCTTCCAGAGATATTTAAGATTAGCAGTGAAGATGAGGACAGGGACCCGACACTTCCAGTTTCAGGCCCTCCCCTTTGGTCTTTCCTCAGCCCCACGCATTTTCACAAAAGTGTTGGGGGAAGCCCTAGCTCCACTCAGGCTAAAAGCAATAACTATTATCCCTTACTTAGACGACCTCCTGGTGGTAGCAGCGTCATACCAGAAGCTGGGAAGATCTCCAGGCTGTACGGGACTTCCTACAGTCCTTAGGCTGGTTAATAAACGTAGAAAAGTCGTCCTTAACTCCGGCCCAGAAGGTGACTTACCTGGGTTACGACTTTTGCTCAGTGGATCAAAGGGTCTTTCTTCCTCAGGAGAAGATTACCAAAATGATCCAATCTATGTCAGCATTGCAGACAAACCAGTCGGTCTCCCTAAGACAGGTTTCGAGGGCAGTGGGTCTGATGAGCTCATGCTTTCCTGCAGTCCCATGGGCAAGACTTCATCAACGTCCACTACAACTGTTCCTCTTAAGAAACTGGAACGGGGATGCAAGGTCCCTGGAGTCAAGGGTCCGGCTTCCCACCAGGGTAAAGAGAAGCCTGTGGTGGTGGAGAGCAAGCCAGCACCTAGCAGGAGGTCTCCCATGGTCCATTCCCATTTCCCAAAGGATTACTACGGATGCGAGTTCCTGGGGATGGGGGGCCCATCTGAACAATGCAGTGGCACAGGGAGAGTGGTCCTCGAGGGAGGCAAGGGCTTCATCCAATCAAAGAGAGCTTCTAGCGGTTCACAGAGCCCTGCAGTCCTTTCAGATAGAGATCAGGGGCCACAATCTTCAAATTCTGTTGGACAACGTTGCGACAGTCGCATACCTCAACAAGCAGGGGGGCACGAGAAGCCGGATACTCCAGTCAATTTCCCAGGAGATCCTAGTATGGGCAGAGGGGAATCTGGCTTCAATTTCAGCTGTGCACTTGAAGGGCACACAAAATTGTTTAGCAGACTACCTCAGCCGTCACCGGGTAGATCGAGACAACTGGTCTCTTCATCCCGAAGTCTTTGCAGACCTCACCAGCAGATGGGGATACCCAGTAGCGGATCTGTTCGCAAACAGGAACAACCGCAAGACGGAAATGTTCTTTTCCATGAACCCAGCAGTCCTCCGGAAGTTTCTTCTAGAAGAAACAGACCTCATTCTAATTGCCCCGTTTTGGCCCAAGAGGCCATGGTTTTCCCTGCTACAGACTCTAGTTTCAGAGCCTCCACTGAGTCTTCCAAAGAGGGAAGACTTATTGTTGCAGGGTCCAGTGTCTCACCCCCAGGTGATTTCCCTAAGATTGTCGGCTTGGTATCTGAAGAGAAGATGCTAAGCGCCCAGGGGTTCTCCGACAAAGTAGTCAGGACTCTGGTAGACTGTAGAAAACCAGTAACCAGAGCCATTTATTCCAAGGTTTGGAAAAAGTTTAATTCTTGGTTATCAGAGAATCAGAGACTAACCCACGATATTCCGGCAATTCTGGAATTTTTTCAAGAGGGGGTTGACAAGGGTCTTTCCGTTAGTACCCTAAAAGTACAAGCGGCAGCTATTAGTGTTTTCCTCCAGTTTTCTCTCATGGAAAATCCCATTGTAGCCAGATTTTTCAAATCAATTTCAAGGGCCAGGCCAGTAGTGGTGAAAAGTTGTCCATCTTGGAACCTGTCCCTAGTACTTCAGGCTTTGGTGGAATTTCCTTTTGAGCCTCTCGAGGAAATCTCGGTTAAACTACTTACATTAAAAGTAGTTTTTCTGGTAGCTATTACCTCAGCACGTAGGGTAAGTGAGCTGCAGGCCCTGTCAGTTAGGGAGCCTTTTCTCACGATTTTTGATGATCGAGTCGTTTTAAAGACTGATCCAGGTTTTTTGCCTAAGGTGGCTAGTACATTCCACCGAACTCAGGATATTGTACTGCCATCCTTTTGTAGTTCACCGCACGGCGAACAGGAAAGAAAGTTTAGTTGCTTAGACGTAAGAAGGATCCTCCTTGCCTATCTTGAGGTCACTAAGACCTTTAGGAAAACTGATGCTTTGTTTGTCCTCTTTTCGGGGGCACACAAGGGAAACAGTGCATCTAAAGCCACACTAGCCAGGTGGATAAAGCAAGCTATCTCTGAAGCTTACAAAATTAGGGAGGTTTCTCCACCTTTTGTCACAGCACACTCAACTAGAGCCTTATCTACGTCTTGGGCTGAGAGGGCTGGTGCCTCACCGGAGCAAATTTGCAGGGCTGCCACATGGTCCAGTTACTCGACCTTCATTAAACATTATCGCCTGGATCTCCTATCAGCGCAGGAGCAGGCGTTTGGTCGTAAGGTCCTGCAGGCAGTTGTCCCTCCCTAGACTGGTAAGTTCTGGCTCATCGTCTCATGGGCTGTCCTGGAAGACGTTTTGAGAAAAGCTGAGTTAGACTTACCGGTAACTCCTTTTCTGAGAGTCTTCCAGGACAGCCGGATTCCCACCCGGTTTTGTCTAAAGTTATGTGTATTATGCATATGTTTTTCAGGGACGTCCTACGGTTCTTGAGTAGACTGACATGGGGCCTGGAGGACCGCCCTTTTATCTGGTGGGGGGAATGTGTTTCCTGTCCTGGTAGGAGGAGCCCTAGGTCTCATGGGCTGTCCTGGAAGACTCTCAGAAAAGGAGTTACCGGTAAGTCTAACTCAGCTTTTTCCATCTGTCTGCAGAGCGGATCGGATGACGACAGACTCTACGGTCCTTCGTCACCGGATCTACCATAGGGGAGAGCGGCGCTCTGACAGGTCCGTCCCTGCACAGTGTGCAGAGACGGACCTGTCATCTTCCTGCTCAGCGGAGATCGCTCCGGCGATCCCCGCTGAGCAAGCGGATATCCACGGGGCGGATCTGCACTGATCCGCCCCGTGTGAAAGAGCCCTTAGTGCTGTATTGAACTAGATAATTTTGTTTTGGTTTATTTATATTTTACTTTAACCACTTGAGCTCCAGAAGGTTTTACCACCTTCATGACCGGGCCATTTTTTGCTATTTAGCTATAATAAATGATTACTCACAAAGGCCAGGTATAAAAAGATCACAGTTACCATTAGGGAAAGGAGCATCAGATCGAAGCCCTTCACAGGCGGGAAGAGGAGTCGGCGTGTACTGCTTTTCCTTTCCCCTGCAGCACCTCGTCGGCTTTCACGTGCAGCCCCCGGTCACCTGGCAACAAGGACGCAAGGAGAGGAGGAGGGACAGAGAAGCTGAGGCCACCACGCCACCTATATGCGGCCGCAGCACCTTGCTGGCTTTCAAGTGCGGAATAGAGGATTTGTTCTTCAGCATAAAGCGACACAGGAGATGGCGCATACAAAAACATATTTTACAAGTAGTCAACTACATTTTTAAACGGATCTAATTTTCCTTTTTTTTTTTGCATACTGAGCTATCTATGAAAATTGGTTTTACGGCAGATTTCTTACAAAGCAAGCATGGATCACACTAAAAAATTATTATAAGAAAAATATTTACTGTATACTGCAGTATATAATCTTATGTGGGAAATGAGTGTCTCTAATGCTAACTGGTTACTGAATAAAGGTATACACAGGCACGCATAAACAGACCTGTAAAGCTTTTCCCTGCTATTCTGGCGTCATCCAGCGGAGGGAGACTTTGGGGGTGATTTACGAAAGCCGTGCGCCATCAGTAGAGGCGCGACACACATTTCCATATTTACGAAATAGTGAGCCGGTAACAGAGTGCGAATCGCCCATTTACTATAGCGATCTCGGCGCACTGGAGAATGCAGTCTGTGCGCCACTATGGACATGGCGCACGGCATCTCCAAATCAATATTAACAGAAGATGGAGGTGCCAATATTATGAGGTGATGTGAGGAAGTTTAGTAACAACTGCCCAAGTAACAAATATGCCCAAAATAGAATGAGAAAGTAACTTTTTCAGAGATAGTCTGCTGTGCCTGCAAGTACGTTTAGAACTGCGTGAGATCAATGTAAGCGGTGCACATGCGCAAGTGGCTGTTGCGCTCGTTCACATGCGTTTGTTCACTGCACGGCCAAAATCTTAGTAAATGTTAAGCAACATACATGCAATTGCACAGGTTGAATAGGCGCACCTCTAAACTTGACACATTTTTTTTTGTCACTGGTTCACCTTTATGTATTTTTTAAAGGAGATTTGCACACATGTCATGCTAGGATGTTACGTTGCCAACATGTGACATCCACCTTGTTAAAATTATGTAAAATGACTCTTGCTCCTCTAGCTCGTCATAAAAGGGCATTTAATCTCTAATGCATATGATTTCCTTGGGTTAGCTTTTGCTTTTAAAGGGGAACTCCACACTCCATTCTCCAATGCTCTTGTCTCCCCCTCTAACCTCTTGGATTTCCATGGGCTAACGTTTGCTTTTAAAGGGGAACTCCACACGCCATTCTCCAATGCTCTTGTCTTCCCCCCTCTAACCCCTTGGATTTCCATGGGCTAACATTTGCTTTTAAAGGGGAACTCCACACTCCATTCTACAATGCTCTTGTCTCCCCCCTCTAACCTCTTGGATTTCCATGGGCTAACGTTTGCTTTTAAAGGGGAACTCCACACGCCATTCTCCAATGCTCTTGTCTCCCCCCTCTAACCCCTTGGATTTCCATGGGCTAACGTTTGCTTTTAAAGGGGAACTCCACACTCCATTCTACAATGCTCTTGTCTCCCCCCTCTAACCTCTTGGATTTTCATGGGCTAACGTTTGCTTTTAAAGGGGAACTCCACACTCCACTTCTCCTCCAAAGGCTGTGAGCTTTCTTCACCAATCCAAACCATATCCCTTTTCAGAGAATACAACAGGGCCAGCTAGGAAAGGGGCGAGAAGAGTGATCGCCCAACCCCCTCCTGAACCATACAAGGCCACATGCACTCAACATAGCTGGCTGCCTTTGGGGCATGTTGGGTTCCGCCCAATACCAACCACAAAGCACCTTGTACCTACTAGTTTAAAGGGGTTTTCTACATTCCGTAAACCCCCCTGTCTGCAGCCCCCCACAACCCCAGCCTAGGGTTGTGTGGAAGAGGCCCTTGTCCCCCTGAATACGGGAGGTTGGTGGTTGACTTTTGGGGTGTCCGAGCGCCTCCTGCCCCCAAGCATCCACCCCTCTTTCATGGGCTGGTTTGCTGCGTGTTTGGCTAGGGGTTTGTTAGTGTGTGGGAGGGGCACAATATTTTTTAAGTTTTTCGGTGGCATTTTTCACGTGGGGGTTCTCATTTTAAGCCTTAACAGACCCAAATGGCCTTGTATGTTTTGGGGGGCAGGCTATTTTTTGTTTTGGGTTAAAATCTTGCAGCTACCCCTTCTGTGATGCATGTCAATGGCCCATTTAGACCTTGTTTAATAGAAAACACCAGTTGCCTTTCACTAGAAACATTTGTTAGTCCAGTCCTGGAAATCTGCATCTGCTTTTTTATTAATTTCCATAAAAATTGGGTTCCTGCAGCTAAATGCACCAAATGCATCTAGATGCGCGACCGCTTTTTATGTTAGATGCGCAACTGCTGTGTGCGCGAGGTATGTACTCGTGGCGCATATCTGGTCCCTGGAAGCGGCGACCAGCACATTATAATCACAAATTATATCACGTCCCTCCAAGAAGTTGCTTGTATTGCTGTTAATTTCTTCCCACCACCATGCCCCACTCACTGTTCTCTGAGAAAGAGATGATCCTTATTTGCAAATTGAGATAATTTTGTATTTATTTTTACATGGGGTGGTGTTTGTGTGGGTCATGTGTGTATGTCTTAATGATTTGGCCTCAAAACACACACCTACTTCCTGTGTACAGATTCACTTGTCACATTCACCAATGTATTTTGCATCCTGCTTCAGTGTGTGTGTGTGTGTGTATGTGTGTGTATATATATATATATATATATATATATATATATATATATATATATATATATATATATATATATATATATATATTAGGGCTGTGAAAATTAAAGATTAATTCCTAGATTAATCGATAATTTTTTTGATCGGTACTCACCTCTCCACCGGCTATTCCGGGTCTTCAGGGAGTTCCGTCGGAGATCCGGTGACGTCACTATAACTTTTGTGCAACCCAATCAATATACGCTTATTGCGATTTTTTTTATATATTTTACCAAAAATATGTGGAAGAATACATATCGGCCTAAACGGAGGAAAAAAATTGTTTTTTTTATATATTTTTGGGGATATTTATTATAGTAAAAAATATTGCTTTTTTTTTCAAAATTGTTGCTCTTTTTTTGTTTATAGCGCAAAAAATAAAAATCGCAGAGGTGATTAAATACCCCCAAAAGAAAGCTCTATTTGTGGGAAAAAAAGAATGTCAATTTTGTTTGGGTACAAGGTCGCACAATTGTCAGTTAAAGCGACACAGTGCCGAGTCGCAAAAAGTGCTCTGCTATTTATTATCGTTATTTATGCTTCAATGTGCGCCGATTCACACGTTCAATTAATTACTTTTCCGGCGCACCAAATAATGTATGAACTGGTGAAGTGCCACCTTCTTAGTAAATAAGCCCCACTATCGAATGTTCCTTTCTTTGCTATGAACCTTATCCTTAGCCTTTCCAAGTGTTTTTATATATTCTCTGTTCTGCTCATCAGTTGAAAATGTAACCTCCCAAGAGCCAAATCAGTTCTGAAATTAGATTCCCTGTAATTGAGCTTGGAATCTGAGGCCACCATTCTTCCGGAATGCATAGTGGTCTAAGCAAATTCCTTTGCATTTTAATTATACAAGGCTGAACTTTTTTGTAATTCACCTGTTGCTGTACATTAAGATGTGTCAGGAATTTATACATGGAGACTGAAAGTGGTAGTAGTCTTTAAAAAAAAAAAAAAGAAAAAATTGCCCCCACCCCCCGCAAGCTACTCGCAGAGCTCTGTGCGCATGCGCCGGTGACACGAAAATTGTGAACACTTCCTAAACAGTGCACGGTTAGGAGATATTCATTGTAGATACAGGTAAGCGTTATTATAACCTTATACAGGGGGTCCCCGGGTTACAAACAAGATAGGGACTGTAGGTTTGTTCTTAAGTTGAATCTGTTTGTAAGTCGGAACAGGTAAATTTTTTAAGTGTAGCTCCAGCCAAAAAAAAAATGTTTAAGCTTTTTGGAGAACATAGGGAAGGGTTATCACCCCTGTAACATTTGTTTTGCTGTCTGCGCCCCTGTTCAGAAGATTTCACCTCACCTTCTGTCCCAATGACAATTGTATTTTGAAAATTTTGGGTTGTTAGGGAAACAAGGACTGGTGATAAAGCATCAGTGGAGATACCTTTTCCCCATATTAACACTTACAGGAGAGAATTTCCCTTCCTAGGGGTAGATTTCCTCTCACTTCCTGTTGTCTCCCTCCGTTTGTAAGTAGGAGTCGTTTGTAAGTCGGATGTTTGTAAGTCGGGGACCCCCTGTATGTAGGTACAAGTCACCAAGTGGTGATTACTAACACTTGAAGGGCCATTTTTTTACCGGTTACTTAGAGTACTATTGCCAACAATGACATCCTTGTGAGCAGCTGAATCTTTTTATGATGATATGTATGGAGGCATTTTTATCTGTTAGCTAGTTGTCGGTAAAAAAAAAATGCTTTTTAAAACAAAATTGGGTTGGCTTCCCTGGTATAGGCCAGTCACAGTAGGTGGGGTTTGCTATGTGAAATATGCATCAAGGATGTACTAGAGAGAAGGGCAGTCAATGTACGGGCGGCTCTGGACAGACATTAAAGCCGCAGTATATAAGTACAGTGAGGGAAAAGGGTATTTGATCCTCTGCTGATTTTGTACGTTTGGCCACTGACAAAGAAATGATCAGTCTATAATTTAAATTGTAGGTTTATTTAAACAGGGAGAGACAGAATAACAACAAAAACACTAATTTCAAAAAAGTTATACATTTTATTACATTTCAATGAGTGAAATAAGTATTTGACCCCTTCGTAAAACATGACTTAGTACTTAGTGGCAAAACTCTTGCTGGCAATCGCAGAGGTCAGACATTTTTTGCATTTGGCCACCAGGTTTGCACACATCTCAGGCGGGATTTTTTCCCACTCCTCTTTGCAGATCCTCTCCAAGTCATTAAGGTTTCAAGCTGACTTTTGGTAACTTGAACTTTCAGCTACCTCCACATATGGGATTAAGATCTGGCGAACAGCTAGGCCACTCTAGGACCTTAATGTGCTTCTTCTTGAGCCACTCCTTTGTTGCCTTGGTCATGTGTTTTGGGTCATTGTCATGCTGGAGTACCCATCCACGACCCATTTTCAATGCCCTGGCTGAGGGAAGGAGATTCTCACCTAAGATTTGATGGTATGTGACCCCGTACATTGTCCCTTTGTGGTGAAGTTTTCCTGTCTGAGTCGCTATACAGGCGTTTTAGCGCTATAAATAGCGCCTGCAAAGCACCTCTCCTGTCACTGCAGTGTGAAAGCCTGAGTGCTTTCAAACTGGAACGCTGCACTTGCAGGATGGGAAAAATGTCTTGCAAGCAGCATCTTTGGGGCGGTTTAGGAGCAGTGTATACAACACTCCCAAAATGCCCCGCCATTAAAATCAATGGCTAGCACTGGCAAAGAGCCCCCAATTGCTTCAGCAGTGGTGCTTTGAACCCTTTTTCGGCTGCTAGCGGGGGTTAAAAGCGATCCGTTAGTGGCCGAAAAGCGCTGTTAAAACTAGTGGCGCTTTACCGCTAGCGCGGCCGCTGCTTTAGTGTGAAAGTGGCCTTAGCAGGGAAAAAACACCCCCAAAGCATAATGTTTCCACCTCCATGTTTGACAGTGGGGATGGGGTTCTTTGGGTCATAGGCAGCATTCCTCCTCCTCCAAACACGGCAAGTTGAGTTGATGCCAAAGAGATTTTGGTCATCTAACCACAACACTTTCACACAGTTCTCCTCTGAATCATTCAGATGTTCATTAGCAAACTTCAGACGGGCCTGTACATGTGCTTTCTTGAGTAGGGGGGCCTTGTGGGCGCTGCAGGATTTCAGTTCTTCACGGCGTAGTGTGTTACCAATTGTTTTCTTGGTGACTTTGGTCCCAGCTGCTTTGAGATCATTGACAAGATTCTCCCGCGTAGTTCTGGGCTGATTCCTTACCGTTCTCATGATCATTGAAACTCCACGAGGTGAGATCTTACATGGAGCCCCAGACCGAGGGAGAGTGACAGTTATTTTCTTCCATTTGCAAATAATTGTAGCAACTGTTGTCACCCTCTCACCAAGCTGCTACCCCTTTGTCTACGTTTTTGCTTCCTTCCTCATAAAAAGAAATCAGGTTTGTTTGACAATCGTCTTTTATGAATCTGTGTTTTTTGAAAACTCTGCGTCATCAGCTGATCTTGGAGCATATCTGCAGCTGATGTCCCCTGGTCACGTTTTGCATATGTAATTGTAGATTAAACCAGGAAGACATCTGCGCCCTGGACCACATCGGCGTGCATATCAGAGCACCTTCTCGCTGAAGTAAAGTGGGTCATTAAGCATTTACTGTGCTCAGAGCATGTAAACAATTAGAAAATCTGCCTTACACTCGGAATTCCTGCCTTGGGGCACTTGACAGCTTGTAACTGTGTTTACATTTTCCACATTTTAATTAAAGAGGAATCCCGATCGAAAACATCTATTTTCAAGCAGTTATGATGGCCAATTTCTTCTGAATCTTCTGTGCAGCCAGATCTCCCTCCAGTTGTCCCCTGTGCTAGATATTTGGTTTTCCATGAGGATGAGACCATATTTCTAATTAAGAACTTCAGTACCCTTTAGCTTTGGCCCTGATCCCCTCCACCAGCACCATGTTTTTCATTAGTTTGGTGCATACGCAGGTGTGCTGAAGGGTTGAAGGGCACCACGCTGCCTTCAGTCCCCAGCAGAGCCCTGCAGCACATCTGCATGTGTGTGGGGTTGTCTGCATGTAAGAGGAACCCAGTTTATTTTTACGTGACTGCTACATACAGCTGTGCTCCTCCTGTATTTACAAGGTTCCATGGTGTCACGCAGGTGTTCAGTCCAAACCACATATTGTTATGGGCATTGATTTGGTCCTAGACCTCTCCAGAAGCCCAACTGTTTACCCTGGGTCAGGCCTGGACTGGGGCAAAAAATAGGCCCGGGTATTTTAAACTTGGCAGACAATTTTTTTCAGGGGCCCTGGCCACCTGATGTATGCTACAAGGATTCAATCTCACTGTCAGTCAGGGGACTCCTTTTCAGCCATATATCCACTCACTCCAGACTGAACAGGCTTGCACCAGTGAAGCACGTAAATCTCTTCACTCCCAGGCTTTGGCTGTTCTTCACACCTCACTCCATCATGTCATCACACAGTAACAAATGTGATGCAATAAAACGTCTTTACTTGCGTTAATAAGTAAAACAGAATAATATACATACTGGTGACACACGTTTTCAAATCACGGCTTCCATAATATTCTTCAATAACAGCATCCGGTAGTAGAGTTAGCATACAGGAGCATTGTGGTACTTTTATCCAGAATGTCTCTCTCAAATCCTCTATCAGGTATAGTTCTGCGATGTGCCATCCTTCTCCGAAGGGAAGAGCACACCGGACCCATCTCCGGAACCTCTCTTCATAAGAGCAATAACACAGGAACCCTGAATCTAGGAACCCTGAATCTAGGCTCCACCCACCTTGCCTACATGCACATGCCCAGACACGAGTGTTGGGATGTTATACAAGTTACCAGACCCCTGTAGCACATCTGCGCATTTACAGAATCCAGGGGGTGAAAGGTATTCCCATTCAGGTGAAAAAGATGAAAGTACTGCATTGCAGCACAAAAACGTGATAAAGTTAAAAAATATATTGAAAAGTGAGAGAGGGAGTTGGAGAAGGCAGGGGAAAAAATCTTATTTAGGGTGAAGGTCCACTTTAACCACTTCCCGACCGCAATACATATATATATATATATTGCAAATGGTTTATCGGGCTTATGGCTGAAGATAGCCATAACCCTGGTACCGTTTTTTTGCAGCTGGCGGCCGGCTTTCTCATGAAACTGGTCCGAGCGGCTCATGAGCCACTGGAACTGTTTTCACACCCCCCTCGGTCTTTTTCTGTTGGAATTTCAGACGGACTTTGGATTGAGAACCTGTTGTTAATTTTTCCGACAGAAAACCTTTCTATCGGATTTTTCGATCGTCTGTATGCAATTCCGACATGCAAAATTCCGACGCATGCTCGGAAACAATTCAACGCATGCTCAGAATCATTAAACGTCCCTTTTATAGTGCAGTCGAACGTGTTGTATGCCGTGGTGTTATTAACCGTCGGAATTTGGTGTGACCGCGTGTAGGCAAGACAGTTTGGTCGGAATTCCGACGGAAAACCATCAAAGCTTTTTCCGACGAGAATTCCAACCATGTGTAAGCGGCATATGGGTCTCTGGTAAAAAAAAAAAATGAGAATGTTTGGGGGTTATAAGTAATTTTCTATCAAATACCGATTTAAACTTGTAAACAAGAAGTGCCAGAAAAATCCTTGTCTTTAAGTGCCCAATGGAATTTTCAGTTTAAGTCATCTAAATAGATTCCAGGTACATTGAAACAAAATGTATTGAAAATCTAATGCCCCGTACACACAATCCGATTTTCCAGCAACAAATGTTCGATGTGAGCTTGTTAGCGGAAAGTCCGACCGTGTGTATGCTCCATCGAACATTTGTTGTCGGACTTTCCACCAACAAATGTTGGCTAGCAGGTTCTCAAATTTTCCGCCAACAAATTTTTGTCGTCGGAATTTCCGATCTTGTGTATACAAGTCCGTCGGACAAAAGTCCACGCATGCTCAAAAGCAGAAGCGGCCGGTCTTGTAAACTAGCGCTCGTAATGGAGAATTAACATTTGTGACGTGGCAAATTAGGAAATCTCCAAATGCAGCGCACAATTATCGTCTTCTTCTTTTAATGGGATAATAATGAAACTGCTTTGCTGGTGATACTGATGGAGTTATTGCAAACAAATTTTCAAAGGCTTTTTTTTTCTAGTGATATCAAGAATAATAATAATAATAATAGCGCTAAATGAAAAACGCAAAAAGAAAGGCACGAATCAACACTCGCCAAACATCTACTAACACGAAATTAGCAGAAGCTACCCAAAGAGTGGCACTAAAGAGCTAAACAAACTTGTTGTACGTCTAGTACGTCACTAGGTTCGTAATTGTTGGCCAACATTTGTGTGACCGTGAATATGCAAGACAAGTTGGAGCCAACAACCTTCAAACAAAATTCTGCGGTTTTGTTGTCAGAAAGTCCGATCGTGTGTACGGGGCATTAGTTCATTCACACTTGTGCGAAAAGCGCACAGCATTCTTTTCAATGGCACTCAATCATATCACTGCGACTTAAAGTTGCAGCGACTTTGAAAAGGTGCCTGCACTACTTTGGTGCAACTATTGATATGACTTTGATCCATAAAATGTAGAATCAAAATTGCTCCAAAAGTCACATCAAAGGCACGCTAATGTGAAAGGAGCCTTAGTGAAATAAAAAAAGGTGTGCAAAGTCTTACAGATAGTTACAGATATTTACATAGTAGGTGAGGTTCATCAAGTCCAACCTATGTGTGTGATTATATGTCAGTATTACATTGTATATCCCTGCATGTTGCGGTCGTTCAGGTGCTTAGCTAATAGTTTTTTGAAACTATCGATGCTCCCCGCTGATACCCGCCGCCTGTGGAAGGGAATTACACATCCTTGCTGCTCTTATAGCCCTTTCACACCGAGCCGCCCATAGCGTTGGCGGTAAAATGCTTCTATTTTTGGCGTCGTATTTGCGGCACATTTTGGCCGCTAGCTGGGTGCTTTTAACCCCTGCTAGCAGCCAAGAAAGGGTTAAAACCACCCGCAATGGCGGTGTTTTGCCGGTGGTATAGCCGCACTGCCCCATTGATTTCAATGGGGAGCAGCGGTGGAGGAGTTGTAAACACACCGCTCCTTCACTGCTCCAAAGAAGCTGCTGGCAGGACGTCCTGCCAGTGAGCCGCTCCAGACTGGAGACAACGGAGCAGCTGTTTGAGGGAGGATTGTAGGCGCTATTTTTAACGCTATAGCGCTTGCAAAACGCCCTCGGTGTGAAAGGGGGTCTTACAGTAAAGAACCCTCTGCTTGGTTTAAGGTTAAACCTAATTTCTTCTAATTTTAATGAGGCCACGTGTCTTGTTAAACTAGTACCAGTACAGTATTTGTAAATTTAAATCATATCCCCTCTCAAGCGTCTCTTCTCCAGAGAGCATACGTTCAGTGCTCGCAACCTTTCTTCATAACTAATATCCTCCAGACCCTTTATTAGCTGGAGTTGATCCCCTTTTTAATGCATGCCAATATTCTGTTTGCTTTGTTAGCAGCAGCTTGGCATTGCATGCCGTTGTTGAGCCTATCATCTACTAGGACCCCCAGGTCCTTTTCCATCCTAGATTCCCCCAGAGGTTCTCCCCCCAGTGTATAGAATGCATTCATATTTTGCCACCCACATGCATTATTTTAAATTTTTCTACATTAAACCTCATTTGCCATGTAGTTGCCCACCCCATTAATTTGTTCAGATCTTTTTGTAAGGTTTCCACATCCTGCAGAGAAGTTATTGCCCTACTTAGCTTAGTATCGTCCGCAAATACAGTTTACCCCATCCTCCAGGTTGTATATAAGGTTAGCTATGAAAACAAGCACACTGCCTAATAAAACAATGTCTTATTTATTACCCAAGAAAATAGAAATATGCTAGCATGGAAATACTATAGAGAATTATACAGAGTATATGACAGATGAACATCAAAGATACTTCTCACAATGCTTTCCCCGAGATATTGTTTTGTCGGCTGGCACAGGGGAGCCACGTGGCACAGAGAGCCACCAGGCTTGAGCCAAGAGCGAAAAGGGTAGAGAGAGAAAGCTCTCTGACTCGTTCATTCCTTTTATACTTCAATCATACACCATCCAGACCCAACCCCATTGCCATCCCATCTAGACTTTTGACAAATCACAGTACTTAAGGGGCAGTCCTCCTCAATATATTATATTACTGTCCATCCTGCTGTATTGGTCTCTAGGGACAGCATTGTCCATGTATCATGTCTCTGTATCCTAGGTCAATCTTCAATCTTAGCTGGCCTTTTGATCTTCTGTAGCAGGAAATTCATCACTCATCTTGTCAGCTATGATCCTTTTGAAGCTTGCTCGCATAGCGTTATAACACTAGACGGATAGGGATAGGATAGCTTTTGTTCAGCCTAGAGGGAGGCCTGATCTCCTCTTTCAGATATGCTACAAAGCTTTGATGTAACAGGTTGCACATTCCAGACCACCCCCAAGAAAGCAAAGGCTTGGTTGTATCAACCAGAAAGAAACTCCAGAAATATGATATTAAATCATGTTGCCTTCCAACATATGCTGCTTTGCGCCTAAAGGGCGCATATCACACTTCTTCAGACACGGCTCCTATGGAACAGTCCATAACTGTCTTAACGTGTTGCGCTTTCCAACATGCGTCTCCAAACCAGTTCCTATGGAACAGTCCATAACGGTCTTAATGTGTTGTGCTTCCCAATATGCCACTGAGTGACACACCACCATCATTCTTCAGTGACAGCTTCCATGTCACCATTCTGTGTCTTCTCCTTTCCGGTATCTTCACGACGGGGTGCAATACAGACATGGGGTGTCCATTCACCAGCACACACTCAGAGCAACGTATTCCCCAGCTTTCAGATACAGAGTCTCGAGGAGAGCTTTACTTACTCACCCATATTACTAACCTAAAATACACATATGTCACACTATACCATAACATAAATCAACCCATTACCATAATATATACATATATATGTGACCCATCAAATTACGCATCCCGCTCCCAAACCCCTATAACCCTTTACTGTAAATATGGGTCGGGATTAGGCAGGCTTGCTCACAATGGCCTTTCCTACTGCAATTTTGGCACGTCAGCTGTATTTCAGGGCTCTGAATTGGCAGCAAAGCCTCTAACTTGTACGAAGAGACCTTACTGTCAATTCGTCCCTCAACTTGCATATATAAATGGGAGACCCTTCTATATAAATATTGAGTCGAACACATATAAACCTGAAACAATGACAAACCACAAAATTCCATCCCTGTGCCTGGATTTCAGAGACCATGCACCTCTACCTACTGTACATGACTAATGTTATATCGGTATCCTTTAGGACAAAGAAACAAACTCATCTATGTCCCAAATAATACCCAGGTGCTTCCTTCCCAGCAATGATCTCTCCATCCAGAACACTGAAATATCTTTCCAACATTTCTCGTTCACCACGTGTATTGCCCTGGCATACAAAGGACGTCATGGTCATGCCTTTGATAGAGGGAAATATCAACCTGCCTCCAGCTTCCATCCTCTCTGATCACATGTGGCTAATTTAGCCTCAGATGCAACAAGGTAGAATCCCCAGTCAGTAAGCCCACTGATACCACGAATACACAGACTGAGTCTGCACTTCTGTGTATGGGATCAATGAGGAAGCATAACATCTCTCATAATACAAACTAGCACAGCCCATCCAGGCATTCGACCACCACCTTGGATTAGTGTAAGAGATGTGTTTTGGCAAAATCTTACTGACCTGTGATGCTAACTCATAAGGTCACTGCCCCTCATACAGAGACTTCACAATCAGTTTGATGTTGGTTGATAATTCCGCCTGCCCCTGCATGCACGCCAGAGCCCATGACATGTTTTTGCCCTGTATCACCACAATATCTACCAACCTCTTAAAATAGTGGACAAAATCCGGAGCCACTTTAACCTGGGTATTTAGGTGACTTTGTTGAATGTTATTAAGGATGCCACCAATCTCTCTGAGTAACAAAGCCCTGCTTACTGTCTGAAGCTATGGCTGAGAGTTTGTTCCTCAGGAGACAGATGTCCACTCCATTTAACAGCACCCATCCCTGCTCCCATTCCCCCCCAATATAGTGCTGAATACATCCCTTCTCTTTCGGTTACTCCTCAGAAATAAGCATCCTGAATGCCGTTTGTGTCCGTACATCTCTGGGAGCAAGCCACTGGTAAATTTGACCGCACTTGATTCAGTGTATACTCAGCACATATAGGGTAATAGGTTTTTATGAACCACTGTGAGATGATGAAGCGCCATGTGGTGAAGGCATATTGTGCCCTGGTAGCCAGCGTTTCTCTAACGGCGCATGCTCCTGTGTGTATTCACTGGCATTACCTGTGCAAGGTTCCAACCTCTCAGATGAGAAGTCAATAAGGCGCATCTCCCCCATATCCAGCTCTGGTGTCCCACATGTCCAGGAACATTTACATTTCATGTTCTGAAGGATTGGACAGGTTATATTCCTTCTCCAACCTCCAACTCATTGCTCCTGTATTAATAGCATGTTTGCATTCATCAATGACAGGAGAGACTCCGTCAAAATGTTTCACAAGTCTGGTTGATAGGCACAGTCTTTCAGATTCAGCCTTAGCACTAAATTGTCCATAAGAAAAAGAAATCTTATATTGCAAGTATTAATATGAATCTTTTTGTTTGTCCCTTCTCTCCTGAATGTTTATCAGAACAAATTTGCGGTGTGGTGTGGCATGGACAAACTGCCAACCAGATGAACATCTTTCATCTCTGTTCCAGAAACCTCTCTAATCTCGCTCCACCAGGATTCTGGAAGTGAAAAACAAGAGCAGAATCAAATTCTTATCCACAATATCTGCTCGCTTGCTATGTTTACTTATAGTTCCCTCCTTGGAACCCAGGGACTTAGCATTCCTGGCTTCTGAAACTCTGAACAAATTTTCAAAACAACCATGATTTTTTGGGACGAACCCACTCTAAAATGGATCCCCATGGTAAGAAGAAAAAAATAAAAAATGAACGTGAATGTTGCTTCTCAAAAATTCTAACTTTAAACGCTAAAAAATAACAATCCTCTTATCTGTATCTTAAGACCTATGCACTAACTCCCCTTTCAGGTGGACAAAGCCCAAACCTTTTGGAACTTTTTTCCATCTGAAAAAAAAAAAAAAACGAACTCCAGCAGCTAGAATGGCTTCCTTCCAACTTTTGTCTTAAACAAAATGTATTCAGCTGCTAATTGAATTTACGCAACTATTCTACATAGTGATGCTTTTCCTGTCTTGTAGTCCCCAGCATTTGGGTCTTAAAAGGCCTTACTATGGCCTCTATGCCTTGGTTTGCAACCCATCTCGCAGAATAAGCTTCATAACGCCTTGGTGTAGTTTTAGGGTATTTCCTTTGCATATCATTTTTAGCCACCAAACAATACGTATCGATGTGACCCCCCTTTTTACAAACATAGCATTTGAGAGCTGGTCTCTCTTCATAGGCCCTTACTGAACATATGGCGATGAAGACTCACATTGCTGCATAACATTACTATGATCGGAATCAACGGACTTTACACTTTTGTTGTCTGAGGAGTTACTAGCAATGGACTCGTCAGAAGTCCCAACTGTTTCAACTCCTGAATCAATTTCAAGAGCAGTTACCGCACTTTTTTTAAATACCCCTCATTCAGATCTCCAAACTTTATTACCCTCCTAAACCTTGCATTTTCCAGGGCGTCTGAACCCCTAGTATCTCTTCCTCCCATTATGCGCTGCATTTCCCTCATTCTATCTGCCGAGTTTCCCCAATTTGAGTTTAACTTGGGAGATAAACCTCTGTGACTCCCGACTGGTGGTTGCAGTTTTTCACACAGTTGCAATCGAAGCCATGCGTGGAGGATTGAGCATGCATCCCTATTGTTTAAAATGTACTGTGCCACCACGGCTTCCAGCCTGTTTGAGAGACTAATGAATGAACGCTAGTGTTAAATTTCCCCAAAATCTGGCACTGATTTGTGCGATCTTGTATGGAGAATGTTGTGGATTGGGTGCTACCCTCCCTTTTTATAATTCCTATTCCTTGCCCAGCCCTTTCTGACGCAGGAGTAAAGAGAGAAGAACTCCAATTTGGGGATTCTTAGGCCCCTTTCACACTGGGGCGGTTTGCAAGCGCTATTGTGCTAAGAATAGCGCCTGCAAACCGACCCGAAACAGCTGTTGCTGTTCCTTCAGTGTGAAAGCCCGAGGGCTTTCACACTGAAGCGGTGCGCTTGCAGGACGCTCAAAAATGTCCTGCAAGCCGCATCTTTGGCTCGCTATAGGAGCGGTAAATTTACCGCTCCTATAGCGCCCGGTCCCATTGAAAACAATGGGGGAGCGCGCCGAACCCGCCCGCAAAACGCCGCAATAGCGGCGGTTTGCGGGCGGTATTGACCCTTTTTCGGCCGCTCGCGGGGGGTAAAAAACACCCCGCGAGCGGCCGCAATGCGCCGCTAAAACGCCGGTAAAGCGGCGCTAAATATAGCGCCGCTTTACCGCCAGCGCCCCCACCGCTCCAGTGTGAAAGTAGCCTTAAGGATTGTCAGCCGAATATACTGGCTGCTGTTCCATCAGCATCCTGTCTCCCTGCTCCTGTGTCACAAAGGGATGTGTATTCTTGTTAGCACAACAATGGTTGTGCACTTTATCCATTGCCTGTGCTTTCAAAGATAGAATAGTATGTTCTTTTTGAGCTAGCTGAGTTTTACATTCTTGTAATTCTCTCAAGTCTTTCTATTGCAGTTTCATTCCCTGTCTCTCTCTGTGCTAAACTCATCCAATCTCTGTTCCAATACACATTTCTCAGTTACTAATTATTCAATGTGATCATGAACATTTGCATCTGCCTTTGCAACCATTGTTAATATATTCTTAGTTACACTTTTTACCTGCTCCAAAAATTGCTTTGTCTCTGTACACCATTGTACTTCTTTCGATATAGCAAGGTCTTTAATTTTCAATAACATGCATACAACATTGTCCATCTTGGCTTTCCTGCCTTTTTTCAAAGACTTTTTATGTTTTATCTGATCATTATGAGTATTACATTGTCTCAAAAGGTCATTGAATTGGTGTGTTAAAGCATTTTCTGTCATAGTATCGAATTTAACACAGGCATATTTTTTTTAATAAAATCTTCAATGACTTCCATTTATATGCTAATTAGTCTACACTGAGGTTTCTCAACCAGTCTATACACCAGTGGCTTACACAATGCACCCAGACAAAACACACAGAGACACAGACACACAGATAAAGCTGTTTAAAGCCAACACTGACTTGTAGTTCCACAACCAGAAGACATGCACACTCTTAATCAATGCCTTACTATCTCCTTATTACCACTGATTTTTAGCCCTATTATGTCAGAACGCAGGCCACATTGAACTTCCATTGGAACAGAGAGCTATTTCACTCTCGCGTGAGGAGAAATAAAATAAAAAATAAACAAAAAAAAAAATCTATGTTTCTCCCACTTTCTCCTCAAAGATGTGTGATTTATCCTGTCAATTTGCAGGCTACATCAGATAACCAGGGGTGATCAGCCCCTCCCTCACCAGCCCTCTTGACCAGCTACACAGGCCTAACGCACACTAACAATACAATAAACATTCACACATATACATATATACCAGCCAAAAATCTCACCAGATTTGCACATCCGCTCACTGATGAAATATTTCATGGAACTTTCAGAACCACTCATGCAGGGCTTCAGAATTCACGAACCAGCGCAAATCTTGTCCACGGTAGAGAAGGCTTCCAGTTCTAGGTGTAGTTGATGACTTGGCTTATAGGGACTCAAGACAAAAATACAATGGGGTTTGGATTCTGTGCAGAAATAAATTCCACACGCCTTTTGTGGTGCCAAATGAAGTAATTGGTACAATAAATATTATTCAAGGGTGGTTACGGATTCCCTCTTTATTGCATATATGTATTAATTTGTCTATTCCCATAGTTAGCTAGTCTAGTAAAACTCTGATAACATGTTACTGTTGATATCATAATAATATAAGGTTAGCTATGAAAACAAGCACACTGCTTAATAAAACAACATCTTATTCATTTCCCAAGAAAATAGGAAATACTATAGAGAATTATACAGAGTATATGACAAAAGAACATCAAAGATACTTATCACAATACTTTCCTCGAGATATTGTTTCATCGGCTGGTCTCAGAATGACAAAAGAGGGAGCCATGCAGCTCAGAGAGCCACCAGGCTTGAGCCAAGAGCGAAAAGGGTAGAGAGAGAGCTCTCTGACTCGTTCAGTCCTTTTATACTTTAATCATACACCATCCAGACCCAACCCCATTGCCATCCCATCTAGACTTTTGACAAATCACAGTACTTATGGGGCAGTCCTCAATATATATTCTATTGCTGTCCGTCCTGCTGTATTGGCGTCTAGGGGCAGCATTGTCCATGTATCATGTCTCTGTATCCTAGGTCAATCTTCAATCTTAGCTGGCCCTTTGACCTTCTGTAGCAGGACATTCATCACTCATCTTGTCAGCTATGGTCCTTTTGAAGCTCGCTCACATAGCGTTATAACACGAGACAGATAGGATAGCTTTTGTTCAGCCAGGGAGGCCTGATCTCTTTTTTCAGATATGCTACAAAGCTTTGATGTGCAACCTGTTACATTCCAGACCACCCCCAAGAAAGCAAAGGCTTGGTTGTATCAACCAGAAAGAAACTCCAGAAATATGATATTAAATCATGTTGCCTTCCAACAATTGGTCCCAGCAAAGAACCCTGTGGGACCTCACTACCCACCCCATTCCGAGTATTCCCCATTTATCACCACCCTCTGAACTCGCCCTTGTAGCCAGTTTTCCATCCATGTACTCACGCTTTGCTTCATGCCAACGGACCTTATTTTGTACCGTAAACGTTTATGGGGAACCGTGTCTAATGCTTTTGCAAAATCCAGATACACCACGTCTACGAGCCTTCCTTTATCTAGATGGCAACTCACCTCATAGAAGGTTAATAGATTGGTTTGGCAAGACCGATTCTTCAGGAATCCATGCTGATTACTGCTAATGATACCGTTCTCATTACTAAAATCATGTATATAGTCCCTTATCATCCCCTCCAAGAGCTTGCATAATTTTCTTTAGAAAGCAGAACCATCCTGAGTAGAAAAGTGTGCTCAACTATGTCGTTTTACCTCCCCCCAACTGCTGTGTAAATGAGACCTTATAACTCCCGAGTCAGTAAAGCTGAAGCTCCCTTCTGGTTGGAGATCCTTGACTTGTTTCAGTAGGGGGCATTGGACCTCTTCAAAGAGACTGCTGCTTCCACACAGAGAGTCCTCTGCCAACATGCTTCTTTGCAGCATGTTAGCAGGGGACACACTTTTCTACACAGGATGTGGGCGATTTCAATATGTAAGACCTTGCACACCTCTTGTTTTGATATACACTGCTCCCTGGTGCACATAACTAGACTGGTTTCTCTTCCAGGTGCTAATAGTCCACCCAAGCCTCTTCCACTTTCATCATTCAGTTTATAGAACAGTCATTGCTTTTTCAAGCCTGATTTCAAATTGCAGTTTTTGTGTTAGAAATGATAGATACAGTAGGCAATTGCCAAACGATCATTCCCCACCTTTTTTTTTACTGACGGATGCATTTTAGCCTAAAGCATTTTTATTGCTTACACCAGTGTGTATTCTCCCCTCCAAGAATGTTCTCTTTTTTATGGCTAATCCCATTGAGCGGACAGTAAATCAGTCATACCAATGCCCCTGTATGCTACCATCTTTCAGAAATCTGCCCCCATAAAATCTGAGGACACGTTACATATGAAAGAAGATAGTAAGTACTCACCCTTCCCTTTCCGGCACTGCTGAATGCTGTGTCAATGAGAAGGGCCCCTCCGCTGAAGTCTTTCTTATAAAACTGACACTTTTGGGGGTGTCAATCTTGTTGACCCCAGGAGCGATCAGTGGCTCCTCTCTGAAATATGTGGCACTACAGGGCCCAAAATACACATCCAGGGGGCCGGGACAAGGGGTGGGCAAGAGGGGCAACAGCCCTGGGCACTGTGGTATCATGTGAGGTGGGGGTGCCATGAGGAGATGGGGGAGGGGATTTGTGTTGGGAGAGGGAACTTAAGAAGCAGGGCTTAAGAATTTTTCTAGGAGGGGGAATTAAGGGTGGGTATGCTAGGAGTGGTGTTTTAGGGGGATTTGTGTTGGGAGGAGGGGTGGGGGGAGAGGATTTGTGCTAGGAGGGGGGGATTTGTGCTAGAAGAGGCGATATGGTAGAGGGGGAATGAAAATTGTGCTAGGAGGGTTTTTTTTTGGGAGGGGGGGGGGGTTGTGCTAATATAAATGAATGGGGGGATTTGTAGTAGCATGGGAAATTTGTTGGGGGTGGGGATTTGTGCTAGTAGGGGATATGGGGGGAATTTGTGCTGGGAGTGGGAATTTGTAGTCGGGGGGGGGGGGGGGGGGGTTGTATAATTTAAGGGATTTTTTTGGGGGGGGGCATTTGTGCTGAGGGATTTGGTATGTTTGCCCTGGGCTCTAGATGACCCTGTCTCGGCACTGTCCACATTCAAAACTTTATTTTTTCCTCCTTCTGGATGGAGGAAGAGGCGGTAACCCTGTCTGCTTTCTATTGTGTTCCTTTGGGCACATTTTCCCTTGAAGTATACAGACATCCTTCTAAAGAAAGGGGAGACTTGTGGTTACTAGATCAGAGGTCTTTATTGGGAGATTTCCTTCCACTTCCTGTTATGTGACAACAGTAAAATTTTGAATCTCCCATCACTTGGTCTTGGGTGAGTGGCCCCCAGGACAAATCGAAAAGGTGGATCTGCTTAGCGGGGACCCAGACAGCAATAGAAACCTTACAGGGATTCTAAAATTTAGATAAAGTTTAAAGTAGCAGGAAACAACATTTAAATCCCCCCTTCCCTTTCTCTCCGTGGCCCTGCATACCTTTTATCACAAAGCTTCAGCTCCTCTCTTAATGCAGAGGGTCAGCGAGGGGGATGAATTAATAGTGCAATGATATCACCAGTCATCATCCATTGCCCTGACCATTGTCGGGGGGGATAGAGTCTCTTCCTATGGAACTGCATTGAAAATAAACACTAAAAAAATAATATTTACAGTGTGATTTGTTACAAAGGCTATGCAGGGCCACCAGGGAAAATGGAAAGGGAGGATTTAAATATCAGATTGGAAGTTAGCCTTTCCTTCTACTTTAAGCCTGTTTTTCCCATCATTTGTCACTGTGCAATATGGGACTTCTCTAATGAGAGTCAGTGAACACTAGATGGCAGCAGTATGAGCTGTTTGTAATCCTGGCGCAACGCTTCAACAATAACGCGATCAAAACAATAACGTTTTATTTATTAATACATAGTAATACCAAGTGAGTATTTTTACAGACCCAAAAGAGCTAAGTGGAAGTAAACAATAATATTTAAAACTGTAAGCACTCATTATTACTGAGACTTAGGGGGCCATTTATAAAAGGATTCAATATTTTGAGTTTTTTGCACTAAAAAGATTGAGATCTTTCCTTTTATATAATAAAACACCTAATATTGACTTTTCTAGAACTAGCATGTTAACAAGGAGAGGTTCTATAGAGACCAATTTTATATTTTAGTTTTGGATAGACTGCTTAAAACCCCTGTCAAGTTTTTAGTGCTTTGTCTCTAGACATAACTATCAGCTCCGTATATATATAAATGCAGCGCTTAGAGAGAAAATAGTCCTTAAAGAAAAGGTACTTATATAATTAGGTATAATGTCATATATAAGGTGTATGCAAAAAAGAAGGAGGATGGTTTCCAGGTGTGACCTGATTCCAAACCTATGTCTGTCTTTAAATTATATGTATAAAAAGCATAAAACCTTATGACATAAAATTACATGAAAATCTAATTAAAACTGTATAAAATTATTATACTACAAAAGCCATTGTGAATAAAACAAATGTAACGTAAAAACACACGTGTGGTTAAAAGTGGTGAATTAATACCAGGTGACTTGTTTACGTGATGAATATATCGTGACAGATATATAAATACAAATTTGAATAAAAAATGGTGACAATGTAAACTCAACAAGGGTTGAGATAATTGGTGCTGAGTGAAAAAACTATACACTTGAGTGCATAGTAGTGAAGTCCATGAAAATGGCTGGTGATCGGGTGGATGGCACTGTTCCAACAGGTGACCCTGTTCAGTGTGCTGAGTGGAGTGATTGTTGTCTGATGGCTCACGAGCCTATAGGAATAAGGCTTACCAGATGTAATGGACTTGAAGGGGCATATGCCTCACAAGTCATAAAAGCTTAATGTTAAGGGGCTGGCGGGTCCTTGCTCCACATGATGGCTCCAAGGCTCGTTCAGATGCCGCATGGATAAGTGGTCAGCAGGAAGGTGGACAGCGGCTGGGGAATGGGCATCAATGGTCCGCGTTTTCAAACGTATTAAATCATGATGAAAGAAAAGCTTGCATAGTGTAATACCGTTTGGAAAGGTTTTTAATAGTATAAAAACAGATTAAAAACACTCACATTTAGAAGGTTTAAAACAGGCCTGTTTGTAGATTTAAAGATGGCGTGGTGCTGTCGTTGTAGTCCACCCTAACCTATAACTACCAGCTCCACCTGGTGGCCAAAACTATTTTTCCATGAAATGCCTCAATCAGAAAGAAATACCCATTTTGGCCACTAGATGGAGCTGATGATCATAGGATGTAAATGTTTTAGAGAAAATTACAGTGAAACTTTCTGCAGACTCGGTGTATGCTGGTGCCATTCATCCAACTAATGTTTTATAAATAGACCCCATAAAATCTCATCCCATCCTGTACTTACTCTGTGCGATCCTCCATAGTAGCTGTATGTCACTGCCTGTGTTTACGTCTGTCACACAGCACATCTCTTATGTAGTTAGGAATCCTCAGCCTTCCCTTTTGGACAAGGGGTCTGTCAAAAAGTGTTTGATCCCTATTACAGCACTGACCTATTTTATTGTCTTTGCTGATTTATAACACATAATGGACTCCATACACAAAGTGGTATCCACCACTGTAAGAAATGTGGTGAAATACCGCATAGTGGTCTTTCAAAAAATGTTTGGCATTCACAAAAAAAAACGATTCTAAAATACTGCATACGGTATTTTCCCAAAATATGCAGTATTTATCTCCTAAAACCATGCAGTATTTTATCTCATGCAATATCCAGTGGGATGGATACAGTGGAGAAGGATTAGAACCCCTGTCTGTTTTAGTGCTAATAAAGAGGTAAAGACACTTCTTGATGTAAAAGAGGTTTTATTTATCTTAACAGCCCTTTTTGTATTTTTGGGAGAAAGAGGGTGGTTAGGACCAGGACACCCTTAAGTAGTTATAGATTAAATTGGCAGACTCCCAGGCTTCAATAGGAGGACAGCCGTGCAGGGAAAGGCCCCAGCAAGGCGCCAGGAATGCAGGAATGCTGTCTCCTATGGCAACAGTCCTTTCACAGTTCCTAACTCAAACGTATCAGTTCTTTCTGCTCCACTACAATTGCCTCTTGTAGTTCTTGTAGGCTCTTGTAGGCTCTCACTAGACCCTCTGATTCACTGACTCTGAATCCCTTGAGCTCCTCCAAGGTTGGCGGTGGTCTCTCCTTCATGCGTCACCCACGCTTCCCTGCTGGGTCCCTAGCTTTACAATCCATATACTTCTCAAGCTTCACCCCTGCTAACTGGCGAGGTCTCTGGCTTGACTCACAAGGCTGCCCTGCAAGTGTCTCCTCCGCGGGTTGTGTCCCAGACTTGATCACTGCCTGAAGTTTTCCGATTCTCCACCATGCCCTTTCGGTGAGAATATGGTACCAGGCACTTAGACACCTTCCCGCCCAAGCCAATTTTCAGCTTTCAGCTCTGTAGCAATTTGAATGACAATTGTGCAGTCATACAACACTGTACCCAAACTAATTTTTTATAATTTTGTTCCCACAAATAGAGCTTTCTTTTGGTGGTATTTGATCACCTCTGCGATTTTTTTATTTTTTGTGCAACAAATAAAAAAAGACAGAAAATTGTGAAAAAAAAACAAGTTTTTCTTTGTTTCTGTTAATTTTTTTGTAAATAAGTACATTTTCTTCAATGACGGGCACTGATATGGCTGCACTGACAGGCACTGATAAGGTGGCATCAATGAGGTGGCACTGACGGGCACTGATAGGTGGCACTGGTATGCGGCACTGGGCACTCATAGGCGGCACTGATGGGTACCTATGGGTGGCACTGATGGGTGGCACGGATGGACACTGATGGGCACCGATAGGTGGGCACTGATGGGCATGGATGGGCACCGATGGTGGCACAGCTGGACACTGATGGGTGGCACTGATAACACTGATGGATGGCATTGCTGATTTAATTTGTTTCATCATGGTGCCAGTCAGTGCCCATTTGTGGGCACTGATTGGCACAGATTGGGCATTCATTTGTATATGTGGATGGCCATGGGGTACATACCTGGCCATCCACATGTTTCCCACTTCCCTGGTGGTCCAGGGGGCTTCCCTGGTCTAGTGTGGGCATCCGGGGGGGATCTGCGCTGATAAACAATCATCGCAGACCCCCCCTGTCAGGAGAGCCGCCAATCGCAAAACAGGTATTTTTTCAGTTTTTTATTTTAAGGTCCTGTTGTCACGAGACCTTAAAAAAACGACCCGTTAGCGCCTGAAAAGTGCCGCTAAAACGCAGCTAAAGCACCGCAAAAACGGCCGTCGCTTTAGCGCTGTTTTAGCAGCGCTTCAGTGGGAAAGTAGCCTTAGTTATACTTTAACCACTTGCCTATTGGAACACTTTTACCCCCTTCCTGTCCAGGCCAATTTTCCGCTTTCAGCACTGTCACACTTTGAATAACAATTGCACAGTCATACAACACTGTACCCAAATGAAATGTTTTCATTTTTTTCACACAAATAGAGCTTTCTTTTGGTGGTATTTAATCACCTCTGTTTTTTTTTTTTTTTTAATAATAAACAAAAAAGTTTTTCATAGTTTGTTATAAAATTTTGCAAACAGGTAATTTTTCTCCTTCACTGGTGTGCACTGACGACTGATGAGGCGGCACTGATAGGTGACACTGATGATGGCCACTGATTGGCAGCACTGGTGGGCACTGTTGTGACTGCACTGATAATCAGTGCCCCAATTTATAAATGTAGATGTCCCTTTCACACAAGCTGGTTATCGGCTCTCCTCTCCTAACGCTTTCAGCATGAGGAAAGGAATGACGATAACCAGCTTGTGTTTACATCGTGATCAGCTGTGATTGGACACAGCTGATCATGTGGTAAAGGGCCTCTGTGATTGGCCCTTTACCCCGATCTGTGATCGGCTGTGTCCTAAGGACACAGCGATCACAGAGTGCACCGCCTGATCACGGGAGGTCCTTATATGACACCTTCCCAGACCTGGACGACCGCATTGCAACTGTCATTCAGCTATAGCAGTTCAGCTATGGTAGTTGTTATGTGAATCAACCCCAACGATTTCTATATTTAAGTTTCTATGCATTACTGTTGAGAGACACAGAGACTACTTAAAATTGGCTATTATACCATTTGCAAATTGGAAGAGAAAAGTATAGAATTGTGGATCTTACTTTTATAAATGTATATTGTTTAATTGATCTATTATTTTTATCGTAAGACTTAGTGGTTGAGTTATTACATAATAATTAAACATTGTGTTGAACTTTGAACTTGTGGTGGTTGAGGAATTCTTCATAGCACGGGTCAGTTTGTGGCATAAGGGGTTACCTTTAATAACAGGTCACTCTTCGGAATGTAATGTCTTGTAGCCTGTGGTGGACTGACTCATTTCAAGGAAAGCAAAAACAGGTTCACAGGAGCCATTAAGAAGGAAACGGCGGGAGATCCTCCTTCCTCCCACCGCAAAGGTGACTCCAAGAAAATGATTCAGGTGACCCAGAAAGTTCGCTTTTTCTGGGAAAATTAAAGGAAATCTCTGCTCAGTGGGAAATCCAGGAGTGCTTTAATGAGTAGTTGCTAAAATAACTGAATAGATAATTTTTTTTCCATTTCGGAACCATTGAGGAGCAGCTTGAATGCTATTTCGGAGCTTTTAATACAAGCTGTGTGTCTGGGCCCACCTACAGCACCTTATCATGTTCTGTGAGGGCTCATGCAGAAGTAGAGCAGGGAAAGCACCAACTTTTTTTTAATTTTGTCTCAGACAAGAAAGCAATAGCTGAATTAGCAGAGTCCCCTAGCAGCACAGAGTATTTCAGGAGAGGATAGATCAGGGCTGCTAAGGCAGTACAGCCAGCCCTTCTGTACCAGGCCCAGCACCCATCAGTTCAAAAGGGGGGCCCAGGCACCTGCTGAGCCGGAGGTGTGGGTGTACTGTCTTATTGCAGACACTGATCCTCTTCTGCCTCCCCCTGCAGCGCTGCCAGCTTCTCCTCTTCTTTCCACCTACAGCTGCACTGCAGGGGGATTGGTCCTAGCACATGCACCCCTTCCATTTGTGGTCCAGACCCCCTGTGTGCCCCTTTTCCCCACAGCACTGCCAGCTTCCCTTCTCTGGGCACATAGGGGAATGTTTCAAGATGGAGAGCGGGGAAAGGGCTGGTAAATATGTGATTTAATGGCCCCCTTCTTTCCTGAATGAGCACAGTGAGCAATTGTTACCAATCACCCCTGTGTCTATTCAACACTGAAGCGTAGTAAACTGTGTTAACTATGTTTTAGTGTGTGAATGAGCAGATAGCCTCGGAGCGCTTCCTATTCATTCATCTGTGCAGCTGAGGGACTGATAAATCTGTGTCCTCAGACACTTTCAGACAGGGGAAGGGGGCCTGGTCAGGTAGGCTGTATGGGGCCCAGCAATTTGTAAAATTGTAAAAAGGGATGTAAAAATGCTGCTTTTAGAAGTGTTTGGTGTTTTCTTTTCAGCCTCTAAATGCCCCTCTATGTTAGTTGATTTACTATAACTGCAGTGTGCAAAATCTGGTGCAGCTCTGCAGAGAAACCAATCAGCTTTTAGGTTTTTTTCAAAGCTTATTTAAACAAGCCTATGTTAGAAGCTGATTGAGTATCATGCACGGCTGCACCAAATTTTGCACTCTCCAGCTTTAGTAAATCAACCCCAATGTGTCCATGCACCCATTGACGTTTACAGGCATATTTGAAGAGGAGTGTTTAGAGGCAGAAAAAGAACCACCACATGCGTGTTCAGGAGAGAAGCATTTGAGGAAAAAAATAAAACAGAACCTCGCTGACAGCTGTTGACTCATCGGTTGTTAAGGACACGGTGGCTGGCTTCCTAACCACTTCATATCCCACGTATAGTCAAATGACGTCCGCAGATGGGATTTCCCATCCTGGGCGGGCGTCATATGATGTCCGCAGCTTCCCGTCGTCACTGAGGAGCCGATGCACCGGGCATCCACACAGATCCACATCCTGTCAGGGGAGAGGAGACAGATTGTGTGTTCCTAACATCGTGGCTTCCTAACCACTTCATATCCCACATATAGTCAAATGACATCCGCATATAGAATCTCCCATCCTGGGCGGGCGTCATATGATGTCCTCAGCTTCCCACCGTCACTGAGGAGCCGATGCACTGGGCATCCACGTCCTGTCAGGGGAGAGGAGACAGATCGTGTGTTCCTAGTATATAGGAACACCGATCAGTCAGTGCCGTGCCCCCACAGTTAGAACACACAGTCAGGGAACACATTTAACCCGTTGATCACCCCGTGTGTTAACCCCTTCCCTGCCAGTGACATTTACACAGTAATCGGTGGCTATTTATAGCTCTGATCGCTGTATAAATGTCAATGGTTTAAAAAACGCGTTGGATCTGTCCGCCGCAATCCCGATAAAAATCACAGACCGCTGCCATTACTAGTAAAAATTAATAAAACCACCATAAATCAATGACCTATTTTCTAGGCGTTTATAACTTATCAATATACGCGTATTGCGATTTCGTTTTTTCTTACCAAAAATATGTAGAAGAATAAATATAGGCCTAAACTGAGAAAAAAATGTGTCTTTTTTGAAAAAAAAAATTGGGTTATTTATTATAGCAAAGTAAAGTAAAAAATATTTTTTTTTTTTCCAAAAATTGACGCTCTTTTTTTGTTTATAGCGCAAAAAATAAAAACCACAGAGATGAGCACATACCACCAAAAGAAAGCTCTATTTGTGGGGAAAAAAAAACGTCAATTTTGTTTGGGTAGAGCTTTGCACTACTGCGCAATTGTCAGTTAAATCGACGCAGTGCCGTATCGCAAAAAATGGCCCGGTCAAGAAGGGGGTAAATTCTTCCGGGACTGAAGTGGTTAACAACCAGCTATTGAAGGCATTTGTGGTGCGGTTTTAACAAGCCAAAAATGCTTGTCAACCGCACTGCGAATGCGCATAGGGCATTTTTTGGAATCGTTTTTAATGTTCATTAAACACTTCTCAACCGCACCTATTAAAACATATTTACGCTATAGGCATGCATGATGAGCGTCCGTAATTTGAGCAAGTGTGAACTAACCCATAAGAGCAGTGTGAACGGCAAGCTTTGGCAAAGCATTTTCAGAGCTTTGTTGAAGCTTTTAAAGCATCATTCAGCCGCAGTTTGTAAATGTTAAACACAGATCCTAATGGGAGTGCTGATTGCCCCTTCAAACAAGCTTCTACCAGGCTTCAGAAGGTTGTTTGAAGCCTGCTATCAGCTTGCTTAAAGTGGCAATCAACACTCCCCATGAGGATCTCTGTTCAACATTTTCAATCTGGAGTTGAATGGTACTTTTAAAAGCTTCAACAAAGCTTGCTGACAGCTCGGCAAATGCTTTGTCAAAGCTCCTTGTTCACACTGCTCTTGTAGAAGCTGAAGCCCATGTGAGACAGGCCTATGAAGTGGAAAGAACAGGGAGCTTGAGTAGTACAGTTCTTCTTACAGCATTGGTGTCACATACTTTTATGTATGATCATACTGTTTTCTATTGCTAATTGGCTCTTAGGAATGCCGGTATCACAGCTATTAACACACACTAATGCACTGCACGCCACACAGCTCTCCCCATTACATTAGTCGAGTGCTACAGATTGCTACGTTAAGCATTGTAAACATTAATTATAGCACTGGGACATAGCGCCAGTTGTAATGACCGTGGTTCCATGGAGACCCTGTAATGGAAGCCTAAAGTGTTATTTTGTATTTTTTCCCATCAAAATGACGTAATGGGTTTATGGAATATTCAATTAGGGTGCTTCGAATGCAACAAAGTTTTATCTGGATTAATGCGTCTTTGGTGAGTTTCTGAACACTATAAAAATCTATATAACTGTATGACTCATGCTTGTACTGTATATTTGAGAGCGTAGAGCAGGCTTTTTCAGCCAGGGTTCCTCCAATGGTTGCTGGGGGTTCCTTGAGCAATGACCAATTTTTGCCTCTCGGATAAGTTCCCAGTGACACCAATGATCTTTTTAGCTACCTGTAGGGGGAAATTCTTCCCCAAGACCACAGATGTAAGGAGCACTCTTCCACTGACCATCACACCAACGTATCATGAGCTGTAGACATAACCTTTCTGTCTCAGGGAGCCCCTGTTAAAAATGGCTATTTCAAGGTTTCCTCAGTGTTGAAAAGGTTGAGAAAGTCTGGTGTAGAGTATGATATTTATTTATCAGTTCATTATAGCCAAGGGGCATAGGATTGCGAGTATTTGTCACTTCTCTTAGTTATGATGTGGCTCTGTTGGGTGTCGGTGCCCCAAATTTGTTTCTGAGAGCCATCGGTCTAGTTGGCTCGGTCATGGGGCCCTCAAATTCTTCTTTGTTAGGTCCTCAAAGCCAGAACACATAGGGACCTCTACTGTCAGTAAGATCATATTTGCCATAACCACAAACTCAGGGAAAAAAAAGTCAGTGTCCCCAAATCTGAGAATATGGTCCCCGTTAGATTATACATATATTGGTCAATTATTTCCATTTTTAGTCTCAAAAATCAATGTTTAGCCCCCACATAAACAATAATCCCCCATACACACAGTCGGATTTCCTGACGGAAAATGTCCTATCGGACAATGTTGTGTGAAATTCCGACCGTGTGTAGGCTCCATCGTACATTTTCCATCGGATTTTCCGACGGACAAAGTTTTATCTCCTGCTCACAATTTTTCCGACAACAAAGTCCTATCGGACTTTTTCCGATCGTGTGTAGCGAATTCCGACGGACAAAGTGCCACGCATGCTCAGATCACATTACAAGACCAAAGCTATTGGCTACTAGCCTCTACGTAGTCCCGTCGTAGGCAACAAACGTCACCACGTTCAGAATTATCGGATTTTCCGACAACTTTGTCCGACCATGTGTATGCAACACCAGTGTCGGACAAAATCCGTCTGAAAAAATCTGATGGATTTTGTGGTCGGATTTTCCGACCGTGTGTACGGGGCATAAGACCACTTGAGGGAAGGTCAGTAGGCATATTACAATCATAGGTGTGCACAGCCTGGGGCAGCCCGTCTATTAAGGGTGCTCGGGTGCCGCCTCCCCTATCCTTGCCGCCGCCACCCCCTATCCATGCGTATGGCCCCTTTCAGGATGCCGGGCGTATGAATTGCAGTGGCGGGGGTGTTTTTTAAAGCACCGATTAGAGCCAGAGGCTCTAATAGGCTTCAAAATAGGGTGGACTCCGGGCGCAGAGCATTGCGTTTGGAGCCCACCCAGGTGTGTTAGAATAGCGAATGAATATTCACTATTCTCACACTGAATCGCCTCTCCACCAATCAGAAATCACGGGTCTGAGACACGTTTCCCTATTGGCCAAAAGGAGAAGCATTCCAATTGGCCTAGGAGGAAGAGGGAGGAGATGCACGGCGGAAGTCGCTGTGATACCGAGAAGGAGAGCAGGGAAAGGGGGAAGACAACACAAGTCAGGAAAGGGGAAGCTGTTGCCCATTAGGAAGCGTTGCCCGCCATAGATGGGGTAAGTACCGGGCTCCTAAACGACCGGACTGGGGGGGGGGGGGGGTTGCGGGTTACCTGATCGACGCCCCCTGCAAGAAATGTACCACCAACCGCCACTGCTATCAGCTTATTGCATTAGGGTGTGTACCCCAAAGCTCGAACACGTGTGTGTGTGTGTGTGTGTGTGTGTGTGTGTGTGTGTGTGTGTGTGTGTGTGCATGTGTATATACTGATGGTGTCAGTAGAGCAGTAAACGTGTGTCAGTAGGGCAGTCGACGGTGTCAGTATGTTTTCATTTTAATTATTTTACAATTTACAATTCTATTTTATTTTTAAAAATTTTTTAGCAGCCACATTTAGGGGGCTTTAGTGAAATATCAGGGGTATAAACAGAAATCTGTGCCACACTGGGTGATTTGGGTGTGCCCAAGCACACCTGGCCCCCCCTGTGCACACGCCTATGATCACAGTGCACATAAGCTTACCTTTCCAATGTGAGAAGGAGATCCCATGGTCTTCTGTTGCAAATCACATAACATAATAAACATGGCATCAGGTCACATGCTCTTTAGCAGCTAAGCTTATGTTTTGCCAGCAGGAGCAAAATCTAGCATTCTCTTTAAATCGTTCTGACATTACCGCCTCGAAGCTCCCGCCTTAGTGCATATGACCCAGAAGCAAAGTATCTTGTCATAGCAAATGAGTATAGTTCATGCTCATACACATAATCACATTGGCCTGTACAGTGTAAACATACTGTTGTATTTTAGTGCCTGGGATGTCCTGTTGCTGCATACGTTCACCCATTGACATAAATGCATGAAGGCAGCTATGCACAGCTATGTGCTGCTACTTCTGTAAAGTGGTACATGTGCACAGATGTAATATCCTAAAAGCACACTACCTACCTGCATTCGGGACATGTCTGTGCGCATGCACCACTCTACACAAGTAGCCGCACATAGCTGCATACAGTCACCTTCATGCATTCATGTCTATGGGAGAATGTATGCAGCAAAAGGACATCCCAGTCACCAAATTACGCCATCATGTTTACACTGTACGGGCGAATGCACCCATGTCTATGAAGCCTTATGCTGAATTGAATTACCTCTACTGTTCCTGATAATATATTTGTTCAGAAATCAACCGCATTCTGAGGTTTTTTTTTTACTTACAATCCATATAATCCAACATGAATCCAACATGATAAAAAAAATGTTTTACATTTTCTCCATTCTTTGTTGGATCTCTATGCTGCTGATCTGCAGCCTCTTTGCAGCCATATACTCCAGCAGTGCCGCTTGTCATTGGGAGGGTTTCCTGCAGTGGTGGCTGGTGCTCAAAATTTTTGGGGGGTGCAAACAAACTGAAAAATTCTGAAAAAAAAAAAAACACCAATTGAAGCCTGACTGTGCCCATCAAACGCAGCCTCTGTGCCCATCAAACGCAGCCTCTGTGCCCATCATATGCAGTCACTGTGCCATCATATGCAGTCACTGTGCCCGTCATATGCAGTCACTGAGCCTGTCATATGCAGTCATTGTGCCTGTCATATGCAGCCACTGTGCCCATCATATGCAGCCACTGTGCCCATCATATGCAGCCACTGTGCCCATCAATAGCAGCCACTGTGCCCATCAAACGCAGCCACTGTGCCCCATCAAATGCAGCCTCACTGTGCCCATCAAATGCAGCCACTGTGCCCATCAATTGTACCATCAAACACAGCCACTGTGCCAAACGCAGCCACTGTGCCATCAAACGCAGCCTCTGTGCCCATCAATTGCCACCACTGTACCATCAAACACAGCCACTGTGCCAAACGCAGCCACTGTGCCCATCATTTGCCACCATTGTGCCATCAAACACAGCCACTGTGCCCATTAAATGCAGCCACTGTGCCCATCAAACGCAGCCACTGTGCCATATCAAACGCTGCCACTGTGCCATATCAAATGCAGCCACTGTGCCCCATCAAATGCAGCCTCACTGTGCCCATCAAATGCAGCCTCACTGTGCCCCATCAAATGCAGCCTCACTGTGCCCCATCATATGCAGCCTCACTGTGCCCCATCAAATGCAGCCTCACTGTGCCCCATCAAATGCAGCCTCACTGTGCCCCATCAAATGCAGCCTCACTGTGCCCCATCTAATGCAGCCTCACTGTGCCCCATCTATTGCAGCCCTGAGCCTCACTTACCTTTACACGCAGCTCCGCTCGGGGCGTGCGTTCCATGGCGCTGCCCACGTCACAGGGAAACAGGAAGTAACCTCTTCACTTGAACAACAAGGCTCCATTCGCCACTTTGGATTGCGCTGCAAAGCAGGTCAAAAGCCTGCAAATGAAGCGCCTTGTCTGTAATCTTGTGATTGCATTGACGTGGCGCTTCCCATAGTGCACTAGTGCACAACCATTCATAGGTGTGTGCACCCCAAAGCTCAAATACACACACACTCTCTTATAGATATGTAGCACCATCCTAGTATAGGGGCTAGGATGTGTTGAGTTTGCTTGGACTCTTCCCGCCTCCTACAAACTAGTAGAACATGGGTGGGAGTTGGGCATGACTATGTAGCAATTCCGGCCAATTACAGGGAAGGTGCCCCTGAGCATGCTGGGGTTAGCCTATATATTCATGGAACATGTGATCTCTGGGTTCCTTCTCAGATCGTGGAGTACACCAGCCAGGGGTGAGGCAGGCTTGCTGCCCCTGGCACCTGCTGCTATGCAGCCTCAGGTGGGCAACCTGAGGGCCTAAAGCTTAAGTAGAGGAGTGAGCCCGGTGCTGCTGAAGAGCTGACTAAAGGGGAGCCGTGCCTGAGAGGATCGGTTTGCGACTCCAGTGAGCACAGGCCAAAAAGCTAGGAGCTGTTCTATTTGGCTACCCCCTCCTGCTAGTACAGTCAGCCGATGGTCCAACTAAAGAGATCACTGGCTAGTGATCCAAAGAGATTTGTCTACCTGTCCTTCATTGTAAGAGACTTTGCTCATGCTCTTTATTTCTCCACTACTACACAGAAGTCTACAATCTGCTTTCTGCAAGGGACTTCACCTATTGCTCAATTCTAGATCAGCTAGTCTGGTGATGTCGAAGTTCTGATTGAACGTAACGCGTACGGGGGAGGAGCTACGCATGACGTCACCCACTGCTGCCCTAGGGAACTAACACGATTGTTGGCTTTACATGCTGTGTTTTTATCATCTTTATGTGAGTAGTTTGTGTTTGAACACAAAAATGTAATCTTATACTTAAGAGCACTTAGATCTTTTCTTTCTACCCATGACCTGGCATCCTTGCTGAGATCTAAGGAGACGTGAGAGAAGTTTATGGTCCGTGTTAACCCTTTAGATACCCGCTTGCATGATCACCTGTTTGCACAGGGGTCCATGCTATAAGGTGAGAGTGATTAGTTAGAACGGAGGTGGAGGGATTGTCACCCTACTGTGGAAAAAAATGGCTTACCTCAGTGCTACAGTTTGAATTTAAAACGTATTTGTGTGAACTGTGAAGTTAAGTCATGGATTGTGGAAACGAACTAGTGCCGGGTGATTGTATATAGTGTATACCACATTTACCACTGACTAATGCAGAGTTGCAATGCAAGGAGATCAGCTAAAAGTAGTTGGATCTGTATGTGCGTTATAATTAATTACAATTAGTCAATAAAACGATTAATCGAACACGAAAATTTTAATCAGTAACAGCCCTACTGATAACCTATGTAAGGCATCATGCACACAGGGCATATGAATTTCTCCTTGTCCTTTACTCCTGGCAGGAAAAAGCAGCTTAAAAATCGCACCACTTTAATTTTTGTCGATATATTTTTATTACTGTATTAAATGCAGAAAATTGTATGTTGGACGCTATAATCATACTTCCTGCTTAACGTTTGGTTAAAGTTGAACTCCAAGCAGATATAAAAGACATGCATTAATACAGCTCTGTATTTAGTAATACATAATAATTAGATTTTAGGTCAGTGGGTAGTCCATGCAGGCCATTTAAGAGAGAACACTTGCATTCTATTTTGTAAAGTATAAAGGATCCTTTCCATTAACATGATAGGATCAATTCTGTCTAGAACCGAAGCAGAGGGACCACCAAGGATTTCCAGTCCAGGGAAATAGCCCACAATGTTGCTACACAGATAGTATGGATCAGCCTTTGGTCTCTACACAATATCCCCAGAATAGAGGCTCCCAAGAAGCACATAAGCATTGTTTGGGTCAGAGGAGTACCCGATGTTGCCGAGGCTATAGAAAAAATGATGTGTAACACACCGAGGAAAGCTGCTCACAAATTCAATCCCAGAATATATGCTTTAGGAATCCCTGAAGCGGGCACCCACTGAAGTATAGCCCCAAGATTACTAAGTGTATTTGGGAGGGGGTGGACATGGCCTTCTGGCTTAGTTTGCCCTCTCTCATTAGAGTTGGGGTCTCCCTTCGGGGGAGCCTCACCTAGTATTTGGGTGGGTCTGTTTCGGCAGACCTTCCAGAGAACGGGGTCTGATTGGTTTCGGCCATGAAGACCAAGTTTTATGTGTCCTTGTCCCTGTCTGGAGCCTAACGCCCCGGGGGATTCAGGACTAGGTCCTCTGATTTTAGAGGACTTGTGTACCCGTTGCACTTTTTTGTCGCACCTCTTTATGTTGTGCACATTTTTTATGCACCGAGTGAATTTTTGAGTGTGTTTTGCACGCCACAGACTTTCAATAAGAAAAAAAAAAAAAAGTGTATTTTTTTAAATACAAGCAGTGCAAGTATTTGATTTTGACCTGGTATCATCCTCTTGATGTACAGCTAAGCTTAAACTGGGAGAGGGAGAAGCAGAACAAAGAGCCAGTTATGCCGCAGTGCAAGAAGTATGCTGATAGAAGAAGAGAGCAGAGCAACAGAAATGAGCTCAACAATCTGCTGCTTCCCCTATCAATAGCCAGTCACAGGGTAGGGATGGGGAGTTAGCTTTGAGTACCAGCCTCCATATAGTTCAATGGCATATCCACTTCCTTAGTAAAGATGGCTGTGTGCTTCACCACATGGGAAGTGAGGTCATTGCATGTGCCGTCAGTTGCATGACTTCACCCTAACGTTTTTCATCCTTGTGATGTCTTCATTTACAGTAAGCTGTGCACCCTCCACATGTCACCACTTCCCCAAGTTAAAATCTTTTTTCATTTTCTAAAGTTTGGAGGTATGTAAAGCATTTTATGCTGGAATAAAGATGGGAAAAAGGGTTTCTGTAGTCCTAAAATACCTCCTGTCCTAGGGCGACAATGCTGCTCCTCCAAAGATACATCTAGCACCCTCCTAGATAGGGTGCTAGTAAGGATTAGGGCAAATTTAGTTCTTGTGGCTCTGCTGTAATCCACAGAGCAGCATGTGATTGCTTTGGTCTGCTCTGAGCTCTGCAGGCTGCAAGTTTGATTTACCTCCAGAATATAGTTGGTGGGCAAATCAGATGAGCAGCCTGAATATTTAAGCAGCTCCAGCCAATCCCTGGGGGAGGGTGCCTGAATGGTTTTGAGAGTGTATAAATCGTCTGGAGCCTTGGAGAGCAGTGTTCTTCCCCAGGAAGAGAGGTTCCCAGCCAGAAGGGCTGTTGCTCAGCCCCTTAGTCCAGCTGAAGTTCCTGCTAGTTTCTTTGAGGTCCCAGCTTTGCTTAGCCTGGGGGGGGGGGGGGGGGGGCATTTTACTGCAAGTTCCTAGAGAGCTAAAAGAGGGATTTCACTGAGGAACCAGTCTGGAGGCCCACTGAGGAGACTGTCTGCCAGAGTCTGGAGAGAGACTTCCAAGTCCCAGAGACACTGAGTACAGATCAGAGAGAAAGGAATCCTAGTGACTGTTGCTGCTGTTAACCCCTAGTAATAGGGCTTGCCTGGCTTGGGACATTACTTATGGTGTCTCAGTGCTGCCAAATTCATGTCCTACTGTTCAAGGGACTATTCTGAAAAGTAGCTATAAAGGGAAGGGTGTCCTCACATTCCTATTCAGTGTTATGGAGTATCCTACAGCTTCCTTAAACCCATCCCAGTTACTTTACGATAAGCTTGAAAAAGGCAGCCCCTAGACTTTGTGTCACCCGCAAACCACCTCCATCCCAATATATTCAACTTCCAATTTCCTGTTTCACTCACACACAGCAGTATTACTTCATTCAAGTTGACATTATTAATGGATACTGGGAGATCTTTGGTGACACATTCCTCCATCTGGCCAAGTCTGCCACCTGTTTGTGCTCTGTTGGGTTGGTTTTTCCTCTGCCTCCTCAGCTCCCGAGCCAGACACTCATTACTGCCACCTCTGGGTATTTAGCATTTGGTAGTCTGATCCAGCCTTTGATGTACTACACACACATCTACCCCTGATGAAGCAAGCATGTCTTGCGAAACGCGTTGGTTTACATTTTTTATGCCTGTGCAAATTACATTTTATACCATGATACGTGTAATGACATTTTTCACTGTATGTATCATTTCAGTGGCTTGGCTACGATTCATGTTGTTTACGTTTGCATGACAATTTTAATAAATTTTGAGACTGCATTTACTCTGTCAATTTTTGGCTAACCACATTCACCTCATTTAAAGTCCCGGGGCGATTTCATGTTTTTTGTTTTCTAAACTTTATTTGAGCAAAAGGAGTGAATGTTGCTGTTTGCCTGGCTGCTGCTACATATAGGAAAATGAACCTAGGACATAATTCAGTGGCTCCTGCTACGGTAGCGCTACATACAATACAGTAAAGCCTGGTACACACCACTATTTTGTTTCCGTTCAACCCAGCAGGTTAAACAAATAAAAACTGATAGAGCCGGTCGGAACCGTTGTACTAACAATCCAATGTTAGTACCTCGATATCCCCCGCTGTTCTATTGTGTTCTTACAGGGGGACAGTCCCCCCTGCCAGAACACTGTGGTCAGCGCTTTCAGCCATTTGCTTAGAGCGCTGACCGGGAGCCAGTCGGCTGCTGGTTTTCCAGCATTACAAACAAATGGCCACTGCCCTCACCTATAATTGGCCTTTGCAGCAAGGAGCACATGGAAGGGAAACACATGCAAAACAAAACCAGAGAAATTCCCTGCTCAACAGTATGCATTAAAACAGGGGTTTATTCTGCACACATTTGCAAATACATGCATAAGCTACAGAGCCCCGGTGCCTTTAAGGAGGGGTGGACTCCACCAGGCTCCCCTGTCCTCTCCCTATTCATTATAATGCATGTGCTTCCACTTTGGAGGCTCCCAAAATCTAGAGGTAGCACTACAGAAAATACCAGGTGCCTTGATGAGAGTCTGTAGCTTACGCACGTATTTGCAATTGTTTCCAGACTAAACCCCTGTTTTTAACGCATCCCGTTAGACAGAAAAATGTAATTGTTTGCAGGCTGGTCAGTAAGTTGAGCTGGGAATTTCTCTGGTTTTGTTTTGCAGGGTTTTCCACCATGCTTGTCGTACACCAGCTGCCATACAAACGGGCCGAATGTTGGCTGTTTTTTATTGAACCGGCCGATGTTGCCCGACATTCGGCCTGTGTGTACAAGGCTTAAGTGTTGGCACCCTATAACAGGAAGTGTGGCAGTATTACCAGGTGAAAATAAAGGAAAGAATAACTTGAAAAATAAAAAAACTGTAGAAACAACAAAAACTGATAAGCTACAATGCATTACATATTAATTATATATTAATACAAATAATGACAAAATATATGATACAAAGAAGTGTTTTAACACAAATGATAACTTCAGTTCCATTTGGTTACACATTTATATAAAAGACTATACATTCCCTTTGAACTTTTTGCTTGCCCAGCTCTAAATGTATTATATAACAAGACGTGCGCTGCTTTTATTTTGTCTAATAAATAAAGTAAGCATCTTTCATTCTGAGATAAATCTGATCTGACATGAGCCACAGCAGCATTCCATACAGATGAAAGTTGTAATAACAGAACATTATCGCTATTCTCATCCCGATTGGTTGTCATCAAGATAACTTGGCCAAGAACCCTGCTTATTGGCTCTTGCCCATTTCTACCAGACTGCAGCTGTCCAGTGACCGGGCTTATCTACAGTAATAATCCAATCCCTGCACACTCCTGTGGTCACATCAGCATTATAGCAGCTGTCAGTTCTTCACTAGCATGCAGACATGCCTTGTAGGTTTCACAAGATAAACAATAATAACCGTCTATTCTGTGGCTGGAGCCAGTTCTTATAATGTGGAGGATTTTCCCCCACACAGGTGGATTGTAGTGAATTTCTGCTAATTAGTATAAAATAGAGTGACAGTGAATAGTTTTATTGTATAGTTGGAATATGTCCGCTTAGTCCTGCAATAAAATCATTGCAAACACATAGCAAATGAGAGGCCCGCAGAGGCCCCATAAAGTCTGCATTCATACCTGCGCGTAGTGAGAATGCGCATTCCCGCCCACATTTTCTGCTTATTTACGTGTGTCGTACCTTGGGCAACTGATTTACTTGAATAGGCTGCCCTATGCGTGACAAATGCACCAAAGCAACTCCAGAACCTTTTTTGGGCATGGAGGGTTGGTGCGTTTGTAGCGCACTTGGTGTTTGACATAACAAGCAGCAAACCTCTCGTCTGCTTACCACATTTGGAGCGCTATTAACAAATAATGGCACTTCAAGTATGATACGCATTTGCAGTACATTTTTGAAACGCAAGATGTGAATGCAGCCTAACAATTTATAGTCAAAAATACAGAAATATTATTTTTTATTTATATAAACATCAGAATATTGGATGTCAAAATCTCTCTAAATAAGATCAATGAAAAATGTAGTGCTAAAAATATAAAACAATAAACATTGAACAATATATCAAATATATATCAAAATCAATCTCAAATATAATGAATATAAAACAGAACATGTATATAATGAGTACAAACACATGTGAGAAAGTCCCAAAGGTGAAACAATCCTATGGTAAACATATATGGAGTCCACCATGAAAAGTTGTTGCTCAGAAGTGGGGTACAAATGCCTCAGCAGGCATGTAGAGCATCAGGGATAGTGATAAGGGGTATACACTCTTACCAGAAATAGTGGACTTGAATGTCAGTGACAACGAGTCAATCAAGTGAGGATAGCCCGATCAACAGATTTCTAAAACGATCCAGGGAATCCAAAGAGCTCCTAGAATGAATTCAGGGAATAGTGCAGGTAAGCGTGAGGCTGGATCTCGGTGATGTCAGCAGGGTCCTTCTACTGGGTAGGAACTAGCCGCTACCACTTTTGAGAGAAGTGAAGAATGTGAACTTTTTGATGACTCAACAATGTGATCTTGTTATCAGATGAGAGTTTTTGGCTTTCCAGTCTGGCTGCTTAACATCTGAGTTCCAGCCTCACGGTTACCTGCACGATTCCCTGGATTCGTTCTTGGAGCAATTTGAATTCCCTGGATCTTTTTGGATATCTGCTGATCGGGACACATCCCTGATGCTCTACATGCCTGCTGAGGCCTTTCTTCCCCACTTCTGAGCAACAACTTTTCATGGTGGACTCCATATATGTTTACCATAGGATTGTTTCACCTTTGGGACTTTCTCACCTGTGTTTCTCAATATATACATGTTCTGTTTTATATTTGAGATTGATTTTTATCACAAAGTTTTTATTATTTACACACAATACTTGTTTATTGTTTTATACTGTCTTTTTAGAGCTACATTTTTCACTGATCTTTTACAGTGAATTTTTGTCACATTCTTATGTAGCAGCTGTTCATTTTTCTTCACTAATTGAGTTAGCGCAGTAATATCCCCTATCTATATCTATCTATATCTATCTATATATATATATATATATATATATAGCGCTGACACTTTTTCTAAGCTTACATTCCAAAGAAGACTGCAAGCAGACAGGTAGGTTTCTTTTATTGCAGAAGAGACACATTACATGTCTCTTCTGCAGTAAAAAGCCTGTCTGCCCACAATTTTCAAAAGCGAGACATTAATTCCACCTTGACCACTTCCTTCCTTCCTTCCTTCCTTCCTTCCTTAAGCTGTTTAAAAACAGTTTTAAAAAAAATTAAAGGCTGATGTGCACGCATGCATGTGTAAACGGCGATCGCACTACATTTATGAGGTATCTCCATGAACGTCAGAGCGAGAGCAATAATTCTACTGTGTAACTATAAACTGGTGACCTTTAAAGGCTTTTAATTCACCACCTATGGAGATTTTTAAGTAGCATAATTTGGTGCTGATACACAGGCATACGCAATTTTAAAGCGTGACATTTTGGTATCTATTCAAATGCGTAAAATTGTCTTTTAGATTTTACCAAACATTTGGGTATTATTTGGGTATTATATTGTGTTTTTGCGCATTAAAATTCATAAGTGTATTTTTTTTCAAAAAATTGCAATCAAGACCGTTGCGCAAATATCGCGGGACATTAAAAATGTATTCTCTAGGGCCTCTGCTTAAAAAATGTATAGTGTTTGGGGCTCCTAAGTAATTTTCTAGCATGTAGGAGAGGAATATCAGAATTTGCCCAGACTGGAAGTGGTTAAGTATAATGTATAGAGAAATAAATACCATAAGTAGCTGGTAAAGCTCTGTAGTCCTAAATACTAGGCAGGATGGAGAAGCGCTGCCTAGAATGACATGTCCAATAAATACTGCAGAATTATACTATGCGACAGATCAGGAAGTCAATTGATGCAGATCTTCAAATAGACTGTAATCTTTAATAAAGTATTGTTATTGCAATTGGGTACGTGCCAAAGGAACGTTCAAGGTGCCAAATGAACCCAAATGAAGTTAAAAGCATTGCTTTATTAATACATGAAATGATAATAAAAAATATACAGTATATGTACATGATAATGATTACAGAGCATAATCTGAATGTGTCTCTTCATGAGCCCTGGTTTACACTGACTGCGGGAATGAAATGGTGAGTTCAGCTCAACTCGCACCATTTCATTCCCGCATGTCAGTCCCGACTTCGGGGGCAATTTCAGAGACATCTGTGCAGGTTTCTGCACAGATGTCAATGGAAATCGCACCCCAAAATCGGCAACAGTAGTACAGAAACGACTTTTGGGAATCGGTTTGGCGTCCCACTGATTCGGACGCTGCCACTGCAATTCCTGCCAATTTGGCTTGTGATTTGACATGTCAAATTCCATCAATGTAAACCAGGGCTTAGCAAGATTTCTGAAAGCTACTCTCAACATGTTTTGCCATCCTAGGCTTCTTCTGGAGTACACTGTACAAACTGAAATGCATAACTATGACAGCTGGGTCTTATCTGCCCCTCCTGTGTTATACTAGACAATGCTTGGGACTGTTTTTGATTGCACACAAAATATAGCAATGGATGGGGGACAACTCCCTACTTTGGTAGGAGGAACATGGTTTATAATTGGTAAGGGCATGGCATGGTTCCAATAGCAATGTGTACTAATTTGATGATGTGTATATTGATTCCGCATTTCTGTTTGTACAGTGTAGCTCTGCGTGCAGCTGTGTATGCTGTACCTCCTGAAGAAGCCTAGGATGGTGAAACATGTTGAGTAGATTTCAGTTAATGGTGCTAATGAAGAATCACTTTTGAATTATGCTCTGTAATTGTTATGTACCCATATCTTTTTATTGTAATTTTAGAGATGTATTGATAAAACATTGCTTTTAACTATATTTGTGTTAATTTGATACCTTGAAAGTCACGTCGACTCTTACCCCTTTGTAGTTGTTTATAAGTGGGATGTGGTGCCACAGAGGTACTTTATTTCCAATTTCCACCAATTTAACTCCTATTTTTAACACATGGAAATTGGGGTTCATTTAGTTTTAATGATGTTTGTCTCATAAAGTCAGCTAGTAATACTGAGCAGGGGATTTGCCCTATGCATCCCCATTGAGGCAAATCCCCTAACAGATTTAAATGGACACAGTTGTCACTTTTCTGACCTGTCCATCGCGTCCATCAGCCGTCTGTTGACAATAATGAAAAGTAAATGGATGTTCATCAGTTCAGATCTGGAAAAACTTTTTTATAAAAATCTATTTCCGGTTGAATGAAGAAAAATACAAACTCTTTCTTTTTTTCACAGACACATTTATTTATAACTAGGTCACTAACATTAAAATACTTCCCAGTCATAGTTCTGTAATTGACAGAATATAAAATGATAAAAAAAAACCTATACAGGACTGTTCACTTCCTTGCACTCATACCACAGTTGCAAGGGTCCCAGCCGGTTCGGGGTTAGTCCACTTTGTGCCTTTGTATTTGGTGCATTTTTGTGTTAAATTTGGCACAGCAACTGTGCAAAATGTCGTATATGTCGCAAATAGCACTATTTTACTTTCTGTTGCAGCTGTCGCTCCTGCACATGGAAAGTCATGCAGGAACATGATAAATAGGTTACTACTGTTAAGCTGGTCATACATGATTCAGTTTTTTTCATTCAGCCATCGGACAGTCGAGGTGCATGGGGGAATCCTCCCTGCTGCGCTATTGTATTCTGACAGCAGGAAAACTCCCTGAATATCGGTGCAGCCCCATCAGTGACAATCAGTGGAGCTTATCAGCGACTATCAGTAGAGCAAATCAGTGCCACCTATCAGTGCCCATCAATGCTACCTTATCAGTGCAGCCTCATCAGTACCCATCTGTGTGGCATAGCAGTGCCCATCAGTGCTGCCTGTCAGTGCCCATCAATGCCACTTTATCAGTGCCGCCTCATTAGTGACCATAATTGCAGCATATCCGTGCCCATCAATGCTGCCTTATCAGTGCAGCCTCATTAGTGCCCATCAGTGCAGCATATCAGTGCTGCCTATCAGTGCCCATCAATGCTGCCTTATCAGTGCAACCTCATTAGTGCCTCCTCATCAGTGCCAATCAGTGCAGCATATCAGTGACCATCGGTAAAGCATATCAGTGCCGCCTATCAGTGCCCACCAATGCTTCCTTATCAGTGCAGCCTCATTAGTGCAGCCTCATTAGTGCCTCCTCATCAGTGCAGCATATCAGTGACCATCAGTAAAGCATATCAGTTCCGCCTATCAGTGCCCATCAATGCTGCCTTATCAGTGCAGCCATATCAATGCTGCCCCATCATGCTACCTCATTAGTGCAGCCCATCAGTGCATCCTCATCAGTGCAACCTTATCAACGCACATCAGTGAAGAGAAATTACTTATTTGCTAAATTCTATAACAGAAATTAAGAAAAGGGTTTTGTTTTGTTTTTTACATTTTCAGTCTTTTTTTGTTTAGCAAAAAAAAAAAGAAAAGCAGTGGTGAATAAAAACCACCAAAAGAAAGATCTATTTGTGTGGAAAAAAAATGATAAAAATGTCATATGGATACAGTGCTGCATGACTGCGCAATTGTCATTCAAAGTGTGACAGCCCTGAAATTTGGCCTGGGCAGGAAGGGGGTGAAAGTGCCCAGTACGCAAGTGGTTTAATAACAGGCTCTTAACTTTCTAGCTGGCTCCTAGATTCAAAGCAAATTTGTCAAGCCCTGGTCTATACTGTCCTCTGTACTGACGATTTTTCTATTTTCTCCATAACAAAATCTTATTAGATACAGAATAAAAAAAACATGATATAATTGCACAACCACATTTGAAAATCAATTCACTCATCTCTAATGACCAAAGAAGCTTAAAATGTCTTTAAAATTATATTAGTGTTTTGTATGACATGTTTTAACTGTTTGATATCTTTTACTGTTTAAAATCTACATTGTACAAATAAACACTTCAGGGGCCTATTTATCAATGTTTTAACCCAAGATTTGCACAGCTTTCACCCAAGATTCACACATTTTTCCAAGTAAATCTTGAGAGAAAATGCATGCATCTTCAGTGAAAGATGTGTTAATGTTGGGGGGAAAAGAATAATAGACTACCTAATGTAAGATGCACTTGCAGACTATTGGTTCACACTGATGCAACAATCTCTCCGACTTTGAGCACTTGTCGCATCAAAAGTCAGACCCCATTTTGTGCAATGGAACTGTTCTAATCGATGTGACTTGAGTCGCTCCAACTTAGGTTCCTGCATTACTTTTGGTCCGGCTTTGGTACAATTTGCATTGACTTCTGTTAAAGACGTTGCATGCAAGTTGTGCCGAAGTCCCGCTGGGGTCCAACTTCAGTCGTGGGAACCTGGGCTTAGGGTCTTTTCTAAAGTTTGCTTTCAGACTGTCTCTCTCTAACTGATAGTAGTGAGATCCCACCACCCTAGATGAAGCTGGACTTTGTTTTAATAGTTGTTGTGGGCTTGCAGACCTGGGAACTAAGATGCAGAGAGAGATCCTAGTTACCACTGAAGCCCCATTGTCCACTATAATTCTGAGTGAAGGAAGTTGAACAGCATAGACTCAAAAAGCTGCAATTCTACAAAAAGCATTGGGAAGTGTCTTAGGGCTCTTTAACACAGGTGGCTAAAGGGCAGTAAAAATGAACAGCTGAAATGTGGTTATTACCCCCTGCTGGCCACCCACCGGAATTCCAACATTACAGCCTGACAGATGACAGGAGGCTGCGGTAGTAGTGCCTCCTGAACACTTGCCAGCTGCCACTACTATACTGCCCTCTGAAAAGCAATGCACCACAGATCACTTTTCAGAGGCCTGTAAGTATTACCGCCTGTCTGAAAAAGCCCTTTCAATGAGTATGTAATGCTTAGATTACGGTAAACTGTGAACATTCCTGGGTTTCATTTATGAAAATAATGCTTTTAGGTTGTTACCTGAATTTCCTCAACCTTTTTTAAATTCTATTCTTCGGTTTTAGTCTGAAGCTTTCAGAACTGTCCACTGCACTGGCCGAAGAATCATTCCTGATTCATCTTGCTTTAAGGGCCAGGCGCCTTAAACCAGTTCACAGTGGATGTCACAGTAAATTAAATCACATTTGGCTTGAGGCAGCAAAGTGTTCCGAATCCCAACATAAGACGTTGGAGAGAAAATGTATCTAGCTAGGGTAATTTTCATACAGACACAACACAATATGAATTGCTCTATTAAAATACAAGGAATTAATGCCATAGAAGAGAACAAATAAAAAAAACATGAAAACAAGCTAGAGCTGCAAAAATTTGCTGGATGACTCTTCTCATTCTACTAACTCTCCTCTCCTGAAATCCTTGTGGACTCTATTACTAGAGGTCGACCGATATGGGTTTTTCTCTGGCCGATGCCGATATTTAGAAATTGCGGCGGCCGATGGCCGATATATGATGCCGATTTTTTTGGGCCGATATGTTAAGGCCGATTTTTATATTTTTTTTATTTTTTCCCTTCATCTCATAAACTCTAAACAGACACCTTTCACACTGGGGCGTTTTTCAGGCGCTTTTGGGCTAAAAATAGTGCCTGTAAAGTGCCTGCAAAACGGCTCCCCTGCAGTCTGTGTGAAAGCTTGAGTGCTTTTACACTGAGGCGATGCGCTGGCAGGACGTTAAAAAAAAGTCCTGCAAGCAGCATCTTTGGATCGGTGTATACTGCTTCTCCACCACTCCTGCCCATTGAAATGAATGGGCACCGCTGCCGAAGCGCCTGCAATGCGATTTGGCAGCGGCGCTTCACGGGTGCAATTAACCCCTTCCTCGGCCACTAGCTGGGTTATAAGTGCCCCGCTAGCAGCCGAATAGCGCCGCTAAAATGACAGTAAAGCGCCGCTAAAACTAGCAGCGTTTTACCGTCATCGCCTGCCCGCTCCAGTGTGAAAGCAGCCTTAAGTAATAAGTGATACAGAAAATGTCCTACATTTAAACATTTATTAAACAAAACAAACCTCCAATCAGTTCACTTGTATGTATAATTTAGATAAAAAAAAAACTATATATTAAAATACACAAAAACAGGTAATCAAAACTTTTGGACGAAAACAAAATCGGCTAACTGTTTTAGTTTTCTTTTTAAAACCATTAGTGTATTTTTTTCCAAAAAAATTGAGTTTGATAGACCGCTACGCAAATACTGTGTGACATAAAATATTGCAACAACTGCTATTTTATTCCCTAGGGTCTCTGCTAAAAAAAATATATATAATTTTTGGGGGTTCCAAGTGATTTTCTAGCAGAAAATACAGGATTTTTACTTGTAAGCAACAAGTGTCAGAAAAGATTTAGTCTTTAAATGGTTAAACTGAGAACTTCTCCACACAAAGTTCAGTTCATTAACCACTTCCCGACCGCCTCATGTAGATATACGTCTACAGAATGGCACGGGCAGGCAAAAGCACGTACGGGTACGTCCCCTTTAACTTGCCTGCCTGTGGGTCGCGCGCGCGCGCCGCCAGCGGCGCGCTCGCGACCCGGTCGGGAGCTCCGTGACCACGGCCGCGGGCAGTGTTGCCAACCTACCAGATTAAAATTTACTGACACGACACAAAAAATTTACTGGCACAGCCACGGTTTTACTGGCATTTCCAAAAGTTACTAAATTACAGTTGTAAGTGCAAATTTCAGTATTTAAGCTACAAATAAGTACAATATGCAATTGGCAATGTGATTCAAGGTAGATATGGCAAAAAGCATATTTCTTATTCTATTTTAAATATAGTAAGTAAGTGGATCAGGGACAGGACTCAGGGGCAGGCTCTCACAGTGACACTGGCAGCAGTGTACAGCAGCATAGATCGCTGACACGTCCCATCCTGAGTGACAGTGACAGTCTCTCTCCATGCCAGGTGGTCCTCTCAGTCCCCTCCAGTCCAAATAGCATTGACAGTCCTGCTTGTCTTGCCTTGCTCCCGTCCCACAGACCCGCACACGAGGCTCTGGCCACCTGGCTTGGCTCCCTTGCACCATGACATCACACGACATGCTCAAGCACCATCTCCGCCACACCCGCCCCCCGCTGGTACCTCCCGAACACACTGTAGTAGGTACTTGGATGGTCCTGGCCGGCTCCGGACCCGAGCTGCGTTTGCCCAGTTCCGAGTCAAGCGTCACGGCCATATTTTTTACTGGCAACCTTTTCCTCTTACTGGCAGGAGAAAAGTGCCTGTTTTTTACTGGCTGCCAGTAAAAATACTGACGGTTGGCAACACTGGCCGCGGGACCAGCGGACCCGATCGCCGCTGGTATCCCACGATCGGGTTACGGAGCTGAAGAACGGGGAGAGGTTTGTGTAAACAAACCTCTCCCCGCGCTTCCTACACTGCCTGTCATTGATCGGCTGTTCCCTGTCATCGGGAAAGCCGATCAATGTCAGACGTACAGCCACGCCCCCTACTGTAAAAAAAAACACAACACGTCACACTGACTCCTCCCCGCCCCCTAGTGGTTAACTCTTTCACTACAACTGTCATTTACATTTATTTAAATAGCACTGATTTCTGTATAAATGACAAATGTCCCAAAAATGTGTCAAAAATGTCCGATGTGTCCGCCATAATGTCGCAGTCACAATAAAAATCGCTGATCGCCGCCATTACTAGTAAAAAAAAAAAATATTAATAAAAATGCTATAAAACTATCCCCTATTTTGTAAACGCTATAACTTTTGCGCAAACTAATCAATAATCGCTAATTGCGATTTTTTTTTACCAAAAATATGTAGAAGAATACGTATCGGCCTAAACTGAGGAAAAAAAATGTTTTTTTATATATTTTTTGGGGATATTTATTATAGCAAAAAGTAAAAAATATTGCATTTTTTTCAAAATTGTCGGTCTATTCTTGTTTATAGCGCAAAAAATAAAAACCGCAGGGGCGATCAAATACCACCAAAAGAAAGCTCTATTTGTGGGTAAAAAAGGACGTCAATTTTGTTTGGGAGCCACGTCGCACGACCGCGCAATTGTCAGTTAAAGCGACGCAGTGCCGAATTGCAAAAAGGGGTCTGGTCCTTTAGCTGCAAATTGGTCCGGGGCTGAAGTGGTTAATAAGTGTAAACATTGTATCTTTTCGGTCTTTTCTTGGCAGACTGCCCAGACAGGAGACAAGTCGCTTCACTGAAGACAAGGCAACTTGCATTGACTTCTATTACAGAAGTCTTTTGCAAGTCGCGGTTGAAGTTATAATCGGCCTTTTTTATCAGCACAATCGGCCGATGCCGATTAATTAAAAAACGGCAAATATCGGCCGGCCGATATATCGGTCGACTTCTATCTATTACCCCCATAAACTCTCCTCTTCTGAAATACTCCATACTGCTTGATGACACTTCTCATTATACAAACTCTGCTCTCCTGAAATCCTTGTGCTGCTGGTGGACTCTACTCCCCCCTCAAACTCTTCTCTTCTGAAATACTCCATACTATCTGTGAATCTTCACATGGCCATAGATGCAATGAAATTTGGGCAGTTCAGCAGGGACTGCCCAAATTTTGATCTATGTATGGCCACCCTTGTTCAACAGAAATCTATCATTAGATTAACTTCTGTTGAACGGGAATGTTGGAAAACCTTACTCGACCAGCGGCTGCAGCTGCTGATCAGTGTATTCCAACAGAGGAGGAGTCCCGCCATCAGAATACAAATTCTCAGTTCGTTTTTCTTCAATCAACCCACTGGTTGATCGAAAAAAAAAAAGAGTCCCCTATGGCCGTCTTAACTCTGCGCTCTACTCTGTGCTGCTGGAGGACTCTACTTCCCTCACTAACCCTACTCTTCTGTAATATCTTGCTCTCTTTGAGGACTTCTTCCATGAGCCAAATCTCCTACCCTGAAAAATCCTGTAGTGTTGGAGGGCTCTGCACCTTTGCCTGTTTAAATTCCTATCCTTAAATACTCTGTGCTGCTGGGGGACTCTGCCCCTCCCTCTAATGCCCTGTACACACGGTCAGACATTCCGACGACAAAATCCGTCTGATTTTTTCTGAAGGATTTTGGCCCAAACTTGTCTTGCATACACACGGTCGAACAAAGTTGTCGGAAAATCCGATCGTTCAGAGCGTGATGACGTACAACACATACGACGGCACTATAAAGAGGCCAATAGCTTTCGTCTCGTAATTTATTCTGAGCATGTGTGGCACTTTGTCCGTCGGATTTGTCTACACACGATCAGAATTTAAACGATCGGATTTTGTTGTCGGAAAATTTTAGATCCAGCTCTCAAACTTTGTGTGTCGGAAATTCTGACGGAAAAAGTCAGATGGAGCCCACACACGATCGCACATTTTCAGTCGGAAAGTCCTACCGTGTGTACAGGGCATTACTTTTCACTCCTAAATTATTCTGCGTTGCTGGGAACTGCTTCTTCTTCAAGCCTATACTCCTCTCCTGAAATACTGTGCACTGTTTGAGGACTGACTTTTGTCCTCTAATTTTCCTGAAAAAACTCTATGCTGCTGGAGGACTCTGCTCCTTCCTTTTACGCTCCTCTCCTAAGATACTCTATGCTACTGGAGGACTATGCTTCTTCCTCTCCTCTCTTGAGATACTCTATGCTGCTGGAGGATTCTGCTCCTTCCTTTTACTTTCCTCTCCTGAGATACTCTATGCTGCTGGGGGGACTCTCCTCACCTAAGTTATTCTATGCTGCTGGAGGACTTTTCTCCTTCCTTTTACTTTCCACTCCTGACATACTCTATCCTGTTGGAGGACCTGTTCCTACCTTCCACTCTTCACTCCTGACATACTCTATGCTGTTGGAGGACTCTGCTCCTTCCTTTTACCCTCCTCTCCTGAGTTATTTTCTGCTGCTGGAGGACTCTGCTCCTGCTATCTGTCCTTCCTGGACTTAGTCACAGTGTCTGGGAAAGGGAAAGGTCACTATCTGGAGACCCACTTATTATTTCTCCCTGCAAACCTTCACATCCTTTCAGGGACCAGATGTGGGGATGAGGCCCGTGCCCCTTCAACATGGGCACAAGGTGCAGGTACAAGGGATGTTTCCAATGTTGAAGCCATATGGCCTGGTATGGTTCAGGAGGAAGGGAGAGAGGTCTGTATGCCTGCTGCACTCCTTTTCCAGGCCATATAAACTCCATGCCTGGCTAAGGGTCTGGTATAGATTTTAAGAGGGACCCCACATTTTTTGTAAATGTTACTTTTAAAGGGTTAAATTGTACTGTTCCACAACTTTAGGTACAGCTTTAGGGCATCCTCCAGACATATTATTTAAAGAGTTTGTGTCTTTTTAATGTTGCTTTTTAGGCCACATCAAAAGATTATCTTCTAAGACATATTAAAAAAAATAAAACATTTAATTGGTGCATGTCTTTAAAGCAGTGCCCAGCTACTAATGACCTTTTTTACCAACAGCTTACAAATTAGCCTTAAAAAGACCAAAAAAGCTGCTAAGTTCTGCTGCTGGAGGGCTCTGCTCAATCCACTTTATATCACTTAGGACCCCTACACCCCAAGTGTAGGCTTCTGCGCTGTGTTAAACAAATGCACATCATCATGCTTTGCATTAAATGTGCTGAAAATTGCACCACATTGTACCAAAAATTGTACATGTGGCATTTTTGGCAGCCTGTGCTGAGAGAGTGCGTTGGGGTGCCATTCAGAATGAATGGCACCACATCGCACCAGGCATGTTACCACACTGCAGTGGTGTGAATGGGCCCCAAGTACGGAGTGTCTTTCAAATTAACACAGAGTAACTGCAAAAAATGTTTTACTGGATTTTGATTTTAAGCAAGCTTTAATTTAAAAGATAAGTTCAGCTTGTAATTTACTTTTCTGCCTCTGTAGCAGTTCTGGGCATTTATATCCTTATGTGCCAATCGATTCTTTGTTTGAGACTAATACATACTGTAACACACAGTAATTACTGCAGGCAGGTCTCGGGAGCCTCATAATGGATTTCAGAGAAGTGGAAAGTGAAAAGTCCTCCACAAGGGGAGATAAGTAATGAAGACTGGAGCTTGGAGGCAGCCAACAATAGTGGCCTGGCTTACGTTGGGTTTAAAGGGTCACTCTGCACAAATCTAATATATTGAGTTTTTGATAGATACTGAAAAGTGTAATAGCACATTGAGATCTCTAGATTACAGTTGCCATATTTGCACAGAAATTATGAAGTTTTCTCACTCTCCATGCTGTATCTATTTGTTTTATACTTGGGATCAGGAGCAGCCAAGGTGGGCAAGGCAACCAACTAACAGGGTCCATGGTGGGGAATTTTCTTCACTGTAGACCTCAAAAGTTGGAAGGAGAAAACAGGTGATTCAGCTCAGCAGGTATTACTTGTGATAACATTCTGCTGGAATGACCCTTCAAAGTGACATGGTCACTACAGGGTTAAAGTAAAAAAGGAAGCCTGTAAAAGAAGATTAATATATACCTTTCCAGCAGCTGGGGTGTTCAAATTCCCCTGCGTTGCTTATCTAAGGTCTCTGCAGGTATCTAACACTTCCAGGTTTATCATATACCTGCTCCCCTGCTACATGCTATGGTTCCTACATGCTATGGTTCCTCCATGAACCATTTACTTTTCCGAATTCCCCTACCATTTATCATTAGAAATCAGTCTCTGATCTCAAATCAGCGACTTTGCCTAGGCTGAGATGATGTCATCAGTGTGCTACAGGCAGAAGAAAGCAATTACTTTGTCTCCTCTTGCACAGTGATCAAACTGACCTTTGTAACATCTTTGTAGCACATCATAAGTTGTCAGACATTGGTGAACACGATCAAGAATTGCACAGACAATAAGGTTTCAATGCTTGTGGTATCTCCGAGGTGGCATCTCAGTCCAGCAAGCAGATGCTGACCCTGGATAATGCCGAAACAAGGAGGACTCAGTCATCATGGAGAGGAAAACCAATTGAAGGTATTGTCAGGGGGAGTAGTGAGATCTCTGTCAGAAGTAATAAAGGTTACACTTACACATTACTTCGCTTTCTGTACTTAACATAAAAAGATATATCTGATGCACTGTGCAGTGTAAAAAAATGTACCAAACATTGATGGTTTAAAAAAAACTGCAACGTTGTGTTTCTGTAATCCTAACAGGAGTCTTGCGGTAGAGATATCGGGAATATTAATTCCCGGTTTTTGGCCTGGACATTCTGTGTCTTGTTTGTCTCCCGCTGCATTGTTTCCATATGAAAAGACCTTGCAGAGATGCACCTTGCGGTTTTCTGGCACCAAACTTCGCAGTTCCCGGCCAAACAAAATAATTGACCCAGCTTTATTAGACTTTCCAGTCATGTAGATGAATACTCTGGATTTTGGAGTCTTGTAAATTCAGATTTTTTTTTTTAGTTTTTTTAGATGTTCGAATAGAACCGCAGGAGAATATGACCTATACACTTAAAGAGCAATTACAGACAAATTAAATCCGTTAGTGAGCAAATACTGTCTAGCCTACACTGAAACTACATGTTAAGTCACTTTAAAAGCAGAACTAAAGTTCTATTGTTACAAACTGCGAGCAGGCAGCTCTTTATTGCACAAGAGACATGCAATACAAAAATACATCCACCTGCCTGCTCACAGGCTTCTATTGAATATACAGTGTGATGTGCATGCGCAGCTCAGCCTACATCACCAGCGCAGTCCTTGTGTGCCAGGATGACGGACTCAGAGATTTTTGCTGGCTAAGAAACTAGCCCCATGAACATGTTGTGTGCGAACAGTTGCCAGCAGTGGTGTGGCCAGGTTTGTAAATCCAAAGAGTGTACAAGTACACAGTACATACTCCTAGATGAAGTGCAAAGCCCCTTGGTCCATTGGAACTTTCATCTGTATCTGTAGTGTAGACAATCAACAGGGTAGAGGAATGGATGAGGCAACTGGATGGATGGCTGAACAGGAGAAGGGCTAGAGACTGGAATCACTGCATCCCCCACAGAAGATCTGGGTAGGATCACCTCAATGTAGAAGAAAATGAACAACAGGGCATTGAGGTCAGTATCAAATAAAAAACACTTTATTAAAATAAGCAGCACACTTACATTGAAGTTAGCATGAAACAGCATGGATAGGGATTAGGGAACACCTGAAAACAAGCAGCTGTGATCAGTGTGAGACTGTAGGCATGATGCCTGCAGCCTCACACTGATCACAGCTGCTTGGTCTCATGTGTTTCCTATCCATACTGTTTCATGCTAACTTCAATGTAAGTGTGCTGCTTATTTTAATAAAGTGTTTTTTTATTTGATACTGACCTAAACGCCATGCTGTTAATTTTCTTGGCCAGGTTTATATCCTGTAAAAATCAATGGCTGGCACCGCCTCTATTTGCTTGTAACTGCTTGCAGAAGCGGCTAACATGCAAATAAAGTTGGCCATACACTGATTGAAATTCAGTCAGTTTAGCAGTGATTGACCAAATTTTGATCAGTGTGTGGCCATACCTGCTTAACAGAAGTCAGTCATTTGATTGACTTCTGTTAATCTCTTGCCGACCGCCGCAAGCCGATTTACGTCAGCAGAATGACCTGTACCTGTATGTCCCTTTGAATTTGCCACCCAGCGGGTGCGCTCCCGCAAACTTGATGTTCACCGGTGGCCTGCGATTGTGGCGAGGAGAGGCAGAACGGGGAGATGCCTATGTAAACAAGGCATCTCCCTGTGCTGCCTAGTGACATGACAGGGATCTACTGCTCCCTGTCATCAGGAGCAGTGATCTCTGTCATGTTGTAGTGAGCCCACCCCCCCCCCCCCCCCCTACAGTTAGAACACATCCAGGGAACACACTTAACCCCTTTATAGCCTCCTAGTGTTTAACCCCTTCCCTGCCAGTGTCATTTATACAGTAATCGGTGGCTATTTGTAGCTCTGATCACGGTATAATTGTCAATGGTCCAAAAATAGTGTCAAAAGTGTCCGATCTGTCCGCCATATTGTCATAGTCCCAATGAAAATCGCAGATCGCCGCCATTACTAGTAAAAAAAAAATTATAATAAAAATGCCATAAATCTATGCCCTATTTGGTAGACGCTATAACTTTTGTGCAAACCAATCAATAAACACTTATTGAGATTTTTATTTATTTTTTACCAAAAATATGTAGAAGAATACATATTGGCATAAACTGTAAGAAATTCGTTTTTTTTTTTTTTTTTTTTGGGATATTTTTAATAGTAAAAAATATTGCTTTTTTTTTCAAAACGGTTGGTCTTTTTTTGTTTATAGCGCAAAAAATAAAAACCCAGAGGTGATCAAATACCACCAAAAGAAAGCTCTGTTTGTGGGAAAAAAGGACGTCAATTTTGTTTGGGTACAACGTTGCACGACCGCACAATCGTCAGCTAAAGCGACGCGGTGCAGAATCGCAAAAAATACTCTGGTCAGGAAGGGGATAAATCCTTCCGGGGCTGAAGTGGTTAAAGGGACATGTAGGAAATGTTATCTCGATCGGTGGCTCCCACTGATCAGTGTAATCTGACAGAGGTGGGTGTTGTCAAAATACAGTGTCTTTGCTGCTGCTCAACTATTCATGGAAAGCATTATATTTCATTAATGCATACAGGGCTTTCTCTGATTGGCTAATATGAAGAAGCGGGCAGATGACATCATTTTGTCCACCTTAGCCAATGAGAGGAAGCCTTACATTCATAGATGGAATACAAAGCTTCCTGTGAACAGCTGAGCAGCACCCAGCCCAACTTTGTGATTTTATTCTGGGAATGGGACAGGAAGACCCCATACAGCTGCCGTAACATAGCACCATATACTGACGCCACATCCATTTTATACCGCACTCATAGCATGTGCATCTGTTGGTGAAGAAAATTGATTGTTTGGGCCAGCATAAAGTTGGAGTTGGGCTTTAAAGAGGTTGTAAAGGATTAAAAAAAAAAAAAAATGAATAACAAACCTGCTATACCTTCCTGCTCTGTGCAATGCCCGAATAGCCCCATTCCTCCTCTTCTAGGGTACCACCCTGGGGCTGTCCGCTCCTCCGTTTTCTCTTATGATCCGATTGGAAAAGCTGTACATAGCGTGCCTTGACCACGCCCCCCACAGGATTTGACTGACAGAAGCAGGAGCCAATGGTGCCCACTGCTGCCTCTCTGTTCTGTAAATGCAGGGAGAGAGGAAAGAGCTACTACAGAGGGCTACAGCGCTGGATCAAATGAGGGGGCGATATTGCTACTGGAACATTTTTTACCTTAATGCACGCTACTATGCACGCTAATTGATGCTACAAGTGGTTTTAGAACCACTTGTAGCGTCAACCCCAAAGCAGCAACTTATTTAGATGCATTCCCCTGTTCCTGGCCTCAACCTCCTCAAAGACCTCAGCCCTTCTGACACAACTGGCTGAATATTTAGACCATTATTATTGCAAGGAACCACCAATATCAGTATTAGATGCTTGGCGACAACACAGCCTCAAGAATACACTTACACCCAGCGGTTATGTAGCAAGGTCCCAGGCCTCCTTTAGTCTAATGAGAACCTCCAGAGCCAAGAGCTGCTGACATCCTTCCATACAGAGTGTGTTGTAAGGCATAGTGGGTGTAGTGAAAAGGTATATTCATGGATGCCAGACACTTCTTGAATGCAAGGAGATTTTATTTCTCTTGAACAGAACTTTGGGAGAGAGGGTTTAGGGCCAGGACACCATTAGGGTAATTGCAATGTTAATTTTCCGACTCTGAGACTTCTACAGGTAGACAGCCATGCAGGGAAAGGCATCCAGCAAGACACCACATCTGCAAGTGTAGGAATGCTGTCTCCTATGGCAACCATCTTAGAACAGTTCCTAACACAAGTTGTAATGAACTCCTTCACTTTCTTTACAATCATTTCTTGTAGGTTCTCAACCCACTGAGCTCCTATTCTCTCTCACTAGACTTGCTGATTCACTGCCACCGAATACCTTGAGCTCTTCCAATCTGCACTTTAGTATCTTCCTCAGGCGTCGCCCTCGCTTCTCTGCTGGGTCCCTAGCTTGGCACTCCAGATACTTCTCAAGCTTCACCCCACTGGCCTGCTCGGTCCCTGGCTTGACACACATGGCTGCTCTGCAAGCGTCGCCTCCACTGGCTGGGTCCCTGGCTTGACACCTGCTGAAGTTTCCCAATTCTTCACCGTCCCCGGTTTGTGAGCAAACTGCCCGATACTTGCTTCAGCTATTCACTGTGGTCCCTGGTAGTAAGGTGGCAACAGCTTCCCCTCTACCTCTGACAACAACAGGTTCTCCGGCTGGCACAACTGTCACTTCTGGTTGGACTGCAAGCCGCAATCCCAACCCTATGCTGCTCTCTTGCTTCTGGATAGGCCCTCAGACAGCCTAGCAGCCAGATGTGCCCAGGATAGGCCCAAACTCCAGCCTAGCAGCCCAGGCAATACAGCACACATCCACCCAGACAGCTGTCCAGGTGGCACAGAACACTGATCGCCCGACTCCACCCATATATATAGGTTCTCCCAGCAGGCCAAGGGATTTAAGAAAACCCCTGCCCATTGGCTGAGATGCTACATATACTCCTAATCTGTACTTGCTTTGCCCCTATCTTATCTAATGTCGTCAGGTACCCGGCCACCTAGCGGCAGAAGAGAGAAGTGCAGTAATTTCAGACTTAGGGGGCACTCAATTGATCCCTAACAATGAGCCAAGATAACTACACCTGGCAGGTTAATTTAGAAGCAACCCTGCCTAAACATCAGGGTGCTACATCTATAAAGAAAAATAAAACTGGTTGTAATATAAGTAACAGGGATACAGGGTTAAAGGGAACCATAGGTATTGAAGTAGATATGCAAACATCATTACCACAAGAAAGTCATTCTAAGTATGAGACATCACATGCTATCCAGATCAGCATAAACTGTGACAACGCCACCTACAGTGCAGTAATGATCAGCAGAAATGGCATGTAACAAACATGAGGGACTTGTGTGTCAATGTGCATTGGCAGTGGTTGTGCCCAGCCTAGGGTAGTCTGATAAATTCTATAACTGCTTTACAGAAGAGTAATAACCAAACAGTGATGAGACCAAGCCAATAGGTCCATTATAACACAGGGGGCAGTCTTTAAATGTTTGTTCTGCTGGCCATCGTTGGGGCCCTTTAAGAGGAGCTGGTGCACTTTATAACCATTCTTAAGGAAGTGTATGCAGAGGATGTAAGCTGTAGCCGTGAGGTAGTCTTTTTAATAACTGGAGAATAGATGCAGCTCAACGGAGATAGTTTGGAACAATCACCGTTTTAAACTAGTTTGGATGCAGTTTCAGATATGCAGGGTTAGCCTGGGTTGATGTAAAGTGTAGTTCACGTCCTGTAGTCAATAACACAGTTTCTGCAATCAGTAACAATCTTGGGCCGATAACCCTCGCTCATGGGTCCCAGAATACAGCTGAAGATGCACCTGGCGGAAGGGGGGCCTCTTAAGTCAGTTTCCAGTTAACAGCAGTGTTACCCAGTGGCAGTAGTGCTTTGGCCTTCTAAAGACAGCAGTTTGGTGGTTTGCTGTGCTGCACTGGGTGCTCTTAGCTCACAGTCACTGAATCTTGGTCTTGCAGGCTGAACTCCCAGTGAGCAAGAGCCAATGCATGGAGGCCTTTCCTCTCTCTCTCTCTTTTGGCTCCCAAACGCCCCAGACTTTCCTGGGCAGAATGAAAAAAAGCCCAACATTTTCTCTTACCCCATCCCATGGCCTATTGGGGCCTGTAGTTCTTGTCGCTTGCAAAGAACAGCGATCCTTGCCTTTGCGAACTACATCTCCCAGTGTGCCCTCCTCCTCCAGCTGATTGAGCAAAAAATGCTGCTAAAAAACAACCGGCTCCAGACTTTAAATCCAGAGCACCTCACAGGGTTGCTAGGACTATACTTCCAAAGTCTTTTCTTTTTTTTTTTTTTTTACATCTTTTACTTTCTATATCACAGGTCACATCCCAACTTATATAGCAGATTGAGTCTAATAAACAGCTGGGAGAAACTTCATTTTTCAAATCAGGTTTTTTTGTAACTGAGAGACAGCAAGGAGTCTGCAGTGGGTGGATTTGGGAATTTCTCTCCTCAATTAATGAAAGGGGTGACTGGTGAAAAGTGAATGGGGTGGACTGGTGTGCTTTTGCAAATTCTGAAAAAAAAAAACTGAAGATATGCTGTGCTCTGGGACAGGGACCTCACTGCAACTGCAAACCAAACGCCTCGCTTATGGTCTCGGCTCAGTATTACACTGCAAAATCTCCATTTTGCTCAAAAAAACTGACATTTGAGGGGCAACAGCATTGCTCTAACACCCTCTGAAAAATTATCCACCCTTGAGACTGCCACCCATGTAAACAGTTGACCACAGGGCATTTTATACAGGTAAGACCTAAAACAGAAGCAAAAAAATGAATAGGTGGGAGACCTAACACAACACATTAATAACATGAGAACAGAGGGGGCTATTGAGAAGTGGCCAAATCCTAACTCCAGGCAAAAATGAAATTTAAACAGTGCCTTGTGTATCATTTATCTTACTAATTTTATACTCTCAATGAGCCATTCTCCAGTGCAATGAATTCATTTCCTACCATGGGCACCAGGATTTTTCCCCAATTGGTATCCTCCTGGGCACTGGTCCCCTCTCTGCCCAGCATAGATCTGCTGCCTCGGGAGCCTATGAGAGAGAACCCAACTGTGGGAAGTGTTGCCATCACCAAAAGATATCCACGTTGTTTGGGCAATGATGTGGACACCTGTAAGAGAACTGTTAGTGCCCGTTCCGCGTGCACATGTAGGCACACACATGTGCACGCATGCGGGCGTCAGATGCCTGTGCGCATCAATGCGCATGCGCGGCGGACTATGTGTAAGCGCACGAGCGTGCACACAACGCCAATCGGTGCCAGGCGGCCTATTTAAAGAAGTGCTCTGACCCCAGATGGTTGCTGACTGATTTTCAGCTTGTCCTGATACCTGAATCCTGCTGTTTCATGCCTGATACCTATTGACGAACCTGGCCTGCCTTGACCCTGCTCCTGGACCCTGCTCTGACTATGACTACCGGTTTCTGATCCTGGCTATCCACTGGACTCCGCTTCTGTCTGCTGCTTTGCACCGCACTGTTCGCCTGTTACCAGACCCGGCTATCCTCGTGACCTCGCTTCTGCCTGTTGCCTTGTACTTCACTGCCCGCCAGTTACCGAACCCGGCTTCCCTCAAGACCTTGCTCCCGCCTCTGCTCCTCCTGCAAGTGCCTGCTACTACGGTCCTGCGACCCACAACGGTCGCCTGCTGCAAGTCTACCTGGGACTTAACATTACTTAACGTTCCAGTGCCACTGTTTCAGCAGAGTTCTTCTTTAATCCCTGCTGATATCTGGTGCAAGAAGACCCTTCCTGACCTGACGGTTCTCCTGCCTATTTAAGATCTCTTCCTCTGCTGCAAGGCTCTGGGTCCACAGTTGCAGGCACTCGTGTTCCTCCTGGCCCTTGGCTCCCTCTATTCCACTTCCAGTGGGATCCGGGTGGGAGATACAAGAGAGGCCGACCTAGTCAATTCAGTCTCCAACCAGGTACGTGACAACACCTAAAGAAAGGAGCCCAGGAAATGAACAAAATTAGGGAGAAGGATCATTACGTTACCGTGGCTTCAGGTAAATAAAATGGGCATTTGGATAGTTTTTTTTTTCATACCAACAAACAGAGGGGGTGGGAGGAGGATTGCTAATATGCTGGAGTTGAACTTTAATGCAACTTTGCATTCTCCTTATACTGTGCTAAATTTTATTTAAAGTGGAACTCCCATTGTAAAAAAAGTTTTGTTCAGGGTTGACGCTTATCGTACACTACATGCTAGGTAAGTAAGTGCTGCTAGTGGGGCCATCCATAGACAAAGATTAGGCTTGCTTTGAGATTTCCAAGCTCAATGGTGTGAAGTACCTCAATACGATTGCAGTTTTTTTTATGGTATAAATTATTCATCTGACACAGTGGACCTATAGTTGTGGTTAGAGATAACAGCTGTGTAGCCGACTATTGATTTTTATAATGTGGATGAGATTACTATGGAGGAGAAACGAATTGGACTTCATAGCCAGTGTGCTGAAATCACCACTTGAGCAGCACCACTTCCTGTACATTATAACCTTCCACAATGACGATAAGTGGAAACGGCAGCTATCGTGACCACTCTGCAACAAATCAAATGTTACTTAGTTTGATCTGCACAAGGTGAATTGGGATTTGTTGTTTGTCTTACTGGGCCATTACTCTTTATTGTAAACTAAAACGTTTTTATGTTTTAAAAAGTAAATGGAACAATGTAGTGCCGGATATTCTTGTCCATGGTTAACACAGGATCTTCCTCATATTCGCCATACCATAAAAAAAGGCAAACACCTTGAATAAAAGGGTTCTCTTTTCTTGTATCCTTCCTAAAGACCAGTGTTAATTTCATAGACGAAAATAATTCCGGCGATTAACACTATTTTTAGTTAAAATACAACTAAAACTAAAACAATTCAGATGACTAAAACTAAAATGTCATTTTAGTCAAAAGACTATCACTAAATCTAAATTTGATGTCAAAATTAACACTGCACTACCACATAGGTATAAGTACATCTACTAAGCTGCTAAAAGAAAAAAAATTAAGAAAAAGGCTTTTCTTATTCTTAACCACTTCAATACAGGGCACTTATACACCTTCATGCCCAGGACAATTTTGAGCTTTCAGCACTGTCACACTTTGAATGACAATTGTTCCCACAAATAGAGCTTTCTTTTGGTGGTATTTGATCACCTCTGCATTTTTTATTTTTTGCTAAACAAATAAAAAAAGACTGAAAATTTTGAAAAAAAAAATAAGTTTTGGTTTTGTTTCTGTTATAAAATTGTGTAAATAAGTAAGTTTTCTCTTTCACTGATGGGCACTGAAAAGGCGGAAGTGACGGGCACTGATAAGGCGGCATCAATGAGCGGGCACTTACGGGCATCAACGATGGGCACTGATATGCGGCACTGATGGGTGGCACTGATATGCAGCACTGATGGGTATTGACAGGTGGCACTGGTGGGCACTCATGGTTGGCACAGGTGGGCACTGGTGGGCATTGATGGCAAAGACTCTTTACCTATATCGGTGTTGTGGGGTGTCAGACTGACACGCCACAACAACAATCGCCACGATGCGTGCCCCCGGTGGCGCACATGGGCTTAATATCCACAACAGAGTCTAGTGTTAGAATTATTGCTCTCGCTAAAAAGACTGCAGAAATAAATCACATGTGTGGTTTGAACACTGTTTACTTATGCAGGCGCAACCTGAGTATGTGCTCACTTCTGGGAGGGGACGGAGCGCTGTAAAAAAATGTTTTCACTCATTTTATCTTTACACTTTATGTAAACATCTCTTGTAATAGGAGTAAGGCAGGACGGGTCTTCTTTGTGGAGAGATGTGGGGTCTATAAGACCCCACATCTTTCCTCTATGCTGGAAAGCATGAGATAAAAAAAAAACATTCTCAGGCTTTCCAGCAAAAAAACTGTTTGTGTTTGTTCATGACGTTGCTTCCGGTCTCCCAGGGTCATAGAGGTGGCCGGGGCCATCTGGTCCCCGGCCACCTTTATAGTAAACCGGCACTGCTGCTGGATTGGATCTCTGGCTCCCCAATCACACAGGAGAGCGCGGAGAGGCACCAGAGGATGGCAGGAGGGGGGAATGTCCCCTCCCGCTGCCTGTAAAAGCAATCCAGTGGCTAATCAGCTCCTAGAATGGCTTTTACAACACAGGGCATTGTGGGCTGAAAATAAAAATACCTGTAGATGCCTGTAGCTGCAGGCATCATCCAGTTATATTCACTCAAATTCCAGAACGTCATATGATGGCCACCCGGAGGAAGTGGTTAAAGTGGTTGTAAACCCCAGACAAGATTTGACCTAAGCACATATATCTGTAGTATTTACTTATCTCTCTCCAAAGCTCTAAGTGCTGTCTCTCTCTGGTGCTCTGTTCCTCTGTTATCAGCAGAGTCACTTCTGACAATTTCTCTGTCACATGATTTAACAGGAGCTAAAAATTTGTGTTGGGGAGAGTGCTTAGAGGGAGATGAGCACTGAGCTCGTATATTCACACTGCAGCTCTGCATGTTCCTTTGGTCCTCTGCCTATGTGGAACGGGGGGTGTCCCTTTCCTCCAATCAGCTCTCACACAGTGTAAGCCCAGACTCCCCACTCACTGCTGAATGAGGAAAAAAGATTTCTAATACGATCTGCACTTTCCAAAGAGTGTAGAAAGGGAAGACATATATATATATATATATATATATATATATATATATATATATATATATATATATATATATATATATATATATATAAGACAGATATACAAGTAAAACTTATGTAGGAATTTTTTTTTCATCTCTGTGTATCATCTGAGGCTATTCACTTTACTGGGTATATGTGAGGGTTTATAGCCACTTTAATGTTGGTAATATATTCAGGAAATATGTGCAATGGCATTACAGCCAATAGAGTTTACATTTTTTTTTTTTTTTTTTTTTATATTTTAAAGTTTCACTTCTGTATGTCAAAAAGCAATAATTTTGTTTAAGAAACTTGTATTTATAAAGACATTATATATCAGAACGGCTAAATCTGTGTTTGTAGTGTGTTCAAACCTTAATACCAGAAATAATAACTTAGAAACAGAATATGGTTGGTAGTACCCTGCGAGGCACCTCCATCCCCATTGCACATACAAATACAGAGTTTTTCCAATTGGGACTTTAAATGAAGCGCCACACAGTCAGTAATAAAAACATGGTATACCGTATAGGTTTATTGAGTATGCCAGCAATAGAACTGGGAAAAGGTGTCCTAATGCCAAACAGTTGGTCCAAATGTACAAATCCATTACATAGTTACATACAGTCATCAAAAAAACAATGGATTATTTGATGACTGTAACTATGTAATGGATTTGCACATTTGGACCAACTGTTTGGCATTTTGCAACTTTTTCCCAGTTCTATTGCTGGCATACGCAATAAACCTATACCATGTTTTTATTACTGGTTGTGTGGTGCTTTATCTAAAGTCCTGATGGGCAAAACTCTGTATTTGTACCATAAATAATAACATGTTATTAGATTTTTACTACAGGAGTATATAATGAGTTTGGCAATTCCATAAAAATGCTTAAATAATGGCATTACAATTTAAAGGGGTTGTAAAACCCTTGTTTTTTTTAAAATAACAAACATATCATACTTACCTCCCATTGTGCAGTTTGTTTTGCACAGTGTGGCCCCGAACCTCGTCTTCTGGGTTCCCCCGGGAGCGCTCGCAGCTCTTCCTCGCATCGGTTAATCGGGGAGGTTGCAGATGCGCTCCCGAGTCCAGTATTTGCGTGCATAGACACAGATTGCCGGACTCGCCCCTGCCCCCCAGCACCTACATCATTGGATTTGATTGACAGCAGTGGAAGCCAATGGCTGCACTGCTATCAATCTATCCAATCAAGAGCTGAGAAACCCGGGCAGAGGGGTACAGCGGATCTCTGGCGAGGGAACGTACGGGTTCAGGTGAGTAAACTGGGGGGGGGGGGGGGGGGCTGGGGGCCGGTCACTGTCAGAAGTTTTTTCACCTTAATGCATAGAATGCATTAAGGTGAAAAAACACGAGGGTTTACAACCCCTTTAACTAAAATCATTAGATTTTAGTCAACTAAAATACAACAAAAAAAATAAAAAATACAACTAAAACGTCAGAGCTGCCATATATCCAGATCTAAGGTCTGCTGTACAGAGGATTACAGGAAGCTAATAAAACAAATCCAGGTACTTATACCATCTGTTTTTAAAACGCATTTAGAGATTTTGAATGAAATTATTTATTTAGTTATTTTTTAATACCAGCTTGGTGTTTAGTTTTATTAACCTAATATATAAAGATTACTGCATACACATGAATTTCCATGGCATAAAAATAAACCTCTTCCCAGCCATCACCCCCACACACATATATAGACTGACTTCTTAATCTTTCGGCCCTGTTGCTAAGTAGTTGCTAAGCTGAGATGTGCTTTGTGTTCCACACTGCTTATCAAAGTGGAGTACTAGAAAATACTAGAAGTCAGAAATGGAATGTTAGAGAGTCCTAGGTGGTAGGTGTTGCACTTTGCAAGGGAATTTGCCCCAGAGCTTTCATTTTGTGAACCACACCCAATCACATGCAAGGAAACACCATTTTTGCTTACACCTGTTTGGATGGTGGAAGTCAGCAGAGCTTCACCTCATGATGCTCTGGGGCAGATTCTTTTGCAAAGTACAACTTCCTCTGCAAAGTAAACAGACTATTTGCTCTAGTAAATCAACTCCCTATGTCTGTGTAGCCAGTTAATACGATTTTAGATTCCACCTGTCCCTAATCCAAATCAAGACTATGATTTCCAAGTTTTTATCTGATTGGATAGATTTTATGGAGTGTAAAAGTTAGGGACAGGTTTCCTTAAAGTTTTTTTTTTTTTTTTTTACTTACCTTGTAATTGAAGACTTCCGGTCTTCTCCCTCTGCGGCGGCGGGCGGGGTCTTGCGTCGATCGTCGTCACGCCGCACTGTCTCCTGGGATCTGGTGTCATTGATCCCAGGAGTCAGTGCGGGCATCTTCCGAAATCTCGCGAGATTTCGGCCACATCTTCCGAAATCTCCCGAGATTTCGGCCGCATCTGCCGAAATCTCGTGAGATCTCGGCAGATGAGCCGTTACTGCGCACGCGCGAGTAACGGCAGTGCATGCTGGGCCATCTAAAGTCCCTGTGGGTGTTTCACATGCCCACAGGCAAGATGGCCCCCAGCACTAAAGAAGAAGACGAGGAACTTCATCGGACGAAAACCGGCGGCGATCGAGATGGAAGATGGAACAGGTGAGTCCCCTAATAAAAGGTAAGCACACTTTATATTACATCCTAAAAAAATAATTTTTTTTTCAGAGTGCAGAACCGCTTTAAAGTGTTACTAAACCCAGGACCCTGCATTCACTATATCTGATCTCCCACAGTACACAGAACATGGAAATGCAATTATTTGAGTATATATAAACGGCTAAATACCTTTTCTCATCAGTCTTGTGACTTCTATCAGTGTCTGTTTAAAGCTTGTAGGAGGAGTTTTCATTCTGCACTGTGTGTCCTATCAGGGTGCAGGACCCCTGACCCTCTATCTGGACAGTGCTGATCACATGCACTCTCCCAAGAAAAAAAATACTCTCTGGCAATACACACCAAACTGAGCATGTGCAGCTTGTCCCCTGGCTCTGTAATGTCAGGAAATATATTGGGGGCAGTGGAAGGAGGAGAGGATCAGAGAAGACAGGCTCAAACAGCCTTTTTACGCAATGCAGAGGATTAACCTCTTAGGATCCGCAGCAAGTATAACAAGCATGCTTTACTGCATATACAGTCTGATTTTGCTGTTGTGGGTTTAGTAACACTTTAAACACAATTTTTGGGGGTCTGCTTTTGCTCATCGCTCTTTAAGAAAATACTAGTTGCTTGGCTACCTTCAGTACTTTCTAAGTTACTATTCCATATCAAGTCTGAAACAAGTGAAGTCAGGACTTGTTCCAAGATGGGAAAAGTGCCAGAGCCCGAGGATCACAATGGCAGCAAAAACGAAAATGCTGTGATGGAAGTCAGGAATGGTAGCCAACATAAATTATGTTATCCATTACAGGTTTCCGTTGAAGGGTTATCACTAAGGCCCCTTTCACACGAGGCGGACTCCGCTTGCACGGAGTCCACCTCTGTCCGCCTGCTCAGCGGGAGATCTCTCCGTTGATCCCCACTGAACCGGCGGATGACAAGTCCCTCTCTGCTCACTGAGGGGGGAGGGGCTTGCGAGCGCCGCCGGTCTCTATGGAGAGATCGGATGAAAACGGACAGTGTGTCCGTTTTCATCAGATCTCACCCGATCCGATCCGCCAGCGAAGGATCTGGACATAGAGCCATACGTCTGCTTTTGGCGGATCGGACCGGGTCGGATGTCAGCGGAGATGTCATAGACTAACATGGAGCGCCTGTTCAGATCTGCCGTCAAAACTGACAGGCGGATCTGAACGGTCCGTCCATGTGAAAGGGGCCTAACAGTATTCAGCAAATTCTAATGGAGGGGTAGGCAGACACACATGGGAAGATGCCGTGTACCAGGTTTGCATATTATTATTTATACAATGCGGTAACGGGTAAATCGCTTGTTCACTTTGCAAGTAAAAGGGAATTTACCCCAGAGCATAGTGAATGTGGTGAAACTTCACTTTGAATACCCAATCCTGTTCAAGGAAAAAAAAAAAAGCATTTTAGCTTGAACATGTTTGGATGATGGAAGTCAACAGAGCTTTACCACATTCACTAAGCTCTTGGGAAAAATTAATTAATGACTAATTATTTTTAGTAAATCAACCCTAATATCTTCATTTTGAGATAAAATTTGAAGTAAATGAACAATAAATTACAAGTACAAGCAATCAAAAAATAATAAAAATATTGTCTTTGAGGAGCGTTTGCCACCAAAAGTTATCAAAGGAGGACAGATGGCTGCTTCCATTGGATGTCGGGAGGGGGACACATTGGGGGGGTCGGAGGTCTACAGCTGGCTACATATGTTGTTTGGAAGTGATGTGTGCGAACCGGTTATCCACACACAGCGGTCACTGTAGGTTCTTTGGCTCCTGGTGGGAGTAACACAAACCACTTGTGACCCTTCTAGAACCTGTTTCATGCCCGCTGTCACTTCCACCCACCCAAGATCTGAAGTCCAGGACATTGCAGACAAGAATTTCTAAACTCTGATTTGTTTTCTGCAATTCTAAAATAACTCGGGTCTAATGGAAACACATGCTATTAGTTTACAAGGAAAGCTGCTTTTAATGCCACTTTTTATGCTTGCTCTGTTAATGTATATTTTCATAATGATGTTTCATATATTTATTTATGGATCCTCCCTGTAATGAATTTCTATATACCTAAATGTACATTCAACATCCTCCCTGACTATTATGATAAGATTACATGGCTATTATTAAAGTCCAACTTGAGCCAAAGCATTTTATTTTTAGATAGAGTGGGAATAGGTTAGCGTGTCTATCAGGTGTTTACTGTCATTTGTGTCACTTTCTCTCAGGACAGAAAACAATTAGAAAATTCTCCTTTGAGTACACAGACAAAAACAAATTTTTAGTAGATTAAGCACAGTATACACATTTATTTTTGCTCGTTATACTTTCCTGTTCCAGTAACAACAGTAGGCTGATAGACTTGAACTAACAGCAAAGTACACTTAGGGGTCTGTTTATAAAAAATGTCTCAAGCATTCGCTCAGCTGTCACAAATAATCTCAAATAGTCTCCTAATGCATTTATTTTCTATAATCGTCAGCAACATCTAGTGGTCAGAATGCAGTATTTTCCGGAATTACCTCAATCAGGAAATTGCTGCATTATGGGCCCTAGATGGAGCTGATGATCATAGGAAATAAACAATTTGGACAGGTTATGTCCCCTCCCTACATTTACAGACCTCAGATCAGTCTCTCACTCAAATGTCCCTCCATCTAGGCTCTCTCTGCTCTGAGGAGTGGAATTGTGATAGGCAGCCAGCACCTTTCCCCTCCTGGCTGTAACAATAATAGGCGAGCGATTGCAGTGCCAGTTCACGGAGGACATGCTGCGGGGCGCTGGGCGCTGGGCTATGGGACTCCAGAGCTGTCTGCCTCACCATTCTTTCTCCTCCTCCCTCCCCAAACATTGCGGGGAGCTAAGGAGACACAACAGAGATACCAGAGTGTGCAGGGGAAGGAGGAAGACAAGAGAGCCGCCGCGCCTCTCTCAATCCAGTGCCTGGTGTCACCCGGGGGCGGCCCGCACCCCCCGCTCCCCCCTAGCGACGCCACTGGGTTAACTGACATTATTGTAATTAAAAGAATAGTATGGTTTTAAGTAAAAACTAAATTATACTCACCTAAGTGGATCTATCTGTCCCCCGCCGCCTCTAAGAACTGAGCGATTAAACACCGCTGATCGCTCAGCTCTCAGTCTTCAGGCTGCAGAGAGCTGGGGACTGTCAGTCACTGGCTCTGTGCTCTGCACCCCCCCCCCCGCATGCTCACTGGAGCGCTGATCTGTGGAGGGGGGTGGGCGTGGCTTGCTCCGTCTCACTGAGAGGCTGAGTCAGAGCTGGCCCAAGGATCTGGGTGGATCCCGACTATATGGTCAAGATCTTTTCAGAGCCTGGACCAGCTCTGTGATGTCAGCTGAAAGCGGGCTATAGGGGTTTGTTTACAGTATCTCATAAAAGTGAGTACACCCCTCACATTTTTAAAAATATTTTATTATATCTTTTCATGTGACAACACTGAAGAAATGACACTTTTCTACAATGTAAAGTAGTGAGTGTACAGCTTGTATAACAGTGTAAATTGGCTGTCCCCTCAAAATAATTGAACACACGGGGGGCAAACAACCCCCCCAGTGGCAACCACAGCACCTACCCCCCCCCCCCCTGCTGTTTGCCGGTCAGTCCGGCACTTACCCCATCATGGTGTCCTCTCCTTCATGGTGGCTTCCAGCTCCTCCCCTCCTCACTGATTCGCTGTTGTAACACACCTGGGTGGGCTCAGAGCGCACTCTCTGTGACCCGAGCCCACCCTATATTGAAGCCTCACTTTTGTGAGATACTGTATGTCCATTGTTGGTATTGTTGGTACATTTAGGGATAATGCAAAAGTAGATTCCTCAGGACCCCACGGGAAATGTTAATTTGCTAAAAATTATATTTCTTCCAAAACGCCCTTATATTATAGCCAATGCATTTTGCTTGCTCCCACTTACTATCGTCAAACAATTTAAAGAGGTTGTAAACTTCCCTGTAACATTTGTACCTATAGGTAAGCCTAGAATAAGGCTTACCTATAGGTACTGTAAATATCTCCTAAACATGCGTCGTTTAGGAGATATTTACAGTATACTGCACAGAATGATGTCATCTGCACATGCGCACGTTTATTCAGGAGCATGTGCCGTGACCGGCGGCTCATGCGCGCATGCTCGGGAGTGACGTCACGTGGCTCAGGCCAGAGTCTGCGGCCCCGAAAGGAAGATGGCAAAGATGGATGCGGCCTGCAGCAGGGATGGCGCAGGCTTCGTTTGCAGGTAAGTATTACATAATGTGCTAGTATGCGATGCATACTAGCACATTATGCCTTTACTTTGCAGAGAAGAAGAAAGGAAGAAAAACCCATCAGGGTTTACTTCCTCTTTAATAACACGTATGCCCTTTCTAGGGCAACAATCCAGCTGTATCATCTTGAAGATCCTCCAACTCCCTCTATATAAATTAGGGTTAGGGTTGATTTTTGTGCGTGTTTTTTTTTTTTTGTTTAAACATTTTTTATCTGATTATAGTTTGGTCCAGCTTGGTCCAAACTAACTAGTTAAAATTCACTAAAACCTGGCGTTAGGCTTTAAATTTACTTACCGTTGACTTACTCACTACCTCAATACCTGATAGAAGTTTTTTCCAAGTATAAACTACTTTTTCCATTAAAAATGCCCACTTGGCTTAGTTACGCCTTCTACCCATTCTGTACTGAGTGACATTAACCGCTTCCCGACCGGCCACTGCATATATACGTCAGCAGAATGGCACGGGCAGGCAAAATCACGTACCTGTACGTGATCGTGCATTTGCCTGCCTGTGGGTCGCGCGCGCGCTGCCAGCGTCGCGCTCGCGACCCGGTCGGGAGCTCCGTGACCCCGGCCGCGGACCAGCGGACCCGATCGCCGCTGGTGTCCCGCGATCGAGTTACGGAGCTTAAGAATGGGGAGAGGTATGTGTAAACAAACCTCTCCCCGCGCTTCCTACTCTGCCTGTCATTGATTGGCTGTTCCCGGTCATCGGGAAAGCCGATCAATGACGTCAGACGTCAGCCCCGCCCCCTAATGTAAAAAAAACACACACGTCACAGCCCATAACCCCTCCCCTCCCCCTAGTGGTTAACCCCTTCACTACAACTGTCATTTATACAGGAATCAATGCATTTAAATAGCACTGATTGCTGTATAAATGACAATGGTCCCAAAAATGTGTCAAAAATGTCCGATGTGTCCGCCATAATGTCGCAGTCACAATAAAAATCGCTGATCGCCGCCATTACTATAAAAAAAAAAATATTAATAAAAATGCTATAAAACTATCCCCTATTTTGTAAACGCTATAACTTTTGCGCAAACCAATCAATAATTGCTAATTGCGATTTTTTTTTACCAAAAATATGTAGAAGAATACGTATCGGCCTAAACTGAGGAAAAAAAATGTTTGGGGATATTTATTATAGCAAAAAGCAAAAAATATTGCATTGTTTTCAAAATTGTCGCTCTATTTTTGTTTATAGCGCAAAAAATAAAAACCGCAGAGTCGATCAAATACCACCAAAAGAAAGCTCTATTTGTGGGAAAAAAAGGACGCCAATTTTGTTTTGGAGCCACGTCGCACGACCGCGCAATTGTCAGTTAAAGCGACGCAGTGCCGAATCGCAAAAAGGGGCCTGGTCCTTTGGCTGCCAATTGGTCCGGGGTTGAAGTGGTTAAGAAAAGCGATTGCATGACCTAAAAAGTAAGCCATGTATACTGTAATAAGTAATAACATACATGGATTATTTACGTAAAGGGGAGCATGCACACTCTGGCGGCAATACAAAGTACAACAGTATCAACAGTCTTTTAAAGAACAACTTGACTTACTAAGGGCACAGAATGATAATATAAGTCATTAGAAAGGTTTAAATAGTTTGTTTTGTTTTTAGTTTTTTGTGTTTGGGACCACTTTGCATTCTCTCCTGTGTTTTATTCCTCTCCATTTTTGTTGTATGTCTCTGGGCTTGTTTTTTTTCCATCAATATCTTTTGGTAGGTGAGCTCTCCTGAGCTGGACATAGTATTCTAAATGAAGTCCAGCTGGGTTCACATACTGTATATGTGGTGCGGGAATCACCACATTTCTATTCAAATCACACACAATGTTTGTGTGGTGCGATTTGAGCCATTCATTTGTATGTACCAAATCTGCACAAAAAAAGTATAGGACCCTTTTTTTCCCTGCAGTGGAATTGGATCACACGGGTGGTCACAGTTAAGGGGAAGCAGGACTTCCTTCTTCTTGCTGGTGAACCCTCTAGTGCAGGGATATGCAACTAGCGGACCTCCAGCTGTTGCAAAACTACAAGTCCCATCATGCCTCTGCTTGTGACTGTCAGTCTTGCCGTGCCTCATGGGACTTGTAGTTCTGCAACAGCTGGAGGTCCGCTAATTGCATATCCCTGCTCTAGTGATACTCCCCAGCATTTGATTTCCCTACTGCCAGGCACCACTCTTTGCTCGTTTTGCAATCATCTATTACAAAACGAGAATTTTTATTCTATCAGACTAATCTGATAGAATAAAATTTCTATCAGATTAGTCTGACATTCTCTTCCCTCAGTAAAACCATGCTGCTCTGGGTCCACCAATTTGTGTTTTAATGATCATTGATCCTTTCTTTTAGGAGTGACTCTATTAATTTTACTACTACAGATTGTAAACTCACTGGCCTTCAGTTGCCAGCTTCTTTCTAACGACGTCTACCTGCCCTCAATATTGGCCATAACAGTCATTTCCAGAGATGAAATCAACAGTAACAAGTAACCTATATGGCTAAAAACACAAAATTTAGGCCAGCCTTTCTCAAATGTAGTGCCATCTGGGTTTGTCAGGCTGGCCACCACAGTGCTAAGCTTTATTCGGTCGTGCTGCATATATGCAGAATGTTATGTGTGCTGGGTGTGCGCTTACGATGGTAGGCATGGAGGGCGTGACGTCACTGCACTGCCTCTCCACCTTGTCCAATCAGAGAATGCTTTGCATTCATTGAGGAAAAGCAAAGCGATCTCTGAATGGTGCCCTTGCCAACCAGGTGACCTCCTGGGTTCACAATGTAGCATAGCAGCCACTCAGCAGGGCCATGAAGCTAGTGGAGATCACTAGAGTAGCTGTGTCTGCTACAGTGACTTCCAGCTTCTAGAGCAGGGGTGCTCAACCTTTTGAAGAGCGAGGGCTACTGAAGTGATTTAGTAACTGGTTGTGGGCAACAATAAACTATGGGGTTTTACTGCCCCCCAAACCACAAACGTAAACAATCCCTTACTGTCCTGAGCCCCCTATAACACTGATGTGCTGCAGTTTAGCCGTGCAGCACGTGAAGCGCAGTGCACCTGCGGCTTTTCTGTGGGTTAGCTGTGCTTTTCCATAGATGTCTATTACATCTTGCTGGTTGTGGTGCACTTTCAGAAAGCACACCAAACCTGCAGGATATAAAAGAAGTGTATGGCTCAGTGCAGCTAACCTGCAGTAAAGCCACAGGTGCACTGCTCAGCACTTTACTTACGGATCAGTGTGAATGCAGCCTAATACTTTTTAATAAGGGCTGGTATGCTCATTGCAAAAGTGCAATGTATGTGATGTTTAAAGGAGAAGTGCAGCCAAAGCTCGTTTGGCTGTACTTCTGTGGATCATAGAAGTGAAGTGAAGTTCGTTCTGCACTCCTGTGACCCGTTTTTAAGCAGACAGCGGGCTGAAGCCCATTGTCAGCTGATGCCACAGAGCCGATCCAGGCTCCGGCAAGATTGCGACAATGAAGTTGGGACCGCCTACATGCCTGGACCGACACCCGGCTCAGCCTCTCAGCAGCTGATCCGGCAGCTTCCGCCCCTCCACAGCTCAGCGCTCCAGTGAGCAAGAGGGGGAAGGGGGGCAGAGCAGAGAGCAGTGACTGACAGTCACCACCTCTCTGCTTAGGGAGCCCTGAGAACTGAGCAATCTGCGCTGTTTGATCGCTCAGTTCTCAGTGTTAGAGCCAGTGGGGGACAGATGCAGCATCGGACCGATGATGCATCCACCTAGGTAAGTATGATTGTGCAAAAAAAGAAAAAAGGCCATACTTCTCTTTTAATACTGACCCTTTCCTCCTCCAGCTTCTGCTGGCATCTCTCTCCAGGCTACTAGAAAGGTCCCAGGTGAAGGGCACTTGGTATCGCTCCACCTGGGACAAGAGCTACAGAGGAAGCATTGGCTCCTGCTCGGCTCCTGCTCCCTCCCCAGCTATTTGCTTCCTCCGTTGCCATGCTGGCTCCATGAAATTTGATGCTCTGGGATGGCAGCTCGGCAACCAGTTATTCGCAATCTGGGCTTACTGACCCGCCATCCCAGAGCAATGAGGTCGTAGGTACCCATGGGCCACGGGTTGAGCACCCCTGTTCTAGAGGGATCCCCAGGTATGGTACACACATATTGTAGTTCAGTTGGTCCAAGCTATACCAATGTAACTATGTACAGTAGGTATGTATGAAATATTCATACCTGGAATTCTTCTTTAGGGTCCACGCACACTGGGCATAAAAGATGCTGCTTATACAGGCTTTTTGCATTTTTTTTCTTTAGCCTGTATAAGCAGCTCTCTATTAGTCTATTTGTCCATGCCCATTAGGGCATTTACAGGCACATTTGCAGAGAAGTGTTTTTAGGCAGAAAAAAACCCTCATCAGAATTGGGCTTTTGAGAAGAGCTTAGAGGCAGAAAAAAAGGCGATGAACACACATAAACACTCAGAAATACACATAAATGTGGTATTTAGGAGAAATCATTGATTATAATGAAAAATGAGCAGTGGGGAATGTTTTAGAAAAAAAAAAACCTTATAAAAGCAAAGAAACTCTTGTGCAACACGAGCCACTATTAGCATTTTTATGCTGCGTTTTCTGCCAGAGGTTCTGGCATTTTTTCAGCTGCCTAGTGTGCATGGACCCTCACAGGAGCTGTGACTGATTAAGACGATTGAAAAAGGCTGGTTTAGGGAATTGTGCCTATTGTCATTTCACAAAACAGCTCTTCTAACATACCTTTGTTAAAGTCATATATAGGTGTCCCACCCAGTCATGTCACTACTGAGCTGGTTGCAATTTAAAAAAAAAACAGTTCCTATAGTTATGAGGAGAAGGGGGAATGTGATTGTGTATGTGTAACTCATTTCATAAACAAGTAAATTAAGGTATCTGTGGAAATAGATGACTACTTTGGATAGTCTGCACCAGGCATGTACTGGCCATCTGGACTACAGGGAGTTTCCCGGTGGGCCGGTGGCTCAGTGGGCCGGTTTCAGTGACAGCCTGTGAAAGTAATGGCTGCGCGGCTCACCCTCAACTTCACGCAGTGAGGTTAGTGGGGACTCCTTAGGTTATGCTACTTATGTTTTTTTGCACAAATGCGTATAGTTTATACACTGTTTTTGTGCTTGTTTGCAAAATTAAAGTTGGCCGGTCTGGTTGAAGTCCAGGGCCAAATTTTTGTTCCAGTCCAGCCCTGGTCTGCACAGGTGGTCGAGCGTACAGCAGTTAGTCGTTTTTAATTAAAAAATAAATAAAAAATTTAAGAATTTTTAGCTCGTGTGTGACCGAGCCTGCGTATGCCCAATAGGCTCTGTATTGTATTGTATTTTACTTTAAAATTACAATAAAAACAACTTTAAAAAAAAAAAAAAACAGTTCCCATAATTCAGTATGATTTTCTGTGTAAACGGTGCCGTCAGTCGCTCTGACACATGGTTTGTGAAGGTGTCGGGCTCCAGGTTTGTAAATGTTGTAGCTGGAAAAGGAGACACAATTTTTAGGAAATTCTTCTTTTTCCTTTCTATCAACCAAGAGTCTCTCTTTAACCACTTCCGGTCCGCCCACGGTCGTTATACGTCAGTACTTTGAAGGAGGATATCGTTGTTATGGCAGCAGCTAGCTGCCATAACCCCCGATATCCTCGTCTTCAGCGGGCGGTCCGGTTAAAGATAAAAGTGGTCTCTGCGGCGGATTCGCCGCAAGATCACTTTTATTGGCGGCGGGAGACGCCCCCCCTGCCCTGATCCGGTGCCCTCCGCCGCTTACCGGAGCCATCGGCAGCGGTAGAGGGGATCACGTCTGTCCCCTGCCTGGGTATGGAGACGAGTGAGGGGAAGATGGGACCTGTTTCCATAGAACTGCAGGGTGGAAGCGACGTCAAAACATCACTTCCGCCCATAGCTGTTAAAGGGCCATTTTTTTTTTCATTTTTTTTAAATGACAACATTTTTTTTTTTTTTTTTATTGCATTTTAGTGTAAGTATGAGATCTGAGGTCTTTTTGACCCCAGATCTCATATTAAAGAGGTCCTGTCATGCTTTCTTCTATTACAAGGGATGTTTACATTCCTTGTAATAGGAATAAAAGTGACACATTTTTTTTTTTTTTAAACAGTGTAAAAATGTAAAAAAAAAGGTAAAATAAGAAAAAAAAACGAGCTTGCGTGCAGAAGCGAACGCATACGTGAGTAGCACCCGCATATCAAAATGGTGTTCAAACCACACATGTGAGGTATCGCTGCGATCGGTAGAGCAAGAGCAGTAATTCTAGCCCTAGACCTCCTCTGTAGCTTAAAAAATGCAACCTGTAGAATTTTCTAAATGTCGCCTATGGAGATTTTTAAGGGTAAAAGTTTGTCGCCATTCCACAAGTGGGCGCAATTTTGAAGCGTGACATGTTGGGTACCAATTTACTTGGCGTGATATGTCTTTCACAATATAAAAAAAAAAAATGGGCTAACTTTACTGTTGTCTTATTTTTTAATTGAAAAAAGGTTATTCTTTCCAAAAAAAGTGCGCTTGTAAGACCGCTGCACAAATACAGTGTGGCAGAAAGTATTGCAACGACCGCCATTTTATTCTCTAGGGTGTTAGAAAAAAAATTATAATGTTCTAAGTAATTTTCTAGCAAAAACATTTTTTTTAACTTGTAAACAAATAAATCTCAGAAAGAGGCTCGGTCCTGAAGTGGTTTAAATGGACATGAATTGGAAAATGAACTCTCAAATATGGTTGCCCTGCATGTACCTGTAGAATCACAAGCTAAGTAGAAACAAGTTTTGTTACAACATGAACACGGACTGATATAATGATTTTCAGGAACCCAGTCCCTATCATGTACATCTAAGACATTCTAAGGATCGGAGTTCCCCTTTAAGTGCAGGTGGCTTGCAGAAAAAGGGTCCAGCTGTGACCGTGCCCACTGCACCCCGTCCTATCGTGTATCTGAGCCAGGACGTAACCAACCTGCAGCTACGCAACGGCATCCACTGGCTGCAATAATATTAAATAATAGAAGAAGTGTGTGCTGATCCTTTTCTATACAATGTATAAAGCACAGGATGTGGGAGGAGACCATTACAGAGGCAGGGGGAGGCATTGCATCTCTTGTTTAGAATCCAGGATGACATTAGAACTGTCTATACAGACTAGAGCATCCTACAGCAGAACTGTCCTGGAGCACCGGTATCCCAGTGCAGCCAAGTCAGAGCATCCCCCCCCCCCTCTCCAATGTCTTGCTGTAGAAGAGGAGGAATGTACCACTTCTTCCCAGTGGGGAGCATAGAAGAAGTATAAATCAGGTGGTACTAGCCTGCAGAGACTGCATGCAGTATGATCATTGAGAGTTAAGGAAGAGCGAGAGGAAGGAGGCAGCTTGTCACAGCTGATAGGATGGCCAGACCTAAGATGAAGAATTCTCCTTCCGAAATCAGCACCAGCTCCAAAATCGTTCCACCAATTACAAGAGAGGATCTGAACGGCGTCAGCCCCCTGCTACCGGCCCGAATTATGGGCTCCTTGACAAGCGATGCTGGCCAAAGGTACCTATAGATAATTCTACATCTCCAGATTGCAGAAATATCAGAGCGGTCGCCTTGTTAGTGCATGTGCATGTATGTCACTATGGGCTAGAAATACATCATCACTGCAGAGAGGGGACAATCCGACGCAGAGCTTGCTGGAAATGCAGCCCACAGACATGGCTTTCACTATTCATTTCTACAGAAATAACGAGGACACGCATTGTACAATTACCCTGATAATGCATCGTTTTGGGGCGATGTTTGTTTATGAGCTTCGGCATGCTGGCTGCAAGTATCCAGAGTTACATTGTTTTATAGTTACATAGTTGGCAAGGTTGAATAAAGACACCGGTCCATCCAGTTCAACTTGAGATTTCAGTTTTGGGTGGATGTTAAGGTGCTGAATGAAACACCACCTGGCTGCTTTTATTCTCTAAAGATTGGAATCTCAAGTTGCGGTCTTTGCATAGGCGTCTTTTCCCTATTTGAGTGTTATTTGTTTAATGTCATAGACAGCGCAGCAAAAAGAGTGAGACTCCACAGCAGGTGACACAGCTAGAGGGCTCAGTAGGGCGATAGTTCCTGCGGACTGCCCCTGAGAAAAAAGTCGGCACGCGAGTCTTATGCCCAATACATACAGTCGGACATACCAACCACAAAATCCGTCTGATTTTTTTTTCCAACGGATTTTGGCCGAAACTTGTCTTGCATACACACGGTCGCACAAAGTTGTCGGAAAATCCGATCGTTCCGAACGAGGTGACGTACAAAACGTACGACGGGACTACGAAGAGGCCAGTAGCCAATAGCTTTCGTCCCCAAATGTATTCTGAGCATGCGTGGCACTATGTGCGTCGGAATTCTCTACACATGATCGGAAAAAGTCTGATCGGATTTTGTTGTCGGAAAGTTTTGGGTCCTGCTCTCAAACTTTTTCTGACGGAAAAAGTCCGCTATAGAGCCCACACACGATCGGATTTTCCGACAACATAATCTGATCAGACTTTTTCCTCCGGAATTTCCGACCGTGTGTACGGGGCATTAGGTGTGCTGATTTATAGGACTCCCAAGAATGAGCAAAGTGGGAACCCCTATCCACCTATCTGATGTCAGCTTTCATTCACGTGAATGAATGATGAAGGGTTACTTTACAGCAGTGGTTGTCAACTTAGGAGCTAAAGAGGGCTTCAAATGTAGCCCCTGAAACCACCAAAGGTCCGCACATAATGTTCAATATATGTAATGCTTGAGAGGACTGTCAGAAACTGCAGACCTAATAGAGGAAATGAGAGTCGGAGAGTTGTGGACATGCTACATTTTAGGGATATGTTGCAGAAGATAAAACGAACATGTTACATAAGTCTAGTAGAGATCAGTGCTATTACTTTTTTCCATGTTCCCACTACAAACTGTTCAGGTCTGAGGACCAACCTGCGGCCCTTTGGTATGCCAGTTGCAGGTTGGGCACCAGGACTTTACAATAAAGACTCATTGAAAAAGTTAGAAGTTGATGCTCTGGCTACTTTGGCAAATGATGTGGTTTTCCCTAAAATACATATATACTATATTGCAAAAAGTATTGGGACTCCTGCCTTTACACGCACATGAACTTTAATGGCATCCCAGTCTTAGTCTGTAGGGTTCAATATTGAGTTGGCCCACCCTTTGCAGCTATAACAGCTTCAACTCTTCTGGAAGGCTGTCCACAAGGTTTAGGAGTGTGTCTATGGGAATGTTTGATCATTCTTTCAGAAGCGTATTTGTGAAGTCAGCCACTGATGTGGATGAGAAGGCCTGGCTCGCAGCCCTTGCTCTAATTCATCCCAAATGTGTTCTATTGGGTTGAGGTCAAGTCAAGTTCCTCCACCCCAAACTCGCTCATCCGTGTCTTTATGGCCTTGCTTTGTGCACTGGTGCGCAGTCATGTTGGAACAGGAAGGGGCCATCCCCAAACTGTTCCCACAAAGTTGTTAGCATGAAATTGTCCAGAAAATGTCTTGGTATACTGATGCCTTAAAGTTCCCTTCACTGGAACTAAGGGGCCAAGCCCAACCCCTGAAAAACAACCCCACACCATAATCCCCCCTCTACCAAATGATTTGGACCAGTGCACAAAGCAAGGTCCATAAAGACATGGATGAGCGAGTTTTGGGTGGAGGAAATTGACTGGCCTCAACCCGATAGAACACCTTTGGGAGACTGCTAGCCAGGCCTTCTTGTCCACATCAGTGCCTGACCTCACAAATGCGCTTCTGGAAGAATGGTCAAACATCCCCATAGACACACTCCTAAACCTTGTGGACAGCCTTCCCAAAAGAGTTGAAGCTGAAAAGGGTGGGCCAACTCAATATTGAACCCTACGGACTAAGTCTGGGATGCCATTAAAGTTCACGTGTGTGTAAAGGCAGGTGTCCCAATACTTTTGGTAATATAGTGTATATTTTGTTTAGATTAAATGTGATGTTTGAGAAGGAGGCCTTCCCTCCTCCGCCTATGCTGTATACCTACATTTATGTTCTCTAGTTGGTCAGTTGTAGCCCCTGCGTGGGCGGACTAAGTGCATTTATACTACTGTATACAGGGGGTCCCCGAGTTACCAACTCGTTAGGGACTGTCCTCCTGTTCTTAAGTCCGAAATGTTCGTAAGTCGGCCGCACATGCGCAGACCAACAATTACGGACATTTCCGATGTTCCGCCGAATGCCGTTTTGCGCATACGCGGCAAATTACGGGCATTTCCGATGTTTGCCGTCATTTTCCGGGGCTCCGTCTGGCCGCGCATGCACAGAATGCCCGAATGTCCGCGGAAAATGGCAGAGGGTCCCCGCAGCGCCCGGTTCGTAAGTAGGAGATGTTGGTAGGTCGGGCGTTCATAAGTCGGGGATCCCCTGTACTTTGGATGTACCTACAATAAAAATTATTGAACAAGTAAAAGCTAGAAGTTGTTAAAATGCAACCATAGCAAAAATAGACCCACCACCGGGCCATCCTGGCTCCATCAGTACTATTCAGCCAGGACCACCTGACCAAATTCCTAGGCATCTGATCACATGACCAGCCCACTCATGAGATCCCAGAGCTGCAATGTAGCATTTTGGCTTTGGTTACCCTTTATACCTTCTCTATATTAAAACAATAATCAAAGTCTAACAGGGATAAGGGGGCCCCTCATAATGGGCACGATAGGAGTAAAGGGAAGTCCCACCAACAGAGTCCCTTGGAAATGGGACAGAACTGTCAGGTGGTTAAAATTCCATCTTCGGGAAAAGGAAAAGTCCTTGGAGCAGCAAGAGTTAACTAATTGTTTCTGTATTGGCAACAGGAAAAACACTTTTAGTTGCCTGATGCCCACTTCCCCCGTAAACGGCAATTCCCCATTCTCTGGAAGTGGACTGACCCTTGTCCTCACATCCATTGCATGGCTATGGACCCTGCATCAATCTTGACACCGGGGGGGGAGTCTGCAAGAAGCAGTCTAGCAGGGAGGGAGTGAAGGGTTAAAGTAAAGCTGCTTTACCTGGTCCCCTAGACATATATGAGCAGTTAACCCTTGAAGTGCAGTTGCAGCCTTACTGCGAGAAGGGACTTCTTTTCCTGGAGTTCAGTATTAACTCTCCAGCATCTACCAAACCCTGAAATGCCCACTTTTGGTGAACTGAACCTAATGCTTTCCCTTTCAAAACGCTGATCCATAACTAGCAATGAACTACAAATCCCAGCAGCCTCTACCAGGGAGACATGTTGTATGTTCCCCAGCATCTTCGGATCTGTTCATTTAGAAGTAATGAATGTTAGAAACCTGCTATCTCGCCCACAAAATGCAAAGCATCCAGGTATAGCACGCTGTTTGCACGTTGCATCATCCTTCATTTGCATGTAAAATTGTAGTAATTAAATCAGCCCAGTGAAGCCGCAGAGCACGTGCAGGCCGACAATCGCTGTTCACAAGCCGCTTCGCTCTCGCCAAATTGTACAATTTAGGTAGCACTTGAAGAAAATAGCTTTAAAGGCGGAATTCTCTGAAGGCCTGGCCAAGCTGAACAGATTCTTTCAGCGCAGCGTGGAATTCCTGATCAAAAGATTTTGTTCAACTGGATCTCCCGCTGGTTACATTATAAATGTAGTGCAGATCAGAGCGCAATGGCGATATGACGTAATACACAAGTGCTGAATCTCTACAAGATATACGCAACAAATCATTCTAGAAACATGAGGGAAGTTTTTTTTTTTTCTAAAAGCACCAAGTCTGATTTTTTTTCTGTTCCTAAACAAACCTTAAAGCGGAACTAAACCCTCCTATCCTTGTCAGACAAGGAAGCTGCCATCTTGGCCTCTGTTTGATTTGCAACTGCCATGATACTGCACATGCACAGCTCCCAACTGTCCCTGATTTTGAGGGACTGTCCCCAATTTGGAGCAATGTCCCTCTGTCCCTCTTTCCCCCTCATTTCCCCTCATTTGTCCCTATTTTGGTCTGATTTATATAGTTGTGTATATAAAATGCACTTTTTATCTTTCATAAAGTGTTTCCCAGTGCTAAACCTTTTATCTAAATTCAAAATGATTGCATTTGTAAATGTTGAAAGCCAATATAAAGGAATAGGAGTGGCCAAAAGTCCTTGTGGATTTAATTAACCTTTTTTTGGGTTAATTCTCCTTTAAGGGGTGTGTCGGGGGGGCGTGTCCTATGCCTACATATGTTTGCAAGTAGGTGTCCCTCATTCCCATCTCAAAATGTTGGGAGGTATGCACATGTGATCAGTTATGGCACCAGCCATTGGATGGTTTGACTGTTTGGTTGACAACACAAGCAATGTGACCATAAGGGCTAGTTTACACTGGCTTCAAAACAAGGCTTCGGATGCACTTTTTAAAGCTCCCTGAATGCCAGTCAAAGCCCCTGTCACTAAATAAAATGGTTAGCTTACAGTCCTGCTTAAACCTTGCTTTTGCTTGGTGCTTCGATGAGGCTTCAGTGGGGCTTCAAGCAAGCTTTGCCATAGACTTCTATGGAGGCTTTGAAGATGCTTTGAAGCACCACTAAAGCGACATGGGGTATTTTGAAGCAAAACAAGAGCAAAGTGTAAACAGGACTGTAAGCTAATAATTTTATTTAGTGACAGGGGCTTTGACTTGCGTTCAGCAAACTTTAACAAAGTCTGTCCGAAGCCTTGTTTTGAAGCAAGTGTAAACTAGTCGTTAATGTGTGTTGAAGCAGAAGCAAGTGTAAATGAGCCCTGTTTTTTTAAACCATTAAATCGATGGGTTTAGTTCCGCTTTAATGCAATACAGCTGAACTTCAGGAACACTAAAAATGTCTCCTTGCAGTGGGGCTGCACCTAAGTGGAACTTTGGTCAGAAAATGAAGTCCTGCTGGATCACTTCAGGCTGGACCCTTTTGCAGGTATAGCTATGTAAAACATTAAAAATAAGTGTCTATTCTGTATAAAATCCAGTAAAAGCTCTGCACATGCTCAGTTGCGCTCTACTTTTAGGCACTGTGCCGAATTTGTAAAGGCCGATCCGCTGACAGCCTAAAGATTTACTGCTGTTCAGGGGTTTTGGGCTTCAGCAAAATGGCAGCCTCCAGTGAGAAGAAACAGGAGCAATGCTGGAGGCAATTCACTGCACACTCATTTTGGTAGTATAATTATTAAAGTAGAATATACTGTATGTTCCTTGCTAAAGAACTTTATTTTTATCAAGTTGTTATGAGTAAAGTTTTCACTTTAACTGCTCATTTAGGTCTAGGGGACTTGGTAAAGCACTTATATTTTCCTGATCCTCTGCTCCTGCAAGCTGCTCTTCACTGCTAGGCCAGTCCCCAAATCCTACTCTCTTCTATGGGGCAGTGCTTTCACGTGCTCTGACATCAAGACTGATACAGGGCCCATATCCCCACATTTGAGGATATCGAGGAACAGTCTAACGCAGGAACATAGAAGAGCGCCATCTGTTGGGGAAGCGGAAGATCAGGAAAGTAAAAGTGCTCTTCCATCTCCTAGACTCAATTACCACTTGCCGACCACCCTATAGTTTTACTGCTAAAGGGCAGCAGCTGTGCGCAGGATCACGTATATATACATGAGTCTGCATTTCCGCTTGCAGGGGGCGCGCACGTGATTTTGGCACTGTGCAGAAGCTGATCTGCGGGTGCCGGGCACTCAATGTCCTTTGGCACCCGCAGATCATCGGTAAACAAAACAGAACGGTGATCTGCCTATGCAGAGCAGGGGGGGGGGGAGGGAATGGATTCTGTGTTCCTGTGTTCAAAAGCAAGGACTAGAATCCATTTCTTTCCCTAGCAGTCATCACCAGTGGCGGCTGGTGCTCTATTTTTTTTTGAGGGGGGGGGGGGCGCAAACAAACCACCCAACCCCCCCGCACCCCATTCGTTCGGTTGATCAATCGGTCAAATCAGTGCTCTGTGCCCAGAGCCCACCCTTTTTTGAAGCCAATCAGAGCCTTAGGCTCCAATCACATGCTGCAAAAAAATGAAAACCCAATGAAATCAATACGTCTGGCGCCCTGCACTTAGATTAGGGGCCAGGCGCATGGATTAGGGGGCAGAGCCCCTGCGCCCCTAATGGAGCGGCCGCCACTGCCTATCACACAGTACACATAACTGGCTAGGCACACAGTTAACCCTTTGATTGCCATAGATGTTTAACCCCTTCCCAGCCAGTGTTATTAATACAGCATATTTTTAGCACTGATAACTGTATTAGTTGCACTGGTTCCCACAGTGTCAGTTTCCGATTGTCCACTGCAATATCACAGTCCCGCTAAAAGTTGCTGATCGCCGCCATTACTAGTATAAAAAAAAAAAATAAAAATTCTATAAATATATCCCATAGTTTGTAGACGATATAACATTTGCGTAAACCAATCAGTATACGGTTGTTGGGATTTTTTTTAACAAAAATATGTAGCAGAATACATCTTGGCCTAAATTTATGAAGAAATTAGATTCTTTTTTTTGTTATTGGATGTGTTTTATAGCAGAAAGTAAAACATCTTTTTTTTGTTTGTTTGTTTTTTTTTTTCAAAATTGACTGTCTTTTGTTATTTATGGTGCAAAAAAAAAAAAAAAGGAAAGAGCTGATCAAATACCACCAAAAGAAATCTCCATTTGTGGGGACAAAAATTACATACATTTTATTTGGGTACAGCGTTGCATGACTGCGCAATTGTTAAAGTAATGCAAAAAGTGGCCTGGTCTTGAAGGAGGGGGGTAAATCATCTGGAGGTCAAGTGGATATGCAGTTAACCATCGCAGAGCGGGCGCAGTCCCACTTCAACAAAAGACTGTTTCGTTTACTAGGGGTTGGGATTAAAGGGGTCTTTCCCTGCAAATCTATATACTTTTTATTGGTAGACATATATTGGGGAAATCGTCAGTTCTGCAGCCTGGACTATTATTAAAAAGAATCCACCGATTGTTTAATAAACACAATTGGCAAGTAAAAATATCAACAAGGAGTGGGAAATCTCTATTCTATGTATAGTTTAAGAGATTTCCCCACTCCTTATTGATATTTTTACTTGCCAATTGTGTTTATTAAACAATCGGTGGATTATTTTTAATAATAATATGGAAATAATCCACAGATGCATTTTTTATGTCAATACAGTCCATTTAACATGGTTTCCTATGGGTCACGTTCTGTAGTGAAAATCTGCAAAATGCAAAAAGCACTAAAAATGCATAGGTGTGTTTTTAACCGCTTGCTCATTAAATTTTCTTTGGATACTCCACTTAGGTGGCGTTTCCCCATCTTATTTTTGTTGTACTTCACACCTATGCGAATTGGATGCGGGTTTCCCCCGCATCCAATTCGCATAGCAAGAGAATGTGACTGGCGCCCTATGGAGCCGGTTCACATATCTCTGTTGCGGCTGCGGAGCGCATTGCACGCTGTGCGTCTTTGGCTCCGTCCCAGGGCTGAATTCAGGCATAGAATCAGCCCTGATTCGTCCCTGAAATGGGGAACAGGGATGCACAGCGCTCCTGTGCGATCCACAGCGGGTTATAGTGTGAACCCGGCCTAATTGTTCTCTTGCAGCTCTGCTGAATATATCAGAGCTTTATAAATGTACAGTAATATTAATGGTGCGACTATGTGGGGGGACATTAGTATGTAAGTCCCTCTGGTACAACTGATGTAACTGACTTACTGTTCTCTGTACAGCACTGTGGAATATGTCAGAGCTATAAAAATGTATAATAAAGGTGCATGGCTGCAGTGGGGACATTAGAGTGTAAGTTCCACAGGTGCAGAGACTGACGTGAATGGCCAAGACTGTGGAATATGTCATAGCTAAATAAATATGTGTGAAAATGATAGTGTGTTGTTGTGGTGGGCACATTAGAGTGTAAGCTCTTCTGGTGCAGAAACTAGTGTGAGCGGTTCAGTGTTCTGTAGGAAATGTTTCAGGACAAGCAAGATACAGACATTGTTTTTAGCAGAATGGCTTAGTCCAGACTTCAGTGAATGACTTGCAGATTCTGTCTGTGTTGTACAGGGAACCTGTCAGGGTAGCACTTTGGGAATGTGCAAGCAGAAGCGCTGTCATCCTGATTATATCCTGTGTGCTTATAGCACCGACATATTACATGGCACTTTACAGAGCAGATAGAATCTTTCTCCCAGTCCCTCTAAGGCGTCTAGTGTTCCCTTCACACTTATACACTTATCTGGGACAATTAAAGAGAAGAAGGCAATAAACCTAGTAGTGTTTTTGCACTATAGATCTCAGGAACCCCAACCTCTAAGGTTAAATGTTGACCATACAACCACCTTGTCTCCCAAACTAAAAGATGAATGAGAGGCAAGGCTGACCAGCTTTCTGGGGGTGCTGTTGGAATTTATGGGTTTTACCAATGTTGGAACAAAGGACTTCATTCGTTCCTTTTTGTGATTGTGATGGAGCATTTGAGTGTAAGCTCCTGGGGTGCAGTGACTTATGTCTGATTCCCAGGGAACTGGGACCCATGCAGGATTTAGGACACTGGTGGACTATTCATCACACAATAAGCAGGTTTTGTTTTATATCCTGTAAGGCCTGGTTCACACTTATGCATTTTTTTGTGCAGTTTCAGTTTTGCAGAAACACACTACAGTCCATGGTTTCCTATGGGTCACGTTCACATCTGTGCATTTTGTGGAAAGGGCCAGGGACTTTTTTCTGGTTCCATGGACTTCAATGGATCAAAAACGTGTATTGAAAAATGCAAAATACACCTGGAATATGCAAACTGCAACCTGCATAGGTGTGGATCAGGCCTTAGAGGTGATTGGACAAGACATTTTTTGTATGTGCCGTATGCTCATAGTAAATAGTGTTTATTGCTCCTCTGGTTTTCCACACAGGGTGGTCCAGTAATATTCCAGCCTGAGACAGGCCAACTGACTGGCCCCTTTCAAACTACTCAAAGGGTCCTCCTTGACTACTGGCTGCAATTCTGATATTGATGGTGTTTGACTGATCTGTTCTGTGGTTGGGCACTTTAAAACTACAGTGGTCAGCAGCGAGACAATTAATATTGGAAAACAGACAGGTTCCCCCCATTGTCGTAGTGAGTCTCAAACGTCAACAATATTATGCGAATGGAGGAGATACTAGCGCTGGATAATGATACCGTTGAGAAGTTCAAAACTTTATGGTGTGTGTGGCTTGATTTCTGCTGCACTTAAAGCCATGCTATAACTAATCTATTCATATATATTTCTAACTATTTAAGAATTTTTCTTTACCTCTTCATTGTCTGGCCATGAGAGAGACAGAATTCCTTTTTTTCCTTTCTTAGGTCTCTCTTGGGCCTTTCTTTCTCTCTCCTTTTGGAACATTCATACTTCCCTCTCTTCTCTCGATTTAATCATATATAATCATAAAACACCTTATCTGTTTTATGATTTTATCACGTAATGCAGACATGTGTGACGTGGATGCCTTCTCTCCCTTCAGTGTTGGGCCCCTTTTAGACAAGGCGGATCCGCTTGCACGGAGACCGACTCTGTCCGCCGGCTCAGCGGGAGATCTCTCCGTTGATGGTATGTTTTGGGTCATTATAATGCTGAAAGAACCATCCATGACCCATCTTCAGTGTTCTGGCTGAGGGAAGAAGGTTCTCATTAAAGATTTTACAATACATGGCCCCTCAATGTGGCAAAGTCGGTCTGTACCTTTAGCAGAGAAACAGCCCAAAGTATAATGTTATCACTTACGTGCTTGACTGTAGGGATGGTGTTCTACCGTGTCCCCCTCCTCAAGAAGGCACATGTATAGTCATGCCAATGAACATCTAAATGACTCAGAGAAGGATTGTGAGAGTGCTGTGGTCAGATAAGACTAAAATTGAGCGATTTGTCATTAACTTGACTCGCCATGTTTGGAGGAAGAAAAATGCTGAAAAAGAAAAAGGGAACTCAAAGACAAGATTTAATACCCCACTTAACCACAGCTCAGCTCAATCACAAATCTCATTAAGGCTCCATTCACACTAGCGCGTTTTTTGATGCATTTTGCATTTTGCAGAAATGCAGGGAAATTTTTTAACATGGGTTCCTATGGAACATGTTCACATCAATGCATTTTTGTGCCTCTGCGTTTTTGGAAAGGGTCAAGGACTTTTTTTCATGCAAAATGCAGCGTTTTGCATGTAATAGAAGTCAATGGACCCGCATCCAAAACGCAAGTACCGCGTTTTTACCGCGATTTTGCCACGATTTGCGTTTTTGCGGTTTTTTTTCATTTTTTTTTTGCATAGATGTGAATCGAGCCTAAAACATTCCAGGATCTGCACAGTCTGTCAATGAACCCAGTCCTAAATGGCTATCATAAACAATACACTTAGAGGCTGGAAAGCCAGAGACTCTTAACACAGAGTATTGTAAATAGTGTGGAGGAATACACATCTGTCAGACTGGGCTTAGTGACATATACTAACATACAAATGAGCTGCCCAGAGTTAAGTTGCATATATTTTTGTTAAAGCCCACCTCCAGTATAAAAGTGGATGAGGTGGGAGGGAAGTATGGCCAAAAAGTCGATTTGGTTTGGAACTGGGCTTTAGGTAATGCTATGATGGTGCTACATTATTAACGAGTGTTTACACAAATGTATAAGGAATAACAATCAGTTCGATACCAAACATGTCTATGCTATAATGAATAAGGTGAATAAGGCATGTTAAATCTTCTAGGCCACATGTGTCAAACACAGGGCCCAAGGGCAAAATCTGGCCCACCAGGCCTTTTCACGTGGCCCTCGCACCTCTCCTGCAGCTACGGCACCCCCCTCATCACTTTGTCTCAGCAGTTGGCAAAAGAAAAAAAGTTCAGAACTCCCCCAACAGATCTGTGCAGCTGCAGAACCTCTCTCTGCCTCCCCTGGTCTCAGCATTCAGAAGAATCCGGCAGCCTCTTTTTAAGATATTTTAGCACTCTGTTATATTCCTGCCTGGCAGCAAGTCTTACAGACGTTTCTTAGATCTCAGAATTTTTTTTGAATGGTGCTTGTTTCTGTTTAAACACGTGGCGATCGCTATCATTTGGTGTGTAAAACGTTATCTGCAGGTTAACTCTAGTAACATTCAGTAGTCTGCTGGCACTTTGATTGTTGACGTGCAAGCTGGAAAATGCACAGGGTAAGGCTGGGAGTGCAATAGTCACATCCTGACAACTACAATGGGAGTTTAGACTGCGGCCATCACATTCTGGTGGCAGCAGTAGGATCTGAGACGGCTGCTGTCACACTTATCCCTGTGCTTCTATACTTTCATTACTGCCTCTCCCAGAACTCTGCACAGTGTTTTTGGTCAAAATACAGGCAGCTCCAGGAATGACCTGGATGGTTGTTTGCTTCCCTGCAGCAAGTGATGTATTTCCCTTAACCACTTGACCTCCGGAAGATTTACCCCCATTCATGACGAAGCCACTTTTTGCGACACGGCACTGCGTTACTTTAACTGACAATTGCGCAGTCATGCGATGCTGTACCCAAATAAAATTGATGTAATTTTTTCCCCACAAATAGAGCTTTCCTTTAGTGGTATTTGATCACCACTGTGTTTCATTTTTATTTTTTTTGCGCTATAAACAAAAAAAAGACAGACAACTTTGAAATAAAAACAATATTTTTTACTTTTTGCTATAAAAATTATCCAATTAAAATGTAAAAAATCTAATTTCTTCATAAATTTATGGCAATATGTATTCTGCTACGTGTTTTTGGTAAAAAAAAATCCCAATAAGCGTATATTGATTGGTTTACACTAATGTTTTAGCGTCTACAAACTACGATATATATTTATGGAATTTTTATTTTATTTTTTATACTAGTAATGGTGGTGAGCAGCGACTTATATTGCGGTGGACAATCCGACACTAACTGACACTTTTGACACTTTGTAGAAACCAGTGACACCAATACAGTGGGCTAGGAAGGGGTTTAACATCTAGGGCGATCAAAGGGTTAACTGTGTGCCCAAGTAGCGTTTGTGTTTACTATGTGTGCTGCTTTTACTAGGGGAAGAGATGGATTTTATTCCATGCTTTGCAGGAACACAAAATCCATCCCTTTTCCCCATCAGAACGGAACTCTGCCTTGTTTAACCACTTCAGCCTCGGAAGGATTTACTCCCTTAATGACAGGCCACATTTTTTGTGATACGGCCCTGTGTCGATTTAACTGACAATTGCACAGTCATGCAACGTTGTCCTTTTTTCCACACAAATAGAGCTTTCTTTTTGTGGTATTTGATCACCTCTGCGGTTTTTATTTTTTGTACTATAAACAAAAAAAGAGCAACAATTAAAAAAAAAAAAAAACAATATTTTTAACTTTTTGCTATAATAACTATCCCCCCCCCCCCCCCCCCCCAAAAAAACAAAAAAAAACAAATTTCTTCATAAAAGGTTTTCATAGTAAAATTTCTTCATATATAATTTCCTCGTAAAAAAATCGCAATAAGCGTATATTGATTGGTTTGCGCAAAAGTTATAGTGTCTACAAAATTAAATCCAAATTTTTTTTTACTTGTAATGGGGGTGATCAGCAATTTTTAGTGGGACTGCGACATTGCGGCCGACAGATCAGACACTTTTGACACTTTTTTTGGGACCATTGACATTTATACAGCGCTCACTACTATAAATAGCCACTGATTACTGTATACATGTCACTGGCAGGGAAGGGGTTAACACTAGGGGCAATCAAGGGGTTAAGTGTTCCCTAGGGAGGTTTTTCTAACTGTGGGGGCAGTGTACTGACTGCGAGTACAGAGAGATCGCTGTTCCTGATTACTAGAAACAGCAGATCTCTCTCTACTTCCCTGTCAGAATGGGGATCTGTCAGTTTACATTGACCGATCCCTGTTGTGGCTCTCTGAGGAGCGATCGCGGGTGGCCGGCGGACTTCATGGGCGCCGGCAACGCGCATCTGTTTCAAAGTCGCGCCGACATACACCTACGGTGGTTTGCGCAGCTGTGCCAACTTGCCGCAGTATAATGACGGCGGCTGGTCGGCAAGCAGTTAAATAGTCTCTGCCCGATGATCGGTGGGTGCCAGTGGACATCGAGTGCCTGGCAACCACAGATCGGAAGCAGGCCAGTGGCACGCACATGCCCCCTGCAGGCAGAACCACGTATATTAAAGTGATCTGGCGCAGAGCTGCTGCCCTGTGGCAATAAAAATGCTAAAGGGTGGCCAGCAAGTGGTTAAACAGCAATATACAATCTTTTGGCAGGTAAAGTATTTATATAGATTTATATAGTGTGCCAAAAGAGGAACAGTTATGGGGGGGAGTGGAGAGCAGACTGATGTGAGCCTAAATATGGATACTTCTTGTGGTGTAGGGTTAATTGTTCTCCACGCGTATTTGTTTTTGATTGCTCGACATTGACTGATGTGAGTTCACTGGAAGGCAGACAAAAGGCTCAGCATGGATCTTACTTACAACACTATCAATACACAAAGCGCACATACATAATTCATTCTTGTAGCACCTTCAGCGTACTGACAGCGAGGCTCCATGCGTACTTATGGCAGTGTGAATTTCCCTGCAAAAATGGGTTTTATCTTAAAGGAAACCTGTCATATGGAAGACTGGCCAAGCTTTTGTAAATGGAAGTTGTTTGTCTGTCATGCTGATCCTGTGGCTTCAATACTTTACGAGTCTCTGACTCAATAGAAGTATGCAGATCAGAGTTCTTATGTTACTGGACACATTCTTTTTACAAGCCGGCCAACCAGTACTTTCAGAAGAAAGACATCAATGGCCTCCAAATTCCCACACATAGAGGTTAAAAATACAAGAGGTCTATGGTCACATAATACACTTTCATTTTACAATATCAGCATTGCAATATAAATACAAACAATAGTAATATTTGACAATTCAATATAAACTTACTTGAAAAATCTCCTTTCATGTTGTGAGTTCTGCCCTGTCTGCTGGTCAACTCCCTTCACAACTTCCTGGATTCCCTGTATGCTTTGCAGCTTCTCCTCTGCTGTTTACTTTCTATGTCCAAGGACTACATATCCCATGGTACCTTGCTGCCTGCAAACAGTGATTCCTGTACTGACTCCGCCTCCTGAAACTCTCAGCACATCTGTAGTACAGACTCTGTGCACTGTGTGACACAGCGATGCCTATCCACAGGGTATAGCGACTACGTGTCACAGGATACATGTAAAACGTGTAAATTTATGTACATGTAAAAAAGTAAAGGTGTGGGGATCTTCACAAAGTACATTTACAAACTTCATGACCATTCAGATTAGTAGAAGTAGGCTGGAAATAGCTGAAATACAAAGCGGAAATAAGTAAAGCATTTTACATTTTGACCATAGATACGCTTTAAAGTAGAACTTCACTCTCTCAATCAACATTGATTATTTTTCATCCTTACGCTACTAGTATTCATAAATAGATAGGGGAGTGTATCATATTTACTTGTTTTAAACTTTTTTTTTTACATTTCTCAGTTACTTCCTGGTTTCCAGACCTAAGGAAATGATGTCATACATCCCAGGAGTTTTCAGGAGGGGATGAGGGATTTTATTACCCTTGTGCCTGCCTGAGCTAAGGGCAGATGGATTCCAGGAAGTAAATTCTACATGAATGCTACATCTGCCCTTACTTAAGATGGCCGCAGCCAGAAATGCTACAGCTAAGGGGTGTTTTTCAAAGAGATTTCTCATCAAAATATAGAGACAGGGATGGATGGGTTTGCAATGAATGTAAAAAATTAATTAAATAGCATTTTTGGTGTGTGGTGCTCAGATGCAGTTTAGTTCCACTTAAAGTGTAAGTAAACCCCCCTATCGTTTTCAGCCAAGGAAGCTGCCTTTTTTTGCCTCTGTTAAATCTACAACTGCCATGAGGCTGCACATGTGATCAGTTATGACACCAGCCATTAGATGGTTTGACAGTTTGGTTGAGGGCACAACCAATGGGTGTGTTACATTTCCAGGATGTGCCGGAAATGAAACTGTTTTATGAATGGGTTCACTTCCGCTTTAAGGCTGGGCTCACACATGTCTGGCTGAGGATTGCAGATCTGAGTGCGGTTTTGTTCATATACGATTCAGGTGTGAATTTTTACTTGAATTTGCACCTAAACCGGACCGAAAATCACACAGGACCCTTTTCAGAAATGGACCGCGGCCACCACGGACATGTGTGAACCGGCTCAATTGAAAGCCTGTCCGATTCACATGTTATGAGAATCGGATGCGGTTAAAAACGCATCCAATTCACATATATGTGAACCAAGCCTTAAAGTGTTACTAAACCCAGGACCCTGCATTCACTAGATCTGATCTCCCGCAGTGCACAGAACATGGAAATGCAATTATTTTAGTAAATATAAACTGTTGAATACCTTTTCTCATCAGCAGTATATAGCAGCCTTGTGACTTCTATCAGTTTCTAGATGAGCACTGGTTAAAGCTTGTAGGAGGAGTTTTCATTCTCCTCTGACTGTCCTATGAGTCTTTATGACTCCTGACCCTCTGTCCGGACAGTGCTGATTGGCCATGAGCAGGCAGGGGGGATTCAGTCATCTGCACTGTTAGCATGGATGGAGGAATCTGGAGTCTGCAGGCTGAAGGAAAAGAAATCTATCAGTGTATGGCCAGCCTCATGGGCCATAAAACCTTCTTCATGAGGCTCCCCTGATTGCCACTCCCCCCTTTTGCAGCTGGGACTGTTTATACAGCAGTGGTTGCAGCCCCTGTGCATTAGACAAAACTTCCCAGCAGTTCTCAGAACACGTGACAACATTATTGTTTCATTCATATGCAGATCAAAGGGAATTAACTCCTTCCTCTCCTTCTCCCCTTAGCTTTTATTTTACTGTTATTTTTTTATTTCTGTAATCCTTCATGTTTAACTACTTTCCTACTGGGCCAATTCTGACACTTCTATCCTACATGTAAAAATCATCATTTTTTTGCTAGAAAATTACTCAGAACCCCCCAAACATTATATATGTTTTTTTTTTTTTTTTTGCAGAGACCCTAGGGAATAAAATGGTGGTTGTTGCAACTTTATAACCCTCCATTATATCCATAATCATAATAATAATAATAATAATAAAAAAAACTGTTTTGTTCACATCTAGGCGTTGCTATTTTACGGGCGTTTTTTTAATGCGTTTTTTTCAGGTGTTTTTGCAGAGTTTTTTACAGGCGTTTTGACGTTCAAAAGGTCTCTAATGTAAAAGCAGTAAAACGTGTAATCTGCCAAAAAAAGAAGCTCATGTACTTTTTTTTTTGGCGATGGGCGTTTTGCTCAGATGTGAACAGGGGCCATTGAAATGAATAGGATTTTTCTTGTTGGGTGTTTTTAGAGCTGAGGCTAAATTTACCAGATCACTGGGTGAAAGTAAAGAAAAAAAAATGAAAAAAGAAAACGAATGCAGCCACCATATCGAAGGATTGGTAAACTGCAATTTATTTTATTTAATTTTTGGGATTTAAATGTGTTAAATGTGATGATCTGATGATCAGCTCCTCCCTGCCTCTCTGCACTCAAAACCACAGGTCCAATGCTTTGCATGTCGTCCTTCCCTGATCTGAGGGCTTGTATCTTGTAGAACACAGAATTTGCAAATCAAATTGTCTTTTCTTTCTGTTGAAAACACAGCAGTGCTCATTGCACTAGTGACTAGTCAATTGCTGAACCAGGTTGGTGTGCACTCGAATTATCACTGCACTATGTTTTGCACTTACAAGATCTAACAAACATAATACAACTATATGCAAGTTACAATAATGGTTTTATAAGAAAAAAAAAAAAGAAAATCTGTAAAATGCCTGTAAAATGTTTGTAAATTGCTTCTTTTTTTATCATTATTTCTATTAACCACTTAAGCCTCGGAAGGATTTACCCCCTTCCTGACCAGAGCACTTTTTGCGATTCGGCACTGCGTATTTTTAACTGACAATTGCGCGGTCGCGCAACGTTGCACCCAAACAAAATTGACATCTATTTCTCCCCACAAATAGAGATTTCTTTTGGTGGTATTTGATCCCCTCTGCGGTTTTTATTTTTTGCGCTAGAAACAAAAAAAGAACAAACTTTTTGAAAAAAAAAGCAATATTTTTAAATTTTTGCTATAATAAATATCCCCCAAAAATATATAATAAAAAATGTTTTTCCTCAGTTTAGGCCGATATGTATTCTTCTACATATTTTTTGGGAAAAAATCGGAATAAGCGTATATTGATTGGTTTGCGCAAAATGTATAGCACCTACAAAATAGAGCATAGTTTTATGGCATTTATATTATAATTTTTTTTATTAGTAATGGCGGCGATCTGCGATTTTTAACGTGACTGCGACATTATGGCGGACACATCGGACAATTTTGACACTATTTTGGGACCATTGTCATTTATACAGCGATCAGTGCTATAAAAATGCACTGATTACTGTGTAAATGACACTGACAGGGAAGGGGTTAAACACTAGGGGGCGATCAAGGGGTTAAGTGTGTCCTAGGGAGTGATTCTAACTGTGGGGGGATGGGCTTCAACTCGCATGACAGGGAGCAGTGATCTCTGTCATGTCACAAGGCTGATTTTATCTATCAAAAAGTGTTTTCCAGCACTAAACCTTTCATCTGATTTCTAAATTGCTGCATTTGTAAATTCCAAAAGCCAATATGGAGGAATATTAGTGGTAACAAAAGCACTTGTGGGTTTAACCAATCTTATTTTTTTATACAATTCTCCGTTAAGGGGACGTGGCAAGGGGCGTGTCCTATGCCTGCATACTTTTGCTGATAGGTGTCCCTCCATTCCCATCTCAGTTGGGAGGTATGTATTATATGCTTAGGGGAGATAGAGGCAGTGTGTGTCCCTAAATCATTTAGCAGTTTATGTAATCTGATCTCCCTGGCTCTTCACTTCTATTTTTATACAGCCAAATGCGCTTTTAAAGCCAATAGAAATCAGATGTTCTGTTTTTAGATTTGGTAAATATAAATGATTAATGTGTGATATTTTATATATTAACTGGATTATAAATAAAATATTTTAGCATTTTTATTTAAGTCCTAAATATGATGACAAGAAAAAGAAAACCACTATACATTTTTCTTTAAGCTGCATCCTTGGAAAGCTGCAGATCTGAAAGCACGGATGTCCCCGGGGCATAAAGCACTAAATAAATGGTCATTTGTCAGCGACAATTCAACATTTCTTTCTACTTTGAATGTTGAATATTTCATTGGATGTGTTCACAGGAAAAAAACATCTTTGCATCTCAGAGAAAAGCTTCTTAGATCCAGGCAGGCCCAGATTAAGAGCATCATGGGCCTGGTGCTGAGGATTTTGGTGGGCCTTTTTGTGGAAACAAAATGAAAATGCAAAAGTTTTTTGCTAAAACAAATTAAATATACTCTCACCAGTAATATCAGCCATGCAGCCTTTGAGCAGCAGCAACACCTCCAATACCACCTGCTATGCAGTCTCTTAACAGCAGCAACATAGGGCGACCACATTTCCAAACTGCCATTCAGGGACAACCCCCCTTCCCAAAAAAAGATGAGGGGAGGGGGGATGTAGTCTCGGGGTTGATGGGGAAATAGGTGGCGGGGGTGTTTTTTCGGGAAAATGGCTGGTGTTAGCACTTAAAATCATCCTGACACTATGCTTGATATGGCGTCAGGATGATCAAATTCCATTATTTCTATTACTACATTGTAATCAGTGGGAACCTGAGCTTGTCACTTGCCACCAGATGCAGCGTGTCACTTGCCACCATCGCCTGCCGCCAGATGCAGCATCTCAGATGCCACCCGCAGCCTGCCACCAGATACAGTGTGCCACTTGCCACCAGCAGCCTTTTACCAGATAGTGTGCCACTTGCCACCAGCAGCATGCCACCACATACAGTGTGCCACTTGCCGCCAGATATAGTGTGCCACTTGCCACCAGCAGTCTGCCACCAGATATGGTGTGCCACTTGCCACAAGCAGCATGCCAGATACAGTGTGCCACTTGCCACAAGCAGCATGCCAGATACAGTGTGCCACTTGCCACAAGCAGCATGCCAGATACAGTGTGCCACTTGCCACAAGCAGCATGTCACCAGATATGGTGTGCCACTTGCCAACAGCAGTCTGCCACCAGATACAGTGTGCCACCTGCCACAAGCAGCATGCCAGATACAGTTTGCCACTTGCCACCAGATACAGTGTGCCACTTGCCACAAGCAGCATGCAACCAGATACAGTGTGCCACTTGCCACCAGAAGCCTGTCACCAGATACAGTGTGCCACTTGCCATCAGCAGCATGCCACCAAATACAGTGTGCCACTTGCCACAAGCAGCATGCCACCAGATACAGTGTGCCACTTGCCACAAGCAGCATGCCAGATACAGTGTGCCACTTGCCACCAGATACAGTGTGCCACTTGCCACAAGCAGCATGCCACCAGATACAGTGTGCCACTTTCCACAAGCAGCATGCCAGATACAGTGTGCCACTTGCCACCAGATACAGTGTGCCACTTGCCACAAGCAGCGTGCCACCAGATACAGTGTGCCACAAGCAGCCTGCCACCAGATACAGTGTGCCACTTGCCACCAGAAGCCTGTCACCAGATACAGTGTGCCACTTGCCACAAGCAGCCTGTCACTAGATACAGTGTGCCACTTGCCACAAGCAGCCTGTCACCAGATACAGTGTGCCACTTGCCATCAGCAGCATGACACCAGATACAGTGTGCCACTTGCCACCAGCAGCCTGTCTCTCCCTGCAGGACTCTGCCCGGATGGATAGAAGGGACAGGGCCTGCATAGTCAATCAAATCCCTGGAGCCCCCACCCATCCTGAGCTGGGATGGTATGGCCGTTTGTATGTATGCCAGGAGTATTGATCAGACCAAGTTCTACAGGGGGGTTGTGTGTGCAAGTCTTTGGGCTCACACTGGTGTGCTGCAGTCGGCCGCACTGCTTATATATCTGCAGTTTTAGCTGCAGTCCTATTGATTTATATCAGGTTGCAGTTTTTTGCTGCATTTTCTGACAGTGCGCCAAAGATAAGATGCAGCATGCAGGAATTTTAGTGCACTTTCAGAAAATGCAGAAAAAAACACACAACCTAATAGAAATCAATAGGACTGTGGGTAAAACGCAGGAAAACTGTGGATACACCAGCAATGGGCCAAAACATAGTAAACCAGTGTGAACCCACATAAAAGCACAAGGGACCAAGTACTAACACAGGCTGATGACACAATTCTAAACACTTTGGCTGTAGTTATGAGAACTACTGCTGGAGAAAAAAAGTTAAAAACGAGGGAAGGGAGATAAGAGTCCAGTCACTGAGCTCACATTTGGATGGTCCCTGGAGGCTCATCACTCAGAGATATCCTGTTCACCTTCTATCTGCCGGTGTTCTGTTCATAACTTCCCACCCACACGGCTCCTTCACTGCACAAACGTCACAGAGGGAGAGGGGAGGGGAAAGGCAGAGCCGACTCAGCCTCTCCCATTTGTGTAGAGGGGACTGTGCACTATGACATTGTAATAACCACAGTGAGCCAACACAGATGCAGCCAAACACCCCTACATTTACACACAGCTTCTCCTGTCCCATAGAAGTTTATGGACAGGAGAAAAATCGGGCTTATACTGCTGGCTGGTCGGGCCTATTTTAAGGCAGGGGCCTGGAGCTGCAGCTCCATCAGCCCCTATGTTAATCCGGCCCTGGTTTCGGGTGTGCCCGTCCTTTCTCAATTTCAGTTGTAGGCAGTGGTTTCTGGTGGTATATTTTTTTTGGGGGGGGGGGGCAAACAATCTGCACCCCGAGCCCACCCTTTTCCGAAGCCCATCAGAGCCTCTGGCTCTAATAATGTACTTCTAAAAAATCCCCATTTGAATCCATGCATCTGGCACCCTGCATGTCGATTAGGGGGACTGCGCCCCATGTGGACTGGCCACCACTGGTCGTAGGCAAAGAAACTCAAGGTAAGCATTCCAAGGAGGAAACACAGTAGGGTAGCCAAGAAATCAGCAGGCATACTAGGAATAAAACCTTTCATCATCAAAACGGAACAACCCAAAGGTACCGTATATACTTGAGTATAAGCCTACCCGAATATAAGCCAAGACACCTAATTTTACCACAAAAAAATGGGAAAACGTATTGACTCGAGTATAAGCCTCGGCTGAGAAATGCGCAGCTACTGTAAGTGGAAAAGAGGGTCAACAATGCCCATTTGCCGCCTCACTGTGCCCATTTGCAGCCATAGGTCCCCTAAACGTCAAACTTGGTAGTTAAGGGTTCCTAGATGCCCCCTAGCTGCAGCCAAAGGGTCCCGAAATGAGATTGCTGCAGATGGACACAGTTGACCGACTTTGGGGCCCTGTATCTTGGGGCCACTTGGTGCTAGGAAACCCATATTTAGATATGTTGTCATGTTGATTCCTCTGGGTTTGCACACCAAGATTGGGGTTCCTAGCACTAAGTGGACCCGAGATACGAAGCGGCAAAGGCGGGTCGGAAAATGTCATTTTCTGCTGCAGAAAAGTGCTTGACTCGAGTATAAGCCGAGGGGGGCACTTTCAGCACAAAAAAATGTGCTGAAAAACTCGGCTTATACTCGAGTATTTACGGTAAATGCAATAATTGTATCAAACAACCCCCAAGGCTCCGTTCACACCTAGGCGTTTTTGGGCGTTTTTCTGCTTTCACGCGGGCATTCCATATGTCTTTTTTTTTATCCATCCATTGGTGGATGAAAAACAGACATACATGTATCTCTATGGGATAGCAGATGATCATCTGCTGACATCCTTCTTCGTTGAGCTAAGCTCAGTTTTTTTAAGACGGAAGAAAACCCTATTTTTCTTCTGTTAAAAAAAACTGAACGGACGAAAAACGGATGTTTAGCAGACGATCCGCTGACATCCGATCCACTGACATCCGTTTTCAACCTTTTTTTCCCCGCATTAAACACACTGTATATAGCTGGTTTCTAAGGAGGGGGCTGGGAAGCCGGCTGCCATGTCCTTAACAAGCAATGAGTCATCAGCTGTCAGCGGGGTTCCCCCGTTGACAGCTGAATGTAAAAAAAAAATTGCCGGCCAAAATAAATCACAAAAAAACAGCATGGGGTCCCCCACCCAGGTCCATACCAGGCCCTTTGGGTCTAGTATGGATTTGGAGGGAACCCCCCCCCCCCCCCCACACTAAAATGTTTTTAAAAATGGCGTGGGGTCCCCCCGAAAAATCCATACCAGACCCTTATGGGGGACTTATGGGAGCCTGGAAGCCCCCTTTCAGACCCCCCCCCCCCCACATGTGAATGGATATCGGTCAAAAAAGCAGTGAAAAGTAAAAAAACTGCTGTCTCCTCCATGAGCCGTCTTCACCCGCCACCGTCTCTCCCGCCGCCATCTCTCCCCGAGCCGTCTTCTCCCGCCACCGTCTCTCCCGCCGCCATCTCTCCCCAAGCCTTCTTCACCCGCCGCCGTCTCTCCCACCGCCATCTCTCCCCGAGCCGTCTTCTCCCGCCACCATCTCCCCCGCTGCCGTCTCTCCCCGAGCCGTCTTCTCCTGCCATCATCATCCTGCTGTCTGGCATCTGTTATATAGCCATGTGGCATGGCCATCAGATGATATCACCCAGAAAGCCCGCCCCCTGCGGCCTCTTTGGCAACCATCTATATACAGTGTTTGAAGTTCAGTTCAGTCAGCAATTTTTTTTTTTAAAACAGATGTCAGCAGACATGAAAACGGATGTAAAAATTTACATCTGTATCCGTTTTTGATCTGTTTTTTGAACTAAAAAACAGAAACGCCCGTGTAAAACCAGCCTATGCCTGTTTTTTTTTTTTTTAACAGAAGAAGATGTCCGGCAGATGTAGCAGTTAGAGGTTTGAGACAAAACATTTACCAATGACAGGGGTACTTAGAATGATCCTCTTTTATTTATTTATGTAAAACCTTAATCCCAAAAGGGAAAAAAACTGTTGCTGTTACTGCTTAGAAAATGTTCATCTTCAATTTAATTTGTTTGTCCATCTAAAGCTGCCCATAGATGGAACAGATTTTTCCATCCACACAATCACACAATTTGTTTTAATGCTTGAGCCCCCATTCACAATGACTGCGGCTTTGAGATCGTGTGACTTCATCTGAAGCTGCACAATTTTCAAAGCCACATGTCAGTGCGACTTCAGATGTGACTTGCTGCAGGAAATACTTTTTTCAAATTGGTGCGGCACTGCAAAGTCGGCGTCACACCGGTTTGAACAGAGCAATTGCTGGCAATAGGCTGCGACTTGACCTGTGCAATGTGAATGGGGCTAAAAGGTCACAGCCCTCCACCACAACTGCAGGTGCAACGTGGCCCCATTCACGTGAATAGTGTGCAATTGGCCAGTGGCTGTTTTAAAGTGGTATATATTAACCCTAAAAGCAAATATTTATTATATTGCAGCTTAGCAATTCTTAAATATGTCTACATTAGTTTTTCTTTTTTAGGCTTTCTTTCCCTTATTTTCACCAGGTTATCTGGCCAGTAAATTTGTCATTTTTAAAAAAGAACAAGCTCTCCTGCAGATGTACCAGTTACAAGGATGAGACAAACCATTTACCACCGACGAGCTATTTTCACAACAAAATTGACGCCCATTTTTTCCCACAAATAGAGCCTTCTTTTGGTGGTATTTGATCACCTCTGCGGTTTTCATTTTTTGCGCTATAAACAAAAAGAGCAAAAAAGCAATATTTTTTTTTACATTTTGTATAATAAATATCCCCCAAAAATATATAAAAAACACATTTTTTCCTCAGTTTAGGCCAATATGTATTCTACATATTTTTGGTAAAAAAAAAATTGTGTATATTGATTGCTTTGCACAGAAGTTATAGCGTCTACAAAATAGGGAATAGATTCATGGCATTTTTACTTTTTTTTTTTTGCTAGTAATGGCGGCGATCTGCAATTTTTATCATGACTGCGACATTATGGCGGACATAACAAACATATTACAGCGCACACATGCAAAACTGACATTTACCTCCAGCAAGGCTATTTAAAAGCACCTAGACAGACATTTTCAAAAAACATTATCAAAAAATATGGGGATTTGGTCACACCATATTGCTATATGGTGCTTAAGCCCACTTACTGCGACAAAGTACCCCATGATTATGGGGTCACAGGATATTACCACCTCCATGCTTTACTACAGGAATGATGTTATTTTTAAAAAATATTAAAATATTATAATATATTTAAAAAAATTGTGTATATTGATTGCTTTGCACAGAAGTTATAGCGTCTACAAAATAGGGAATAGATTCATGGCATTTTTACTATTTTTTTTTTGCTAGTAATGGCGGCGATCTGCAATTTTTATCATGACTGCGACATTATGGCGGACATGTCGGACAGTTTTGACACTATTTTGGGACCATTGTCATTTATACAGCGATCAGTGCTATAAAAATGCACTGATTACTGTGTAAATGACACTGTCAGGGAAGGGGTTGACCACTAGGGGGCGATGAAGGGGTTAAGTGTGTCCTAGGGGAGTGATTCTAACTGGGGGGGGGGGTGGGCTTCAACTTGCATGACAGCGATCACCTCTCCTGATGACAGGGAGCAGTGAGCTCTGTCATGACACAAGGCAGAACAGGTAAATGTCTTGTTTACATAGGCACTTCCCTGTTCTGCCGCTCTGTGACATGAACGCCGGGAGATCCTGCAGGCACGGTCACTTTGTACGCGGCGGGCCCGCTAGCCCTGCCATTTAAAGGGGACGTACAGGTACACCCACCACTGCCATTGTGCCGACGTATATCTGCATGCCGCGGTCGGCAAGTGGTTAAAGTTCTACCCAGCACTCTCATTGACACACTTTAGAGGGTTGGAGGAAGACTTTTGATTTTTGTTAAATGCTTTCTCCTCTCACCAGTGTTCCTAGCTTAGAAGAAAATACACTCACCGGCCACTTTATTAGGTACACCTGTTCAATTGCTTGGTAACACAAATTGCTAATCAGCCAATCACATGGCAGCAATTCAATGCATTTAAGCATCTAGATGTGGTGAAGGTGACTTGCTGAAGTTCAAACCGAGCATCAGAATGGGGAAGAAAGGGGATTTAAGTGACTTTCACGGTAATGGTATGGTTGTTGATGCCAGACGGGCTGGTCTGAGTATTTCAAAAACTGCTGATCTACTGGAATTTTCACACACCACCATTTCTGGGGTTTACAGAGAAAGGTCTGAAAAAGAAAAAAAATATTCAGTGAGCGGCAATTGTGTGGACGAAAACGCCTTGTTGATGTCAGAGGAGAATGGGCAGACTGGTGCGAGATGATAGAAAGGCAACAGTAACTCAAATAACCACTCATTACAACCAACGTATACAGAATGCCATCTCTGAACCCACAACACATCGATCCTTGAAGCAGATGGGCTACAGTAGCACAAGACCACACCGGGTGCCACTCCTATCAGCTAAGAACAGGAAATTGAGGGTACAATTTACACAGGCTCACCAAAATTGGACAATACAGGGGGTCCCCGACTTACGAACGCCCGACCTACGAACATCCCCTACTTATGAACGGGGCGCTGCGGGGACCCTCCGCCATTTTCCGCCGTCCTCCGGCCGCTCTGCGCATGCGCGGCCAGACGGAGCCTCGGAAAATGACGGCAAACTTCAGAAATGTCCGTAATTTGCCGCGCATGCGCAGAAGGCATTAGATGGAAAATCGGAAATGTCCGGAAATGTCCGTAATTGTTTTTACCAGAACATGTTGGGAAGGCCAGATAGAAAAATACTGAAAAAAAATACTCCTTAAAACGCGACGGCCTGTGAGGATCTGAGTTTTATGCAGCTTGTAGAGACTTCTAGGGTTATTTCTTTCTGTTACTGAACATTGGGAACCACGCAGTCTCCCTTTCTTAGGTCAATCTGCTGCTTCCACACACACCATTAAGGATCATTAAACATTACCGTATTGACTGGATCACTCTGCCAAATTGGTCTGTTAATTCATTTCACTTCTAACTGAAACATATCAGTTTAATAAGCTATCAGCCAAGCTGTCGATTTACACAGCGATACCAGGGCAGGAAAGTCATTTAGACCTAATCTGCCAATTATTGGCCAATGAAAGATGACCCCTGAGCTCTCTGCCTCATTGTTATGCGTGTACCCATTGTCCAGTCATCTGACGCGTGTTGTTTTTCCAGACATTTCTGCAGGGACATGGTGCAACCATAACCTAACCTAACGCTTAACTCCAGGCAACTACAAAATTACAAGGGTTAATTGTTCATTTTGGTCTAGAGCTGGGGTGTCAAACTCAATTTCATTTCAGGAGGCATCATTAGTATGGGTAACCTCAAAGGGTCGGTTGTATCTAGGGTGCACTATATACAGAGTACAGGGTTTAGGGGTGCACTACATACAGAGTGCAGCATTCAGGAGTGCTTTCATGAAAAAGTTAAGAGTTCAGGATTACGCCAGGAACAGAATGCAGTGTTCAGGGGTGCATTACGTTCAGAATGCAGGGTTCAGGGGTGCATTACGTTCAGAATGCAGGGTTCAGGGGTGCATTACGTTCAGAATGCAGGGTTCAGGGGTGCACTATGTACAGAGCAGAGTTCCAAGGGTGCAGAGCTCAGGGGTGTGCTGTGTACAGAGTGCAGCGGTGCTCCGTTGATCCCCGCTGAGCAGGAAGATGACAGGTCTGTCTCTCTGTGCAGGGACAGACCTGTCAGAGCGCCGCTCTCTCCTATGGGGGATCGTATGACAACAGACCATAGAGTCCGTCGTCACCAGATCCGATCCGCAGATAGAAAAATAGGGTTTTCCTCTGTCACACTTTTTCGGATCGGGTCGGATGTCAGCGGACATGTCACCGCTGACATCCGTCCCTCCATAGAGGTCTATGGAGTGTCCGTTCAGGTCCGCCTAAAAAACTAACAGGACCTGAACGGACCGTCCGCGTGAAAGGGGCCTAAGGAGCTACTGCTAAGCTAACAAAAGACTGTTAGTTCACTAAGGAGTGAACCAAGCGGAGCTGTACAAAGACTCAAGTTATTGTGCACGAGGATGAAGTGGAAGCTGTAAATAGGGAGGACGTTGTCTCTGGTTCTCTTTGTTATTGTCAAGTTGGACATCCCATATTTCCCATCCTCACCCATGTTATTATCCCCTAATAAAACAAAAACAAGCTCAAGGACTGTGGATGCAAAATGAAGATGCTATGTGCCTGGCTGTGCAGCAGGGGTAGTGTTACAATTACTTAGCTGGACTAGTGTTTATTATCAAGTAAAATGTCCTAAATTAAAGCGTAACTCCAGCCAGACCACGTTTTTATAGCATGGGGAAGGATTAGAACCTCTGGCATCTTTTTATTGGGGCCCTGTTGAACTTCACCCTCATTTCCTGTTGTGTCAGAGTTTTTCACACAGGCGATCCAATTAGGTCTGCCTGTCAGTTTTTCAGGCAGACCTGCTCAGACTCTCCAGTCTCTTCTATAGGGCAGGGGATATCAGCAGGCACATGTTCGCTGACACCTGCCGCCATGCGAACTGATCCTGTCTGCCAAAAACAGACGGATAGGGGACCTCTTCCGCATCTGTCTGGTGGATTGGATGGCACCAGATGGAAACGGACAGGCGGTCCTTTTCCATCCGATTGCCCCATAGACAAGAGCAGGCTGTGTTTGTGTCGGACACAGACCTGTCATCTGCCTGCTCAGTGGGGATCAGTGGAGAGATTCCCCGCTGAGCATGCGGATCCCACTTCATAGAGGCGCCCATATGAAAGGGGCCTAAGTTTGTTTTCTGCTGAACTTCTTGAGCAATTGTCTAAACTGTCACGTTAATGTTCCTCTGCTCTCCAGCTGAAATTTCAAATCAGAGTGGCAGTGAGAATGTTTGCTTCAGCTGCTGAAAAAGCAGAGAGCAGGTATGACGCTCTTTCAGTCTCCGGCCATGTCCTTGAAGGGGTAGGTCAACAAATTCTGACCATCTCAGGAGCAGATTAGGTAATTCAGAGAGCACAGTGATGGTTTTGTTTCGCACTGTTTGGGGATTAGGATTGTAAAATACATGGGACACCTTTTGGGTTACCCAAAGGGAGTTGTAATGAGGTGTGCTATGGTGAACAGTGGCTGTGGCCAAATTACATTAACAGTGGGGGGGGGGGGGTCTAAAAGGGGCATGGTTGAATAAAACAAAAGCATTTGTGTACCTATAAAATATGATTTGATTAATAAAAGAAATGTCAGTTAAAATATGAAACTACCCTACCTTAAAAGTGGACACTGTCAGCCAGTAGAGCAGTGGATGGTGTCAGTAGGGCAATGGACAGCGTCAGTAGAGCAGTGGGCGGCGTAAGTAGGGCAATGGGCGGCGTCAGTAGGGCAGAGGACGGTGTCGGAAGATCAGAGGACGGTGTCGGAAGATCAGAGGACGGTGTCGGTAGGGCAGTGGCCGGTGTCGGTAGGGCAGTGGCCGGTGTCAGTAGGGCAGTGTACCTCCATCCAAAAACCTGAATCGGCTCTACTGAACCCAACCCCATACAAACTGTTCACAAGGTGGCACTGTGCATTCTACAACCCTTTCAAGCACTTTTTAATTACAAACAAAGACCAAAAAATCCAAAGCAATCCATGGGCACCCCACAAACATAGAAGAAAATAACAGTGCCTGTGCCCCCCCAATAGAGACCTCCATTACAGCGAGACACAAAACCCTTACCTTTCAGGAGCCGCCGCAAAGATGTGTGTGTGCGTGAACCTGTTAGGAGGCGGAGTCTGTAATACCATGCTTTCTCCTGCAAAAGTGTTCCTGGTTGCTAGGACACCAGTCCAGTGGCCCCCCATTCACTGTCTCTGGCGGCATCGGCACCGGTGGCTGGGTGGGAGAGAGAGCCCGCACAGACAGACAGTGCAGTGTGACCCGGCTGCAGGACATTAGCCCCGCTGGAGCTGGGGAAGAAGGGGGGAGGTGCGTGCTGTTTGGGGGTAGCTGACAGAGGAGGGGGGGTAGCTGTCAGAGGAGGGGGGGCTGATAGAGGGGGGTAATTGACAGGAAGGGGGCTGACAGAGCAGATGAGAGTGACCTCAGGAGACACACAGTGTGAGGCAGGACTCCGGAAGAAAGCAGGCGCGGTTATCCACAGTCCAGCCCCGCCAATGTGTGACTAGCTCCTTCGGCCAATCACAGGGCACCTGCTGGGCTCAGAACGCACCCATGTTCCGGCACTGTATGACAGTGATAGCGGGCACAGGATGCGCAGCGCCTCTCTAAATGTTGCGGCCGGGGCCAGAGATCCTCTGTCTCTGGCCACAGGACGGTGGTATGTGTGCCTGGGCACATGTGTCAAAACCCGGACTGTCCAGGTTAAAACTGGACAGGTGGCAACCCTAGGTACAGCAGGCACATAGCATTAACAAATAAGCTTTGCTTATTGATTTTAACTGTTGAATTGTTGCTCTGTAATAACATAAGTCACATTGTCTCACCGTAGAAAAGCCACAGCTTCCTCTCTATTAGTTTCATTGTTAGAGCAGGTAATGTTACTTCCTGTAAAAAGCTATTAGTTGCTGTGTTGTTTTCCATTATATTATATGCATTCAGATTATCATTCATTTTTCAAATAAAAGCTTTTAAGAATAATTCCAGGCATTGCCATGTTATTCATATTTACATTGGTCCACATTGGACCAAAGTAATTATGTATATACCATACCTGGCCAATGCCCCTGGAAGCTGGAAATCAATGAAGTAGACCCCATTCAGAGAGGTACAACCAGCCTGTTGGGTTTTACCCAAACTATCAGTTCTGCCAGCTATAGCCAGCAACACTGATCATTGTATTTTGATGGTGGAGAAGGCTCCCCGCCGTGAAAACACGATAGCAAAGCAGGAGTGATTCCCCCATCCACCTCAAATGTGTGTATGGGGGAAATTGGCACATTTTGTTTTTGTTTTTCGTTCAACCCGCTGGTTGAAGATTCGGGAGATTCACCCTCTCACAGCTTCATGTCTGCTCTGATAGGTACCCTCTCTTCACCCCATCCATCCAAGGCTGACACAAAACATATATGTGCAACTACCTTTTGGTCACAAGAAAGCAAGTGATTGCATGGGCAGTGCACACTCCATGCAAACCATCGACAGCCGAAGCAAGGGGGCAAAAAAAATGGGCATAAGGTGGTACACCCATTCTACTGCATGTATTAAGAAGGGGGTGCTGTTCTGAATCCTTGCCCTAGCTACTGGATGAACCTGTCCCAGTACCGTTGGTGACCCTGGACAACCAGAGATTTGAAAATAGAAAGGTGAAAGTGACGGCACTCCAAGAATAATACAGCTTCTTTTTGAATCATATCACCAGTGGCAGGTGGTACTCAATTTTTTTTTTTTGGGGGGGGGGGGGGCAGCAAACAAACCTGCCCTTCTCACTCGCACTGTCACCACCTCAAAACGGGGATCCAGGGTGAGATGAAGAGATGGGATGTAAGATGAGCTTACAGAGGGAAGAGCTGGGGCTTCTCCTTCCAGCCAAACAGGAAGTGGGTCCTGAGACCTGATTGGCCAGGAGTCCTAAGACTGGCCAATTGAGTCTCAGGGCCCACTTCCTGATTGGCCGGGAGGAGAATCAAGAAGACAATAGCAAATATTAATTCGCTATTGTCACACAACTGGGCATGTAGATTAGGGGCCAAGCGCATGGATGAGGGGCGGCGCCTTGTGGACCTTATGGTCCCTTATGGGCAGGCCGCCATTGCATACCATTAAAATGCAAACAGAAAAAGATATACACACAGTTCATGGGCAGCCAGTAGCCAGCCAGTAGACAGTTTACTGGCTGCCCATGGACTGTGTGTATATCTTTTTGCTGTTTGTATTTTAATTGTATGATTCAATAAAGAAGCTGTTTTATTCTTGGAGTGCCGCCACTTTCACCTTTCTATTTTCATCAGTTGGCTGCGGACCAGGCAGGCACCCAGGCTTTCACAGTAGCTGTGGATTTTTTTTGTAGGCTGCCTCGGAGTGGTGTGTACCACGTGTGCTTTTCAGACAACCAGAGATTCCCTCACTTTGTTGGTATTTCCTCTCATCTCCTGTTTCGGCTATGGAACAGGAAGTGAAGAGAAATGTAATTTTGCTGTGGTACTGTTCTAAACACTGGAAAAATGCGCCACTTTACAGGCATTCTATAGACACCCCCCAGGCACGATATTTTAAGGAATGTTTCCTTTTATTGTTTCACTTTAAGCATTATTAAAAGCACTGCTCCCGAAAATACGTAGTTTTTAAAAAAATAAAAATTACATTTATACATGTCCCCTGGGGCAGGACCCAGGTCCCCAAACACTTTCTCTGACAATAACTTGCATATAAGCCTTTAAAATTAGCACTTTTGATTTTTCATGTTAGTGTCCCATAGACTTTAACTGTGTTCCGGCGGCTTTTTTTTAATTTTTAACTTTTTATTTTACATTTTTTTATACATTACACTTCATATATACACTAATCTTTACTGTATGACATTTCCTCTGTTTACAATCATTTACTCTTAACTCATATTATTTAACCCTTTCACCGTCTAATCTTCTCACGACTTCCTCTTTTCCTCAATCTTTACCTTTGCACCCCCCCCCAAAAAAAATAAAAAATCATATATATATATATATATATATCCTCTCCCCCCTCTCCACATGTCGCCCCCACCGTCCCCCCATTCCCCCCATCCCCCCCACCCCCATCTTGTTACGGTCTAGTTCTCTTCCTCTCTCTCTTTGTATGAGAAATAGGGTGCCCATGTATCCCAGTATTTCTCCTCTTGTTCTTTCATTGCCAGAGTCAGATTTTCCATTTGCTGGATTTCTCTGACTCTTGTCCACCACTGTGCCCCCGTAGGTGGGGTCTCCTTTTTCCACAGGGCCGGGATACAGGCTCTCGCCACGGTGAGGAGATGCTTCAATAGAGATCTTTTATATTTTTCAACCGACATTGGAACATCATTCAGTAAAAATGCTGCCGGGTTTTCTCCAAGAGACACACCTGTAATACGCCCTATTGTTACCTCTATCATTTTCCAAAAATCTCAGATTTTTGCACATTCCCAAAAAATGTGTAACATCGTACCATCCGATTCGCCACATCGCCAGCACACGTTTGATACCTGCGGGAATATATCATGTAACATACTTGGAGTTTTATACCATCTGGTAAGAATCTTATAGCTTTTGAATTTGCCGCGAACATCGCATATTGTTCGGCGAACACCCGATGTTCAAGTCGAACTTACGTTCGACTCAAACATCGGGCTCATCCCTAGTTATGAAATATTATTGGTGGAGGGGGGCCTGTCAGGTAGCCTGTATGGGGCTCCCTGATTTCTAACAGAAGCCACGTCAGTGAGTGAAGCCCAGAATAAAATATATTGAAAAATAATGATATACTGAAAGTGAAACAATACAAGGAAAGCAAATCTATGTGGTTGAAATAGCGCTATTTCTCTGTCACGGAAAGGATTGTTTATTACTGAGAAGACATTTCAGATTTACCACAGTCAGACTGTGGCTTATGGTTTGCTGTTCTCTGTAATAGGAACACGCACTCAAAGACACATTGCACTTCAAATTGAAAATGAAGCTCATATATGCATACAAAGAATACGTGCTCTATAGTCACGTATTTCATCTAGGCACTGTTTTGTGCACCTCTCCACCCCACTCCTTTTACTTGATCTGGTAAATTTGGAACCCGTTTTGCTCACCTGTTTGCAATGCAGAAGAGGAATTCCCAAACACACCCACTACAGGCTGCTTGTTGCCACCCATAGGAAGCCTGGTCTATGTAAAATTAGTGTTAAGTTTGTTAACAGGCACCAATCAATTTTAAACCTGCATTGGGAATGTGCATGTTATTGGATAGATCAAGTAAAGAGGCGGTGGGAAATTTTGCAGCACAATTCTGTACATAGACCCATCCGCCACGCATTTAAAGCAGTATTAAACCCAAGAGAAAACATTTATTATATTGCAGCTTACCAATTCTTAGATGTGATGGCTGCATTATTTTTTTTTTAAGCTTTCTTTCCTTTATTTTCACTTGGTGCTCCTGCCAGTACGTCTGTCATTTTCTGCATATGTAGCAGTTACAGGGATGAGACAAACCATTTTTTATCATGGACCATACGCTCAATGCTTGTTTTAGGTTTTCCCTAGCGCTTGATGAGCTGCCATTGGACTATATTTTGATTAACTGTTTACTGGCCCCTTGCCTGACCATGTTTGACGTCTGAACTGATGCACTGCCTGTTTTTCGGCCTCTTTTCTGCCTAATGTCTATGCCGATCTTCTCCCTTTTTTATGACCACGTCCCTGCCCGCCGTTTATATTTATCCATCTGCACATCTCCATAGCATGTTCTTGCCAAAGCATTTGAACGAGGCATCCTTCGTGAACATCTGTAATCCTGGAAGGACAATTATTCTTCATTCACCATTGCTCTGGCTCTGGTACTTCCTAGCCAACATTAGGAGGAGGGAGCGATCTGATGCCTCAGACTCTATTTAACTACGCCCCTTTAAGTCATACCCATTAATCAGCACTTACAGAAGTGCACCCAACTTATGGTCTTCCGAGCAGGTCCACTGCGTTCAGAAAACTCCCTGCTTACTACGTACATACAGTAGTTCATAGAGCAGGCTCTTCATAAGTAGATGAAACAGGAACTATAAAGCTGTAGCTTTTGAATAGTAGTGTCAATCCCAAACAATTGAGTGTGACAGCACTGTGTGGATCAAACGAGTAGCTGAACAGAATAAGCCTTATTATGTTAACAATTCACATGTTGGATTTCAGCTGTGTATTTCAGGTGTTTTGCCTTGAAAAAAAAAACATAAAATGAGAAAGGAAGATTCTCCTGTTCTTTCCTCCCTCCATCTCTACTCATCTTTCCTTCTACATCAGTGGTCTTCAAACTATGGCCTATGGTCCAGATGCTGCCCTTTGCTTGCCTTCATCTGACCTTCGGCACTGTTCCTTCCACTGATACGAGACTCTTTTATTCTCAATAAGAAACTACTCCTCCCACTGACACCATTAATGAGGAATCATTTCTTCCACTGACACCAACAATAGGGCAATATTTCTCCTCCCGACACCAACAATAGGACACTGTCCCTTCTACTGACACCAACCACAGGGCCTAACTCCCATTATTTGTTTCAACTAATGATGGGGCACTATTCCTCCAACTAATGCCAATGATTGGGCACTATTCTTACTAACCACCAAGGTTGAGATACTATCTCCTCCCAATGACATGGGGGCATTTTCTACTCTTACTGGCCACAGTCCAGCCCCCCTAAGGACAGTAATCTGGCCCTTATAAAGTTTGGAGACCCCAGTTCTAGTGTCCTGTTTCCTTTCTTTGATAAGGAAATGGATGGAGCCAAACACAAAATCCTATCACTAATCACACGGTCGTAATTCTCGTCAGAAAAAGCTCTGATGGTTTTCCCGTCGGAATTCCGTCAGAATTTCACTCAAACTGTCTTGCCTACACACGGTCACACCAAATTCCGACGGTCAATAACACCGCGACATACAACACGTTCAACTGCACTATAAAAGGGAAGTTTAATGCTTCCGAGCATGCGTCAAATTGTTTCCGAGCATGCGTTGGAATTTTGCGTGTCGGAATTGCATACACACGATCGGAAAATCCGATTTCCGTCGGAAAAATTAAGAACAGGTTCTCAATCCAAAGTCCATTGGAAATTCCCACAGAAAAAGACCAATGGGCATACACACGGTCGGGAAATCCGATGAAGAGCTCCCATCGGACACTCACTGGAAATGCAGATAAAATATTATTACAAGGAACAAACAATTCTGACCACAAACCAAGACGTAATATTTTATTTTATTATACAGTTACTAATCTGTGTAAACCTTGGAATATATTCTTCGGTTCAGTCCTTGTCATTGAATACAGTTGTGCATAAAAGTTTACATACCTCTGGGAGAACTTGTAAAACATTGTTTTATTGAAATCATTACTGATCAGAACAAACACATTTAATTTTACTGTGATTTATATAAACTATTAGGCTTCACAGAAAAGCACAATTATGAAACAAAACAAAGTCATAAAAGAAATAAATAAATGGTCCTGTTAAAAAGTTTTCATACCCATGGTTTTATAGAAATTATGGCTTGCAGTCTATTGGGATAGTTGTAAATGAGGCTCTTTATTTGCTCATGTGGTAAGACCCCTTTCACACTGAGGCAGTTTTCAGGCATTTTAGCACTAGAAATAGCACCTGTAAAGGGCCTGAAAGTTGCCTCCCATTCATTGGAATAGGTGCTTTCACCCTGGGGTGGTGCGCTCGCGGGACGTTAAAAAAAGTCCTGCAAGCAGCATCTATGGGCGGTCCCAAAACACCCCTGCCATTGCAATGAATGGGAAGCACTGCAACACAGGAGTTTTTAACCCCTTCTTTGGGGTTAAAATCGCCTCGCTAGCGGCTGAAAAGCCACGCTCAAACAGCAGTAAAGCACCGCTAAAACAAGCAGCACTTTACCATGAGCGCGGCTGTGGCCCCAGTGTGAAAGAGGTCTTAAAGTGGCCATCCTTGCTGGTAAAAAAAACTCTAGGTCCAGCAAATTCTTTGGAGGTCTAGCATGAACTGTATATTTGAGAAGTGGATTAATGATGCTGCATAAAATTCAGAACGTAGAGTAGTACTAAACTCTGGTTTAAAAAGAAAAAAAAATTATTTAACCATTTCAGCACCGGGCCATTTTACACCCTTCCTTACCAGAGCACTTTTTGCGATTCGGCACTGCGTCGCTTTAACTAACAATTGCGCGGTCGTGCGACGTTACACCCAAACAAAATTGACGTCCTTTTTTTCCCACAAATAGAGCTTTCTTTTGGTGGTATTTGATCGCCCCTGCGGTTTTTATTTTTTGCGCTATAAACAAAAAAAAGAGCGACAATTTTGAAAAAAAAACACAATATTTTTTACTTTTTGCTATAATAAATATATATATTTTTTCTAAAAAAACTATTTTTTTACTCAGTTTAGGCTGATACGTATTCTTCTAAATATTTTTGGTAAAAAAATCGCAATAAGCGTATATTGATCGGTTCGCGCAAAAGTTATAGCGTCTACAAAATAGGGGATAGATTTATTGCATTTTTTTTTTGTTTTTACTAGTAATGGCGGCGGTCCGCCGGGCACTCGCACCGGGTCCCGAGCAACGCCGCGCGCCTCCCCCAGGCGGCCGGGAATGGGAGGACGTCATATGACGCCCACCCAGGATGGGAGATCCACCTTGTGGGCGTCATATGACTATGGGCGGGTAGGGAAGTGGTTAAAAATGTCTCCTTATCTTAAAAAAGTAACTTCTATTGTTCCCAGCTTCCTCCAAATCTTCACATTACTTTTTTTTTTTTTTTGCTGACAACCACCTTCATGTTAGATGAGGATGACTACGTTCATTCTCCATGGTCCCACTATATGTAGGAACATAGCCACCCTCTCTTGCTTGCTCCTGAGATGGACTGTGGACTATGGGACTTGTAGTGTGCACATGACATCAACTAATGTACTCTGTTTGTTCCAAATGGTGTACAGAAGTGAGGGGGGGGGGGGGATTGGGGAATGAACGATTTAATGAAAAATAGATTACAGGACCAAAAAGTAGTTGATAAAGTATCTCACAAAAGTGAGTACACCCCTCACATTTTTGTAAATATTTTATTATATCTTTTCATGTGACAACACTGAAGAAATGTCACTTTTCTACAATGTAAAGTAGTGAGTGTACAGCTTGTATAACAGTGTAAATTTGCTGTCCCCTCAAAATAACTCAACATACAGCCATTAATGTCTAAACCACTGGCAACAAAAGTGAGTATACCCCTAAGTGAAAATGTCCAAATTTGGCCCAAAGTGTCAATATTTTGTGTGGCCACCATTATTTTCCAGCAATGCCCTTAACCAGAGATTCACAGGTTGCCAATGGAGTTCTCTTCCACTCCTCCATGATGACATCACGGAGCTGGTGGATGTTGGAGACCTTGCACTCCTCCACCTTCCGTTTGAGGATGCCCCACAGATGCTCAATAGGGTTTAGGTCTGGAGATATGCTTGGCCAGTCCATCACCTTTACCCTTAACTTCATTAGCAAGGCAGTGGTCGTCTTGGAGGTGTGTTTGGGTTCATTATCATGTTGGAATATTGCCCCGTGGCCCAGTGTCCAAAGAGAGGGGATCCTGCTCTGCTTCAGTATGTCACAGTACATGTTGGCATTCATGGTTCCCTCAATGAACTGTAGCTCCCCAGTGCCGGCAGCACTCATACAGCCCCAGACTATGACACTCCCACCACCATGCTTGGCTGTAGGCAAGACACACTTGTCTTTGTACTCCTTACCTTGGTTTCCGCCACACACGCTTGACACCATCTGAACCAAAAAAGTTTTTCTTGGTCTAATCAGACCACAGGACATGGTTCCAGTAATCTATTTCCTTACTTTGCTTATCTTCAGTAAACCGTTGTGGGCTTTCTTGTGCATCATCTTGAAGAGGCTTCCTTCTGGGATGACAGCCATGCAGACCAATTTGATGCAGTGTGCAGCGTATGTCTGAGCACTGACAGGCTGACCCCCCACCCCTTCAACCTCTGCAGCAATGCTTGCAGGCCTCATACGTCTATTTCCCAAAGACAACCTCTGGATATAACACTGAGCACGTGCACTCAACTTCTACCTCAACCCTACACTCGCGAGACCTCAAAATCCACTTGCATAATGCGAGCAGGCGAGTGGATTTTTTGAGGTCTGGCCTAGGCCATCTTTATGTAGAGCAACAATTTCTTTTTTTCAGATCCTCAGAGAGTTCTTTGCCATGAGGTGCCATGTTGAAGTATGGGAGAGTGAGAGCGATAACACCAAATTTACACACCTGCTCCCCATTCACACCTGACACCTTATAACACTAATGAGTCACATGACACTGGAGAGGGAAAATGGCTAACTGGGCCCAATTCGGACATTTCACTTAGGGGTGTACTCACTTTTGTTGCCAGCGGTTTAGACATTAATGGCTGTGTGTTGAGTTATTTTAAAAGGACAGCAAATTTACACTGTTATACAAGGCTCTTTTCTGCCACAACGACAACTGCTTGGTCCCCACTGCCACACCTGGATGTGGTTTGAAACTCACACCTGTGTACTAAAGTGTTAGTGAGCTATCACTCTGATGATAAACAAAAATTAGGGCACAAGCAACTTGGTTCTAGATTAAGTGGATATATTATGAGAATGCAGTTAAAGTGATTGTAAAGTCTCGTACTTACCTGCTCTGTGTAGTGGTTTTGAACAGAGCAGCCCAGATCCTCCTCTTCTCGGGTCCCTCTTCGGTGCTTCTGGCCCCTCTCTCTTGTTGAGTGCCCCCACAGCAAGCAGCTTGCTATGGGGGTACCCAAGCCTAACCATAGCTCCCTGTGTCCATTCAGACTCAGAGCCGTGGCCTGGCCCCGACCCCTTTCTCTCCTCATAGGCTGACTGACTTTGATTGACATCAGTGGGAGCCAATGGTACTACACTGCTATCTCTAGACATGTTCAGGATGAAAAAGTTTGTTTAGTTTCAATTCATTATTTAAATAAATTAGTTTTGTGAAATTGGAAAAATTGGAAAAATTTCGACTAGAATTAATTAGAATAGAAAAGAATCTGAATAGAAAATGATAGAAAAGAATAGAATAGAAAATAACAGAATAGAAAAACAATAGAAATCGAATAAAAAAACAATGGAACAGAATAGAATAAAATAGAATATATAACCATCTTCCGAAATTTTAATTTCTAATAGAACGAATTTGAATAGAAAAGATTAGAATAGAATAGAAAAGAAAATAATAGAAATAAATTAAAATGAATAGAACAGAAAATAAGAAAATAGAATTGAAAAACAATAGAATAGAATAAAATGCAGTAGAATAGAAAAAAAGATAATATAACCATCCTTCCATAATTCAAATTTTGAATAGAATGAAATCGAATTTGAAGACAAAAGATTAGAATAGAATATAAAATCAATAGAATAGAATAAAATGGAATATTCTTTCTATTTTATTTTATCCTATTGATTTTCTGTTCTATGCTTTTCTATTTTCTTTTCTATTCTATTCTAATCTTTTCTATTCAAATTCATTCTATTCAAAATTCAAATTTCAGAAGATGGTTATATATTCTTTCTATTTTATTCTATCATGTTCTATTGTTTTTCTATTATTTTCTGTTCTATTCTCTTATTTTCTATTTTATTTTTTCCATTCAAATTCATTCTATTCAAATTTCTGAAGATGATTATATTCTTTCTAATCTATTCTCTTGTTTTCTATGCTATTATTTTGGATTCCATTGTTTTGGATTCTATTCTAATCTATTCTATTCAAAATTCAAATTTCGGAAGACGGTCATATTCTATTTTATTCTATTGTATTAAATTATATTCTATTCTTTACTATTCTTTTTTTTTTGTCTATTTCTTATTTTATATTCTATTTTATTGTATTCTTTTTGCAAAAATCGATTTCTTGTTTTCTAATCAAATTTTGTCTGAACTTAGGTTCGTTATTTTGGATTTGTTTAAATTCGTTACTATTGTAATTCGAAATACATCCGAATTTCCGAATAACGAAAAATTTGTCCGAATTTCGATATGGAATGAAATAAATTACACATGTCTAGCTATCTCAGCCAATGAGGAAGGGAGTCCCGGGCAGCCGAGACATTCCTACAACATCGCTGGATCTAGAGGGAGCTCAGGTAAGTATTAGGGAGCTGAGGGGGCCTGCTGCACACAGAAGGCTTTTTATCCTAATGCATAGAATGCATTAAGATAAAAAAAACTTCTGCCTTTACAATCACTTTAAACAATGCATGGAACAATGAACAGGCAATCAAAGAGTACAAGATACTGTACTAGATAAATGATCGCTGACCCATAAACTAGCAATCAACGGAACTCTATAACTGGTGCAAAACAGGGTAAAGCATCAGCATGAAGCAACTCCGGAAAGTAAACGTTTTTGTGTGCACATCCCACATACAGCCCCAGCCTGTCCAATTTTTACATGCGATTGTTTCAGGGCGGGGTCTGGGGAGGGGCCAGGGGTAGGTTTGAGGGTTGGGCTGAAGGGGGCCTCGTTAGGTAGGCTGTAGGGGGCCCCATGATTTCTATCAGCGGCCCTGGTACTATGCAAGCCATATTCACATGGGGGTGGTCAGGACCTGGGGGCCCCTTAACAAAGGGGGCTTCCAGATTCCGATAAGTCACCCCTTGCACCCCCACAACCAGCGGGTCAGGGTTGGGGGGAAAAGGCCTCATCAACTTGGAGAGACGCAGTGCTTTGCCGGGGAAGGGGGGTCCCCTCCTGGCAAAGTATCCCCTCCCCCGTTGAGAGTATGTGGTTTGGTGAGGTTTGGGGGAGGGGGCGCACACTCATTTCCCCCACTTTCCTGGCCTTCCAGGCTGCATGCTCAGATAAGTACCTGGTTTGGATTTTGATTCCCACCATGCCATTTTTTTTGCTTTGTTTGGTGTGGAGTTCCTCTTAAAGGTCCTTCGATCTAGTATTGATTTTGGTTGGGACCCCATGCATTTTGTTTGGGGGGGAGTGGCGACGTCCTTAAAATTCATACCAGACCTGAAGGGCCTGGTATGGATTGTGAGGCAACTCTAGAGTTTGGGGGTCAGGTCCATGTAATGTACTACACAGTAAATAGAGGAGGAGTGTCCAACCTACGGAACACAGGCCTCATGCGGCACAAGGCGGCTATACACACAAGCAAGCAGGCAAGCACAATATTGTAAACTTACTTAAAAATGTTGATATTTTTATTTTTTTTGTAAAAATGGTTTTACACTTCACAAACACATACAGATGAAGAAATATTTGACAGTGTCTCTTTGCTGGACTTTTATCATTTTTTCTATTTATTTTTATTACGTTTTATTTTTTTTATTAAGTTTTTTCATATTATATATCACTTATAAAAGGTCATTGTACATAGTATTATCAAAAGAATATTAACAACATTCTAGAAATCCCCCCTCCCTCCTTTCTCCACCCCTTCCCCCTGCTCCTCCAACCCCTTCCCCTGCTCCTCCAACCCCTTCCCCTGCTCCTCCCACCCCTTCCCCCTGCTCCTCCCACTCCTTCCCCCTGCTGCCCCCCCTTCCCCCTTCTCCTCCCCCCTTCCCCCTGCTCCTCCCACATGCTCCTCTCCCTATTTCTTTAAGTTTTGTCTTTATTCTCCTTTTTCTCCTTAGTTTATTTATCCTTGCAGGACCTTCGCATTGTCTTTAGTTCCTTTTAAATTCTTCCCACTTCCTCCAGATCCTTTTGAGGTTTACTGATCGATCTTCTTCTCTACTACTTAAAAACTCCATCTTATATAAGTATTGAACTCGTATACACCAATCCCTCAGTGTAGAGCTATCCAACGCTCTCCATTTTCTTGGTATCGCACCTTTCGCTGCATTAATTAAGTATGGTAATACTGACTCTTTATACTGTTTTATTGTCTTTTCTGTGTTTATAGAATAAACATACCCACGGATCATCAGCTATGTCTATTTCTGATATTACCTTCATTTAATGTTGTACCTTTTGCCAATATTCCCTTATCTTTGGGCATTCCCACCAGGTATGTAACATTGTACCCCTGGCATCACATCCCCTCCAACACAGTGGGCATATCTCTGATTGATATTTCTGCATTTTTACTGGGGTAATATATCATCTCGTTAAAATGTTATAGTTCATTTCTCTGGTGTTTATGTCCAAGGCTGTGCTATATACAGCTCTCAGTATTCTACGTACTTGTTGCTCATTCACCCGTGTTCCTATTTCCCTTTCCCACGTGCTGATAAAGGGGGGAATCTCCGTTTCCTCCATCTCTGTTATTATCTTATAAATCCTAGCAACACAGTGTTTTACACTAGTTGCTTGGTCACACATTTTTTCAATTGAGTTTAATTATTTTCCCGATCTAATCGGCTGTGGTACTGTATCTACAAAATGTTTTAACTGACAAAACCTCCATTCATTCAGATCCATTTTTTCTTTTTTTGTGTTTTAAATCATTATATGAACAAATCCTTCCCCTCTCCGTTATATCCTTTAATTGTGCATTTTTCACCCAATTATTTCTTTCATTTCCCAGTAAAAAATATGTATGTCGTCTAGTGCTATTAAAGGTGAATTATATTCCCATTTTAGTTTTCTGTAAATCGTGTGCCAAATCTTTAATATATTTTTCATTAACTCATGAGTGTTTCCCTCCATATTTCTATACTTTTTTGGTACCCATATCACCTTACCCAAGTGCAGGGCCATCTTTAAGGCAGGGCAAAAGGGGAAGCTGCCCTGGGCCCTGTCATTATTGTGGGGCCCAAAGCAGCTTTTTCATACTTGCCAACTATCCCAGTTTAAATTCCCTCATCCCTTGAAGTTTTAGTCCTGTGCTGTGTCCTGAGATCTCAGTGTGAAGTGCTGCTACTAATGCTACTCAGCTCTGCCCTATTGTTTTGTACAAATGACCCACCTGCAGACCCTGTGTTTACATGTAAATAACTGGCAATCATATGTATATAGCGGTGGCATTCATATGTAAATAGCTGCATCCGGCGGCATAGATATGTAAATAAAGGCGGCATTCATATGTACATCATGCTCCCTGCAGTGAGGAGATGATGTGCTGTAACCTCTAGCAAACAATCAGTGATCAGTATTACTGTACATTAATCTCTAGCAACCAATCAACAAGCAGAAATCATGTGCTGTAACATCTAGCAACTAATCAGTGAGTCATAATGTGTGCTGTAACCTCTAGCAACCAGTCAGTGAGCTGTAATGATACACTGTAACCTCTGGCAACCAATCTAAATCTCTGCCTGATCTGATAAGGTAAACTGATTTTAAGTCTAGCAGCTATTTATTGTATGTCTCAGAGCAGGTGGCGAGCAAAATTGTATGGGGGGGGTGGGGGGGTGGGCCCAAGAAAACGCCCAATCAATATTAACCACTTGCTTACTGTGCACTTAAACACCCTTCCTGCCCAGACCAATTTTCAGCTTTCAGTGCTCTCGCACTTTCAGTGACAATTGCGCGGCCATGCAATGCTGTAACCAAATGAATTTTTTATCATTTTGTTCGCACAAATAGAGCTTTAGTTTGGTGGTATTTATTCGCGACTCCGTTTTTTATTTTTTGCGATATAAGCGAAAACATAGCGGAAATTTTGGAAAAAAAACAATATTTTCTCCTTTCTTTTTAAAAAGAAATCCAATAAAATCAAATTTTTTCATAAATTTAAGCCAAAATGTATTCTGCTACATGTTTTTTGTAAAAAAAATTCCGTTAAGTGTATAATAATTGGTTCGCGTGATCACGGACATATGTACGCAAATGATCATGTAAAAAGGGGTGTGCAGGTGATCACGGACATGTGTGCAGATAATCATTGGCACATGTTATTTTACTGGGACATATGTGAGGGACATGTGTTTTTATTATTTGGGGACATGTGTGTTTTGGGGACATGTGTGTTTTGGGGACATGTGTGTTTTGGGGACATGTGTGTTTTACTGTGGGGACACTAGACAGGTGATCAGTGAGTAAAAGCTGTAAAAAAAACAGCTAATACTCACTGATCACCAGCCGGCTGCAGCGATCCGCTCTCCTCTCCTCACTGACGACTTCCGTGTGAGGAGAGGAGGGCCGATTGCCTAGCAACCGGCTGTTTGTTTACATCACATGACGGCCGTGATTCGACACGGGCGTCATGTGATCAGGAGGGCCAATCACCGAGCCCTCCTGCCGATCCGAGATGCGCCGTGTCCGGGTGACACGGCCGCATCGGGATCGCGCCGCTGCGCGGGCACGCGCGCGCGTGATCCCTCTACTTCTGAAGGACGTTCCGGAACGTCCATTCAGAAGTAGACGGCTCCCACCCGGCCATATATGTACATTGGCCGGGTGGGAAGTGGTTAAAGACGGCCCTGCCCAAGTGTACTCCATTTATTGTGTTCTCTACCTCTACCCATCTTTTATCCACATTCTTTTAATAATTGATAATTCTATCATTCTTGTTAAAATAACTGCGTGGTAGTATCTCTCTATATCTGGTGCCATTATTCCACCCTGTGCTTTCCCTTTACATAACATCAAGATCAAGAACTGTATTCTTGGTTTCTTTTTTTGCCACACATATTTCATAATTATTGTTTTCATTTTTTTAAATATAATACTATTGGTAGCATTTGAAATTTGTATACAATTTTTGACAATATTACAATTTTTACCACATTTACTCTAGTTCTACCTGTATTTCATTAAGTAATAGAATGTAATTTACTAGATATAATATATAATTTAGTTCCAATCCCAGTTCCAATCACACAGACTGGGATGGTTTGGAAGTATGATGCTAAGATCAGGAGATTGTGATGGCTACTCCAGAACCTTCACTTTTTTCCAACACAGCCACTGAATGTCTAACTTTGCTTTATGTTTAGGATCAATATGCTGGAAACTCCTAAGTGCGCCTCATGCATAGCAACTGGGCTGATGGATGCAAATCAACCTTCAATAATTGCTGATAATATGCTGTATTCATCTTACCCAGAACTTTGTCTAAATGCCCAGTGCTCTTGTAGCTCACACACACATACATCTGAAACCGCAAAGATCCACCTCCATGCTTCACAGTAGGGATAGTGTGCTGTTCTTCATAGGCCTTGTTGATCCCTCTCCTAACATAGTGTTTAATCGTGTAACCATGAAGTACCGTTTTGGTCTTATCCCCCAAAATTATTTTGTTCCAGAAGATATTAAGTAGAACATCAGCCCCCCCCCCCCCCTTTGTCCTCTATCACTTTTTATTTTGGAGGGGGTTTGACAGGTACCTGCTCCCACTTCTGCTTAGATCGCCTAGGCAATCCACCGCTCAATTGTGTTTGCAGATTTTAATTGTTCTAAAAAAAGAATGTGGTTTAGCTAGAAATAATGCTAAGTTGAGTACCCCTTAAGAAAAATGCAGTATGTGTAGAATGTTTCCCATTCACAGTTATTGCAACCAAGCGACCTGCCCCTCCCTCCACCCCACACACATCCCCCAGCAATGTTTTACATATCATTATTCTATTGCAGTTGCAGCTTGTGGGTGGATTTTGTATTTCAATTTCTGGCCTTTACCATAAATAAACTCGTATTATACATGTAAACGTGACAGGCAATTAATCATATACTGTATATGTACTTCTTTAAATGTTACCAGAACTGGAGATGACTTAGAGGAAAGTGTATTCTTGCCTTTAACTGCCTTCCTGTTCAGTTACTCCATTGGCATTTGTAGCCCGGAAGCTTCTAGAGAAAATCCTTTAAGCCAGTGGTCTCCAACCTTTTTGGCCCCAGGGACTGGTTTCCTGTAAAAAAAAAATCCATGGACCAGGGGGGTGGTTCCAGAATGATGCAATTACATTTATTGCACACTTTCTATTATTATTACATTGCAATATACAGTGAGTATAAAAAACAATCACCCCCCTTTAAAATAAATACATTTTGTTGCTTTGCAGCCTGAAATGAAGACAGATACAGTTTTTGTTTTATCCAGCTGTATTAACTTATAACATCCAAATGAAAGATACAACACCAACATGTCAGAAAAAATAATAATAATAATCATAAAAAACAGAGTTGGAAAAAGGATCACCCCCTTGTGTCAGTATTTTTTTTGAAGCACCTTTTGCTTTAATTACAGCCTGTTGGGATATGTCTCTACTAACTTTGTACATTCACCTTTTTCCTCCTTTAACCACTGTGTGGTCATTTTTGCTGTGTGCTTTGGGTCATTGTCATGTTGGAAGGTAAACCTTCTTCCCATTGACAACTTTCTGGCAGAGGGCAGCAGATTTTCCTTAAGAAAAATATTTTGCCCCATTAATTTTTTCCTTCTATCCTGACAAGTGCTCCAGTCCCTGCTGCAGAGAAACCCCCCCATAACAGGATATTACCACCTCCATGCTTTACTACAGGAATGATGTTATTTTTATGGATTTTTATGGATTTCCATCAGACATATTTGGTGTTGAACAGAACAAACATATTACAGCGCACACATGCAAAACTGACATTTACCTCCAGCAAGGCTATTTAAAAGCACCTAGACAGACATTTTCAAAAAACATTATCAAAAAATATGGGGATTTGGTCACACCATATTGCTATATGGTGCTTAAGCCCACTTACTGCGACAAAGTACCCCATGATTAGTGGGTCCTACACTATCCATAGATCGGGAGATCCTGCTTCTCTGAACCAAGGGAGCTATACTCCTCTATATGGGAGAACATGAGGTCTCCACCCATGATACAGGTGGTCACTAATTGAGGTACTTACTAAGTGGGGTGCTCCACCCAAAAGGATTTGGTCAAAATCCATACAATAGACAAAAGAGATATTTGGGGGGCACACCCTAAAAAAATGCATAAAGATGGTGCTGCCATAAGACCATACAACAGAACAAACATATTACAGCGCACACATGCAAAACTGACATTTACCTCCAGCAAGGCTATTTAAAAGCACCTAGACAGACATTTTCAAAAAACATTATCAAAAAATATGGGGATTTGGTCACACCATATTGCTATATGGTGCTTAAGCCCACTTACTGCGACAAAGTACCCCATGATTATGGGGTCACAGGATATTACCACCTCCATGCTTTACTACAGGAATGATGTTATTTTTATGGATTTTTATGGATTTCCATCAGACATATTTGGTGTTGAGGCCCAATAATTAAATTTTAGTCTCATCTGACCATAACACCTTTTTCCATGTGGCCTCAGAATCTTCAAGGCACGTTTTGGCAGCGTGACTGCATCTGGCCTTTCTTGTGGAGTGGCTTTTTTCTTGCAACCCTCCCATACAATCCCCAGTTGAGTGGAGAATTTGTGATATTGTTGTCACATGCACACAATGACCAATCTTTGTCATAAATTCCTGCAACTGCTTCAGAGTTGCTGTAGGCCTCTTGGTAGCCTCTCTGGCCAGTTTCCTCCTGGCTCTTTCATTCAGTTTGGAGCAACGTCCTGATCCAGGGATTGTCTGTGTTGTACCTTCCACTTCTTAATAACAGGCTTCACTGTGTGCTTCTAGACTTTGATAAAGCCTTTGGCTTTACATAGACTCCCCAAGACAGCAGTGCTCACTGAGGGCTCTTATATATGACTCCCCCCCACCCATCTAACGCATAGTGATTTTGAATAAGTGAGTATTTAATACACCAGATCTATATATATCAAAAATAGAACGATTTTTTCTATTTTACAAAAGTATTTGTGCTGTCTTATTGATACATGCTTATTACTAGATCAGTATTGGGCCCTTATCTCCCTCTGCGGCAGATCCGGTCTTTTGGGGTGAACTCCCTCCCTGGTTTTGGCTGTACCTGTGGCCCATGCGGACAGATTTTTCTCTTTGTTAGATTCAGTTTTTAACCCCACCCCAAGGTGCAACCTTTGGGGGTAGGAGACCTGCTGGTGAAACTGACATTAATTATTAACTATTCTCTTAAGTGGTGCAACTTTTTTGTGTTTTTCTTTTTTTTTCATGGAAAGTGTATATATAAATGCATTTATTGTTGATTTTGTCTACTCCATTCAGTGTACTCATCACGCTTTCCTTGAAGAAGCCATATACAGTGAAACCTGTCAGAATGATAAGCGTGGTATCAAATTACTGTAATCTACGTTTGGAATGTGATGTTATATGGTTGTACCATTGTTTTTTTAATCTTATATTTGTTCAAATAAATATTTATGCTGTTAAATGGTTTTCTGTGTATTAACTTAAAGGCACCTAAAAAGTCCCACTTTCCCACTTCATTTTTTTTTTTTAAATATTATTAAACAAATGAGATGTTGGTGCCATGACTTTTGATGGATCTGGTTACGTTTTGGATCTTTTCATGCTGAGCTAATCAAAATGACCACAGCTGATCACAACTTAAAGTCAAATGGCTTTGTGCGCCATTGAGAAGGTGATTAGCTACACCTGGTTGAGTTTACATAGTTATTTTTAGGAGGGGGTGATCCATTTTCCAACTCAGTGATTCTGTTTTTGATTTTTTTTGTTCTGGATTTTTTAAGTTGCACTGAGCAGATACAGCTGGATAAAACAAAAACTGTGTCTGTCTTAATTTCAGGCTGCAAAGCAACAAATTGTGTTCATTTTAGGGGGGTGATTCTTTTCTTTTTAGACCCACTGTATAATGAAATAATTATACAACATGTCACCATAATGCCCAATCAGTGAGAACCCTGATTGTTGCCTCGATTATACCGTGATTTTGCCACAATTTGCATTTTTTAACCACTTCCCACTTCATATGACGTCTTTTACTTTCAGTGGAAATATCTGAATGATGCCTGCAGCTACATATCCTTGTTTTCAGCCGGCGATTCTGTGCACGATAAGAATGATCATAGCGGCGGTTCTGCTGCTTGATCATTCTTACAGGCGACGGGAGGGGACAACCCCCCCTCCCACCGCCATCCGGTGCCTCCCGTGCCATTGGGGACCCGGAGAAAGAATCGGCCGCCCGGATAAGGACCATATAGATTTCCGGTTACCAGATTGGGCCGTGGATGTAAACAAAGCTGTCATCGCGGCTGGTAAGCATGAGATTGTGGATTTTTTTTTCGATCTCATGCTTTCCAGCCTGGAGGAGAGATCTGGGGTCTTATTGACCCCGCATCTCTCAGTAAAGAGGACATGTCACGAACAATTCCTATTACAAGGAATGTTTATGTTCCTTGTAATAGGAATAAAAGTGATAAAAAAAATGTCAAAGAAAGTGTAAAAATAAAAAAATAAAGTAAAAAAAAAATAATAATTGAAAACACTCCTGTCCCCGGTAGCTCGCGCTCAGAAGCGAACGCACACATAAGTCCTGCCCACATATGTAGTAGGTAGTATGTACATGAGAGGGGTATGGAGTGTATGGCGGTGGGTAGTATGTACATGAGGGGTGTGGAGTGTATGGTGGGAGGTAGTATGACATGAGAGGGGTGTAGAGTGTATGGTGGGAAGTAGTATGTACATGAGAGGGGTGTGGAGTGTATGGAGGTGGGTAGTATGACATGAGAGGGGTGTGGAGTGTATGGTGGTGGTTAGTATGACATGAGAGGGGTACACATGGTAGAAAAGTGGTAAATGGTGTGAATGAGTCCTAATTTATTGCTCCATCACTGCAGAGGCCACCTTGCAGTGGCATGCATGGAGCAACTGAAGTTAGCAGTACAGCACCAGAACTGGCCTCCCACTCTGCTGGAGACACTGCACTCACCGCCTCCTCCCACATCTTAAGTCCCTGCACAGTGCAAACAAGTCTCAAGTTCTCCCACAAAGCTGCCAGCTCACCTCCCTCCGCACATCTGGTGTCCTGTCGCCGAACGAACTCCTGCATGTGCACGCATCCCTCCTGGGTTCAGCAGCGGCCGACAGCTCCACCTCTATAATCTGTCTGCAGGCAGCGCTGGAGAGTGCTAAGTGAGACTTCAGGTCGGTGCTGCGCTGGTGATATAGCAGCGCTGCTGCTCGCTCATCCATCCGGCGCACTCAGTGGGGACACTGACCGGGGGACATTCCCTGCCAATCCCACATACACGTCAGGCAAATTAGGTGGCCGCGAGGCCCGTGGAAGTCCGAGGCCTAAGGTGGCAGCCTAATTAGAGAGCGGCCTCTGTGGATGAACACTTAGCACACCGCCGTCTTCAAGAGAGACCTGCTACAGTTGGCAGTCTCCCCCCCTTATCTGTCCCTGCACCGTGCTGATCTACTCACTCTGTCTCTCTTTGCTCCCTGCTGTTTCTCCAGAAGGTTCTCCTCCAACTGCCTCCTGTGGTAGGATCCTTCCAGAGCTCTGGCCCAAGGCAAAAAACCCCACCCCGACAGGGCACCAGAGAGCTGTCTGTAGGAGTCATGCTGGCCTAACTTCTAATTACGCTGACCCAATTACAGGCGCACAGACTAGGCATGAGTCAGAGTATATTTTGCCTACTTTCACTCTAGTAGCACACACTAGAGGGTGCTACAATACCATAATCCACAGCAACCAATCAGCAGTCCTCTTTCATTTTATATGACTTCTCTAAGCTTGATAAAGTTTAAATCTTTTTGGTTACATGGGGTTACTGTCCTTCACTTTTCTTTGAGCAAATCAGAATGATGCCCATTCTGTTTTGAGTAGTGATTGTAACATAATTTGCCTGGAGGGACTGATAAGTGAAGGTGGAGACAGGAAAGGAAGAAGGTAAGCTTCTGCATCATCCCCTTCTCATATCCAATCTTCTTATTCTGCAATCCATTTGTGCTCTACGCTTCTGGATCAGTATTCTGTCTGCAAAGGAATTGTAGAATATCTATCGATCCGTCTGCTCAGCCTTTTCCTCTTCACGGCAACAAAACTGGCAGGACACAATGTTTTATGTATTCAGTTCGGAGGTGTTATTTCAGTTGTGCACATTATACTAAAGTATCTTATACCTCCGTTCCATTGTATGCCTGTTTATTTTTCCCTGTCTGTCTGTCTTGCTTAATTCATTCTTCTTTCCTTCTCTGTCTCTCTCTACTTTTCTTTCTTTCTGTGTTCGCACTAAACCCCATGCAATGTAATTTTTTGTGTAAGTAAAAGAACACAATCGTACAATGAAAAATCGAATAAAAACGATTTGATTGAAACAAAAGTAAAAGAACACATAATTGAAAAGTCATAAGCGATCCCACTGAGTGAACATATACAACAAAATGTGCTATATGTCAATGAGTAGCGTGGAATGACGTCGGTTATATTCCAGGCTTTCTTATAAGTGGACCTCTAATTTTCTTCCATTACTTTACAAAAATGATGCTGTTATTTTATTATCCAGTAGAATGATTTGTGCCCGAACAAAACCCTGATCGGCGCATAAGGAGCCAATCAGTTGATCTTCATAATAGGCACAGTGTGGTTCACGGTGACTGTTTTTTGTGTCGGCGTTTTGCCAATGACTTTGCACCATATTGTGCAATAGGAGCATATCCTGGTAATTGTGATTAACTTGTCTGACAGCTGCTATTATATCAGTGAGACAGGTGCACAGGTGTGTGTAGGAGCCGAGACCTAAACTAAATGCCATATTCATTTTATATTTTATGCCCCGTTAATTTGGTCCTGTGTCAATATCTGTCTCAAAAGTGCAAAATCGTGCAGCTGGAAGACGTTGCTACTTCCACTATCAAACTTTTTTCCCCCTAAAGTACCCTGTGCTGTTCAATTCTCTGTCTCTTTTCTCCTGAAATACTCTTTTCTGCTAAAGTACTAGGATGTACTATACTCCTTCATCAATGTAATGCTTCTGTTGTGAAATACTCTGCACTGCTGGAGGACTCTGCTTCTTCCACCTTTTCCTTTCTCCTAAAATACTCTTTTACTTTATTGAACAAGTAAAACAATACAGCATACTGTAAGTAGTCACATAGACGAGGTACAATACCATAACTGAGTAGCAGGTAAATACAAAGCTACAAAACCCAACCGTACGGTGCCAAGAACCATATACCCCTTACATGAACAGAAATAGTAATGCGACACACGGTAGGATTTTCCGATGGATTCTGTCCTATCGGACAATGTTGTCGGAAAATCAGACCGTGTGTAGGCACCATCGGACAGTTTCCATCAGATTGTCTGAAAGACAAAGTCCTATCTCCTGCTGGATAGATTTTTTGACAACAAAGTCCGATCACACCAAATCCGATCGTGTGTAGCGAATTCCGACCGGACAAAGTGCTACGCATGCTCAGATCACATTACAAGACCAAAGCTATTGGCTACTAGCCTCTACGTAGTCCCGTCGTAGGCAACAAACGTCACCACGTTCAGAATGATCGGATTTTCCGACAACTTTGTCCGACCGTGTGTACGCAAAACCAACATCAGACAAAGTATGACGGACATGGTCTGACGGACCTGGTCCTCGGATAATCCGCGCGTGTGTATGGGGCTTTAGAACAAGATCCAACACAAGCATATGAAAGACAGAGCAATATCAGGTAAACCATCAGTCTAATTGTTTAACTATGAGACGGAACAAAAAAATAGACAACAATATTCAATCGGAGGTCCAAGAAGACCAAACCTTCTCATACTTCCAGGGACAACCCCGATTGATATATGGAAGTCTATACAAAGGTAAGGCAGCATCTACCATTGCTTCCCAGGAGGACACCGCTGGGGGGGGGGGGGGTGGAGGGGGTCTCTAAAATACTCTTTGATGCTGAAAGACCTTGCTTCTTCTGCTTTCTAATTCTCCTTCTCTGATAATACTTGTACTGCCGGAGGACTCTGCCTCTTCCACTTTGTAATGCTTCTTTTGTGAGGCTCTCTTTGCTGCTGGAGAACTCTGTGCTTACAATGGCCTAGTAACATTTGATGAACTGAAAATAACTTTTTGACCTAACAAATTATTTGTTCTGCTTTTTGCAGCTTTGCAATGCTTTGTGGCCCAGTTTAGCTTGCCCAGTTTGGAGACCCAGCCCTCCCAACTTGAAAGGTTACTTAGGGATGCTTCCCTGGGAAAACCTTTGTCCAAAGTCTATAAAGTTCTCAATCCTGTTTGGTCTTCTTCGGTGATGATGTGTAGAGAGAAGTGGATACAGGATGTCCCAGATCTTCAGGGTGATAGACATGTGGGATTACCCATATTTGCTGTCTCATTCAGTATAAATACTTATATACAATCTATTTTACCGCTGCTGAACTGGCTGGTATCTACTCAACAGCCTCATCTTAATGTTGGTGTTGTGCAGATTCTCCTGATAATTTCATCCACATTTTCTGGCAACGTCCTGTGATACAGGAACTCTGGACAGGGATCACCCAGTTTATTAGTAAAATATCTTCTGCAAAAGTCTGTCAATTTCTACTTGTCTAATGGGACTTATAGAGGGACTGGCTCAGACGTCTAGCCTGCAAACGCCCCTCAACAAATTCTTGTTCTCAGCTTGAAAATATATTATTTTCCACCAGATGCATCCTCCCTTGCTTTACAGGGGAACTAGTAAATGTATTGCTTCCTTTCTGCAAAGCCACATAAGAAACATCTAGCGGCTAGCCTGTACCTCTCAGTAGGTACTGGGTGTGACCTCCTTTTGCCTATTTGGTTTAAAGTGTCACTAAACCCAGACCCTGCATTCACTATATCTGCTCTCGCACAGTACACAGAACATAGAAATGCAATTGTTTTAGTAAACATAAACTGCTAAATACTTCTTCTGATCAGCAGCATAAAGCAGTCTTGTGACTTCTATCAGTGTTTGGTTAAAGCTTGTAATAGGAGTTTTCATTCTCATCTGGCCGTCCTATGAGGCTGCATGACCGTGATCGTGCTGATTGGACCTGTGCTAATCACATGCACCCTCCAAGAAAAAAAAAATTCTCTAGCAATACTCATCAAACTGAGCATGTGCAGAGTGCCCCCAAGGCTCTGTACTATCAGGAGATAGATTGGGGACTGTGGAAGATGGGAAGGATCTGGGAAGACAGGATCAAGCCTTTTTACACAATGTGCAGGATTAACCCCGTAGGTTCCACAGTGAGAATAACAATGCAGTCCCTAAAACAGGAGTGTCCAACCTTTTGACCTTTCTGGGCCATATTGGAAGAAGAGAAATTGTCATAGATCGCACATAAAATTCACTAACAATAAGGATAGCTGATGAGCAGTTTCTCCTTTGGCTCTCAGCGGGTAGGTGTGGCCGCCGGGCCCGTTCGCTATAATGACAGGTCGCTGACAGCTGCACTTTTTCACGGCTTCCTACACAGCCATCGATTACCTGCAGTTAATGCTGCTGGATGCAGACTACCCGCTGAGATTTGCAGAAGGAACAGCTGCTACAATTCGCACCAGCCATAATCGCCGGTGTTTATGTAAACTATATATGTGCTGTGGGGGGAGGGGTTGTGGGCAGGGGTCTTTAAGGGTGGCACAGCACACCCCAGTACCCTCCCTAGATACAGAATTTATTGACCTGGAGCTTCTGCATTCCCTGCTGCTGGTGCTATTGCAAACATGGCAGCCCTGGCATCCCTTCAGAGATGCATTTACCTGGTTTGACAGTGTAGGCTACCGTGGCTGCTATGTTTGCATGGCATCCCCAGCGTCCCTACAGACATGCATGGGCAGGGCTTGTCTGTGTCAGCCACAGTGGCTGCTGTGCTTGCACTGCATCCTCAGCATCCCTCCAGATCCAATCTGGCAGTGGTGCCAGGTTACCATACAGCTGGTTGTGGATCAGGTGGTCCTTGGCCATCTCTATGATCCTGGGAGTCCGGAAGTGACGTCATGATGTTACTTCCAGTGCTGGCATATGTAAACACTGCCATTTGTTCCCTGGAAAGCAGAGATTAATGTGATTTTTAAGTACCGTAGTTTGGTGCCATTCCACAAGTGTATGCAATTTTAAAGCGTGATATGTTAATGAATGTTAAATGAATGAATGAATATGTTAAAAAAGGTAATCTTTTATATATTGCCAAAAAATTGGGTTATATATTTTGTGTTTTTTCGCATTAAAATTCATTAACCACTTGCCTACCAGGCACGAACACCTCCTTCCTGACCAAGCCATTTTTCAGCTTTCAGCGCTGTCGCATTTTGAATGACAATTGCGCGGTCATGCAACGCTGTACCCAAATAAAATTTTTATCATTTTTTCCCCACAGATAGAGCTTTATTTTGTTTTATTTCGGTTTTTATTTCTTGCGCTATAAACAAAAGAAGAGCAACAAGTTTGAAAAAACATAATATTTTTTACTTTTTATTATAATAAATATCCAATTTTTTTTTTTTTTTTTTAAACAAATTTTTTACTCAGTTTAGGCCGATACGTATTCTTCTACATATTTTTGGTAAAAAAAAAATCGCAATAAGCGTATATTGATTGGTTTGCGCAAAAGTTATAGCGTCTACAAAATAGGGGATAGATTTATAGCATTTTTATTATTATTTTTTTTTTTTACTAGTAATGGCGGCGATCTACGATTTTTATCATGACTGCGACATTGCGGCGGACATATCGGACACTTTTGACACATTTTTGGGACCATTCACATTTATACAGCGATCCGTGCTATAAAAATGCATTGATTACTGTATAAATGTGACTGGCAGGGAAGGGGTTAACACTAGGGGGCGCTGCAGGGGTTAATATGTTCCCTATGTTAGTGATTCTAACTGTGGGGGGAGGGGACTGACTGGGGGAGGGGACCAATCGGTGTCCCTATGTACAAGGGACACACCCATCGGTCTCCTCTCCAGTGACAGGACGTGGATCTGTGTGTTTACACACACAGATCCACGGTCCTGCTCTGTTAACGGGCAATCGCGGGTCCCCGGCGGACATCGCGGCCGCCGGGCACGCGCATTGGGTCCCCAGCGACGCGGCGGGCACGCACGCCCCCTAGTGGCCAAAATGTAGACGCCGTCATATCACGGCGTCCCGCCACAAGAGCCGCACCGCTCCGCCGTCAATAGACAGTGGGCGGTCGGCTACAGGTTAAAGTGTTTTTTTTTTTAAATTGCGTTTGAAAAATCGCTGTGCAAATACTGTGTGACATAAAAAATTGCAACACCTATAATTTTATTCTCTAGGGCCTCTGTTTAAAAAAATATATAATGTTTGGGAGCTCTTTAATTAGTAATTAGTAATGAGTAATTTCCTAACAAAAAAAATATGATTTTTACATGTAGGAGTGAAATTCCAGACTTGGCCTGGGTGAAAAGTAGTTAGTTTAGTTCATATATGTACAATGGCTATTTGATATTTATTAAGGGTGCACTGTTCGCTGCACAACAGCTGAAATACAAAATCAGGCTAAAAATGTAGGATGCCTGCACTTTGTTTTTTAAGTGGTGCAAAATCCTTCCTGCAGCTCAGATATGGCAATATTCAAGCACTGATATTTTCAGAAAAATCAAGAGTTTTTATTATGTAAGAAGGTCACTTCTTACCATTAACAAATTAATTAAGATGATAAATACAGAAAAATCAAGCACATTTTCTAACATAGCTCTCCTTCTACCCTGAGAATATGAGAATCCTCAGAAGTTCTGCCAGATGGTTTATGGAGGCTTGAAACTGCTCTAAGGAAACATTTCCAGGATCCCTTTAGATGTGCAATCTGCTTGTTCACTTTTCTCCAAAACACTACTGTCTATGTAATGTTATACCAAAATACTCTTTTGCATTTAATGTGTATATATAATTGAACTCTAGGCAAATTTAAAAGGCGAAACGTAATGCTGCTCTGTAATCATGAATAATTCATTAAATGTAAGCAGTGTAAGTACCTGAATTTGATTTGATCTTGGCCTTTTGCAGTCTACTGTACAGCTGAGCCCAGAGGGAAAAGCAGCACAAGGAGCTGCACAGGTATGTTCCAGTGCAAGGAACATGCTAATAGGAGGAGAGAACAAAGTAACCTAGAGATCAACTTATCGGTGTGCTGCCTATCGCTTTACTGTCCAGTCACAGGGTGGGGTGAAAAGGATATTCAAAGCAAAGAAAGCCGGCCACTCCACATACTCTTTTTGTTGATCTTTATTGGCTACATCAGAGGTGTCAAACTCAATTTCATCAAGGGGCCGCATAAGCAGTATGGTTGCCCACAAAATGGCCAATTGTATCTATGGTGCACTACGTACGGAGTTCAGGAGTGCGCCACGTACAGAGTTCAGGAGGGAGCTACGTACAGATTCCAGAGTTCAGGAGGGAGCTACGTACAGAGTGTAGAGTTCAGGAGGGAGCTACGTACAGAGTGTAGAGTTCAGGAGGGAGCTACGTACAGAGTGTAGAGTTCAGGAGGGAGCTACGTACAGATTGCAGAGTTCAGGAGGGAGCTACGTACAGAGTGTAGAGTTCAGGAGGGAGCTACGTACAGAGTGTAGAGTTCAGGAGGGAGCTACGTACAGAGTGTAGAGTTCAGGAGGGAGCTACGTACAGAGTGTAGAGTTCAGGAGGGAGCTACGTACAGATTCCATTGTTCAGGAGGGAGCTACGTACAGATTCCAGAGTTCAGGAGGGAGCTACGTACAGATTCCAGAGTTCCGGATTGCGCTGCGTACAGAGTGCAGAGTTCAGGATTGCGCTGCGTACAGAGTGCAGAGTTCAGGATTGCGCTGCGTACAGAGTGCAGAGTTCAGGATTGCGCTGCGTACAGAGTGCAGAGTTCAGGATTGCGCTGCGTACAGAGTGCAGAGTTCAGGATTGCGCTGCGTACAGAGTGCAGAGTTCAGGATTGCGCTACGTACAGAGTGCAGAGTTCAGGATTGCGCTACGTACAGAGTGCAGAGTTCAGGATTGCGCTACGTACAGAGTGCAGAGTTCAGGAGGGAGCTACGTACAGATTGCAGAGTTCAGGAGGGAGCTACATACAGATTGCAGAGTTCAGGAGTGCGCTATGTACAGAGTGCAGAGTTCAGGAGGGCACTACATACAGAGTGCAGAGTTCAGGATTGCGCTACGTGCAGAATTCAGGATTGCGCTATGTGCAGAATTCAGGATTGCGCTACGTGCAGAGTTCAGGATTGCGCTACGTGCAGAGTTCAGGATTGCGCTACGTGCAGAGTTCAGGATTGCGCTACGTGCAGAGTTCAGGATTGCGCTACGTGCAGAGTTCAGGATTGCGATACATGCATAGTTCAGGATTGCGCTACGTACAGAGTGCAGTGTTCGGGAGTGCGCTACGTACAGAGTGCGTTATTTACAGAGTGCAGGGTTTAGAGGTGTGCTGTGTACGCTGTGCATCCCAACACACCCAAAGCTCCCTTGCATCTCTCTCTTACCTTGCCTGACCCTAGTACCTCCCTGTGTAGGTGGCTCTGCCTCACCTTGCAAATAGATCATTCTCTTGCTCAGATTCTGGAGATCTGTCCCTGTCCTGAGTGTGTGCAGGATCTGTTAGTTCTGGGAGCCGCTTTGTTTGCAAGTGACAACGGGGAGCGCGAGGTCAGAGCTGGAGGTGGTGGAGGAATGGAGTTACACTATGTTCCAGCTGAAAAACTGGATGCGAGGGCCACTTGACAAGACCTGGAGGGCCAGATTCAGCCCACGGGCCTTGTGTTTAATAATATGTGTGGGCTACATAAAATTAGGACAGTACACAGAAATCAAATGCGTTTCGGCCAATACAGCATTCCTCATAGCATGGGGTGAGAAGGATGCCTTTAAGTGAAAGTGAAACCGCAGGAGGTAAAGATTAGGTCCTCTCCCCTGCCAGACAGGGTTCGTAAAATGGAATACTTTTGGCACAAATCCCCAAAGTCCAATGGATGTCTTAAAATATCAGGTATAGTTGGCAAAAAGAGGTGGTTCATCCAAAGGGATGTTGGGATGCCTTCTTTTATCATGTATAACAGAAACTGTTGGCAGCTTTGTTTCCCCCTTATTAATTCTTTCAGGCAACACCAAACCTGTATAGAAGGAGAATAGTATTCAGATGACTACAATGATTAGGATAACATACCTGCTGTGTATTCTCATCAGAAAGGTGCACTCGCTGCAAAAATTGCATCCCTCTTGCATGGTCTAAAGCGTTAAAAACACCTTTTCGTTTCCATCTTCGGATCACTGCTTGCTGCATGATGCTGATGTACGGAAATGCAGTTGGCAGTTCTTTATTTTTTTTCTGCACATCCAATACAGAATTATAAAAGAAAAGTATGTGGCTATCTGGTGTTGATGTTTCTCTCCCTGCTCTGTGCTGTAGGGCTCATTCTGAAGAGTTCAGTCTGGATCGATCCTACTCACAGTGAGTTTCTGCATGGCATGACTAACAAAAATAAAACGTGGACTAGACCTACAAAGACACTGTTATCCAAGTGAAAAGAATAGAATTTTTACAGTTTTTTAAAAGTTAGTTTTTCTTTCGCTTTTTAAAGGGTAACACTTGTATATTTTCAGTGGTAAGTACACCTTGGGGTTTAATTACCAAGGGAATCAAGATTGTTGAAGTAAATGTAAATGTTAGTAGATAAGGCGAATCTGTGCTCTCCCTTAATACTCAATCATGTGTGGGAGAAATTGACACAATCAGGATCTTTTCGAAGACATGATTGCTTAATTAAAGTGAACATAATTAAAGTGAACAAAGGTTCCCCTTATTGTCTAAGCTCGGTGAACATTCAATAAATCAACCCCATTGTGACATATTCCTAAAAGCAATGCTTGACACAATGTATAGTTTCACATGCTTGCTGTCCCATATTTGAATTGTATCTCATATACAGATGAAAAACACAGTGGCGATAATCTAATACCTCATCCCTATTTAAGGTACAAAAACATGTCATCATTGACAAAAAGATTGTAATGGGACTTTGTTGATGTTGTCTCTCAACAAGCAATCCACAAATATTTAATTAAGATCATAGAGTTCTATTAATCCAAAGGGATAGAATCAGATATATAAAATCATATATTGTAAACATTTTCAATGTGTGCCCCCTAGTGGCAGAACCGTAACATAAACACCCAAGCCAAAAGGCATAATGTTGTATAATAGTCTTATTCCTCATGTGCTTTGTACCGATATATAATTATACTTCATTAATTCCCTTTGGGATTAATAAAGTATTCTGATTATTTAGAGACCTTAGTTATGGATGAAACTAATTCAGTGCGTTTCACTCGTTGCTTTTATAGACGTGGTGTACCAGTGATCTGGCAGGCTTGGGTAGAGTGCCAGCAGACCCAGAGCATTAAAGCGATCTAAGAAAGGACCCTTTCGGGGGGGGGGGGGGATTTTACCATGGTGCTTCCTCTTATGTGACCCAATAACCTTGGCACCCCCGATGTTTTGGAACTACATTTCCCATGATGCTCATGCACTCTGCAGTGTAGTTGAGCATCATGGGAAATGTAGTTCCAAAAGATCTGGGGTGCCAAGGTTCGCCACTACTACCCTATAAAATCTTGAAGGTGCAATTGGGAATGCACTTGATGTTTGCTCCACTCAGTTTCCTGGCTGTTTTTGGGGTGGATGAGGCCCCCCGCTCATCGACAGGTCGCTGCTTGATACGCCACTCCTGAAGAAGCATCGAGTGAGAAATAAGCACATCTAACAAGCAGGGCCCTATGATTCCTCTTGTACTGAATTGTATTATATTTGTACTGTCTACCCTTATACACAATATTATGCCATTTTGGCTCAGGTGTTTGTTATGGATCAGCCACTAGGAGGTACACATTGAAAATGTTTACAATATGTTTTTACGTGTCTGATTTCATCCTTTGGGATTAATAAAACTCTATGATCCTAATTAAATATTTGTGGATTGCTTGTTGAGGGACAACACCAAGAAAGTCCCTTTCCAATCTTTTTGTCACTGGTGACATATTTCTGTCTCATATACAGATGTGAAAATACGTCCTCCAGAGTTTATGTATGTCAAATGCCCCGTACACACGGTCGGAAATTCCGACCACAAAATCCGTTGGATTTTTTCTGATGGATTTTGTCAGACACTGGTGTTGCATACACACGGTCGGACAAAGTTGTCGGAAAATCCGATCATCCTGAACGCGGTGACGTTCGTTGCGTACGACGGGACTACGTAGAGGCTAGTAGCCAATAGCTTTGGTCTTGTAATGTGATCTGAGCATGCGTGGCACTTTGTCCGTCGGAATTCGCTACACACGATCGGAAAAAGTCCAATAGGACTTTGTTGTCGGAAAATTTGAGAGCAGGATCTCAAACTTTTTCCGTCGGAAATTCCGACGGAAATAGTCCGATGGAGCCCACACACGGTCGGAATTTCCGACAACATGGTCTGAGAGGACGTTTTCCGTCGGAAAATCCGAACGTGTGTACGGGGCAATAGAGTGTAAATAGTAGTGGACCTGAAGATGGGTGGGGGTGCCGATTAGTTTTCAGTCTGGTGTAGCTGGAGGGAGTCAGTCCAAACTGAAGAATTGACAAAAGTAATTACAAAGTGGGGGTGCAGGTGGTCAAAGGTTTTAGGTAGGAGGTGCTGGCAAAGTCAATCCAACATGGTGGAGGGAGAGGATGTTTAAGGAATAAAAAGTAAAACTCTGCCCATTCCATGAAAAGATTCTACAGCTGCATACATTTGAATGCAGAGATTCTATATTCTCGCCTGCCTGTTCTATAATGTCACCCGCAGATTAATCGTTATAACACAGAGTCTCAGCAGGGAGTGTGGAACTTGGCAGAGCTGCATTGTACAGTGATTTCAGCAGTCGGCCTGACTCAGGTTGTGTGGGTGTACCCCCTCTCCTCCACAATCCGAACCCCCCTTTCTGTAATTACCTCTCACTCTCCCTCTGTTTCTGCTCATGTACTGCACCAATATGGGGTACCATTAGCCAAGGCTAATTAGTATGAGCGGTACAACATGTAACAAAACACGGCGATAAAACATAGTTATTTATAGTGCTTTTATAATAAAGGCTTTCTATATCTTACTCCTCTGCTATACAATAACTAATCTTCACCTCTGAAAAGCACCAAATGTATTATAATGATCAGCTGTCCTTTTTCAAGTGCGTTCTTTTTAGAAAAACAGATTAACAGCATTTGTTTCTTTAAGAGGAGGGCTTTATAATCTTATTTTCCAAAAGGGAAACTTTTTTTTTGTAGATTAATTTTAACCCCTTCAGATCTGTGCTATAGCCGAATAATGGCTACAGCATTGATCTACTTTGCCGGGAGGCCATCAATAGATGTCCTCCCCTTTGCACGCTCCCTGAGCGCGCCTCATCTGTGCCCACAGTGCCACAAATCAGTGCCCACAGTGCCACAAATCAGTGCCCACCAGTACATAAAAGTGCCAGCAATCAGTGCCACCTATCAATGCCCACCAGTGGTGCCAATCAGTGCCCTTATCAGTGCCACCTAGCAGTGCTGCCTATCAGTGTCACCAATCAGTGTCCATCACTGCCACCTATCAGTCCCAGCTATAATTGCCACCTATTAGCGCCCTTCAGTGCCACCTATCAATGCCCTTCAGTGCTGCCCATCAGTGCCACCCATCAGTGCCCACCAATGCCATCTATCAGTGCCCACCAGTGCCACCTATGTGAGAGGGACGGTGAGAGGCTTCTGAAGAATCGCCAGAAAGGTACAGTAGGCTACCAGTAAATAGTAAAACAGTAAATAGTAATAGTAAAACAGTAAATACAAGCTGGCAACTAAGCTGTAGACCCAGTGTCCATGCTATAACAGGTGGCCTGGGCCGGTGGAAGAAAGGTCTGCAGTGTAAGTGGGAGCAGTAACTGCAGGTGTGGATGAAGTGCATATGAACCGCTATGAACTGTTGTCATCAAGGCAGGAGTTATATATAGAATGCTAAATAAACAAAACTGAACCTATACAGGAAGGGCATTGTCATATACACATACAGACAACGAATTATCCTAGGAGTGTATGCTGTTTATCTGCTCCCTGGTTATGGAGGGGAGGGAGCAGGCACTTGGATAAAACACTTAAAGGTTAACATAGACTACAAGGCTTTTTCTTGTTAGTGACATCTCCCTGCCTGGATAAGTAAGGACAGCATACTCTGTGGTACGTTTGCTTTTTCAGGACCTTAGGATCACTGACTATCACGGATTATCCTGGGGGTTTTTTTTTTTGCTCCATCTTATTCCACATGAACTCAGTTCAGCCTTCTTTAGTGTGAACAACTGTACACTACATCACAGTTATTCCACTATACATTCCATCTGTTATTATTGGAACTCTGCTTAACACCTTGCATATATATACCCTTTTTGTTTGTGGCAACCTATTTATAATAAAATAAAACTACGAAGTGTAGGGGTTGCTGTTCATGGCAACCACCATTGGAGCAAAGTAATGGAGAGTAAAGGAGCTAAGACAAATCAAGTGGACGGTGGGAACTGTAATACTATAAAATCATACTTGGTCCAAGATAGGGCAGACCAAGTAGTAGAAGGTATAAGTGAGAATACATCACCACCACCAGTAGAGCAAGTAAAAAAGGGGGTGTATGGGAGAGGAAGAGGAAGGAGATAAAACAGCAGCAGACAATACACAAAAGGGAAATAAAAATCAGTCTCCACAAGCCAAGAGCAATAAAATAGATCAGGTACCCTCAGGAGGACAACAACAAAAAATGGATTCACAAGCGCTCCCCACAAAACAAGATATGGCAGATATGATGTCTCATTTAGAGCTTATGATTAAAAGTGAGATTAATCCAACAAGAAGGGACATGCAGAATGTCCTACAACGAGAAGAACATCTGGAAGAACATAAAGGGACAATAATGGAACTGCGAGAAAGAGTTGAGATGGAATGGCTAGAGATAAGGAACATTCGATATAAGCTTGAGGATCGGAAAAATCGTAGTAGACGAAAAAATCTAAGGATAAGGGGTCTTCCAGAGACTGTTAAGGATACAGAATTAGAAGCTGTACAGGGAGTGTTCAATAAAGCCCTGAAAAGAGAAATATCAACGCCTATTTGTTTTGAAAGAATCCACAGAATACAGAGAACAAACTAATCCCCCGGAGATTTTCCAAGGGATGTTATAGCAAGATTTCATTACTATGAAGTAAAAGAGCAGGTGTCTCAGAGTACAAGAAATTCCACACCCATGGATTTTACTGGAACTAAGCTACTTATTTTCACAGATCTATCATCAGAGACATTAGCCCGTAGAAGGGCACTGAAACTTATAGGTGGGGATTCCTGGCATGTCTGATCGCAAAGAATCAGGGGGTCTTAGCGACCCTACGACTCCCAGAAGATTTAAAAGAATTCTGCAGTAAACTTGGTTTACCATATATAAACTTGGAAAACTGGGAAAAGAGGCCTGCCGGGTTGGAATAAATTAAAAGACCAAAAGTGGCATAAAGTATAGATCTTTGAAATGTACTAAAGTTGAAAAGAAGGATGTAGAAGAGTTTGGAGCAGATGAGATGGAGTGGAGTGGGATGAGGGCATGTAAAGGAATCACTTGGGGGGGGGCAACCTGGAGTAGCTATGCCCACTTGGACCTCCAGAACCACCATTATTGGAGATGAGGTCTGGGGGACAAGGTGGGCATATAAAAGTCCCCGAGAGATGGTCTGCTCGGCTGAGCGCCCTATTGAGGCTGGGTGAGACACAACATTGTTCTTCAATGTAGGGGGAGGCACAGGTGTGGAGGGGTATATGTTGTTACAATGTTATATTTTCGTTCTTGTTTTTCGTTATTTGAATGGTACATTCCTAGAGTCAGGGGAAGCCCCCCCCCCCCCCCCCCACGCTTTTTTTTTCTTTCCTATCGTTCCTACTGCAAAGTTCATGGTGTTTCTTTTTGAAGTACGGTGCCCTTGAAAAGAATTACTTATAAGGTGAGAGGTTTAAATAGCCCCAATAAGAGGCATCAGATATCTCAGGAGCTGAAAGGATTCTCAGCTAATATAGTTTTTCTACAAGAAACCCATCTAAAATGGTAATTTTAAAATTAGTTTGGGATCTAAAAATGTCCCAACATGGATGCACAGCTATTCTCCTAATAAAAGATCTATGGGCACAGCAATAGGGTTTGATAAGAACACACTATTCACAACGAAAACAACGAAAACAATGGAGTCGGACCTCAAAGGACGTTATTTATTTATCAAGGGATCCTTATTTAATACTGATTATACCCTGGTAAATGTATACTGTCCCAATATACGTCCCTCTGCTTTTCTGAAAAAGGTCTTAAATAAACTAGAGGGTTTTAGAGAGGAAAGATTTATAGAATATAAAAATATAAACTTCATCAACAGTAGTTAGTAGAGGCATGGAGAATTTTACATCCCAGAGGTAAAGATTTTATATACCATACTTTAGTACATTCTTCATATTCTAGAATCGACTATATTTTGTTAGATCATCAGCTCTTAGAAGGGTAATTAAGGACAGAAATAAAATCAATAACCCTCTCAGACCATGCTCAGGTGGAGGCTGTCTTGGAGTTAAAGGACATCCCAACTGAACAGAGGTCTTGGAGAATAGATGAATCTCTTTTACACAATTCTAGGATAATTGGGGATCTAGAGAAGGAAATTAACTTATTTTTTTTAAGAAAATAGAGAAAATACTGCCCCGACTGTAAACTCATAAAGTTTATATAAGGGGGAGGCTGATAGCAGAGAGGGCTAAGAGGAAGACGCATTTCGACCATATATTTATTGGGGTCTTCTAGGGTAATGTGGGGGAAGAAGCTCTAGAAAAAGAACATATATTGTAACAAAGAGATCATCTAAAGCATAAATGATACTTTCAAAGACAGTACATGTTTCTAACTAAAAAGGCATATTAAATAATTAAGATTGTTTATATATACTGCTGATGTTTTTCCTGAGTGCTCATGGCGATTGCGCCCAAAAACTGCCTGGGGATTCAAGCAATGTGGTAGACACTCCCGCCCTGGCCCGTTGGACAGCAGAAACACAGGAACAGGGGAAGATACGCCCCCAGGGCCCACAAGAGGCCATGCGGGGTGGAGGGGCCAAAAAAGGGGGAAGAACCAGGACAGGGGGAAAGAAAGGGAAGGAGACAGAAGTGGACAAACAAATCCACAGAGGAGCAGGACCTCACATCAGTATGCTGTTTAAAAATAAAATTAAATAAAAAGAATTATTAATATTGGAGGAGGAAATAAGAACAAAATGTATAAGATTATAGAGCCACCAATAGGAAACCGTGAAAATGATAAAATTGAGAAGTGAAAAATGTGGTATGTGGAGGAAGGTGAAGAAAAAAATGGGGGGGGGGGGTATACAACCCCAGAATAAGGAAAACCAGTAGGGGAAAAGAGCTGAGGAAAACGACAAAAAACAAAACCAACACAAAACAAACCAAAGCAAACCCATGCAGGCTGGAAAAAGTGAAAGTGAATAGGAGGTATATAAAAGGAAATAAATCGAAGTGAAATCGGAAAGGAGAAGAAAAGAGAGCCAGTGAATGAGTGAAAAAAACATCCAAATGAAATAAGTGAGAGTGTGTATGGGCAGCGAATGATGCCAAGATTCGAAGCGATGGCCATACAAGAAAACTTACATCGAACATGAGAATCGCATTGAAAGTGAAGCACTAAAGAATGAACTGTTGAGCCTATAATTAGGACGAATATATTACATATTAGGTTTTTTAAAAAGATTATAGTGCTAAAACCAGCAACATAATGTATAGGCATTAGAGCAGTGTAGATAGAGTATGGAGCAGTACAAGCAAAGACTTGCTTTGAGATAGAGAAATTAGTGTCTATCTGTCCTGGGTCAGCGCATGGAATGAGGCATATGATCCGTTATGCGGATGGCCTCTTTATATTGATTGCTAGGAGGAACAGCTGATCTGAAAGGAACCCCCACCTCCCTCCAATGGGGGAGGTGCCACCCATCCGACCCAAAAAGAATGCCCCAAGACTCTCACAAAAGAGATGGACTCATTCAGGCCCATATATGTTGTAGCCTGCAGCCTGAAGATCCACCTCTGCTCTCTTTGTAGTAATAGTTTGTTCCAGTCCCCGCCCCTGGATGGAATATGGATTCGATCCAGGGCGACAAAGGAAATGTGTGGCATTTGGTAATTGTGTCTGACAACTATGTGTCGTCCAAGGGGGAGGTGCTTAAAAATGTATCTTCTGTGATTGAGTCCTCACATTTAGAGTTGAAAATGTTTTTATTAAGTCAACATTTATGACCTGTATTTACAACACAACAATAATGAAATACAACTGAGAGTCCTCACATGTAGGGAAGTTGCCGAGTGGGGAGCAGAGTGCACTGCCCTCTCCCCCCTGTCCCTGTCTAAAGACCACATGGCCTTGCACAGGTGACACATGGTGGGTATAGGAGGGCACCTAAACTTTGCATTAGCCACACCGCTTTTTTTTTAAAGCCAATGGCGTGCAAAACACACTCAAAAACTCACCCGGGGCATAAAAAATGTGCACACACATAAAGAGTGACACAAAAAAGTGCAACGGGTACACAAGTCCTCTAAAATCAGAGGACTTAGTCCTGAATCCCCCGGGGCGTTAGGCTCCAGACAGGGACAAGGACACGTAAAACTTGGTCTTTCTTGCCGAAACCAGGCAGACCCCCTCTGGAAGGTCTGCCGAAACAGACCCACCCAAATACCGAAGGGAGACCCCAACTCTATGAGAGAGAACTAAGCCAGAAGGCCATGTCCACCCCCTCCCCAGACTTTCAGGACAGGCCCTGGGACCCGTGACCCTACTCGTCACACGTGCTAAATCGTGTACAAACAAAAAAATACAAAAACGTGACACACAAAGGAAATAAATTAAATAAAGTGGGGGAGGAATAAGTGGAGAGGAGAGCCACACCGCTATCCTATACACAAGAAATAAGTCAGAGGTAATGCAAAAATCTATATCTGTTGTCAGCGTTTAGGTGTGAAATCCTCAGACAGAAGCAAATTTACTGCTAAGTCGATTGATTTATCCCAGGAAATTAATAACACAAGCAATCAATTGTGTGCTTGTTGCCGTCATTACAGTGAACGTTTTCCTATTCATCATCAGAAACAAGTGATGGCATTTTCAATTTACAAATGTGTGATTTGGCTTTTGTTTTCGTATGTCACACTGCGTACAGACAAGCGACACTGATTGTCTCAGCTGTGTCTCATTAGCATGAATGCAAAGGAGCGCTATGAAATAATTGCATGTTGATTCCAGTAAAACTAAAGTGGCGTTTGAAGACAGATCTCATAAAAGACCAACCGAATTTCTGAGACTAGAATGAGGGACACCTTTTAGCACCCAAAATGTCTGGGGGAAGACGTATCCTTGTCACTTCGATAACTCTGCCAGCATTTCAGATTGAGAAAAATAAATAAAAATAACTATACATCACACAAAACATAAAGAGATTTGTGAATTTTGCACACACTGACAATCCCTTGCATCCGCAAAAACCCAACTGACTCTTCATCTGCAATCTCGTCATTAAGCCTCATCATCCTCTATCACTTGAGAAATGGTCCTATAGTCAAAATTCTGGAGCATTGCTTGTTTTTATTTTTATTGCTCTCAAAACTGTTGTGCAAAATTCCCAAATGTATATACAGTATATCTATTATGTACAAAAGACAAAAAAAGGAATAGTAAATGACAACAGAACAATAAAATAACTGCAGACATTTTGGCAGTCTCAAATAAGTTATTATAACCTAAACAAAAATTGGTTAGATGTCCCATCGCCAAAACAGGACGTGAGAGGAAATCCAGGCCTAGTGCCCACAATAGTAGATTTCTCCTCTGTCCATCTGCTCTGTTGACAACCAAAAATGTGGATTTTTTTATTTTATTTTTTTTAGTAGGGAGGGTGAGTCTCCCTAACAGGGACAAAGTTAGCAATTAAAACCTGACAGGAGTTCTAATATGCCTCCACTCTATCCACACCAAAAAAAAAAAGCATTGCCTTTAGTTATACTTCGGGGTAAACTTTTTGTGGACTTTCAAGATTATGTTAAATTGGAACTAAACTCTCTCAATCAGCATTACCTTTTTTTAACCCTTATGTCACTAGCCGTATTACATAGATTGGAAGGTATATTATATTTACTTGTTCTAAACTTTTTTATTTTTTTATTTCTTCAGTTGCTTCCTGGTTTTTGGCCTAGGCCAAAGTTATGTCTTACATCCCAGGAGTCTTCAGGAGGGGCGGAGGGGCTTTCTTAGCTAAGCACCCCCTCCTGCCTGCATACCTGAACTGAGAGCAGATGGATTCCAGGAAGTAAATGATGCATGAACCATCTGCCCTTACGCAAGATGGCCGTGGCTAGGAATGCCATGGGGGTGTTTTCCAAAGTGATTTGACAACAAGGATAAATTCACTTTTATTAAATAAATAAAAATGCACATATTTTTGCAGGAAAAAAAAGTGCATTTAATATTTTTTTCACAGGACCCTGCAAAGCATTGCACAAGCGATCAGTGGATCACAGGTGAAATGTAAGGCTCCTGCACACCCTTCCTATAACTCTGTGCCTTTACCTCTGTACAGGCTGTTTCAGAGCTGTGGGAGATGTGAATGGACTACAAGCATGCTGATCAACATTCTAGCAGTCCATTAAGAACTACAGGCTCGTCTGCCATGGTGATGTAAGTGTAGATTTTCACTATAATCTGATTTATTAAGACATTCCACAAAGACACGCTAGATGGGTTCATCCATAATAGCAATGGCCTTGCAAGCAAGGCAAACATCCGGAACCATGCATCCAGCCCTGCATACCTGTCAAATCACAGATGTAGGTGAGTTTGTACCAATTCCATCTCCATTGATATAAACAGGCTGGCTGTGCACAGCTCCGCGCTGCTCAGAACTAATAAGCGGCTTCTAACGCTGTTTGGACAAATGCACCCATGTAAATGAGCCCTTCATATCATCAAATATTGTGGTTCTAAATAAAACCAACATAATAATTTTACAGTACATAAATACCAAGAATAGAATAAATTTAAAGCAATGTTGCGCAGGGTGGAGCTCAGCACCTCCACCCTTTCTTCATATTTGCGCCTGGAAGTCATTCATGGTACCTACTGTATACAGAAAAAGTATTCATACCCCTTGAAATTTTCCACATTTTGTCATGTTACAACCAAAAACATAAATGGATTTTATGTGATAGAGTCACAAAGTGGCACATAATTGTGATGTGGAAGGAAAATGATAAATAGTTTTCAATTTTTTTTTACAAATAAATATGTGAAAAGTGTGACGTGAATTTGTATTCAGCCCCCTTTACTCTGATACCTGTAACTAAAATCTAGTGAAACCAATTGCTTTCAGAAGTCAGCTAATTAGTAAATAGAGTCCACCTTTGTGTGATTTAAGCTCAGTATAAATACAGCTGTTCTGTGAAGCCCTCAGAGGTTTGTTAGAGAACATTCGTGAACAAACAGTATCATGAAGGTCAAGGAACACACCAGACAGGTCAGGGATAAAGTTGTGAAGAAGTTTAAAGCAGGGTTAGGTTAGAAAAAATATCCCAAGCTTTGAACATCTCACAGAGCACTGTTCATTCCATCATTTGAAAATGGTAAGAGTAGGGCACAACTGCAAACCTACCAAGACATGGCCATCCACCTAAACTGACAGGCCGGGCAACGGGAGTATTAATTAGAGAAGCAAGCGAAGAGGCCCATGGTAACTCTGGAGGAGCTGCAGGGATCCACAGCTCAGGTGGGTGAATCTGTCCACAGAACAACTATTAGTCGTGCACTCCACAGATCTGGCCTTTATGGAAGAGTGGCAAGAAGAAAGCCATTGTTGAAAGAAAGCCATAAGAAATCCCATTTGCAGTTTGCGAGAAGCCATGTGGGGGACACAGCAAACATGTGGAAAAAGGTGCTCTTGTCAGATGAGACCAAAATTTAACTTTTTGGCCTAAAAGCAAAATGCTATGTGTGGCAAAAAACTAACACTGCACATCACCCTGAACACACCATCCTCACCGTGAAACATGGTGGTGGCAGCATCATGTTATGGGGATGCTTTTCTTCAACAGCAACAGGGAAGCTGGTCAGAGTTGATGGGAAGATGGATGGAGCCAAATACTGGGAAATCTTAGAGGAAAACCTGTTAGAGTCTGCAAAAGACTTGAGACTGGGGCGGAGGTTCACCTTTTAGCAGGACAACCCCCCTAAACAAACAGCCAGAGCTACAATGGAATGGTTTAGATCAGGGGTGCCCAACCTTTTGAAGAGCGAGGGCCACTTAAGCGACTTAGTAACCAGTCGCGGGCCACAATGAGCAGAGTGGGCGGATGACAGGTCCGTGTCCACTCTGCATATGCAGAGTGGACACAGACACAGCCCACTCTACCCTATGGGCCCTCGGATCCGATCAGATGTAAGGGGAGGGATCCACTTCTGTTTTTTTTTAGCAGATCGGATCTGAGGTAGGCGGGTGTAAACGGACACAAGTCTGTTTGCATCTGCCGCTCCAGAGAGGGGAATAGGGGGTCCGATTGGGTTGGACCGATCGTGTAAAAGGGGCCTAAGGCAGCTTTTACATTACACTGATGGTTTGTGGTCTACCCACGCCGAAGGTGCAGCACAGTTCACCTGTGGTTTTCCTGTGAGTTAGCTGCACTTTGCCATACAATTCTATTATATCCTGCAGGTTTGGTGCACTTTCTGAAAGCGCCCCAACCTACAGGTAAAACCAGAAGTCTATGGCTCAGTGCAGGTAACCCGTAGGTGCAGTTTGAAAGCAGCCCAGTAACCACTGCAGAACAGATATGCCCTTACATACACTGTGATTTCAGTGAGTTCCATTCAGGTATCGCCAGCTGCTGCTGTCCCAGGCAGAGCGCATTTGGTATCACTCCGCCTATGACAGGAGCCGGCGCTATACAGGAAGCGTTGGCTTATGCGGCTCTGCTCTGCAGGTGCTTGCTTCTTCTACCGTCGGCTTCATTTACAACACTGATGCTTTAAGATGGTGGGTCGGCAACCTGCAATCTGGGCTTGCCAACCTGCCATCCCAGGGCAAGAGGTCGCGGGCCACATCAGAGGGCTCCGCGGGCCACATGTGGCCCCCGGGCCACTGGTTGGGCACCCCTGGTTTAGATCAAAGCATATTCATGTGTTAGAATGGCCCAGTCAAAGTCCAGATCTAAATCCAATTGAGAATCTGTGGCAAGACTTAAAAATTGCTCTTCACAGATGCTCCCCATCCAATCTGACAGAGCTTGAGCTATTTGGCAAAGAATGGGCAAAAATGTCACTCTCTAGATGTGCAAAGCTGGTAGAGACATCCCCAAAAAGACTTGCAGCTGTAATTGCAGCAAAAGGTCATTCTACAAAGAATTTTGAAAACCATTTATCATTTTCAAATTTCAAGGGGTATGAATACTTTTTCAAGGCACTGTATGAGATGCAGTCACCTGCTCTGAATTATGGGACACTGTCATTGCTGTCATTGCACAAGTGTCACTCAACACATAGCAGTTGGCAGACTTCCTGTGTCTATTGCAGGTTTTAGAGCCATCTTTCTGCTCAAACACTATCCAAGGTCTTTATCTTCACAATTATCTATCACTATTATCAATATTCATTATTGAATGAACAATCTGACGGGTTATTAAAGTGTATTTAAACCCTACAGAAAAAATCAAATATATTGCACCTTACCAGTCCCTATGTGTATTGTCTATAATGCTTTTTTTTTTTTTCTTTTTCGGCTTTGTTTCCTTTCTTTTTTTACCAGGTCCTGCCAGTAACACATTCTGGGGTGGATTTACTAAAGCAAAATAGACTGTGCACTTTGCAAGTGTGGTTGCACTCATTTTCCTTTAGTAAATGTGAATGTGGTAAAGCTTCACTTTACACAAAGAATAGTCAGGTGCAAGGAAAAAAAAAACTGCATATTTGCTTGCACATGATTGAATAATGGAAATCAGCAGAGCTTTACCACCTTTACTAAGCTTTGAGGAAAATCAGTGCAACTGCACTTGCAAGGTGCACAGTCTATTTGCCTTTAGTAAATCAACCTCTTTGTGTCCTGGGGTGACACTCAATTGCCATATGGTATCTATGAAGGAGCAGTGTTGCCATTTTGGGATAGGAAATGTTTTTACTATCCCAACTACAGGACGAAATCCCCCTACTGCATAACAAAACAGGTGAGGGATTCTGTAGTCCACAAGGAGAGAAGGATGGGAACAAGGTTAAAGTTGAACTAAAGTCTCAGTTTTTAAGACTGGTTCATTATTGCAGAAGAGACATGCAATCAGTGCCCGGACAAGGTCATCCAGTGCCTAAGGCAAAGAAGCCAAACTACGCCCCTTCATTATGTGTGAGCTTAGGGATGCTACCCTGGCAGTCATCCACCTGTCAAAGTGCCTTGTATCAGAATGAACTCACTGGCTTAAAGTTTACATTGCACCACATATCCTGGGATCTTGTGCCGATGACTGAAATTATGAGCATGTGCAGGAGTAACTTCATCCCATGCTGGCCAATTATAATTAGAGAAGTGGAGTATTGCTGTAGTAGCCGCACTACTACAGGGATTGCCATTGTCTTCCGCATTCAGTGTCGATCGGCTGCTCTGCTGCATAGAAACCACAGGGGGTCGCTAGCTCAACATGGGCACTATTCAGAGAACACTTTGCATTTTCTCAACTAATTCAAAGCATTCTCTGATTGGATAAGGGGGAGAGGTGGGTTGGTGATGCCATGATTCATTGAGAAAATTCTAGGGTGTTCTCTGAATGGCACTTCTGCACCACCCCCCACAGTGGGACTGCTTTTTTTTATTTTTTTTTTACTCTGTGCATTTGAAATAATTGTAAGCCCCACCTCTTAAACAATTTAGCCACACCCAGTTTTTTGCATGCTTCTTCCTTGCCACCCTATAAACTGTTCTCACATTTTGACATATCAATGCTTCTGATGTCTTTAGTCCTTCTTTCCACTTCTATTATAGAGTCTCCTTTAGGGTAGAAGTTGCTAAATCTTCAGGCCACATTATTTTTAATTGCAGGAAATGTTACTTGACTAATCTGTTGCCAATTAAGAGATTTTTTTTCCTGTGTTCCTATCAGAAGCCATTACAGTCAGGCAGCCTTTGTCTTAATTGGGAAAGGATTATAAAGGTCACAACAAATATCCACTGTTAATGAAAGGTACATAAAAAGCCAGAGGGAGGCTCGAAGTGTGCAGCATTCTTAAAATAGGGGAAAAAAAGAGACCAAAAGCACCAAGAAAAATGACTATGTTCAACGCATCCTTTAGTTCTAGATAACACTATTAAAGGGGACCTTTCCGTAACTACAAGTCTACACGTATACATGGCACGGCACAATATATTGCAATAGCATCATTTAAAAAAATTCTTTCAGCGTTAAAAGTCACCTTAGTCACTCTATTCCAATGCATTTGCCTATGCTTTGAAGATCTCATTAGTCTGCCACAGGCAGGAAAAAGAATTTCCTTGGTCTGCCCATCCTTAGGGGTCTATGTATAAAAATAATGCAACTATTGGTTACATTTATTTTCTAATTCCTTCTAGTGTTCTCTAAAGTTTACACTGTATTTCTTGTTACAACCACATATGTATGTCTATGCTCATCAGCTCCATCTAGTGTCCATAATGAGGTATTCTACTACTGCCCATAATGAAAGAACATTGGTTCAGAAGAGAAAACAACCCAATGCCATTTGTTTTTGCCCAATTTGCACAAAACAAATGTGCATGCAGATTTGGTGATCAAACAGCAATGCATTTTTTCTAAATAAACCCTTTTAGTCATCAGCCCGTATTTTGTAAATTTGCAGAAAGTCAGTACAGAAAGTAGATCCTGAACTAAAATAATGTCCAAGCAAAGATTGGTCCGTCCTTCTGAGGTCAACAGTTGAAAGAATAGTCAGTCACTTTGATCTCTATGAGAAGTAATAAATACCTGTGTTACACTGGCACATAACTTGTTGTGCATGCACTTACCTTGAAAAAAAACTATCTGATCCACTTTAACTACAAGCAGATAAGTGACATTGTCCTGAACCCACCAGAAAAAAGGGCATACACTGGCAGACTAGTGTCTTAAAATAGCTCACATTTAATGCTTCCAGAGTCCTAGAAAGTGTCTTCTTTTCTTGAAGGTCAAAACCTCCGCTTTCATGCTGGGAAATCCAGAGTTGACATATTCAAAGTATCAGTTCACCCATAAGTTGGATTTTATTTATAGCGGGTCAGTCCCTGGCTTTCTTTATGTCTTAAACCAGGGGTCTCAAACTCAATTTAATTGCGGGCCGCATCAGCAGTATGGTTGCCCTCAAAGGGCTGGTTGTATCTGGGGTGCGTTACATGCAAAGTGCAGAGTTCAGGATTATGCTACATAAAGAGTGCAGAATTCAGGAGTGCATTATGTACAGAGTGCAGGGTTTAGGGGTGCATTGTGTACAGAGTGCATAGTTTAGGGGTGCATTGTGTACAGAATGAAGAGTTCAGGGATGAGCTGTGTACAGAGTGCAGAGTTCAGGGGCGAGTTGTGTATAGAGTGCAGAGATCAGGGGTGAGCTGTATACAGAGTGCAGAGTTCAGGGGTGCACTATGTACAGAATGCAGAGTTTAGCGGTGCGCTGTGTACAAGGTTTAGGGGTGTGCTATGAACAGAGTGCATAATTTAGGAGTGTGCTGTGTACAGAATACAAGGTTTAGGGGTGCATTACATACAGAGTGAAGAGTTCAGGGGTTGAACTGTATATAGAGTGCAAAGTTGAGGGTTGTGTTGTATACCTGACCCGGCTCTCGTACATCCCTGTGTAGGCGGCATGCCATGCAGGGAGATTGTTCTCTCTCTCTTTCTCTCTCTCTCTCTCTCTCTCTGGAGATCTGTCCCGCTGTGCTGTGAGTGCATGCAGGGATCTGTTAGATCTGGGAGCTGCTGAGAGCAAAGCTGTCCCTTGTAAACACAAAAGGCTCCTATGTTTACAAGTGACAGCGGGGAGTGGGAACAGGAGGTAAGAGCCAGAGGTGGTGAAATGGAGTGCATTGAGTTGCTGCCATGTGATTGACTTATTAGCAATTTGTGTTACCAAGTAATTGAACAGGTGTACCTAAAGTGGCCGGTGAGTGTATTATATACTGTACATTTTTATCTGTTATCAGTTTATCTGTTTACTATTTTATTTTGCCCCCCCCCCCCCCCAACCCAGTTGTGTCTTAAAGTGATCACAGCTACATCACCTGTTTCTATCAAGTGTATTTCTGCCAGCTGATGTGCTGTCACCGTCCACCTGTCACTGAGACGTCTTGGCAGACAGATTAGCAAGGGTCTATTTTTAGGGTGCTGCCCTTCTGATTCCGATAATTTGTCAGTTTACAATTCACAGCCTTCTAAAGATAAATTCTGAAAGACATGTAAAGCATGTAAAACAAATGTAACACTGAAGGACAGAGCAGTAAAATCACCTTGTCAAAGCAATGTATTGCCTGTGTTACGTTATGCCTATAGGGGCATTTCAGGTATCCTTTGTGCCCAACAATGCCTACACTTTGCTGAAACATTTGTTCTTGGTGATGGGACTCCGACCCCTAGAGCTCATTCACATGGCAGATAAAATGTTGCGTTTAGATGTGTACAGCAGATAGTTTTCTATGCATCTATATGCAGCACTATGCTAATCAAGGAGGCCATGCACACAGCTGTGTCTACATACAAATATGTGCATTGCATTTAGCCACGCACCAAAAAAAGTTGGACACAGCTGCAGATTTTACGTGTGTATGCACCTAAATGTATATAAACTTGAAGTATCCAAAAGAACTCTGGACAGCCGCACACCGGAGGAAGATAAAAACTTTAGTGATTTATTTAAAAAACAGGAATCACAGCTATGAGTAAGCACTACACGTAGTGCGAAACGCGTCAGTTTGTGCCCCCCTTTTGCTTTGCTTTGCAGTGGACTACTGGATTGATGTGATTCCTGTTTTTTAAATAAATCACTAAAGTTTTTATCTTCCTCTGGTGTGCGGCTGTCCAGAGTTCTTTTGGATACTTCAAGTCTATTGTGTTATTAGCCAGCACCTGGGGCTCCTAAACAGGAGTAGGAGCATTAGCCCTGAAGGGCTATCCTGGAGCGGTGGTTATCTCTCCCTAAATGTGTATAAACATGCATAGTACTTGTAGGCGTGTATTTTATGCAGGATCTTCTAGCTCTACCAGCAAGAACCTTTCTTTCATGCAGAAAATACATGTATGTCTGTGTGAATGAGCCCTTCAAGTTTTCAGTGCCAGGCTCCCCGTACAATTTACAAGGTTTAAAGTAGAACTATTCAGCTCTACATTCTATTAAGGGTCCGCCTCACCCCAGCAAGGCTATTTAAAATGGATGTAAGAGAGGATTCGTCTGCTCTAGATGTGTCAGAGACCATGGTGACTTAATTCATCCTTTATGGCGTTGTCCAAAGTTGCACCTTTTCTGGATGGGCGTTCTCAAAACCTAATACCTAAAAATTTATTTCAGGTCAGCATCCAGGTCGGATCCTAAACCATGTATACTGGATGATCTCCCAATTAAAGATATTCCTAAACAAGCCATAGGTAGGGGACTCTTCCAGCTTCGTAAACTAGTTCTCCGGCATTGGAAAGATGTCAATCAACCTTTATTAAAGGAGTGGATTTCCCAGATGAGAGACATGTTACGCTTAGGGAAATACATCTTTCAACGCACAGGTTGCCCAGGTAAATTTGATAAAATATGGTCCCCGTGGCTAGATATCCCAGGTTTGTCTCCAGTTGATTTAATATTAGACCAGCTACTTATGTAAATGACTGTTTCTGATGCCTCTGATGAGACATTTGGGTTTTGGGATTCTAGAAAGACTGTGAGATGTAATATCGATGTCATGTTCTGGATACGGGAGGTGGTGTCATTGGTGGAATTTGGTACTTTTTTGTTTCAAATTTTTTCTATATGTGTGTACGTTCTGGCATATGTACTCTTTGGCAATGTTTTATTTTGTCTTCCTTTTGTTTCAATAAATAATAAAAAATAAAAAAAAGAAGAGGAACTATAGGCAAAACTCATTTTTTTTACATTTTGGATAGAGTAAGGAAGGGTTATAACCCCTGTCAGTTTTTTTAACCATTTGTGTCCTACTGGGGAGATTTCCTTTCACTTCCTGTCCCATAGCCAAACAGGAAGTGAATTTGTCAAAAGTGATGGAATCCCTGGTTGTCACCATAATCACCAGAACTACCCTGTTTCCCCAAAAATAAGACCTAGCGTGATTGTCGGTGATGGCTGCAATATAAGCCCTACCCCCCAAATAAGCCCTAGTTAAAGTCCTTGTAGGTCTTATTTTCAGGGTAGGGCTTATTTTCGTGGAAACAGGGAAGGGCTCATTTGGGGGGTAGGGCTAATATTGCAGCCATCACCGACAATCACGCTAGGTCTTATTTTCGGGGAAACAGGGTAGTGTCCCCATTGGAAGATTTCCCCTCTTTCTTTTCCGGAGACAACTCACAATTTGTGATTTTCTTTTACTTTCACTTTCAATAATAATGGTCAACAGGACAAATCGAGAAGGGGGAATCTCCCTAATGGGGACACAGACAACAATAAAAACTGATAGGTGTTTTCGTCCACCTCCACTCCATCCCCAAAAAATATATATATATATATTTATAGTTTAATATTGTTGGTGCATATTATGCTAGCTTAGCATGAAGAGAGATTGTAGGTAGTTGACTCCTAACATTGATTGAATGATTTTATCTATGTGAATTGAAGGGTGATAATATAATCTGCCAGCACTACTGTACTACTGTACTGTAATGCTTGCAATGAGTGATAGGACAGGATGGACTGATATTCCAATCATTTAACCCCGGCTATCACACATCCGCTGCACAGTATCAGCTCTCCACTTCTTCAACAGCAATAGGTGTAAACCCAGGAGGATCCTTCGATCACCCCGACTACAATACATTTTCTTTATGAAGATTGCTGTATCTGTGTACAGAAACCTCAGCACAGAATGTATGAGTATCAGATGAGAAATGTGTAAGTAGCTGATATTATATGTGACACTATACACTGTGGTTGGTGACATAGCAGTTTGTTGCTCTCCTCTGTCTAATGTTTGGAGCTCCACTGCGGATTTTTGAAATGTTGGATACTTTTTATTATGTCATTTATTTATTTTCATGTGTATGACAAAACTTTTTTTTTTTTTTCAGTTTTGGGTGGAGTGGAGAAGTGTTGGTGCGTTTGCACATGGGACATTTTGCCGTTGTGCGTCCCTCCCGGCATTTCAGCGCACCAGGTGAGACGCGTGCAGCGTCCAGACTTGCTGTCTACAGCTTCTCAAGGTCTATGGCAGGCTGGATGGAACTGAATGCTATACAGGGTGGTACTTGTGTTTATTAGTACCCTATGTGTTCAGACAAATGCTCAGATCTCAGATATTCTGCATTCTGGGCAACCTCATCCAGTCGCAGCCTGCCATAGACTTTGACAAGTTGCAGGCAGTGGGACTGGGCATTGCGCTTGTCCCTCCCGGGCACACTAAAACGCACAGCAACTAGATGGTTTCCTATGCAGACATCCCAACCTGCAGAAACTCATTTCAGGGAGGTGGCAAACTCATTTCAGGGAGATATATTTTTTATATTACCTTTTCAATATTAGTTCGAAGTGCTTCTGGGGAAGGGGTGGTATGTGGTTGGTGTCAGTCGTTTTTTTTTTTTTTTTTTTTAATAATTAATTTTTTTTACAATTTAATTTGTTTTGAATTTTTTTTTTTTACAATGCTTTTTGGGGGAGGGGGTTGGGGCAGTGGACAGTGTTGGTAGGACAGGGGAGAGTGGTGTCAGTAGTTTTTTATTTAATTTTTTTACACTTTTTCATTTTTTTAGAATTTTTTTTCAATATTATTCTTTATATTTTTTGGGGGCTTTGGTGAGATATCAGGGGTCTACAGACCCCCGACATCTCCCCCTTGAGACAGACAAAGGGACTGAGGACACAGATTCCCTAGTCCCTTTCTCAGCACTAAAGATGAATGAACAGGAGACAGAGGCTCCTGTCCATTCATAAATTGATCACAGTAAACAGGGTTTACTCTGCTCATTCATCACAGGACACAGGAGCGATCTCCCTCACTGTTTCCAATTACTAGTTCCCCCCTGCAGCTGGCAGGAGAGGAGGGGATCCGGCTGCGGGGGGAAGAGGGGGGCCGGACAAACATCTGTTTGTTTTGATGACTATTGATGGAATGTGATAGGAGTGGAACTTCACTCTCCCAATCAACATTGATTATTTACTAATGCTGGCAGCATAAGGATTAAAAATAGATAGGAAAGTAGATCATATTTACTTGATTTAAAGCAGAAGTAAACCCATCGATCTAACAGTTTGAAAAAACAGTTACATTCCCGGCATGCCGGAAAATTCTAACTGTCACATTGGTTGTGGTCTCAACCAAACTGTCAAACCATCTAATGGCTGGTGTCATAACTGATCACATGTGAAGCTTCATGGCAGTTAAAGATTAAACGGAGGCCAAGATGGCAGCTTCCTTGGCTGAAAACGATAGGAGGGTTTACTTCCACTTTAAACTTTTTTTTTTTACATTTATTTAATTACTTCCTGGTTTCCTGCCTCGGCAAATGATGCCATACATCCCAGGAGTCTTCAGGAGGGAGGAGAGGTTTTCTCAGCTAAGGACACGTTCCTGTTTCGTCAGATTAGGCGACCCATCAGATTTTGTAACAAAAGTGACGTCTCCGGGTACTCCAATTTTCCTCCCTGGAAATAAACCGGTATCTGACCAAAATGACCCTGTAATGTTTGTGACTGTACAAGGAAGAGTAGAGTGTAAGCTCCTCTGGTGCAGGGACTGAGGTGATTGGTTCACTGTTCTCTGTACTGCACTGCAGAGTTATATATATGCATGATAATACTAGTGTGTGATTAGACATGTGTGATATTAAAATGTAAGCTCCTCTGGTGCAAAGACTAATTTGAATGGTACAGTGTTTCCTGTACAGCACTGTGAATTTTTTTAGAGCTATATAAATGTATAATAACGTTAGTAAATGGCTTGGTAGAGTGGGGACAGCAGAGTGTAAGCTCCTCTGGTACAGAAACTGATGTGACTGATTCTGTGTTCTCTGTACAGCACTGTAGTCTATGATGGGGACATTAGAGTGTAAGCTATCCATGACGATACTCAAAATGATTGCATTGTCCTATAAATCTGACATTAGGACAGACACATCCTCCATGTGATGATCTTTCTGATCAGTGGTGGCTGGTGGTTTTTGGTTTGTGGGGGCAGCAAACAAGTGCCCCCCCCCCCCCGTGGCACATCAAAATTCTCAATTGGATTTAGGTCTGGACTTTGACTGGGCCATTCTAACACAAGAATATGCTTTGATCTAAACCATTCCATTGGAGCTCTGGGTGGATGTATGTTTAGGGTAGTTGTCCTGCTGGAAGGTGAATCTCCACCCCACTCAATTCTTTTGCAGACTAACTTTTTTTCTTCTAAGATTGCCCTGTATTTGGCTCCATCCATCTTCTCATCACCTCTGACCAGCTTCCCTGTCCCTGCTGAAGAAAAGCATCCCCACAACATGATGCTGCCACCACCATGTTTCACGGTGGGGATGGTGTTTTCAGGGTGATGTGCAGTGTTAGTTTTCCGCCACACATAGCATTTTTCTTTTAGTCCAAAACAAATCTGACCAGAGCACCTTCTTCCACATGTTTGCTGTGTCCTCCACATGGCTTCTCGCAAACTGCAAACGGGACTTCTTATGGCTTTCTTTCAACAATGGCTTTCTTCCTACCACTCTTCCATAAATGCCAGATTCATGGAGTGCACGACTAATAGTTGTCCTGTGGACAGATTCTCCCACCTGAGCTGTGGATCTCTGCAGCTCCTCCAGAGTTACCATGGGCCTCTTGGTTGCTTCTCTAAATAATGCTCTCCTTGCCTGGCCTGTCAGTTTAGGTGGATGGCCATGTCTTGGTAGGTTTGCAGTTGTACCATACTCTCCATTTTTGGATGATAGATTGAACAGTGCTCCATGAGATGTTCAAAGCTTGGGATATTTTTTATAACCTAACCCTGCTTTAACCGCTTCCCGACCGGCGCACACACATTTACGTCGGCAGAATGTCACGGACAGGCATAAGGGCGTACAGGTACATCCCTTTGAATATGCCGCCGTGCCATCGCGTGCGTGCTTGTCGGGAACCCGTGAGTCCGGTCGCGGGTCTCGCGGACTCGATCGCCGCGGGGATACCCGCGATCGTCTCACGGGGAGGACGAACGGGTAGATGCGGAAGTAAACAGCATCTCCCTGTTCTGCCTAGCAACATGGGACACTGAGATTGGAGCAGAGATCAGTGATCAGTAACACACAGCCACACCCCTCACAGTTAGTAACACGCCCCTAGGACACACTTAACCCCTACACTGCCACCCCCTGGTTAACCCCTTCACTGCTAGTGTCATTTACACAGGAATCAGTGCAGCTGATTGCTGTATAAAGGACAATGGTCCCAAAAATGTGTCAAAAATGTCCGATGTGTCCGCCATAATGTCGCAGTCACAATACAAATCGCTGATCGCCGCCATTACTAGTAAAAAAAAATTATTAATAAAAATGCTATAAAACTGTCCCCTATTTTGTAAACGCTATAACTTTTGCGCAAAGCAATCAATAATCGCTTATTGCGATTTTTTTTTTACCAAAAATATGTAGAAGAATACGTATCGGCCTAAACTGAGGAAAAAAAATTTTTTTATATATTTTTGGGGAATATTTATTATAGCAAAAAGTAAAAAATAATGTGTTTTCTTCAAAATTGTCGCTCTTTTTTTGTTTATAGCGCAAATAAATAAAAACCGCAGAGGTGATCAAATACCACCAAAAGAAAGCTCTATTTGTGGGAAAAAAAAGGACGTCAATTTTGTTTGGGAGCCACGTCGCATGACCGCGCAATTGTCAGTTAAAGCGACGCAGTGCCGAATCGCAAAAAGTGCTCTGGTCTTAAGCCAACAAAATGGTCCGGTCTGAAAGTGGTTAAACTTCTCCACAACTTTATCCCTGACCTGTCTGGTTCGTTCCTTGTCCTTCATGATGCTGTTTGCTCACTAAGGTTCTCTAACAAACCTCTGAGGGCTGTATTTATACTGAGACTAAATTACACACAGGTGGACTCTATTTACTAACTAGGTGACTTCTGAAGGCAATTGGTTCCACTAGATTTTAGTTAGGGGTATCAGAGTAAAGGGGGCTGAATACAAATGCACTCCACACTTTTATTTGTAAAACAAAATTTGTAAACCATTTATCATTTTTCATCCACTTCACAATTATGTGCCACTTTGTGTTGGTCTATCACATAAAATCCCAATAAAATACATTTACGTTTTTGGTTGTAACATTGCAAAATTTGGAAAATTTCAAGGGGTGTGAATACTTTTTCTATGCACTTTATCTGTTACTCTGCTCTCTCCTTCTATCAACATGTTCCTTATAGGCATCTGAGTGCTGCAGCACAATTGACTGTCTGCTTGTGCTTTGTATTGGAAAAGACTGATACTAAGTCAAATTCAGGTTACCTACACTGATCATAGAAGACATTTAAAAGAGAAGTAAAAAGGTTTTTTTTTTTACCTATTCATACTTACCTAGGTGGATGCAGCATCGGTCTGATGTTGCATCTGTCCCCCGGCGCCTCGGTTTTCACAGCTCCATGCGCAGAGAGCTGCAAACTGTCAGTCACAGCTCTCTGCTCTTCTCCCTCCTTGCTCATTGGAGCACTGAGCTGTGGAGGGGGCGGAGCAGCCGTCTCAGGCTCTCAGTGGCTTGCTGAGAGGCCGAGACGGATGTCAGTCCAGGCACCTGGTGGATCCAGACTTTATTGTCGGGAAGACGCGGACTGATTTCTGTGATGTCAGTTGAGAGTAGACTTCAGACCGCTCTCTGCTGAAAACGGGTGACAGGAGTGCAAAACAAACTGCCCTCCTGTGATCCATAGGAGAAGTACAGCCAAACAAGCTCAGGCTGGACTTCTCCTTTAATCATGTACTATTGAATACTATTGAAGCTGAAATAATTTGAGTCTTTTCTATCTGCCTGGAATTCAGCTTTAATTTGCAAGTGTGAATCACCAATGATTCTTGTTACAGGACAGTTGTATGTTATTGCATGGAGCACATGTATGTACACAGCTCCTGACAGTTCATTTTCTGTTTTCCAGGGTACAAGTGGAATTCTATGTCAATGAGAATACCTTCAAAGAGAGACTAAAACTTTTCTTCATCAAAAACCAAAGATCAAGTGAGTAGCTCTTTCTTTGTTGTTCTATGAACAAATCGTTCGTTAAAAGGGTTGCAACAGCTGTGCTTCCATTAACAAAAGAGAAAATAATAATGGATTCCTATTCTTCTAATCAAAGCTCAGGTGTAGTGAAATATATATATTTTTTATATCAGCACCAAGGACAGTACTTACAATAAAGCAAAAGAGTGTCCCTTATGTTGGTGGCTGCCATGTTCATTGAAATCTTCAGTCCCCTCCCCAGATACCCCAATAGCTGTGATCTTCCGGTGCTGCGGGGGTTAATACGAGTGGGTGGACCTATCACGGGCATTTGTCAAAAGTGCTTATTATACCAGTCCTTTTCACCCCATATTAATGATTATCACAATGAAAAGTGCTCCATCAATGGAGGATGGTCGGATGAATAAAAGGTCCACCTCCTCTATTCATAGACTGCTTTTCATTGAGGGAACCTAGGGGACTCGCCATTGTGGCTTCGTAGAATAAAGTTAAAGTATATGTAAACCCTCACCTTGTAAAACAACCCATTTAGTTTAACCACTTCCCACCCGGCCAATGTACATATACGGCCGGATGGGAGCCGTCTACTTCTGAATGGATGTTCCGGAACGTCCTTCAGAAGTAGAGGGATCGCGCACGCGCGTGCCCGCGCATCGGCGCGATACCGATGCGGCCGTGTCACCCGGACACGGCGCATCTCGGATCGGCAGGAGGGCTCAGTGATTGGCCCTCCTGATCACATGACGGCCGTGTCGAATCACAGCCATCATGTGATGTAAACAAACAGCCGGTTGCTAGGCAATCGGCCCTCCTCTCCTCACACGGAAGTCGTCGGTGAGGAGAGCGGATCGCTGCAGCCGGCTGGTGATCAGTGAGTATTAACCGTTTTTTTTTACAGTTTTTTACTCACTGATCACCAGTGTAGTGTCCCCACAGTAAAACACACATGTCCCCAAAACACACATGTCCCCAAATAATAAAAAAACACATGTCCCTCACATATGTCCCAGTAAAATAACATGTGCCAATGATTATCTGCACACATATGTCCGTGATCACCTGCACACCCCTTTTACATGATCATTTGCATACATATGTCCGTGATCACGCAAATTAATTATTATACACTTAACGGAATTTTTTTTACAAAAAACATGTAGCAGAATACATTTTGGCTTAAATTTATGACAAAATTTGATTTTATTTGATTTCTTTTAAAAAAGAAAGGAGAAAATATAGTTTTTTTTCAAAATTTCCGATATGTTTTCGCTTATATCGCAAAAAATAAAAAACGGAGTCGCAAATAAATACCACCAAACTAAAGCTCTATTTGTGCAAACAAAATGATAAAAAATTCATTTGGTTACAGCATTGCATGACCGCGCAATTGTCACTGAAAGTGCGAGAGCACTGAAAGCTGAAAATTGGTCTGGGCAGGAAGGGTGTTTAAGTGCACAGTAAGCAAGTGGTTAAAATATAAATGAAATTTCAAAACATTTGTGTATACATCTTTAAAAACCATTATAAAAAAATGTTCTTCCCCCTTTTTTTTTTTTAATAAGAGATTGCATAACTTCTGTTCTCAGAGAGTTGGAGGAGGAGAAACAGCAGCACACTGATCTTCCCAGTGAATAGCTGTGCAGGGATGGCTTGTCGGCACAAGTCTGATCATTGGAGGAGAGCAGGCTAAATTCTCAGCATAGCTAAGGAACTGACCATGTTGTGCTCTCATGCCTAGGGTTGTCAGTTTTTAATAAGAAAGCAGAGGGAATGTCAGGAACACCAGGGATTTCACACAAAGGAAACAATACAAAGAGAACAGGATACTTTTCATACAACTTTTCATACAAGACATATCAAGAATATGAAATGTTGGGTTTTTACATATTCTTTACAGTAGTTCTAACGGCTTAAGGTTTTTTACCTTCATGCATTCTATACATGAAGGTAAAAAGCCTTCTCTGTACAGCAGCTCCCCCAAAACCATTTCAGAGATCAGGGGAGTATGACATGTTTTTTTTTTTTTTTTTTAAAGTAAGCCCTTAATATCACTTTAACCACTTAAGGACCGCCCACCGCATATATACTGCGGCAGGGCGGCCCTATTGCGCAAAACGACGTACCCATACGTAATTTTGTGCACGTTACACTGCCACACGGCTGGGGAGCTGCAGCGCGGGTCCAGCGGCCGCAATGTTCGCTGGCCACCACGATGATTTCTCAGAGAGGCAGAACAGGGTACTGTCTATGTAAACAAAGCAGATCCCTGTTCTGACAGGAGAGTACAGTGAGATTGTCTGTTCCCAGTGATCAGCGATCTCCCTGTACTCCCAGTCAGTACATTCCCCCCACAGTTAGAAAGCACCTCCCTAGGACACACTTAACCCCTTGATCACCCCCCCCCCCCAGCGTTAACCCCTTCCCTGCCAGTGTCATTTATACATTGATGAGTGCATATTTTTAGCTCTGATCACTTTAATAATGTCACTGGTCCCAAAAAAAGTGTCAGATGTGTCCGTCGCAATGACGCAGTCCCACTAAAGATCGATGATGACCGCCATTACTAGTAAAAAAAATAATAATAATAAAATGCCATAAATCTATCCCCTATTTTGTAGACGCTATAACTTTTGCGCAAACCAATAAATATACGCTTATTGCGATTTTATTTTTTTACCAAAAATATGTAGCAGAATACATATTGGCCTAAAGTGAGGAATAAATGTGTTTTTTTTTACATTTTTTTTAATTGGATATATATTATAGCAAAAAGTTAAAAATATATATTTTTTCAAAATTGTTGCTCATTTTTTGTTTATAGCGCAAAAAATTAAAAACGCAGAAGTGATCAAATACCACCAAAAGAAAGCTCTATTTGTGGGGAAAAAAACAACATCAATTGTATTTGTGTACTGTGTTGCACGCCCACGCAATTGTCTGTTAAATTAACACAGTGCCGTATCGCAAAAAAATGGCCTGGTCATTAAGGGGGTAAATCCTTCCGGGGCTGAAGTGGTTAAAGGATAAGTAAGCGCAAGAACAAGAATGCAATATGCTGTAGCTTACAGGCCTTAGATGAGGGAGCTGCAATCGTTTTCTTTTTTTTTATTTTTTATTTTTATTTATGTTAAGTACGTTTGACATAAATATAAAAAATTCCTGTGATCTTGTTAGAAATGGCACTTCCTGTGATCTGCACAGAAAAATATATTTTCTAGCCATCTTCTGTAAACTACCAATTGCCTTGTCCCATGTAATGGAGAGTAAGCTATACTGACAGGAGAGCAGCCTGGGGTGACAACCATGGCTCCCTCTACAGATACATTAGGGAATGACATAGTCACAGAGGTACAGAAAGTGTAATATTTGCAGGATTATCAGGTGAAAAAAAAAGAAAATAAATTCAGCTACTACATAAAGGACTAGTAATCTGCAATATATTAATTTTGGGGGTTTGGATTTGGGTACACTTTAAGGAATGTGTGACATTGGTTAGTACGTGTTTGTTTCAATATACTTGGAGCAGGCAGCTTCTCTTGGCCTGGCACCTTATTCTAAAGGGAGGCAGTGGGCAGTGGAAGCTTGGGAGCAGAGGATGGTCCTATACATAGTTACTATTATATTAACACCTTCCTCAAAAAAAGACTAAACATTTTTGGGGGAAAAAAAATTATTTTCTTCATTTCTGATATAAAATTTTGCAAATAAATATTTGTTCTTACAAGGGTCACTCAGAATCGTAAATATATTATATTAACTCCTTCCTGCCTGGCTTATAACAGAATGACAGCTGGGCGGGAAGGAGTTAATATAATATATTTACAGTTCTGAGTGGCCGTTGTATGAAGAACAAATATTTATTTGCAAAATTTCATACCAGAAATTAAGAAAAACACCAAAATGTTTCGTCTTTTCTTGTTTATTTAGCAAAAAAGAAAAAAAACTAGTGGTGATTAAATATCACCAAAAGAAATGTTTTCAGTAAAGGGGAACTTTTTCTTTACCATCTATTCAGTCAATCTGGCTGCATAAGTGCATTTATATAGTATATATTGAACTAGTTATAGACTGCCACCTGCCATTATAGGTGGGTTTAAAGAGGAACTTCCCATTACTGCTGGCCCCGCCCCCCTATATTAGCCCTGCCATCTTTGATGGCCTGATACATGTGCCAAAGTGCAGAGCACTTCACTCTGAGCCCACCCAGTTGTGTGACGGTAGCAAATAAATATTTTCTATTGTCACACTGATTCTCCTCCCGGCCAATCAGGAAGCAGGTCATGAGGCCCGTTTCCCGATTTGGTCGAAAGGAGAAGCTATCCTATTGGCCTATATGGAGGGAGGAGACGTCGCCACTGTGATGCCGAGGAGACGCATGGGAAGCCGGACCGATCGAGCCAGGACCCAGAGAAGACTGAGGGGGGGAAGCCGCCGCATGTCAGTCCAGGGGCAGCACAGGGTGAGTGAGCTGGTGACCAGTCACGCGTTTCAGCCAAAAAGGCCTTTGAGCTATAACTAAGGCTTTTTTGCCCTAAACATGTTATAATACTCTGCCTTGTTATTATGGGGCAGTAGGCTTATTAAAATCAATACAATCAAATCAATACATTTTTGAGAGGACTCATGCTGTGTGCAGGATTTTGTTCTGAGGGTTGTTCTATTTACTATCTGGAAGATGATACTGGAAGCTAAGCAATACAAAGAAAATCACAGCTCTTTATTCTTATTTAGGTGTTAATCAGTTGTAAAAGTCTGTATTTACCAAAATCTTCATCCCAATTCCTGGCCTACATTTGTTTTTTGCAAAAGGGAGTTTAACAAGACTTGTGGCCACTCATTAAAATTAGAAGAAAAGAGGTTTAACCTTAAACTACGTAGAGGGTTCTTTACTGTAAGAGCGGCAAGGATGTGGAATTCCCTTCCACAGGCGTTGGGCTCAGCGGGGAGCATTGATAGTTTCAAGAAACTATTAGATAAGCACCTGAATGACTGCAACATACAGGGATATACAATGTAATACTGACGTATAATCACACACATAGGTTGGACTTGATGGACTTGTGTCTTTTTTCAGCCTCACCTACTATGTAACTATGGTTTACTCACCTTCTGAGCAATCCAGCCCCGCCCAGACCACACCCACTTTTCAGACAGGCCTTCCCTTAATTATGCGGGAGCCGCCCACTCACTGACACCAACCTCTCAGCTGATTCCCCTTTTTTTTTTTATTACGGTGCATGCTCAGTAACTCAAATAAGGGTGATGCTGTGATCTTGGGATGTAACCTGGGACACCGTATCATCGGGACAGTCCCTGCAAATCTGGGACAGGTGGCATCTATGCAAGTTATTTTCTTTATAAGGCTCTAAAAAGGGACTGCATAAAAATAAATTCAGCAATATCTCATTGAAAAACCATATGGACTAAGGCCCACACCATATTCTAATTTGAACTACGCCATTGCTAAGTGACTGATATGTGAAATAAAGATGTATTTGTGTAGGTATGGAACAAACACATATGGAAGGAAAATCAGGAATTCTCCAGGCCAACAACTGGGGGAGAACTACAACCCCTAGAATACATTGACAGCTGTCGATTTGCATGTTCAGTCTATCGAGAAGAGAGGAGCTTGGGTGTCCACCAAACTCATCTGTAGCCAAACTCTAAATTTGCGCTCTTTTTTTACTCCAATGAGCTGCGGGCCTGGGTCATTCCCACCCTGCAGATAACAGAAACAAAGAAGGGGCTGTGGAGTGGGAATTACCCAGGCCAAAGCTCATTGGAGTAGAAAAAACTGTGTAAGTTTGGAGTTCAGCTAGTGAGGGCTTTGGAGGATGTCCTAGCTCATATCTACTGTATAGTAGATCTTGCTGATCCTCTTATCTATGCAAATTTATCAGATAGGATTTGTCTGATTTACAACATGTGAGCTCTCTAATAGCGTGAGGGGTGGATTTGTACATGATGGAGGCGGATTATTAAATGATGGGCAATGCTGCTAAGATGGGGGCGGATTATTAAATGATGGCCAGTGCTGCAAAATACATATTTTTCTGATAGAAAAACCCGCCCTTCAGTTGACGAAACATGTCCCGCAAGCATCCAGGAAGAATAGCAGTAAAAGATGTCTTTTGCAGCACTGGCCATCATTTAATAATCCGCCCCCATCTTAGTAGCACTGCCCATCATTTAATAATCCGCCCCTCACCGGCATGAACATGCCTCGGCAGCAAGAGGCACAATCTGACGCAATAATTTCTTCCGTCGGCTATTGTGCGCAGTCGCCGTCTCGCCGCCACAACAGCTGATCGTAAAATCAGCTGTTGTGCTGTTCCCTACGGTGCATGTGCCCTTCGGGCACTTCTCGATAGCGGGCACTATCCGATAGAACATCGGCAGTAGAATATGGTCCAGTTCTGAAAGGGTTGATGGGATTCTGAGTGTAAAAAAAAAGTGGATTTGTAGCTGCCTGCTGCCATCTATTGGTCAGTTTTGGTTTAGCAAGGGGCTGCAATGTTCGACCTTCCTGCAAGCTCTGTGCAGGCAGCCTAATAATAAATTGTGCATGTATCAAAGATTTTTACTACACAAGGGCAGCTGTGAACAACACATTTTCCACTGCACTCATTTTTAAAGGGTCATTCCACCCAAAATAGCTATCTCAGCAGTTTCTAGCATCTCTTGGGAACTCGGGCTGTAAGATCTTTGTACTCTTCTACGGGGCAGTACACCTGCAGTGGCCAATAAAAGGGGCTCTCACTGTCCCTGTTTGATTTGTAATTTATTTTTATGGGAAGAGAAGGAAATGGGAGAAGGGGTCTAGAATACCCAAAACAGCAGTGTCCCTTGTGTAAATGGACAAGGTTGTGACTGATTTGGGTGTTGTGCAAAGATGAATGACCACAAACTGCTCAGTCAGCTATTTGTAGGGTACAGTTGTGATGTTTTATGTAGCAGCTCCATATTTAAAGAAAAAAAAATCCTGCTCTTTAATTAGATCACATCAGTGGATTTTATAACCCTATTTGACTAAACTCCACCCTCATACATACAATAAAGTGTGTGTTTGGTACAGTTTTTTATTGACTGTGTCCTTAATGTGCACTGTATGGCCCCATCCCCAATAAATAAATGAGCTTGGATGTTACCAGTAAAGGGTGCTTTTATTAATACAAAGACTTTTAAATTTGTTCACTCTACATGCGGAGACTGGCATTTTTCGGCACTGAATAAGTCACTACAAGGGCACAAAAAAACAATTGTTTTCTATGTGCCCCGTTCACACCACTGCATTTTTCTGCATGCTGCAGAGACATGAATGAATAAAGTGTCACTTTATGCACTTCAAACAAAGTGAAAAGAATAAATAAAATAAGCACATATTGCACTGACCCTTACAAAACTGAGTACCGCTGAGATGCTAAAACAGAGTAATTAGAGTACACGCAGTATGAAAGCCCTTAGACAAATTTGTCATTCCAACCTTTGGAAACTGTTTAAGGAAGGCCCAGCCATGTTCCAGCTTGACTGTGTCCCTGAGTACAACATGAAGTTCATAAAGGCATTATTTGCATGTTTGGTGTGGAGGAACTTGTAGGAAGGTGCAGTCTCATTTCTCTACTGAAGGTAGCACTCAAAGGCAGCAGCCCTGTAGCTGGAGAGGAACTCAAGAGGAACACAGTTCCTCTATGGTTTCCAGGGTCACTGGGGAAGTAATCTAATTGGTTGCAGCCACCCCCTATGACTCTCTTGGGCAGCTTGGGTCAGGCAGAACCTAATTAAGGCCCTGGCATAGTTGCCAACATTGTAAAAAAATATTATAGGGACACTTTTTTGGCTGTAGGCTTATTATAATTAGGGGGTGGGGCATGCGTTTGTAGGCTAAACATAGCAAAAAAGAAAAATGTGCAGCGTGCCACGCCGAACAATGGGCGTGATTTACGTGAAATAATGGGCGTGGCTTATATGAGCGTGGTTCAAATGGGGGTGTGGTTAGAGTCTGAGATGAATGAGAGAGGGAGGGAGGGAGAGAGAAAGAAGGAAAGAAGGAGGGAAGGAGAAAGAAGGAAGGAAAGAGGGATGGAGGGACATCAGGCCCAGATCCTAAACCACAATAGAAATGTGTATTCCAGAGTTTAACAAATCAGCAAATAAAGATACTCCAAACACCTGGTGTTAGCGCTTCAATCATCCCAGCACCATGGTTGTTGTGGTGTCAGGATGATTGAAGTGCATTATTACTATTATTACATTGTAATATAGAATAAAATCATTCAACTCGCCATAATCCAGAATCAGTGGGAGCCCTGAGCGTGTCACCTGCCACGTTGCCTGCCACCAGGTGCCCCCAGCAGAGTCTGTCCTTACATCAGGTGCCCCCAGCAGAGCCCCTCCTTACATCAGATGTCCCCAGCGGAGCCCCCTCCTTACATCAGATGTCCCCAGCATGTTTGGTGTGGAGGAACTTGACTGGCCTGCACAGAGCCCTGACCTTATTGGACACCATGCCAATTGAGAGAAGGGTTTTCTGGTCCAACATGAGTATCTAATCTCACAAACGCTCTTTTTGACTGGAGGGACACAAATTCCTACTGATGCACTCCAAAACCTTGTGAAACACCTTCCCAGAAGAGTGGAGGCTCCCAGTGCTACAAAGACAGGGGAAAGCTCCATGTTAATGTCCATAATTTAAATGGGATGTCCTACCAATGCAGGTGTGATGGTGAAGTGTCCACAATCCTTTCACAATATAGTGTACACCAACCAGCCATAACATTATGACCACCCACCTAATATACCAAACCTTTTGTTAAAACAGCCCTGGCCCATTGAGGTATGGACATCAAAGTAACATCCACATAAATGGCAGTTTCCAAGGCAGTGGCAGCGGGTGCTCAATATTTTGGGAGGGTGGCAAACAACACCCCCTCCCCAGAAGGCGGCCATCTGTGGCCTTACCTTTCAATGACGAGGTGGTGCTGGATGCGGTGTAGGGCTCTCAAAGTGGTTGTTGCTGTCCCTCTGCCAGCTGCTCCTTGCTCCACCTTGCCGAGGGAAGAGCCAGGGCCATAGCTTCTCCTTCCGGCCGAACAGGAAGTGGGTTCTGAGACCTGACTGGCGGGAGTCCTAAGGAAAAGCAGGAAGACATTAGCGAATATTAATTCGCTAATGTCACACAACTGGGTGGGCTTAGGGAACAGGGCTCTGCGCCATGAGCACACCCTTTTTCGAAGCCAATTAGAGCCTCAGACTCTAATCATGTGCTTCTAAAAAAACCCATTGAAATCCATGCGTCCGGTGTCCTGCATGGAGCTTAGGGGCCAGGCACATGGATTAGGGGCTGCCACTAACCCAAGGGTTCCCAGCAGAACATTGCCCAAAGCATCACACTGCCTCTGCCGACTTGCCTTCTTATGCCTCATCGTGGTGCCATCTCTTCCCCAGGTAAGTGGCGCACACGCACCCAGCCATCCACATGATGCAAAAGAAAACGTGATTCATCAGACCAGGCTACCTTCTTCCATTGCTCCGTAGTCCAGTTCTGATGTTCATGTGACCATTGTAGATGCTTTTGGCTGTGGACATGGGTCACCATGGGCTTCACAGCCCCATACACAACAAACTGCAATGCTCTTTTCTTTTCTGCTTTAATCACATCAACTTCATGGACAACATGTTCACTTGCTGCCTAATATATCCCAACAATTTTTAAGATGCCATTGTAATGAGATCTTCTTTTTACCTGTCAGTGTTTCATAATGTTATGGCTGACCAGTGTTGATCTCTATGCATCTCGCTGCCACATCATTGTTCTGGACCAGCAGCCACAGCCTAGAGTGCATATAACCAGGGTGACCAAATTAGAAGACAGTTTTCACTTCATACTAGGATGTGCCTGAACAAAGACCTTCAGGGCAGGATCACCAAGTATTTTAGGGCTTGTTCGCACTAGACAAGGGAGCCTTACCCAGAAAGAAAATTGATCTAGGAAGCTGTAAATTGCAGGGTGTACTGGTCAATTTGTCTATATTCAATGGTGCAAAAATCAACTACCTATGATTTTAACTTATTTTTCTTTTTCAGGTCCAAAATGCACATGGCAGCACCTCCAGAAAAATTAATTATGGAAGAGCATAAGGTGCGAAGCAGATCCATGATGAAATGTCACAAACTTTGGGTGACAGTGGCCCTTCATATGCAACAGTTAAACGTTGGGTTGTTAATTTTAAAACTGCCCATTTCGGGGTTGAAAGTGATAAACCCAGTGAAAGGCCTGTCTCTGGGCCTGCAAAAGTTAAACATCTTTGGGATCCACTTTGCTGCAAGCTTTCTCATTTCCAAGTCGTCGTGAATAATGGCACCAACTCTCTCACGTGATATTCCCAGATATGTAGCAATACTTTTGGCTGATATTCGACAACCCTTTTAACTGTTGCATATGAAAGGCCACTGTCACCCAAAGTTTGTGACATTTCATCATGGATCTGCTTCGCACCTTTCCCTTGGAGAAACAGGAACTTGATTATGGTCCTATGCTCTTCCATATTGAATTTTTCTGGAGGTGCTGCCGTGTTCAATTTGGACCTGAAAAAGAAAAAGAAGTTAAAATTCTAGGTAGTTGATTGTTTCACTATTGAATATAGACAAATTGGCCAGTTCACCCTGCAATTTACAGCTTCCTACATCAATTTTTCCTGGGTAAGGCTCAATGCTCATCAGCACCCCCATGTATTTTTTTTTGGACTGAATAAGCACAAGTCACTGCTAGGGAACATAGAAAACAATTGTTTCACACACATTCTTCTCCTGTGCTGTTTACTTTCTGCCTGGGCCCATGTCCGTGTCCATGTCTGCGTGTGCTTGGTCCTATTGGATAACTAGCAGCGGGATCCTCTCAGTATCCAAAAGATGCCTGACGTCATGACAGAGGGACTATAGGGAACTGGTCATCTCGGGCTCTTTTGCACTGGTGGATTTGCCTCCCGCACCCAGAACTGGCAGCGGTGAGGGACCTGGAGGGTTTAAGTGGAATTAGGCAAGTATGTCTGGCTTCACGAGGTAAAGGAGGAAAAAAGCTGATTAGGATGAGTTTGAGGATGGTGGGGTTGGAAAGAAAAGATAACAGATTTCAATTTATACAAAGATTTATGTAAAAAACTAAAATTACAAAGAAAACATGCATTTCTCCTTAACAATGCTGGCTGATGCGAAGGCACAGTAAAATCCATTACGGTAATCTAGAGTCGTGCGAAGAACAAATTTATTATGTTTGTTTTTGATATTTTTACATAATACATCTTTTCACTCACCGTCTTTCCTAACCTTCAGTTCAAGGTAATCATGTATCTCACGAATGAATTACGCGACGCTCTGAAAGGCTGTAATAGTTTACAGACAGTGGCGCCGGGGTTGCTTTATTGTCCTCGCTTGTGTTTTCTGCGTGGATGAAAGATTAGAACCTTCGCAAGAGAGAAAAGAACAACATTGCACTGACCTACTTAACAACAAAGAAAGTGGTCGAGAACGTCAGGAAGCCGCGTCTGGGGTCACTGCTGGGAATTTTGTACCAACTCTTTCGGCTGTCATGGTTAAATTATTGAAAATATGAGAGTGCTGGGTCTTTAAACATGCGCCTACGACTAAAATGAAGAGTTAGTATTCAAAGGGATTTTTCAGAAAATAATTCTTCTTCTACCACTGAGGAGAGCTGTTCAGGCTATCAACAGCCATCAGCTCAATAACTTCCATGGCAGAGTGGCTGTGCTAAAATGGACTAGTAATTAGGTGCCACAATGCAGATGGAACCAAATAGGTATCCACAATCATTCTCGCTCAGCATGGGTGAACTCCGATAAGGGCTCAGACCTTCAACAGCTCTTTGATAGAAGTTAATGAGCTTAGGCCTGAAATAACTGAATAGAATCCCTACTATACTTTAACTCTTTCTGGGAGAAGCTTTGTATGATTTGTCATATCAGCCAGTGGTGGTAAAAGCAACATTATAGCACAGCAATTATTTTTATACCGCTGTGACATGGGTGTCCTGAGCTACATACACATTATTTATTTATTTTAGGTACTTGTATAGCGCTGTCAATTTACGCAGCGCTTTACATATACATTGTACATTCACATCAGTCCCTACCATCAAGGAGCTTACAACCTAAGGTCCCCTAATGCACATTCATACACATACTAGGGCCAATTTAGACAGGATCCGATTAACCTACCAGCATGTCTTTATAGTGTGGGAGGAAACTGGAGGAAACCCACGCAGGCACAGGGAGAACATGAAAACTCCATTATTTTTCTCAATACCTCAATCCTGAGCTAAATCCTCATTTATCCTCAATTTTTCCTGAATATTTTACTGACTGAAGTCTGAATCAGTCAATATGATGTGATTAATCTGAGCCGTATACACAACATTTTATCCTAATTGTTTTCCAATGGTTTTGCTGCAAGAACAGTCTTCGTCATCAGGCAGACAGGAGCCTGAGCTGTCCACATATTGGCTTTACCCACTTCTTCCCAAATGCTGATATTGCATGGCCCGGTGTACACTGGAGGCGGCTCTGACAGTCTATGTGGACCTTCATTTATTATAAATATTAATAATATGCATTAGTACAGTGACAGCTCTCTCCTCCAAAGTAAAATGATGTAGTGAATATGGTCTCCTAGTATGACAGAATGACAATCTGATCTGTGTTCTCTTTCAGGCCTTAGAATCCGTCTTTTCAACTTTTCCCTCAAACTCCTGTCCTGTCTTCTGTACATTGTGCGAGTATTACTGGATGACCCAACGCAAGGGATCGGCTGGTAAGTCGCTGGATTACTGCCTTCCAAATATATATTCTGCAGAGACAGAAAACTGCTATTACTCTGTCTTCTCTAGATACAAGATGTATTCCACAGAAATGATGTCACTGCTCTCTAGATATAATGCAAAATGTACTGGAGTAAGGGCACTGCTCTCTAGATATAACTTATAATTTATAGGAGTGACGATACTTCTCTCTAAACTTAACTTATAATATACAGGAGTGACATCACCATTCTTTAGATATAACTTATAATAAAAGAGAGACGAAACTGCTCTCTCTAAAGAACTTATAATATACGTGAGTGACGTCACCATTTTGTAGATATAATATAAACTACAGGAGTAACAGCACTGCTCTCTAGATATGGTTTATAATTTACAGGTGTGACGTCACAGTTCTCTAGATATAACCTATAATTTACAGGTGTGATGACACCATTCTCTAGATATAACCTATAATTTACAGGTTTGACATCACAGTTCTCTAGATATAATTTATAATTTACAGGAGTGATGACACCATTCTCTAGATATAACCTATAATTTACAGGAGTGACGTCACAGTTCTCTAGAAATAAGATATAATTTACAGGAGTGACGACACCGTTCTCTAGATATAACCTATAATTTACAGGTGTGATATCACAGTTCTCTAGATATAACTTATAATTTACAGGAGTGATGTCACCATTTTGTAGATATAATATAAATTACAGGAGTAACAGTTATCTAGATATAACCTATAATTTACAGGAGTGACGGCACCGTTCTCTAGATATAACCTATAATTTACAGGTGTGACGACACCGTTATAATTCATAGTTATATGTCACCACTCTCTGAACATTCTTACAGATATGTTGTTTCTTACATGGCCAAGACCAGCAACCTGACATTTTATCTTTTCTAAGAATAGAATTATCTGGCTCCAAATGAAACCTTAAGGAGAACTCCAAACAACTAAATTCACAATTAAAATATACATTTGTCTTGCCTGCAAAAATATTTTTAATTTTCTTCATCCAATGCTTCACATTCCTGTATGACCAGAAGGTGAAACCAGTATCTACTATTGCAGCTCTGCCTCACCTTGTGTGATAAAAGCTGCCCAAATGTTTTCCCTCCATCTCCCAGTGTTTGAAACATGTCAGTCTAGCAACTTTGCTCAATGCAATAATGCATGACTGATTCACAGCACAGATCCTACCACTGTAAGCCTGATTTGTGGCTTGCAGAGGGTTCTGCAAAAACATTATGAAGATAAATGTTAGCAGGTATACTATTCTCAGATACATTTCATTATTTCATCTTACAGGAATAATGGGTCCAGGTTATATTTTCTACAGATCTACTTAATATTTCAGAGTTGATGTCGCTTATAAAAATGTTTTTACAAGATATTTTCTATATAGTTTTACCATTTACATAATTTATTGTAATCCTCCTATATCACCCACTAACTCGATAATATGAGGATTTAAACAGTGCATGCCTGTGAATATCTGATTCCTCATCAACTCTCCCTGGGTGCCAGACGTTTTTGTCAGCCAAGATAGATCAGAAATTTGCTTGGAATACATCAGTATTAATGACTTTTTGAGAGGATCTTTGATATCTAGATTAAGTGGCCGGTGAGTGTATATATATATATATACAGTGGTGTGAAAAAGTGTTTGCCCCCTTCCTCATTTCCTGTTCCTTTGCATGTTTGTCACACTTAAGTGTTTCGGAACATCAAACCAATTTAAACAATAGTCAAGGACAACACAAGTAAACACAAAATGCAATTTGTAAATGAAGGTGTTTATTATTAAAGGTGAAAAAAAATCCAAACCATCATGGCCCTGTGTGAAAAAGTGATTGCCCCCTAAACCTAATAACTGGTTGGGCCACCCTTAGCAGCAACAACTGCAACCAAGCGTTTGCGATAACGTGCAATGAGGCTTTAACAGCGTCCTGGAGGAATTTTGGCCCACTCATCTTTGCAGAATTGTCCTAATTCAGTTACATTAGAGGGTTTTCGAGCATGAACGGCCTTTTTAAGGTCATACCACAACATCTCAATAGGATTCAGGTCAGGACTTTGGCTAGGCCACTCCAAAGTCTTCATTTTGTTTTTCTTCAGCCATTCGGTGGTGGACTTGCTGGTGTGTTTAGGATCATTGTCCTGCTGCAGAACCCAAGTTCGTTTCAGCTTGAGTACACGAACAGATGGTTGGACATTCTCCTTCAGGATCTCTTGGTAGACAGCAGAATTCATAGTTCCTTTTATCACGGCAAGTCTTCCAGGTCCTGAAGCAGCAAAACAGCCCCAGACCATCACACTACCACCACCATATTTTACTGTTGGTATAATGTTCTTTTTCTGAAATGCAGTGTTCCTTCTACGCCAGATATACTTGGACACACACCTTCCAAAGAGTTCCACTTTTGTCTCATCGGTCCACAGAATGTTGTCCCAAAAGTCTTGGGGATCATCAAGATGTGTTGTGGAGAAATTGAGACGAGCTTTGATGTTCTTTTTGCTCAGCAGTGGTTTTCTCCTTGGAACTCTGCCATGCAGGCCATTTTTGCCCAGTCTTTTCCTGATGGTGGAGGCATGAACGCTGACCTTAACTGAGGCAAGTGAGGCCTGCAGTTCCTTGGACATTGTTGTGGGGTCTTTTGTGACCTCTTGGATGAGTCGTCGCTGCGCTCTTGGGGTAATTTTGGGCGGCCGGCCACTCCTGGGAAGGTTCACCACTGTTCCATGTCTTCGCCATTTGTGGATAATGGCTCTCACTGTGGTTCGCTGGATTCCCAAAGCTTTGGAAATGGCGTTATAACCCTTTCCAGACTGATAGATCTCAATTACTTTCTTTCTCAATTGTTCCTGAATTTCTTTGGGTCTCGGCATGATGTGTAGCTTTTAAGGATCTTCTGGTGGACCTTACTGTGTCAAGCAGCTCCTATTTAAGTGATGCCTTGATTGTGAACAGGTGTGGCAATAATCAGGCCTGGGTGTGGCTAGAGAAATTGAACTCAGGTGTGGACAACCACAGTTATAGTATGTTTTAACAAGGGGGGCAATCACTTTTTCACACAGGGCCATGATGGTTTGGATTTTTTTTCACCTTTAATAATAAACACCTTCATTTACAAATTGCATTTTGTGTTTACTTGTGTTGTCCTTGACTATTGTTTAAATTGGTTTGATGTTCCGAAACACTTAAGTGTGACAAACATGCAAAGGAACAGGAAATGAGGAAGGGGGCAAACACTTTTTCACACCACTGTATATATATATATACACTTTGCACCCTTTACAGCTATAACAGCTTCAACTCTTCTGGGAAAGCTGTCCACAAGGTTTAGGAGTGTGTCTATGGGAATGTTTGATCATTGTTCCAGAAACGCATTTGTGAGGTCAGGCACTGATATTGGATGAGAAGGCCTGGCTCGCATTCTCCACTCTAATTCATCCCAAAGGTGTTCTATTGGGTTGAGATCAGGACTCTGTGCAGGCCAGTCAAGTTCCTCCACCCCAAACCAGCTCATCCATATCTTTGTGGACCTTGCTTTGTGCACTGGTCCAACTCATTTGGTGGAGGGGGGATTGTGGTGTGGGTTTTTTTTTCAGGGGTTGGGCTTAGGGTCTCAATACTTTTGGTAATATAGTGTATATGTATATGTATGTATGTATGTATGTATGTGTGTATATATATAGACTATGTGTATAATGCATAGACAAGGTCCATTTACACATTAAAAGGGAGGTCATCAATATTGATAGAGTTGGCCGACTACTCCTATGCTAATTCTACTCAACAGGAAAACAGTACCTGTGTAACTGTGCCAAGAAAAATGTTAATTGGTCAAATGTTCAGTTGTTTACTGCCCTGGGTACATACAACAAATAAAAATGTGCAACCAAAAAACAGAAAACTCTGCATATATAAATGCGAACATGTGCTTTGATTAAGTAAAAACAATATTATGCATTATAGTCCATAAAGTGCTTTAGTCGATGCAAACAAGAACTTTTCAGGAGAACAAACAACGTTTCTGTTCATCAAAAGAGTAAGGCAAAACAGCGCCGCTTAGCAGATCTGATGGCTCTCAAATGATATAGATCTCTATAATTTGAGATCCATCAGATCTGGTAAGCGGCGCTGTTTTGTCTTACTTTTTTGATGAACAGAAACATTGTTTGTTCTCATGAAAAGTCAATTTTTAGTTGTTTGCATCGTTTAAAGCACTTTATGGACTATAATGCATAATATTGTTTTTACTTAATCACAGCACAGGTTCGCATTTATATATGCAGAGTTTTTTGGTTGAGCATTTTTATTTGTTATATGTACTTATTAACTGAATATTCAGTTTTTTTTAGATGCAGCACCAGTTTCTTTATATATAAATATATTTTCTGGGGTTTAGCGCAGATATTCTGCTATACATACTACACTGCGCTGGGTAACAAGGGTCATAAGAATATATGGCATATATATGCCAACAAGTGGAAGAAGCAGAGTCCTCCAGCTGTACAGAATATACCAAGAGAGGAGAGTTGACTAGTGGAAGGTACAGTAGTCCTCCAGCATTGTGTAAAGATCCACGGGGTACACATGGAAAGCTGTGCTCAGTTCTGTTGATCTATTTATGCCACAATGTCCGTACTCTGTGCATTCCGTTTAATTGTAAGTCACACTTCAATGCAGGAAAGACACTGGGTGCAATAATGGAGATTATTAATGAAGAAGATATCCAATAAGGTTTGCATTGAAGCATACAACTTTATTCAGGGGAGGAGTGTTGGCAGAGGGTACAAAAAGGTACAAAAAGGTACAAAAAGGAGAACAATTTCATTTTGCATTAGAAGATTGTAATCTCCTTCCTATTTATTTTTTAATTCACCCTTTTCTTCATTTTTCTACAGCTGGAGTTGTGACAAGCAGAACTATACAACCAAAGGGTATCCAAATGGTATCAATTGGTGAGTGTAAAGTAGGATTCACAGACACGTCGGCTATTGCCTAGTAATAGTTCAGACAGCAAAAGACCTTAAAAGAAAATCTGACAAGGTTTATATATGGAGGCGGCCATAGCTAACATAATTTTGAAGGGTGAAAATTAAAGGGCTGTCTTCCTTACTACTATGTCGCTGAACTGTAGGAAGCATGCAGCAAGTGAAATCATAGGATGCATGAAGTACATTCCTAGCCAGTTACTTACTACATAAAGAAATGTTTCCTTTAAAAGCAAGTCAGGAGTGGGGGCTCCATATTTGTATTATCATATGTTCTGTTTATTATTTCCCTGTTAATGGACATCTATTAATGTGTCATGTTTTCCGACAGGGATCCAATAATTTGGGTGGACCGCCAACCGCCACTCTGGGCCATCCAAGTAAGTGGGGTCCATTCTATTGGGATATGATCGCAAAACAAAGAAAAAATGTGACTGTCCTGGTTAGAGAATCAAAAGGTTTAACTATTCTGCTGCCAGAGCTGCTTTTGTGTTTTTTGTACACATGTTAAAAAATAATTTTAGGCATGAATTTTAGTTAAAACCCCCAGATAGAACATATTTTCCCAAAGCAGAGACCCTGGGGAATAAAATGGTAGTAGTTCCAGTTTTTTATGCCACATAATTTATGAAGGGATACATTTTCAGTTTAGAAATACAATAAAGTTAATGTTAGTGCAAACAATTGCAATATATTACCGATTTTTTATTTGTAAAACATAAAAGATGCGGTTTTGCTAAGTAAGTAGATGCTAAACATGTCAAGCCTTAAAATTGCACATACCCAACATTTTCCGTACGAGACATTTTAAAAGCTATTACAGATCAGCAGTTTGGTGTTAACCATGAACAATGGCCCTAGATCTTTTGCTCTCATATCGGCATGTGAGGCGATGTGTAACATGTCTAATTCAATTGAGGTTTTTGTAAATAGGTGCCCCCAATATGTGTGTTTATTATTATTATGCACGATTTATATAGCGCCAACAGCTTACACAGCGCTTTACAATGTTGAGGGGAGGACAGCACAATTACAGTACAGTTCAATACAGAAGGGACCGGAGGGCCCTGCTCGTAGAGCTTACATTCTAAAGGGAGGGGGTGGTGGTACAAAATGTAATGGCTGCGGGGAATGAGTTGATGGGGGTGATGGGGTTTTATGTATGTATGTAAGTGTACATGTGGTAAGACTCATTTTTTTTGGGTGGGTTTTTTAAGTGCTTTGGGTGTACTTTATAATTTTTTACTATTTTTTTTTCCAATTAACTTTATTGCTATCACAGGGGGGGCAATAGCCCCCTATGTTATAGCAAATATTGTATAATGTGACAGGTTCTCATTAATCTATATCATATATAATATCAGGGGTCTAGTAAAGCCCAGGATATATGTGGGGGGGATTTAGGGGTGCGTATTCATTAGGGTATAGCTGGATCACTTCTATCTGAAATCATTCAATTGGCTTGTCAGATTTACACGCATTCTTGCAGCCACCGGGAGTGTATGTAAACCCCCTCCCCACCTTGCTGCTGCCCCCCCCCCCCCTCTGCCAACGTATGACATACGCTGGTGGCAGCAAAGGGGTCAAACCTTTGTCACGATTTTATTGTGTTTGTGTCCTCTCTGGGGATGATTTAACCTGTATATTGACACTGGAAGAGAAGGTGGTGAAGAATCTAACATTTTACAGTTGTCACTAGAACAGGACTAGAAGGGAAATCTTCCAATAGGGACACCTGTTCTATCTAAGAGGGGATTTCCCATCACTTTGGGAAGTTTCATCTTCCTTCCTTCTGTGTATCTGTATTTGTGTAGAGAATAAATGACTCCCTTACAAAAAAAATTTCAGACAATCCTGGCAGGGGTATTAATCATATCCTACTACTTTATCTAAAACTAAAAAAAAAAGTTTAAGCTTTAGTTAGAACTAAAACAGCTCAACAGTTGGATCTCAAAGGCCAGCAAATCTAGAGAGTGGGCGTCCTGGTTCAACACAAATTCTCAGTACTGCCCTAAAAGGGGCACTACCATGGTGAAGATGGAGATGTTGGGTTTGTGCAGAATAATGTTAATTACCAACAGGATGTTTGGCAAAAGAACAGCATAACGTCTCAGTGGATTGGTGAATTTGCTGCTTTATTAGATTAGAAACACAAAATTAGGTTAGTGTTGGCTTGTCAAAATATGGTGAAATTAAGACGGAAAGCACATTTACAAATAGGTAAACCAGTGAGAAAATCTGTCAGTAAATGAAAGGCTAAATAAGTAAATAACAAAATACTATTCTGATTCCTGTTTAGAGGTGTGCTATTTAAAATAATATTATACAGTGTAGACCTTTATATTACATACATAGTGTATATTACATTGGCTTGACTATGTGCTCACGTGTGCCTCTAGTGCCCTCTTCAGGTGGAAGGAGAAATGTGAATTGTAACCTGTATTTCTTATCCACTTAATGTACAGGGACACGATGACAACATAAAGTTTAGTTCCTTATACCCTATACTTTCTTTTCTTTTTAAAAATGTTTTTTTATAAGCTTATTTATAATCTATAACATGTATCATCTTCGTTAGCTATTCCTTTGCATCCATCTAGGGCAATCTCACTTCAGTACCACTTTTAAAAATAAACCTGGCCATGACCTAGAAGAATTGTGCATGAAATTTTTAATTTTAACCACTTTCAGACCGGACCAATTTGCAGCCAAAGGACCAGGCCCCTTTTTGCGATTCCGCACTGCGTCGCTTTAACTGACAATTGCGCGGTCGTGTGACGTTGCTCCCAAACAAAATTGACGTCCTTTTTTTCCCACAAATAGAGCTTTCTTTTGGTGGTATTTGATCGCCCCTGCGGTTTTTATTTTTTGCGCTATTAACAAAAAAGAGCGACAATTTTGAAAAAAAACGCATTATTTTTCATTTTTTGCTATAATAAATATCCCCCAAAAATATATAAAAAAATTTTTTTTTCCTCAGTTTAGGCCGATACGTATTCTTCTACATATTTTTGGTAAAAAAAATCGCAATAAGCGATTATTGATCGGTTTGCGCAGAAGTTATAGCGTTTACAAGATAGGGGATAGTTTCATAGCATTTTTATTAATAATTTTTTTTTTATTAGTAATGGCGGCGATCAGCAATTTTTATTGTGACTGCGACATTATGGCGGACATTTTTGACACATTTTTGGGACCATTGTCATCTATACAGCAATCAATGCTATTTAAATGCATTGATTCCTGTATAAATGACACTGACAGTGAAGGGGTTAACCACAAGGGGGCAGTGTAAGGGTTAAGTGTGCCTAGGGGTGTGTTTCTTACTGTGGGGGGGGGGCATGGCTGTCAGCTAGTGAATGCTGATCTCTGCTCCAATCACAGGGAGCAGAGATCAGCGTCACTAGTTGCTAGGCAGAACGGGAGATGCTGTTTATCTCGGCATCTCCCCGTTCAGCCTTCCCGTGAGATGATCGCGGGTGTCCCCGCGGCGATCCAGTCCGCGGGGACTGCGGCCGGACTCACGGGGGTGCCGACCAGCGCGGGAGCGCGCCGCTCCCGATGGCACGGACAGGCTAAAGGAGGGACTTATATATACGCCCTCCTGCCTGTACGTGCCATTCTGCCGACGTATATCGTCGTGCGCTGGTCGGCAAGTGGTTAAGAACATTCATTTGATTTCCTAATCGTTAGTGGGGTTAAATGGAAAAAAAATTCTTGAATGCAGTTTTATGCGGTTCCAAGTTAATAGTTTTTGAAGAAATGAAGGTTCTAGGAATGCTTCAGCATCAGCAACTGTCCCGGCATTCCTAGAACCTTCATTTCTTTAATTACTAAATAGAGTCTACCTGTGTGTAATTTAATCTCAGTATAAATACAGCTATTCTGTGAAGCCCTCAGAGATTTGTTAGAGAAACCTTAGTGAACAAACAGCATCATAAAGGCTAAGCAATGCACCAGACAGGTCAGGGATAAAGTTGTGGAGAAGTGTGAAGCAGGGTTAGGTTATAAAAAAAATATCCCAAGCTTTGAACATCTCAAAGAGTATGGCACAACTGCAAATCTACTAAGACATGGCCGTCCACCTCTACTGACAGGCCAGGCAAGGAGAGCATTAATTAGAGAAGCAGCCAAGAGGTCCATGGTAACTCTGGAGGAGCTGCAGAGATCCACAGCTCAGGTAGGAGAATCTGTCCACAGGACAACTATTTGTCGTACACTCCACAAATCTGGCTTTTATGGAAGAGTGACAAGAAGAAAGCCATTGTTGAAAGAAAGCCATAAGAAGTCCCATTTGCAGTTTGTGAGAGGCTATGTGGGGGACACAGCAAACCTTTGGAAGAAGGTGCTCTGGTCCGATGAGACCAAAATTGAACTTTTTGGCCTAAAAGCAAAACGCTGTGTGTGGCGAAAAACTAACACTGCACATCACCCTGAACACACCATCCCCACCGTGAAACATGGTGGTTGCAGAATCATGTTGTGGGGATGCTTTTCTTCAGCAGGGACAGGGAAGCTGGTCAGAGTTGATGGGAAGATGGGTGGAGCCAAATACAGGGCAATCTTGAAAGAAAACCTGTTAGAGTCTACAAAAGACTTGAGACGGGGCAGAGGTTCACCTTCCAGCAGGACAACGACCCTAAACATACAGCCAGAGCTACAATGGAATGGTTTAGATCAAAGCATATTCATGTGTTAGAATGGCCCAGTCAAAGTCCAGACCTAAATCCAATTGAGAATCTGTGGCAAAACTTGAAAATTGCTGTTCACAGACGCTCTCCATCCAATATGACAGAGTTTGAGCTATTTTTCAAAGAAGAATGGGCAAAAATGTCACTCTATAGATGTGAAAAGCTGGTTAGAAAATACACGCCACACTTTACAGATATTTATTTGTAAAAAATGTTGAAAACCATTTATCATTTTCCTTCCACTTCACAATTATGTGCCACTTTGTGCTGGTCTATCACATAAAATGCAATGTTTTTGTTTGTAATATGACAAAATGTGGAAAATTTCAAGGGGTATGAATACTTTTTCAAGGCACTATGTATGTATATATATATATATATATATATATATATATATATATATGTGTGTGTGTGTGTGTGTGTGTGTGTGTTTGTGTGTATAATTATAATAATCAGTGTGTAATCGTGGTGGGAATTTAAAGTGTAAGCTCCTTTGTTGCAGAGGGGATTAGCCTTCTTTGTACTTTTATAAGCTTATTTATAATCTATAACATGTATCATCTTCATTAGCTATTCCTTTGCATCTATCTAGGGCAATCTCACTTCAGTACCACTTTAAAAAATAAACCTGGCCATGACCTAGAAGAATTGTGCATGACATTTTTCATTTTAAGAACATTCATTTGATTTCCTAATCGTTAGTGGGGTCGAATGGAAAAAAAATTCTTGAATGCGGTTTTATTTCTGGGAACTACATTCCAAAATCAAACGTTAAAAGGAAATTACATTTTCGAGTCATTCAATGTACTGAAAAATTTGGTACGGGTGTTCGAAGAACATTCACTTGAAAATCTATGGCCAGCATAAAGTGGTAATGCCATGCTTTTTTTTAAACCTGCAAGGTAAAGTAAGAATGTGCGATGTATGCATCGCATTTGTGAAACTTACCTTAAAACTAAGCCCTCCAGGGATGCACTGTCACCACTGACAGGGGTTCCATCTTCACCCCGGTTACGGGCCTGTGGCCGTCTGATGACATCACTCCCACGTATGCACACTGGAGCTGCTATTCATGGCACAGGGTGTCCGTTCCTTCAGAACCCATGTGTCATGGACCAGGGGCATTGCTAGGTCTACAAAAGATCTGAGGCTAGAGCCCATAGCAGCGAATTAAAGAAAGTCATACGTTTGGGCGGGCATAATCATGTAATATATATATACTCATACACACATCAGGGTCTCCAGAGAGCCCACCCTTACATCTGTGTTCCCAGAGAGCCTCCCCCTTGCATCAGGGTCCCCAGAGAGCCCCCCCGCTTACATCAGGGTCCCCAGAGAGCCTCCCTACTTACAACGGGGTCCCCAGAGAGCCTCTCCTTACATCAGGGTCCCCAGAGAGCCTCTCCTTACATCAGGGTCCCCAGAGAGCCTCTCCTTACATCAGGGTCCCCTGAGAGCCTCCCTACTTACATCTGGGTCCCCAGAGAGCCTCCCCTTACATCAGGGTCCCCAGAGAGCCTCCCCTTACATCAGGGTCCCCAGAGAGCCTTCCCTTACATCAGGGACCCCAGAAAGCCTCCCCTTACATCAGGGTCCCCAGAGAGCCTCCCCTTACATCAGGGTCCCCAGAGAGCCTCCCCTTACATCAAGGTCCCCAGAAAGCCTCCCTACTTACATCAGGGTCCCCAGAAAGCCTCCCCCTTACATCAGGGTTCCCAGAGAGCCTCCCCCTTACATCGGGGTCCCCAGAGAGCCCCCCTTACATCAGATTCCACAGAGAGGTACATCAGGGTCCCTAGAAAGCCTCCTCTTACATCAGAGTTCCCAGAGAGCCCCCCCCCTTACACCAGGGACCCCAGAGAGCCCCCCCCCTTACACCAGGGACCCCAGAGAGCCCCCCCTTACACCAGGGACCCCAGAGAGCCCCCCCCCCTTACACCAGAGTCCCCAGAGAGCCCCCCCTTACACCAGAGTCCCCAGAGAGCCCCCCCTTACACCAGGGTCCCCAGAGAGCCCCCCCCTTACACCAGGGTCCCCAGAGAGCCCCCCCCTTACACCAGGGTCCCCAGAGAGCCCCCACTTACACCAGGGTCCCCAGAGAGCCTCCCCTTACATTAGGGTCCCCATAGAGCCCCACCTTACATCAGGTTTTCCAGAGAGCCCCCACCCCCTTACATCAGGAGTATGCAGACTCTGACTTCCTCCGCCCCAGCAACGGCGGTTCTCCTTCTGCTGCCCTCAGGCATAATCACAGGGTGACTCTGCAGGCCAGGCACTAGACTAGTGGGCGACGCCACGCTGGCCGGATGCAAAGAGAAATCCATCTCCTGCTGCTGCTGCTACTGGCTTCAGGCATATCACTCTGTCTCCTCAGATAACAGTTCACTAAAAAGGCATTGCATCGGAAAAATGCATCCTCCCCCACTGCTGACTGGCACTGAGGGCAGGCAACCTACAGACTCGGGGCTATGGGCCCCAGTAGCCACCCCCTAGCGACGCCACTGCCGGTGACCCATTCACAAATAAATACTGTATCTCCTAAATGGTGCATGTTTAGGAGATATTTATTGTACCTATAGGTAAGCCTTATTATAGGCTTACTTAGAAGTAAAAAGCAACCAAGGGTGTTTACTCCCACGTTAGGGAAATTTAATAGGCTGAATTCAGAATATTTTTGCCCTAGTCAATCTGTTGGGTTGTGGTGACCATGGTAATGTAGGATTGTGTAAATGGTTCAGCATTCTCTATGCAGCACTGTGGAATATGTCAAAGCTACAGTGCCTTGAAAAAGTATTCATACCCCTTGAAATTTTCCACATTTCATCATGTTACAACCAAAAACGTAAATGTATTTTATTGTAATTTTATGTGATTGACCAACACAAAGTGGCACATAATTGTGAAGTGGAAGGGAAATGATAAATGGTTTTCCAAATCTTTTTTAGAAATAAATATCTGAAAAGTGTGGCGTGCATTTGTATTCAGCTCCCTTTTACTCTGATAACTCTAACTAAAATCTAGTGAAACTAATTGCCTTCAGAAGTCACCTAATTACTAAATAGCAATGAGATGAGTATAGCCTCAGATATGAGAAAAAAACAAAACATGTAAAAGTACCATCATCCAAGTTAATAGTTTTTGAAGAAATTAAGGTTCTAGGAATGCCGGGACAAGAAGAAAGCCATTGTTGAAAGAAAGCCATAAGAAGTCCCATTTGCAGTTTGTGAGAGGCTATGTGGGGGACACAGCAAACCTTTGGAAGAAGGTGCTCTGGTCCAATGAGACCAAAATTTAACTTTTTGGCCTAAAAGCAAAACACTATGTGTGGCGAAAAACTAACACTGCACATCACCCTGAACACACCATTCAGCAGGGACAGGGAAGCTGGTCAGAGTTGATGGGAAGATGGGTGGAGCCAAATACAGGGAAATCTTAGAAGAAAACCTGTTAGAGTCTACAAAAGACTTGAGACGGGGCAGAGGTTCACCTTCCAGCAGGACAACGACCCTAAACATACAGCCAGAGCTACAATAGAATGGTTTAGATCAAAGCATATTCATGTGTTGGAATGGCCCAGTCAAAGTCCAGACCTAAATCCAATTGAGAATCTGTGGCAAAACTTGAAAATTGCTGTTCACAGACGCTCTCAATCCAATATGACAGAGTTTGAGCTATATTAAGAAGAATAGGCAAAAATGTCACTCTATAGATGTGCAAAGCTGATTAGAAAATACACGCCACACTTTTCAGATATTTATTTGTAAAAAATGTTGAAAACCATTTATCATTTTCCTTCCACTTCACAATTATGTGCCACTTTGTGCTGGTCTATCACATAAAATGCATTTATGTTTTTGGTTGTAATATGACAAAATGAATACTTTTTCAAGGCACTGTGTGTGTGTGTGTGTGTGTGTGTGTGTGTGTATATATATATATATATATATATATATATATATATATATATATATATGTATGTATGTGTGTGTGTGTGTGTGTAATTATAATAATCAGTGTGTAATCGTGGTGGGAATTTAAAGTGTAAGCTCCTTTGTTGCAGAGGGGATTAGCTTTCTTTGTACAGCATTGTGAATTATGTAAAAGCTAATGCATAATAATAATAATAATAGTGTATGACTGTCATGGAGACATTAGATTGTAAGCTCCTCTGGTGCAGGGACTAAATGTAAATTACTGGGTGCTCTCAGTAAATCACTGTGCAATATGTCAGAGCTCTTAAAATGTATAAAATAATAATGATGATGACAATGTGTGACTGTATAGATGTATAAAATTTGCAATTTCCAATGTTCTTTTTTTCTCAGGTCACTGTGGCTATCATCAGCTTCTTGGAGACAATGCTTCTAATCTATCTCAGCTATAAGGTAAAATGATTAAACTCCAGTTTTGATAAAAATGTGATCAATCACAGCAGCTCTGAAGGTAGTTAAGGGAAAAGCATTGATCTAGGACAACATTTAAGTCAGGAGGTGATGATGACATGGGGAAATAATTTCAGGTGCAGAAAATGGAAGTCTTTGCTCTTATGCGGCGTACACACGCTCTGACTTTCCCGCGGGATTGTCCTCCGGACCTAGTCCAGCGGACAAACCGCCGGACTTTCAAGCGGAGGTCCGCCGGACTTTCCGAACGTGTGGACTTGCCCACACACGCCTGGACTTTTCCGGCGGACAATCCGCTGTAGTTTTGGCGAAAGTCCACAGAGAAAAGTCCATTCATTTAGAACGTGATTTCAGGTAGACGGGGCTAGCGAAGGCAGTGAATGCCGCCGCGCTAGCCCCGTCACCTGGTATGGATTTAAAGGGGAATTCCTACGCCGAAAACACGGCGTGGGGTTCCCCCCCAAATCTATCTCAGACCCTTATCCAAGCACGCATCCCGGCCGGTCAGGAAAGGGGGTGGGGACGAGCAAGCGCCCCCCCTTCTGAGCCGTACCAAGCCGCGTGCCCTCAACATGGGGGGTGCCCTGGGGAAAGGGGGGCCCTGCGGCCCCCCCACCCCAAAGCACCTTGTCCCCATGTTGATGAGGACAAGGGCCTCTTCCCAACAACCCTATGTGAATGAGTATGGGGTACAATGTACCCCTACCCATTCACCTAAGGAAAAAAGTGTAAATTTAAAAAAAAACGGCACAATTGTTTAAAATATTTTATTGCACAGCTCCGGGGGTCTTCTTCCGTCTTGGGGGGTCTTCTCGCCGGACTCCTCCGCTATCTTCTGCTCTTTTACCTAGCTCTTTCACTAGCGGAGGAGCCTGGCTTTCTTCTTCGTCGCCGCCGTCGTCTGGGGGTCTTGTTCCGACTTCGGGGGTCTTCGGGGGACAATGGGCGGGTCACATGCTCATGTCACATGGTGACCCCACCCCCATATGATGTCACAGTCCCGGAGGATGCTGGGACTGTGACATCATATGGGGGCGAGGGTCACCATGTGACATGAGCATGTGACCCGCCCCTTGTACCTATATAAGTCACATCACAGAGCGTCTCTGCCATTACGGCCAGAGAGAGCGTTGTGTCAACATCGGATGAAGAAAGAAGAACAACAAGCAGAAGGCGGCGGCGGCGATAGCGACGACGGCAACAGAAGCCCCGGCCACCGGCAAGAACAGAAGAGACCCCCGAAGACCCCCAAAGTCATGTACAATGGGGGACAGTGACAGATGTAAGGACTGGCTACTGAGGAATGGGCAAAAGTTTACATTTAGACTGTACCCATTATACTTGTTTGACTAGAGTGCTTCTTTAAAATGCATGCATTTCTTAATAAACCAGATGATGAAAACCTCGGTGGAATTCGATTGCTAAATGTCAGCAGTGAGAGCGGTCATTAATCACACTATAGCACGTCTCTTGTTATTACTCAGAAGTCAAGTTGCTCTTTTTGGTTTGGAGCTATTAAACTTTGGATGACATGTCAACTGTGACGTAGTCCATATGATTGTTAATACCTCCCTTACTGCCTTCAAAAAATACCCTTCAGCACTTGGAAGAAAGATAGCTCAGCTGCTGCAGAACCTCTTTAGTCCTCAGTGCAATCTCCGGACTCAGAAGCTTATATATTTGGTATTCAATCCAAAACCAAAAATTTAATACATTGCAGCGTACTAAACCTTAGATGTGGTGGCTGCATTCGTTTTCTTTCTTTTTTCCCCTTTTTTTTACCTGATTTTCTGGCCAGTAACACACTTCCTGAATAGGGATGAGCTTTGAGTTTGAGTCGGACTCATGTTCGACTCGAACATTGCCTGTTCGCCTGTTCAGCGAACAGCGAACAATTTGGGGTGTTCGCGGCAAATTCGAAAAGCCGCGAGCACCCTGTAAATGTCTATGGGAGAAATCTAAAGTGCTAATTTTAAAAGCCTATATGCAAGTTATTGTCATAAAAAGTGTTTGGGGACCCGGGTCCTGCCCCAGGGGACATGTATCAATGCAAAATAATTTTTAAAAAACGGCCGTTTTTTCAGGAGCAGTGATTTTAATAATGCTTAAAGTGAAACAATAAAAGTGCAATATTCCTTTAAATTTCCTACCTGGGGGGTGTCTATAGTATGCCTGTGGAGGGGCGCATGTTTCCCATGCTTAGAACTGTCCCTGCACAAAGTGTTATTTTTGCAGGAAAAAAAGCTATTTAAAATCACTCGTGGCTAATGAATTGTCGGATCCCGTAATACAGAGAACAGTCATTCATTGAAAGTCATTGATAAAAAAAAAAGTAATTGATAAAAAAAAAAAAACGTGTTTTTTACCAGGCCCTTCAGGTCTGCTATGGATATTAAGGGGAACCCTGCATCAAATTTAAAAAAAAATTACGTGGGGGTCCCCCTAAATATCCACACCAGACCCTTCAGGTCTGGGATGGATTTTAAGGGGAACCCAGGCCAAAAAAAAATGGCGTGGGGTCCCCCTCAAAATCCATACCAGACCCTTATCCGAGCATGCAACCTGGCAGGCCGCAGGAAAAGAGGGGGGGGACGAGAGCGCCCCCCCTCCTGAACCGTACCAGGCCAAATGCCCTCAACATTGGGAGGGTGCTTTGGGGGTCTGTGACCCCTCAAAGCACCATGTCCCCATGTTGATGGGGACAAGGGCCTCTTCTCCACAACCCTGGCCATTGGTTGTGGGGGTCTGTGGGCGGGGGGCTTATCGGAATCTGGAAGCCCCCTTTAACAAGGGGACCCCCAGATCCCCCCCATGTGTGAAATGGTAAGGGGTACAAAAGTACCCCTACTATTTCACCAAAAATATGACAAAAATGTTAAAAATGACAGGAGACGGTCTTTGACAATTCCTTTATTAAAATCTTCTTTCATCTTCTTTCTTCTGGTCTTCCTTCTTCCTTTCTTCATCCTTCGGTTTCTTCATCTTCTTCTTCCATCTTCTTCCATCTTCCATCTTCTTCCTCCAATCCGCTTCTTCTTGCTCTGGTCTTCTCGTCCGGCATCTTCTTCCAAGGCGTCGGAGTCTCTTCTTGGGCCGCTCCGTGCAATGGGAGGCTCCTGCTGTGTGAGGCTTCGCTGCGTCTTACAGCTCTTTTATAACGGAGGGCGGGGCCACCTGGTGACACCGCCCCCCTCTGATGCACAGGGACGTCATGGGGATTTCCCTATGGCTTTCCCTATGACGTCAGAGGGGGACGGCCGCGAGTGATTTTAAATAGCTTTTTTTCCTGCAAAAATGACACTTTGTGCATGGACAGTTCTAAGCACGGGAAACATGCGCCCCTTCACAGGCATACTATACACACCCCCAGGTACGAAATTTAAAGGAATATTACACTTTTATTGTTTCACATTAAGCATTTTTAAAATCACAGCTCCTGAAAAAACGTCAGTTTAAAAAAAAATAAAAATTGCATTGATACATGTCCCCTGGGGCAGGACCCAGGCCCCCAAACACTTTTTATGACAATAACTTGCATATAAGCCTTTAAAATTAGCACTTTTGATTTTGAACATTCGAGTCCCATAGACTTTAATAGGGTTCTAAAGTTCACACAAGCTTTAGGTCTGTTCGCAGGTTCTGGTGCGAACCGAACAGGGGGGTGTTCGGCTCATCCCTATTCCTGAATTAGAGTGCCTCCACTCTGGATAAAGGTACCAACAGAGGTACATTTGGACAGCAGCAATGTCAGTCTTAGGGAGGGGTGTTAAAGAATATGTTAACCCATTTCATATTCCTGATAGGTGCCTGCTGTACCATGTACGTGCTCCTGCCAGTCCCTCTATTTTCCTTTTAAAAACTGACCACACTAAAAAGGAGAAGACACTGTGGTCAGTTCTCTAGCTGTGCTGGTAACTCAGTGTGCTCTCTTCCAGTGATCAGACTTGTCCTGACACGCCCCCCCCTTCTCACAGCACAGCTAAAACGATCAGTGTGCTGCTATTTCTTCTCTCCCAGCTCTCTGAGCTCACTAAATCGCTGAGAACAGAGGGTAAGTGATCACTTACAAACATGGCTTCCTTCAGCAGGAATGCGGGGGAACCTAGGTCTGGCACCTCCAGCACTGATGCAACATTATTTCTGGCTACTGGAAGATCTATTGTTGCTGGAGGGGGGGGGGGGTCTATTGTTGCTGGGGTAGATCTATTTTTATGGGAGGTGTTCACCTGACAAAACAACCCCACACCATAATCCCCCCCTCCACCAAATGATTTAGACCAGTGCACAAAGCAAAGTCCATAAAGACATAGATAAACAAGTTTGGGGTGGAGGAACTTGACTGGCCTGCACCTCAACACGATAGAACACCTTTGGGATGAATTAGAGCAGAGACTGCAAGCCAGACCTTCTTGTCCACATCAGTGCCTGACCTCACAAATGTGCTTCTGGAAGAATGGTCAAACATTCCTATAGACACAATACTAAACCTTGTGGACAGCCTTCCCAGAAGAGTTGAAGCCGTTATAGCTGCAAAGGGTGGGCCAACTCAATATTGAACCCTACGGACTGGGATGCCATTATAGTGTATTAGAAACCACATGTATTTTGTCGTGAGCCACGCTGCACTTTGAGAATGGTCCCAAGTTTTCTGGGAACTGTGATGTGCCTCAGAAGGCTGTGGGGGAAGGGGGAGTCAAACTTCCGCTTGAATGTGGCAATCAAACCGGGAACCCCCCAAGTGCCAATTGTTAAAGAGAAGGGGGGTGCAAACAAGTGATTAAAGTGGTTAAAAGCAATTGCAGCAACAGTGTTTTTTTTTTTTACCTTTTGGGATAAAGGTTTTACATAAATCAATAAAAACTGATCATTGTGAGCATCCCTGTCAGTGGTAAACGGTTTGCCTCAACCCTCTATCTGCTACACTTGCAGGACAGATTGTTCTGTTGAAAAATAACAGGCAGGATCACCAGGTGAAAATAAAGGAAAGAAAGCCTAAAAAAAACAAAACCAATGCAGCCACAACATCTAAGAATTGGTAAGCTACAGTATATTAACCGCTTGCCAACCAGCCGCCATCATTATACTGAGGCAGGTTGGCACGGCTGTGCGAATCACCATAGGTGTACATCGGCTACTTTTAGAGCGATAGAGGGCACGCCCGCGGTGCAACGCTGAATCGTGTGGCTGGTAGCCTCGATGTCCGCCCGTGATCACTTCTCAGAGAGCCAGAACAGGGATCTGTCAATGTAAATAAATCGTGTGGCTGGTAGCCTCGATGTCCGCCCGTGATCACTTCTCAGAGAGCCAGAACAGGGATCTGTCAATGTAAACAGACAGATCCCCGATCTAAAAGCGAAGTAGAGAGAGATCTGCTTTTCCTAGTGATCATGAACAACGTTCTCTCTACTCCTCCAGTCAGTACACGGCCCCCACAGTTAGAAACACCTCCCTAGGACACACTTGACCCCTTGATCGTCCCCCCTTCCCTGTTAACCCCTTCCCTGCTAGTGACATTTATACAGTAATCAGTGGCTATTTTTAGGTCTGATCACTGTATAAATGTCACTGGTCCCAAAAAAGTGTCAAAAGTGTCCGATCTGTCCAACGCAATGTCGCAGTCCCGCTGAAAATCACAGATTGACATCATTACTAGTAAAAAATAAATAATAAAAATTGCATAAATCTATCCACTATTTGTAGACGCTATAACTTTTGCACAAACCACTCAATATACGCTTATTTTGATTTTTTTTTTTTTTTTACCAAAAATATGTAGAATACATATTGGCCTAAACTGATGAAGACATTTTTTTTTGGGATAGTAATTATAGCAATATTTGGGTACAATGTCGAACAACCGCGCAATTGTCAGTTAAATGTGCTGTATCGCAAATATTTAGTTTTGGGTTTAATACCGCTTTAAGGGTCCATTCATGCAAGATGCATTGCCGCATTTTTTCCAATGCATTCCAATAGAAGGACCTGTAAAAACGAAGGTATGTGAATAAGAACAGTTCACACTGGTGTATTGCGCTGATAATTGCTGGTTTACTCTGAAAAGAAAAGAGAGCAACGCCCACTTTTTTTCAATGTCCCGCACATGCATTTACCTGTGTTCAATGCACACATTGCACTGCAAGTGGATCCTGATTGTTTGTTTGTCTTTTAAACCCGCAGGGGAATATATGGGAGCAGATCTTCCGAATATCTTTCATTCTGGAAATGATAAACACCGTCCCTTTCATCATCACGGTAAGATGATTACTTCCAGTGTTTTGAGTGCCTAGTCAATTTTGTAGCACATACCCCAGACTGAGCTGGCTGTATTATTCCAGGTTCCATTCAGTGTGAGGCACATGGCAGCCAGGCACACAGCAGTTCACAGTCACTCAACTCAGAATACTGGCAGTGCATGTCTTTTTGTAGTTTATTTGCTGGTAAAAATTGGGTAGGGTACGGGTGAGCCTTGGGATACTCCAAACTAGAAGAAAGATAATGGAGAACACTTCTAACTATGCTGTCTCTTCAGGGTGCAGCCAGCCACCCTCTTGTATTAAGTTTGTGGTGAACTACACCTCAGGGGACCCCATTGCGAAGTTAAAGCCTGAGTCAGCAAACTGAAATAGGCTCTCCAAAAAAAGTGACGTGGACAATCTCTGGAATCTTTTAAGCTTGTACTCATTGTGCCTTGGGTATTTCCATGCTTTCTTGCAGTACTAGCCAGCCTCTGTATTGGAGGTCAGATCCTTTGTAGACTTCCTGCACTGCTTTTCAGGAACTCAGGATGTGGTTTCCCTAGCTTTAGCTGGAGCTGGGACCCAGATAGATTTCTTCTAAGCTTCTCTAACAGCCCAGAGAGCCTCAGCCCTCAGGCTGGGTCTTCTCCCATAGGAACAAGGCCCTGCTATTCCAGGCTCCAGCCTATTTATACTCACACACCTATATTTACACACCTCAGCCCCCTACTGGCCATTCTTTCTGCTAGAGATTGGCTGAAGCTGCATGAATATGCAAGTGAGAGTCTGCCTTCTACACCCACTAAATTCTGGAACCTACCAGAATCCAGGGAAAGCAGCAGAGCCTGCAACCAGCAGAGCCCAGAACAGCCAAAAGCAATTAAACACTGCTCCTCTGCTACGGGGGAGCCAAAAAAAAAATTTGCCTCAACTGTTAGCAATCTAGCTAGGAGGGTGCTACATTTTATTTATCTTTCTCATTTATCTACCTGTCTGCCATCTTACATTTAGGCCTATTGTACACAGACATAATAATTTACTAATATTTGTACTCAAGATTGACAGAAAGATCCTTAGTAAAATGTTCCGACCTTATGTGAATGTACGTATGCAGAAAATTCTTCTTCATCCTCTTCTAATTGTAAGCGTTGCAGTATACACATGTATCTGCATAAATTACTGCGCTCAAACATAACATTTTCTAATTTTATTTTACATCTCTGTACCCATTGCTATTTTCCTGATCTTAATTATGTAGCAGTGTGTATTGTCCAACAACAATGAACCTATGTTCAGATCAATAAAAAAAAAAAATAAAAAAAAAAAAATGTGGCCTAATAGAAGAAACGTAAGGAACTAGCCAGGGTGCTAGGAATGTATTCATTATATAGTGTATTTGCTGGTTATAAATTGATTTCAGAAGCTGTCTTTTCTTTTGCTTTTTATATTTGCGCTTGTAGGCAGGTTGTTTATTGCTGCACTAGTTTGTTAGTGGCTGGCCCAGGCTGAGGGGTGAAAGAGTTAAGTGTGTTCCCAGACGAATGGGAGAAGGCTGAGTTCCAGGGCTCTTGGCCCTCTCTTGACCAGATATGCTGTGAAAGAGGACTACTGTGCCTTCAGTCCATCAGAGGCACCCAGGATCCGGAGAAGACCCAACACCTGGAGAATGCCATCATGGACTGCTACCTTGCAGTGGTATGCCTGTGCACCCATTCAGTTATAGTTAGTGTTAGGAAATGGATTTACAAAATAGACTTCTCAGTAAAGTTGTATCAAGTGTTCTTAGGCTTTATGTACTCCCTGCCTACATTTACTGCAGTTGCGGGAAAATGCAAAACGTGGCAAAATTGAAGCATGATTTTGCGGCGTTTTGCATTCTCTTGTGGCTGACAGTCAAAAAATTCCCATCCTGAACACGATTCTTCTGCATTCAGGAAAGGGAGGTTAACTGAGGTTGAACCCCACCTAACTGCAGCAGCTCCTAAACGCTACGAAAAGCCTATGTGTTCATGGACACACAGGCTTTTATGGAGTTGAGTTTAGGAGCTTTGGCAAAGAAAAAAAGCCGAAAGCTCTTAAACTTACGTTTTGGAGCTGCTAGTGCATATGAAGCCTAAGCCTGGCTGGAAGTTAAAAAGGGGTGCATGTTGGTTATAGCATATCAAAAGAAACAAGGTCTGTAAAGCACAAAGGGATATGAAGCTCAGCTTAGCTACTACAAGAGGGTTAACTTGGCAAGACAAGCAGAAAGAGCAATGTAGTTGCTAAGAGTAAATAAGCACTAGTTCAAGACACCAAGCAATCAGTCATTAGGCGTGGTACCATGTCCTCTGGTAAAGTGGGGGTCGATGTGTAGGCTCCCTCCCTAATGGTCAGTTACCAGTAGCAAACAGAACCAAACCCACATTATGGAGATCCATGGCCTGGTCACAGGGTACGAGAAGGAAGGAGTTAAACAGGTCACTTATAAGGTCCGCACTATGTGCACTGTGGGACCCCATTCTAGTACTGGGAGTGAGGTAACGGGTACACTGGACTGGTGGAGAGGGCACGGGTCTAGCGTGGTCCCTCCTAATGCAACCTACATCAAGATACAGTGTGTATAGTGACGCAGGACAGCACTTTTCAGAGGAACTCTGTACTTTATTACTGCACACAGTGAAGGCTTATCTCTAAATCGAGGAACTGCCTTAATATTAGAATCTTCACTGCAGTCTCCCCCTGGTCCTGGGCATTGATAAATGTGCTCCATGCCAAAGGTACTCCCAGGTGCAGAGCGAGTAGGCCCTGCCCACCCGCTGGTAATCTGTACATATATTTTATTGGTAACATGTTAAAAGCAGGCAGAGGGAGTGAAACCAGAACTCCTGTGCTGCATGCTTGCTTCAGGTCATTGACTCTGCAAACCCAGATGCCAGATGGTGAGCATGACTGCTATGCTGTTTTCAGAAGAAGAGGTGAGATTTGGCCTTTATTTATCTCAAATTGGGGTTCATTTCATTATTACCAAACATGTCCATGAGGCAGGTGGAAAGCGTGGACCTCTCTTGGATCTGGGTGGTAGCCTTCATTCACAAGGCTAACCATGCAATATACTGCATCCATACAGGTTCTAGAATGGTGGGGGAGCCTGTAGAGCAAGGCTAAAAATGACAAGGTTGCTTTTTGTCAGCTTGGCTTTTCCCACGCAGCCTTTGTTCTGGGTCCTTGAAATTCACATCTGTTCAGAAAAGTCACGACGTGAAATAAGTGGCAGGCGCAGCTGTAGGATTTTCTTTTCTAATTGACTGAAAGCTCCGAATGCCGAGCAGAAATGATCATCTAGGTGGGAGTAGGCTCTGCAGACTCGCGCTGCTGGTTCCTCGTCACAAAGGAGTGTTCTTTATTCCATTATCCTGCCAAGTCATTTGTAGGCTTTTGAGTCTCATCACGGCAGCTAATGAGTACACATGCAGGGGAGCAAATGTGGATTGAAAAGAATTCATCAAATAAAGAAACAAAAAGCACTTCTCAATGAAAAAAATGCACGTCTGTGAATAAAGTCTCCTTCGTGTTGAACTATGATAAACCTAGGGCACCTGAAACCGAACATATGACGAAAAAAAATACGTAATCGGAGTTTAACTTTAGTTAAAACATGTCAAGAAAATCAATGAATCATTAGGCAGCTAAAGTTATGTTCAGATCTCAGCCATTCCTGTAAAGTTTGAATTTGACTCTCTTAAACTGCAAGACTTTTACAAGCTTCCCTTATGGTCATTGAGACTGTCTTTCAAAAAAAAAAGACCAACAGAAAGGATCATTTCAGGAGGAGGAGAAGGAAGACATATCCAAACTTATCTTTTATGAGAGTTGAGATTCTGGTGACCCTTGTAACAACCATGGATTCCCTCACTTTGGATAGATTTCCAGTCACTTTGTCAGAAACCATGAAAGCAGACCGAGACAGAAGTACAGGTAAATCACACTTGTTTAATAATAAACGTAAAAAGAACAAACGTATTCAAAACATAGCCAAAGTTCAGTAACCGGAAACGGATAGTCAGCCGAGCCAGAAGTCGGGGATCAACGTAGTGAAACAGCAAGCAGGATCTGGAGTCAGAAGGGATGTCAGCAAAGCAAGTCTTTAAGCAGGAACGCAGGAGATCGTCTGTGTGATGTTGATCAAGGCGAAGGCAGAGATCCTCTGGACTGGACGGCTTAAGTAGGCAGGACTAACGAGCAGGATATCATCAACAGCTGAGTAACTGTGGAGAGAGATGGGAGCTGGTAATTAGCCGACAGCTGAGCAGCCAGCTCAGAGAAGGAAGGGCTGAGTCCAGCCCTGACACACTTCCTGATTTGGCTATGGGACAGGAAGTGAAGGGAAATCTCCCCACAGTTACATAGATGGCAAAAAAAAAGAAATGACAGGGCTTATAACCTTCCTGTATTGTATCCAAAAGGAAAAAAAAAGTTTTGCCTTTAGTTCTACTTTAAAACCCTAAAATGGGATTTGATTCCTTTTATAGTAGTAAAGGAGTTTTGGCCCTAAACTGAGCATTATATTGCAATTTGTCTCATTCAGCCCCCTTCATTGCTGAAACCAGCAGTGGCAACCTTTCTGGTTTAATGACCAATTTCAGAATGTGGATTGTGGAGTTTAGCTTGTTGCATTGAATGAGCCTTTGGTGGTTGGGACTCAGTGGGATGGCAGAGTATGAATGATAATGAAACTGCAGAGTGGAACAATTTCTGGCTCCACATTGATTCTCTTCTTGGAGCTGAATGGTGAAATAAGCCTGGATTACTCCTATTGCACAGCTCAGAGCAACGATTTACCCAGAGAGAGAGAAGAAAACAGCATGCGCCCCTGTATGATATCAAATTTAAATTCCTGGGTAGTCTTTTGTATACACTGGCTCTATATGTAAATTAATCGTCTTTGGGGACTATTTTATATATAGATCTGTGATTTCACCCAACAAACCGAGACAGAGAAGTATAGAATCTTCCCTGTATTAAAGATTGAGCTTTCTTTAAGGAGAACCAGTTGTGATTTGGATTATGCAAGTATTCACATATGCAATATTAAAGTACTGATTTACAGTAAAGCTAACGCGTTTTTTAGTTTTGGATGAAGTAGGAAAATGTTGAACTCCCTGTCACGTGTTTTTGCTGTCTGTGTCACAGTGAAGATATTCATAATTTCCATTAGTAACCGGGTGGCTCTGCCCGCCTCTGACACCACGGGGAAGCCCCCGTGCGTCAGAGGGGGCGGGGTCACCAGGGTACATCACCGTTTGGCCCCGCCCATAGTTATATAAGAACTGTCAAAGGCGCTGAAGCGTTATATCCCGTGGAGGCGGACCGGTGGCGTTTTTTTTTCAGCATAGTGATAGAAGAAAATGAATGGACTTCGTGGGACATTATTATTTTTTTATTTTTTAATAAAGGACTTGTCCCAAGCTGTGTCTTGTTTTTTTTTTTTTACACTTTTTTTGTTACCATTTCACACAGGGGGGGAGGGCAGGGATCTGGGAGTCCCCTTGTTAAAGCGGGATTCCAGATTCTTATAAGCCCCCCACCCGCAGACCCCCACAACCACTGGGCAAGGGTTGTGGGGATGAGGCCCTTGTCCCCATAAACATGGAGACAAGGTGCTTTGGGGAGCTTCCCCAAAGCACCCTCCCTATGTTGAGGGCATGTGGCCTGGAACGGTTCCCCTTAATTTCCATATCCGACCCAAAGAGCCTGGTACAGATTTTAGGGGGACTCCCACGCTTTTTGTTTTAAATTTTGGTTCGGGGTTCCCCTGAACCGGTTCCCGACCGGCGCACGACGATATACGTCGGCAGAATGGCACGGACAGGCAGGAGGGCGTATATATAAGTCCCTCCTTTAAGCCGTCCATGCCATCGGGAGCGCGCCAGGAGCGGTGCGCTCCCGCGCCGGTCGGGACCCCCGTGAGGCCGCTCGCGGGTCCCGTGGACTCGATCGTCGCGGGGACACTCGCGATCGTCTCACGGGAAGGCAGAACGGGGAGATGCGGAAATAGACAGCATCTCCCTGTTCTGCCTAGCAACTAGTGACGCCGACCTCTGCTCCCTGTGATTGGAGCAGAGATCAGCATTCACTAGCTGACAGCCACGCCCCCCACAGTAAGAAACACACCCCTAGGCATACTTAACCCCTACACTGCCCCCTTGTGGTTAACACCTTCACTGCCAGTGTCATTTATACAGGAATCAATGCATTTAAATAGCATTGATTGCTGTATAAATGACAATGGTCCCAAAAATGTGTCAAAAATGTCCGATGTGTCCGCCATAATGTCGCAGTCACAAAAAAAATTGCTGATCGCCGCCATTACTAATAAAAAAAAAATTATTAATAAAAATGCTATAAAACTATCCCCTATCTTGTAAACGCTATAACTTCTGCGCAAACCAATCAATAATCGCTTATTGCGATTTTTTTTACCAAAAATATTTAGAAGAATACGTATCGGCCTAAACTGAGGAAAAAAAATGTTTTTTTATATATTTTTGGGGGATATTTATTATAGCAAAAAATCAAAATAATGCGTTTTCTTTTCAAAATTGTCGGCCTTTTTTGTTTATAGCGCAAAAAATAAAAACCGCAGGGGCGATCAAATACCACCAAAAGAAAGCTCTATTTGTGGGAAAAAAAGGACGTCAATTTTGTTTGGGAGCCACGTCGCACGACTGCGCAATTGTCAGTTAAAGCGATGCAGTGCCGAATCGCAAAAAGGGGCCTGGTCCTTTGGCTGCAAATTGGTCCGGTCTGAAAGTGGTTAATATGCATACCAGACCCAATGGGCCTGGTAATGGTCTGAGGGGGGATCCCATGCTCTTTATTTCATGAGTTTTATCTATATTGCAGAAACCCGACAATTCATTACAGCTGCGAGCAGTTTTAAATGAAAATTTTTCCTACGGTACTGTTCTAAACACGGGAAAACTGCGCCACTTTACATGCATACTATAGACACCCCCCAGGCACGATATTTAAACGAATATTTAATTTTTATTGTTTCACTTTAAGCATTAAAAAAATCACTGCTCCCAAAAAAAACTTCAGTTTTTAAAAACAATTTTTGCATTAATACATGTCCCCTGGGGCAGGACCCGGGTCCCCAAACACTTTTTATGACAATAACTTGCATATAAGCCTTTAAAATTAGCACTTTTGATTATTCATGTTTGTGTCCCATAGACTTTAAAGGTGTTTGTGTGTTCTGCCAAATTTCTTGCCTGTTCGGTATGTTCTGGTGTGAACCGAACCGGGGGGGGGGGGTGTTCGGCCCATCCCATCCCTAGTGTTGAGGCCAAATAATAACATTTTAGTCCCATCTGACCATAACACCTTTTTCCATGTGGCCTCAGAATCTTTAAAGTGCGTTTTGGCAAAGCTCAGTCGTGACTGCATGTGGCCTTTCTTGAGGAGTGGCTTTTTTCTTGCAATCCTCCCATACAAGCCACATTTGTGGAGAATTTGTGATATTGTGGTCACATGCTCACAATGACGCATGTCACACGCTCACAACAGGGTGTGGGGTTTACCCCACACCCTGAGGGGAGACAGACCAAAGTTCAGAAATGTCCGGCTACCGGACACTTTGGTCTGTCTCCCCTCAGGATGTGGGGTAAAACCCTTTGTTGGTTTGACACCCATCACCAAGGCTCTGGTCTTTGAGCTCTTCACTGTTTTACATCTCCCCACCCTGTCACAGCTCCCAGGGAAGACTGGTGGAACTAGTGCCATTTTATTATCTTTTACCCGTTTTCTTTGAAGTTTGTTGTCTGTGGACGATTATCTGTATCGGAATATACCAACCTCTTGTCTACTTCATAGTCTACCACCTATGAGGTGATAGTAGACTAGGTTTTTTTCTACCAACTATACTTTCCTGTGCTTCTCTTAAAGAAGCGAGAACCTTCTCACGAAACACGTCAAGACCTACAGCAGAATTGTTACAGACTGTTGGCAGTTATCATCATGGTATATCTAGGTTCCATGGAAAGGTTTCTTATATAAATCCGAATGTAAATTCTCCCATGTATTATAGTCTATTATTCATTTTTGTATTATGTGTTGTTTTTAAATATTTGTTAATAAATTCTTTATACATTTTATCTTTGATGTTTGAGGTGTGACTCTATAAAAGTCCCATAGGCTATTTTGTTTTTTGTTGTGTAAAAATATAGTAAATATGGCTTTTTTTTTCTTATACATAATTATTTTCTTTCCTAGATATTTTGGCCTCCTCTGCGGAATTTGTTTATTCCAGTATTTCTGAACTGCTGGCTAGCAAAATGCGTTTTGGAGAATATGATTGTGAGTATCACAGACAAGAAGGGATTATGTTAATAACACTTCCATTGTTACCCTTCCTTTTTTCAATCCTTTAGCTCATCCCTATTAAGCTGGCCATATATTAATAATCTTTTTGTTCAACCAGCGGGTTGAAGGGAAAAAATATTATCCGATTCCCCCATCCACACACTTGATGTAGATAGGGAATCACTCCTACTGTGCTATTGTATTCTGGCAGCAGGGAGACTGTCAGAATACAAGCTGGCGCCACTGATCGTTCTACAAAAGTAGATAGGTAGATCGACTTCTGTACAACCAGCCTGCCCATACATGGATTGAAATTCGGCTCATCCCTGCTGAACCGGATAAAACCATATGCTTTTGGTAGATGAGCTTTATCTATATCCATTTTTCTGTATTGAGTAGCGAAAGCTTAGAAATCATGTTCATTTTTTATGACTGTCTCTATCTTTGATGGGAAAAATCACACCTTTTTGTGCTGGTGATCATTGTCTTTGGGACAAGGGAGAGGCAATCACTTGGTAAATATTTTCCACTTCCACCGCAGACATGTGTTTCAGCGACAACTGTCAAAGAGGGATTCCCCTGACTTTGGAGAAATGTTTAATTTCCTCTTCAAGACAAGAAAAAAGGAAAAATCTCCCAAATGTGGCACATACAGCAAAAAACAATAAAAAACAATATAGGTACTTACCATTCCCTGCAATATTCAAAAGTAAAGGCAAAGCGTTGGCTTTATTTCTATAGGCTAATACATTTTTTGTGAAAGGGCGAACTTACCCTTTAATGTGTTACAACTCTAAACGTTCCTCTTTTTTATTTCCCATCCAACAATGGCAGTAGATGACTCCTGATTGCACCACTCAGAATTACTTACTGCTCTGATTATTTCCCAGGGTGGTAATGAGGTCTCAAGTGGAAAGAAACTTTTCCCCTAAGTCTAGAGAGCACTGCTGATTTTCTGAAAAGCCAATCTATTAGGCTGCTTTCACACTGGAGCGGGCGAGTGTTGACGGTAAAATGCAGATATTTTTTGCGGCGCTTTACTATAGTTTTTGCAGAGGTTTTCGTTTTTAACACCCACTAGCGGCCAAAAAAAGGGTTATAACGACCCGCAAAGTGCCGTTCCAAAGATGCTGCTTGCAGGAGTTTTTTTAACGTCCTGTCAGAGCACTCAGGCTTTCACACTGAGACTGCAGTCTTAAGGTTCCAAAAAAGCTTTTAAAAATACCCTCAAAGAGATTTGGAAACTTAAAGTGGTTGTAAAGGTGTGTTGCTCCCTTCACAGCCCCCTCCAATACTTACCTAAGCCCCCTCTCAATCCAGCTATATGTGTACGAGAGCCTTGGCTGTCCCAGGACTCCCTCTCCTCATTGGCTGAGACAGCAGCAGGAGCCATTGGCTCAATTACAGCCAGTGAACCAATGAGGAGAGAACGGGGGGGGGGGGGTTTAGCCGTGGCTCTATGTGTTTTATGGAAGCATAGAGCAGGGTCCAGGAGAGAGCACGCACCAGTGCCCCCATAGCAAGCAGTTTGCTATTTCAGGGGAACTCATCAAAGGGGAGGACCGCCAGTGGGGGACCCAAGAATAAGAGGATCAGGACTGCTCTGTGTGAAATCACTGCACAGAGAGGGTAAGTATGACATGGTTGTTATTTATTTTTATTTTTTTAAGCTGCACTTTTACTACCACTTTAAAGCTGAACTCCAGTCTTCCATTCCTTGAGTGCATTAGAAGCTGCAGTGAGTTAGATGGAGCCTGCTTATATTCCTAGCTGGAGGACATCTAGCATCAGCTAGCCTTTAACTTCACAATCTTACTGTCCTTGTTCTGCCCCTCTTTATTTACTGGATTTCAGTTTCTTCAATCATGGAGGTTTAGCATCACATGTGGGTGTTAACTAGAATGGCCTGCATGCAAATACAGTCTGCCTTGGAATGCCCATTCTTCTAGATGGACATCTGCCCATCAAGGCATTTTGATATGTACATAATTTCTCCCAAGAACCAGCCTGCTGTTTTTTATCAAGGCTGAGGGTCATGAGAGAAGTACTGAGACAAGGTGCTGTGATGCCATGTACAGCTATGATCTGCCGGAATTGCATAGTGAAACAATGAGACCCACTGGGTTTGAAATAAGGTATGTAATGAAAACATAAAGGTTTTTTTAAGCATGATACTAAGGTGATGAGGAAGGAACCCGGAAAGACAAAAAGAAAAAAGGAAATTAAACTGCAGCTTTAAGCATTTGTAAGGTTACTTCTTATTTTCCTTGTTTAGGTAGATGTTGGCTGCCTGTTTTCCTGCCTTTTATTAGGGAACAAAGGGTTCATTTTGATACAAGAGGCTTTTACCGCTGCCTATAAGATATCTGAAACTAGCCAACAAAGCTGTTTTTTAGTCAGCCAGATAAAATCTGTCCCACTCCCATCAAGCTCCAATTTTTTGGTTTGTGTCCATAAAGAATGGATCCTTTCTAAAAGACGATATTTACTTCTGTCATGATCACTTTGTTCTGCAAATGAAGATTCTTAATTTACTGAACAACTAGAAGGCTCATTTTGTAGATCTCAAATGATCTGGTCTTGGAGGCCATATCCAGATACTGCCATGTCGAAGATGCAGGCCTAGTCTGTAATGTGACCCTAGCACTGGGCTTTGGTGTGGCCATTCTTCATGTCAGAGTACACCTGCTGGTTGAAACCCTGTCACTGAAGACTTCTTAGGAATCATGCCCCCCTTGTTGTGTGAAGACTGTCTGGATCGAACATGTTCTTCTGGAACCCACCTTGTACACTTTTGCTTGTCTGCATTGTGGGGGCTGCAGGATTTTTTCATGACCACTGCTGTGGTAAGTTACGGACCTTGCCATTTAAGGAAGCTTGGTTTGTGCTTGGTACTATTTCTCTAGATATATCCCTGCAAGGGTTAACACCAGAGCTCTGTCTGCAACACTTTAATGCTTGCAGGCAATGACATGAACAGGATGTTCTATGCAAGAGCCTGACGCTGACGGCTTGGACAAATGTCCCCTGCTAGATTCCTCACGCTTCTTGGAGTGTACCCCTGTGTCACCAAAGTGTGACCTCTTCCTCTGAATTCTCCAGGGAGAAATTTTCAGTAACCATGTTAGATTTTATGGCAAAAATCACTTTGATGATAGCTGACTCCTAATGCAGGAAACGTAAGCATACTTCTATACATTTTTGTAGCGCTTTTTAATTTTGGAGTAACTGGGATAGGGTTGAGAGAATAGAGTGGGATACTCCAAAAAAAGATTTAGTCAGACAATACCACAACAGTGGCATATGTCAATCATCAGAAGAACCAGAAGTCTCTCAGCTCAAACAGACGCCAACTGGACTCTGGCTTTGGTGGAACTTTGTCTGTGCTCTGTCTGCTGTGTACTTTCAAATGCAGAAAATTGGAGGTGGACTTTCTAACGTCTGGACTTGAGAGTGGTCAATTTACCTGGAGGTTTTCAAGACCTCTGTCACAGATGGGAAACGCTAGATGTAGACTCTTGTCTTCCAGATTCAACTGCAAAGGGAGCAGGTTTTTCTCCAGGCACAAGGGACCCTCTAGCCATAGCAGTGGATGTCTTGATGACTCCATAGAATCATTTCAACCTAAACTACACTTTTCCCCCTCTGAAGCTCCTTCCTTGTCTGTTTCATAGAATAGAACTGTCCCAGGTGGATGTGGTATTCAGACCCCATCAGCCTCTTGAGGAATTCTCCTGGTGGGCTCTTTCAAATCGACTGGATTTTCTGTCTCAAAGACAGGTTTACCAACCTGCTTCATGGTTGCTGCTTTTATAGTCATTTTAGGCTTGAGGCTTAATTTTTTATTTTTTTTTAAATAACAATCATGTTGTACTTACCTGCTGTGTGCAATGTTTTTTCACAGAGCAGCCCTGATCCTTCTCTTCTCAGCTCCCTTGCTGGCACTTCTGCCCCCCCCCCCCCCCACCAAGTGCCCCCCATAGCAAGCTGCTTGCTATGAGGGCACTCACGGGGGCTCGCTCCCAAGCCAGCTGTTTGCCTATAGACACACAGAGCACAGCTCAGCCTCGAGCTGCGATTGACAGCAGTGGGAGGCAATGACTCCCGCTGCTGTCTTGGAGTTAATGAGGAGAGGTAGAGCCAAGAGAGCCTCTGCTCTCATGCACAGCACTGGATCGAGATCAGGCTCAGGCAAGTATATTGGGGGGGGGGGGGGGGAGCTGCATGCAGAAGTTTTTTTTTACCTTAATGCAAAGACTGAATTAAAAAAAAAAAAAAAAAAACCTTCAGCCTTTACAAGCACTTTAAGGACATAGATGTTAAAGCATAAAAGATCGGGGCCTATCTGTTTCTGTTTTTCCAACACTCGGAAAACTAGGAAAAACTAGGAAAAGCACCTGAGGCTTACCATCACCACTTGGAAAGCACACTTCACATGTTTTGAGGCAAGGAGTTTCATCCCAAGAGATACTCCGTGAGATGCATTCTGGCCTTTCACTAGTCCAGTCTGGATCAGCATTTGGCTATTAGTACCATCAAATCTCTGCTTCTGCGATTCTTTTCCAGAGACTGATTGCCTCTCTTCCTGGTGAAAGTCTTTGTACAGGGTGTCTCTCACATAGTTTCACTTGTTCATCTACTTGTCATGCTGTGGGATCAGCTCAGCCTAATCTACGCCTTTTCCCCTGTAAAGCTCCTTCTAGGTCTGTTTTATAGGATCGAAACGGAGGGTGTTCCAGGTATACTCACTGCACCTACCCTTTTCCAGAAGGTCATTTCTCCCTTTAACTAGTACACCCAAGGAGATATCCTTTAATTGCTTGGATGTGGTGCAAGCTGTCAATAGATCAATGAGTACCTTTTGGACCTCAGGTATTTCTCAGATTTGTAAGGCTTCCACCTACTCCTTTTCTCATATTCCTAAATTCTAGACAGTGGACAGATGTTCATGCCTCATCCAATGCTGGCTTCAGACATAAGGTCCTTTAGGTAGCTATTTGAGTGGCAAACTAGCCCAGGTGTACACTGCTGTATTGGAATGCAAGTTAGAGATTGTTTGCTGTGTTTCCTGCCCCGGTTTAACTGATTTTGGACATCCCTCTTGTATCAAAAATAACAATGTGTTCTCTAATGAACTATAAAGTCAACAGAATTTTTGTATCACCTGAAAAACCCTTTTCTTGGAATTCTTTAGGAGACACATGTCCACCCCCCCCCCCCCCCCCCTCTGCCTTTATGATCTTTTTCATTCACTGCTTTTATTATGGAATACAAATGGAATATATTATACCTAGTTTTTTATTTTTGCATCTCTTAAACAGGAGTAAATATAAGTATGTTTGTTGTCAGAATATCTCAGTAGGGCAATTGCAATTTTATTTATAGTTGTTCTGCTAACTTTTAGAATTACTGCTCTACTCCAGCCCCGACCACTTAAGAGGAGCCATGTAGAAGTATGCAGGAGGAGTTTTACAATAAAGCACAAACACTGACAGGAGCCACAAGACCCAGCACCTATTGCACAGAAATTATAATGGTTGCTAATTTTAATAATTTTCTGCTTTCAGAATGACCTTCACCGTGCTATTCAGAGGACGCAGTCGGCCATGTTCAATCAGGTGATCATTCTGATCTGCACTCTTCTGTGCCTTGTCTTCACAGGGTAAGCAATCATTCTGTCTCTAACTCAGTGGTGCACCTAGCACATCTGGCACCTGGGGTTGGTCATTTTTTTAGACTCCCCCCTCCCCTGCCCCTCCAAAAAAAAAGGTATGAATCCTCCTCTTCTCAGGTCCCCTACCAACGCTCCTGGCTCTTCCCAACTGCCGAGTGCCCCCAGAGCAAGCATCTTGCAATGAGTCACCCGAGCAGTCTTGGTCCCAAGCTGCTGCTCTGTGTGTCCATTCACACACAGAGCCAATGGCTCCCACCGCTGTCTCAGCCAATAAAGAGGGAGAGTCCCCGGAGAGCCAAGACTCTTGTGCACTTCACTGGATCACAATGGGGCTTAGGTAAGTATTACTACTAAAGGTCTGCTGAACAGAGAAGGCTTTCACCTTCATGCATAGAATGCATGAAGGTAAAAACAACTTTGAACCTTTAGAACCACTATTGACTGTGCCACAAGCAAGAGTGTAATAGATGTGCAGACCTCAGCACATTGACTTGAATGAAAAGAAACTGTTCCATACCTATACTTTTCTACACACAATTAACCTTAAAGAAGGATTTCAGGAATAATGTACTTGGAGTGCAGGGGTCAGGCATGTGGAATTTAACACACTCTGTGGCAAATTTATTCAAAGCGGAGCAGAAAGAATCTGGAGTAGCTGTGCATGGAAACTAATCAGTTACTATGTACAGCTGCACCAAATTCTGTGTGCTCCAATTTTAGTAAATCCCCCCAGATATGCATACCACTGAAGGTAAGTGGCTCTCCACAGTGAGCAAAACTTTAAGATCTGAACACAACTTTTGCTGCCAATATCTCTGGATCCACTGATTGTTTCAACACTGTTTCCATAAAACTGCTTATGTATTTTTTTCACCATGTGCTCGGTATAAGCTGCTCAGGGTTTTACTTTATATTTTTTATATATAAATGTGTAAAATAAATGCATTGCAACTCTGTAAATTCCATTTAAATTCTACCCCAGAAATGTTTTCTCTTATAGTGGCGCCTCTATCTCCTGGTGTGATTGTAATCTTCTAATTCTATGTATTTCTGCATCCCCCCTCTGACCTCAGCGCAATTACTGTCTCTGCGTGCTGTAAACATTACTGAAAAGAGCTTAAAATTATAACTTCTCAAGGCCTGACGCATCTTGATGGCCTTTAAAATACACCAATCATTACATTATTTTACCTATCCCTATTGCAGCAAAGGCTAGCAATGGTCATAGAGAGTTTCATAGACACTTATTATAAATCTGTCTCCCGTCCATGCAACAAATAGCGCAACTTTGCTCAGATTCATGTAATGGTCTGTGAATCTGTATGTAAATCTGTTGCAGAGTTGCCTAATAAATTAGCACTATACAACTGCCGGAAATAAATGTCAGCGACAAACAATTGGATGTCTGTGGGCACTCTGTGATTTCTCCAGACACCTCCTGACCAGTGGATCTCTGGATAATTTTAAGTTAAAATATATACTAAATATGCTGTATACTGTATATCCGAATCTGATAGCTATAGTCTGTATTGTCCTTTAGGTTATTTTTAGCCCAACTTTAGCTTTTTGTGTATTATTTAGTGCGAAATTCACACCCCCGATCTTTCAATTAATACCTATGGTGTATTATAATATTACAATAGCTCTTTCATATTATGTGCGACAATAGCTCTGTAGGATGGACATATATATAGAACAGAAATCTTTTTTTCCACCTCGTTTTTACGCACTTTGCCTTACAGCAGTCACGCCATACAAGCGACAATGGCCCTTATTATGAGCGGGTAATCATAGCCTAATAGGACAGATTGGGGATGTGACTGGCACATTGCAGCGTGACCGCGGCTCTGCCATTCTTACCGTCATATTTTTGGATTTAAAGAAAGTACCAGGACTTTCTTGTTAAAAAAAAAAAAAAAGAAAGTACCAGGACAATAGTCATCGTGACTCAAGCAGTCTGTCATGCAGCTTAGCTTACTGCCTGTTTTCTCTCTACTTTTTCATGCAAATACTATTTTTAATTTGCATTTTATAATCCTCTGTTCTACCTATTGTAATTTTTTAATCTACTCTTCCGTTTCTCTCCAGATAGGGCATGGATTTTAGCAAACATTTGCTAATACGTGTTTTAAAGTGGAACTTAACTCTAAAAGTGTGAGATTTGCAATGTTATGGAGAAAATTTTGTAATGTTGATTGTGCCTAAGCAGTACCCTAAAAGATATATATTTTTTTCTTGGGATTCCTTCTGAAAAAATAGCAGTGCATTTCCCAGTATGTGAGTGCCCCTAGGCACATTACGTTAAAGAGGAGCTAAAGTCAGTAATTAAAAATAAATAAAATTAAAAGTCAGCAGCTACAAATACTATAGCTGCAGACTTTTATTATACAGGAACTTACCATCCCAGGGATCCAGCATTGTCATCACCAAGGCCCTTTTTTTTCACTGGTCTTTGGGTCCCCTGTGCCGCCATCTTAAATTTTGGGACGCCAGCTGTGACTTCCTAGTGTTTCACAGCCAGCTTCCTACTGTGCATGCCTGAGATGCACTGCACTTTCTGAATTGTCCCGCCGTCTCCTGGACATGTGATGTGTCCCCGAAAGTTGTACAGTAGGTGGAGGGCGAACTCTTGCTAAAGTAAGTAAAGGGGGAGCAGGTACCTGTCAGAAAATAAAAAACGGAAAAAAAGGTAACGTTTTAGGGCGGAACTACACTGCATCTGAGCACCACAAACCAAAAATGCTGTTTAGTTAATTTTTAATATTTAAACTCGTCCATCCATCCAGGTGCCCATGCTTTATTTTGTTGAGAAATCACTTTGAAAAACACCCCCATTTTATGGCAATCTTGAGTAAAGGCAATTGATTCATGTAGCATTGCCTGAAATCCACCTGCCCTTAGCTCAAGCGTGCTCAAGCGTGCAAGCAGGAGGGTGTGCTTAGCTGAGAAAACCCCTCTTGAAGACTCCTGGAATGTATGAAATCATTTGCCTAGACCTGAAAAACAGAAAGTAATGGAATAAATGTAAAACAAAAGTTTATGATATACTTTCCTATTGATTTACTAAAGCTGGCAGCATAAGGATTAAAAATAGTCAATGCCACTTTAAGGTAACTTACTTTAAACCTGCTTAATATCTCATAATAACACTAAAACCAATAATTACTAGGGCTCCTTTGGGGAGATTCCCTCTATTTTCTTTTCTGACAACAATGTAACACTAGAATAGGAAGCAGCACTGGGAAAAGGTCATCTAGTGCCCATGGCGAACATGCCAAATTGCGACCCTCCCAAAAAAAAATTCTCCTCCTAGAACAAATGATCAACAATCATGAACAATCATCCCTACTAGCAGAAATCTCCCTCCCAAAAAAATGTCCCCTCCTAGCACAAATCTCCCCCCGCACACACAATATTACCTCTTCTAGCACAAACTCCTCAAATCACCCATCCTAGCACAAATCCTCCCCATCTCCTCTCTTATCACAACCCCCCTTCATCACCACTCCTAGCACACCTCCCCACATTTCCCCTCAAATTTCCCACTTACCTCCTGTTGCCTCCCCTCCCCTCAATCTCTTTGTGGTGCTCAAACCTCACATAATACCACAGTACCCAGGGCAGCCGCCCCTCCTGCCCACCCCTTGGCCTGTCCATGATAGAAAGTGAGGGGACATCACAAACAGGAACACAGACAGCATTACAGACTTTTTTTTTTAAAGCCTACAAAGAGAAAATCTGAGGATCTTTTCATTTCTTTCTATGTCCCCAGTAGAGATTTCCTCCCACTTCTTGTCTTGTGGCAAGGTTGTTATGGGGATAGGAAGTCAATAGAAATCTCCCCACAGAGGCCACAGACAGCAATAATACCTGTCAAGGGTTTCTAGCCTACCCCCCCCCCCCCCATTCAAAACAAACAAAACCCCCCCCCCCCCCCCCCCCCCCCCCCCCCCCCCCCCCCCCCCCCCCCCCCCCCCCCCCCCCCCCCCCCCCCCCCCCCCCCCCCCCCCCCCCCCCCCCCAACCCCCGCCCCCCCCCCCCCCCCCCCAGCCTACCCCCCCCCCCCCCAACAAAAACAAACAAAAATGTTTGGCTTCACATACATTGTAATACTGTTCATTAAAGCAGGGGGAAAAAAAGAAAAAAATGCCCTTGTAGTGAGGTTAGCCACACACTGAAAAGTTATATGTTTATTTTATTCCAGGGGGAACATACAAAGCAACTATATCTACCACAGGCTTCCCCCCCAGCTGCACAACCGGTCTGCGTAAAATTGCTTCTCTTTGCTCCTCCATGGGTCGCAGGCTCTTAGACGTTATTGTATACAATGCAGGACCAGCAGGCCTGCATTGTAAGTAAGGATGTTGAGTGCCTGCCCACAACCCGGAGTGGTGGAGAGCTTAGTGACTACAGAGGCCCCCTAGACAAAAACAAGCATTTAATCATTGCAGTGCCCATAGAGCCCCACTACAAGGGTCATTTTTGATTTTACCCTCAACTTTATTCACTAGGAAACAGACTAATCTATTTTCCAGTAGGTAGAAGACAAAGCTAACTTTGTCTCTTTTTTTCAGGATGTGCGGCATTCAGCATTTGGAAAGAGCTGGGGAAAATCTTTCACTCTTCAAGTCATTTTATTTCTGCATTGTTACCTTCTCCACCGTGGGCTATGGAGATGTCACTCCTAAGATATGGCCATCTCAGCTTCTGGTGGTAATCATGATCTGTGTGGCACTCGTGGTGTTACCACTCCAGGTAAGCTGTACATGTTCTGTCTTTGTTGGTGCTAAAGTTAAAAGCGCTAACTGTTTAGGAGATATGTGCAGTGATGCTCTTCATTCAGGGCATACAGTGAGTGCTGAATGCAGACATCATTGCAACCTGGTCATTCAAATGGCTAGAACCAACGAATCCATAAGGAAGATGGAAGTCCCGGCGGCAGCACATCACTGGAGGACTTTGTTTGAAAGTAACGTTTGTCATTATGTGCTAGTATGCAGTGCACATTACTAGCACAATATAAGCACATTATGGTATAAACCTGCAGGGGGCCCATTGTCATTTATACAGCAATCAGTGCTATACAAATGCACTGATTCCTGTGTAAATGACACTGGCAGTGAAGGGGTTAATCAGGGGGTGGCAGTATAGGGGTTAAGTGTATCCTGGGGCGTGTTACTAACTGTGGGGGGCGTGGCTGTGTGTTATTGATCACTGATCTCTGCTCCAATCACAGGGAGCAGAGATCAGTGTCACTTGTTGCTAGGTAGAACAGGGAGATCCTGTTTACTTCCGCATCTCCCCGTTCGTCCTCCCCGTGAGACGATCGCGGGTATCTCAGCGGCAATCGAGTCTGCGGGACCCGTGACCGGATTCACGGGGGTCCTGACCGGCGCGCGCGCCCGGCCGGCGGCGTGTACGTGATGGCATGGCTATTCTGCCAATGTACATCATCGTGCGCCGGCTGGGAAGCCATTAAGCTATGTCTCTGCATTTCCTGTTTGCTAAATGATTGTGCTCTGCTCCAGACAATATCTTGCTTCAGCTGATGTCCAGCTCTTAATTACCACTCATTACTGACCTTTGGCTTGTTCATTGATTATGCTTCTGCCTGATCCCAACCTGCTATCATTCATTACCATCATTTGGCTTATTCATTGACAATGCTTCTGCTTAACCCCAACCTTCTACATCTGTTAAATGACCCCTGTTTATTCACCTCCTGGTGGGGTGATCCCGTGGACAGCCACCTGGCAATAGCATCCAACATCGGGGGCTCTGGTGAAAACTGGTTGGTGCTTAGATTCTGCGCCTCTGGTTTAACCCACATTACCTTGTGCTTGTGTATTTATCCTGCTGGTTACTGTGTACTGTCTACTGCCATAGCTCCTGGCCTCCGAGACTGACCCTTGACTGTGACAAGGAGTCAAAGTTTGAGTACCAACAACTAACTACAAAAGTGATGATCCAAACTTGTCAGCTACCTTCATAAGAGGTGAAAGAGGGCCGCTCTTAACCAAAAACAGAAACCCCTTCTTACATGGAGAACCTGAAAATGAACATAACTTCAGAATAGTTGGGGTGAAATTCTGACAGCTCTGAAGGTGTTCTTTGTTACTCTTCATTTCTACATGGACAGTTTGATAACAAATGCTGTATAGTCTTCGGGAAGACACACTGTCCTCTGGGATGGAGCTCTGGTACAGAACCTGTCACCTCCACATTGACTGGATGTCAGAGAGTCCATCAGGCATAACATAGCATAGCAAAGATTCTCTAGACACCAAACCCTGGGGTGACAGAATTATACCAACGCTCAAAACTTGGCATTGTTCATTCTGATTAACTCTGACTCTTCAATACCTAACCTGTACATTTTAGAGTATAATCTCCTGCAGGATCAAGACTGCTTACTGTGTCTCTCACTGGTAGGGACCATAATGAGAAATACAGTATATTTTAATATTTTATTTTAAAGTTAAATTTCCCTTATGAGCAGGATTGTGGTTCTCTGCTATGCAATTGGAAAACAAAGCAAGGGATCCTAAGGCTTCAGAAGAAAGGCAGATGACGTCCTGACTTTCAACAATCTATGACCAGTTTGTTCAGGATTGTATGATGCTGACAGATACCCCCCCCCCCCCCACCTTCTTAATGCCTGCTTCTTCCCCTGCTTTCTCAGCCCACACTAAATAGCCATATATTTGGCCACTATAATGGTTTGGGGTCAGTTATAATTTTTCAGTTTTAAGTTTCTGTTTTTTACTTTATGTACACAACCTTCATTTGACAATGAAGTGTTAAATATATAACAAAAGCTTCCCAATTCATTGTAGGTGATCTAAAACAGTAGATTTCTCCTTTGGAGAAAGGACAAATGGTACAGAGGTGGGAGAGAGAAGGGTGGAGCCACAGTTTTGACATATTCAGTGCACATTTCAGTTTGAGCAATTGTGCTCTGTGAACAGTCACATAGGAGGAGCTAAAAAGTTACCAAAAAGGGACTAAAACAATTAGAAATGAGCCTAAAGTTCTATCTGGATGCTAAAGGATGTAAAACATTATCATGCAGTAGTTTTTATGACCTCATTAAAGGAAAAAAAAGTATAAAATTCATTTTTTTTCTCCAACATACTGTATAAAGAAAATGAATACATTTATACAAAGCCACTCTGTGCTCCCTATAATACTAAAATCAATCATACTTCGTATTCAGAATATGGAATGGTTCTTAGATATTACCAAGCCATTCTTAGGTGTGAAATATTCAATTTGATTTTAATAAATTAAATGGGTCTTGAATAACAGAAGGCTGAAATAAGGTCTTTAGTATCTTCCTAAGAAAAAAAAAAAGATTTGAAGAGCCAGAAGAAGAACAATAACCCGGAGCCTGATGCAGAAGATAACAAAGGACAGCTTGCAATAATGAAATTACCATTTGAAACAAATACACTCAAATAAATGGACTTAGTACCATAAAATAAATGGTTATCCTATTTATTTCAAGTCTGTGTTTTGCTTGCGGTTTAAAAATGCATAATACAAAACAGAATAGCAGACCTATCTTACATGACAAAATTAGTATTTCTGTTCAGCCATGCTTGCGATTCACACTGCATAGGCAGGATAACAACAGTTTTATCAGTTTAAGGCCCCTTTACACGGCGGTCTGTTCAGGTCCGCCTGTCAGTTTTTTGGGTGGACCTGAACGGACTCTCCATAGACCCCTATGGAGGGACGAATGTCCGCTGACATCCGACCTGCTCCGATCCGAAAAAGTGTGACGGAGGAAAACCCCATTTTGCGGATCAGATCGGATGACGACGGACTCTACGGTCCGTCGTCATCTGATCCCCCATAGGGGAGAGCGGCGCTCTGACAGGTCCGTCCCTGCACAGAGTGCAGAGACAGACCTGTCATCTGCCTGCTCAGCGGGGGATCGACGGAGCGATCCCCCGCTGTGCAGAGCGGGCTCCGTACACTGACACGTCCATGTGAAAGAGCCCTTACAGTTTTTTTTTTTAGGATTTCCCTCAGAGGAAACGGCTGTGGTAATTACTAAGGCAGTGGAACTGATCAAATCACCTGTGCAAAATAGTGGAAATCCTGAAAACATGACCTGTTGGTGCGCCTTAAGGACTGGAGTTGAGAAACACTGACCTATACTAGCAGTAGTGATGATGTTTTAAATTAATACTTAAAGCGGTGTTCCGGCCAAAATTATACTTTTTAAATAAAAAAAAAACCCTATAATACACAAGCTTAATGTATTCTAGTAAAGTTAGTCTGTAAACTAAGGTCTGTTTTGTTAGTTTTTAGCAGTAGTTTGTTATTTTATAAACTTGCAGCAGGCCGTGGCCATCTTAAGTGTGGGCATCTGAAACCAGACTGTATTTCTTCCTGGATCTCATCCTTGCAGATCTCGTACATGCTCAGTGCAGCATAAGCAGTGTAATAGGTTTCAGGTCAGGTTTCCATAGCAATGGCAGTTTGAGAGGAAGTTGCTGCCCCTTCCCAGGAGGCATTGCAAACAGGAAATGTTGCGATGGGCCGCGGCCAGGGAGGAGGAAGTGAAAAATGAATACAGCAGATATACAGTCTGTGCTGAAAAAAAAATTAAAAAAATATCCAATTTGTTTACAGTGCACAGTTTAGTGAGGGAAGCTGAAGAGTTGTAAAAGTGGGTGGAACTCCACTTTAACTGGACTGGAGGCTGATTTTTTTTTTTTTTTTAGTGGATGGTCTTTAATATAAAAAATGTATCTAACTGCTTTTATTTATCTATTCCAAGAGCTCCATATATTGTTATATGGGCAGAAACTTAGAGTGGTATTAAACGCCACTGATTTTTTATTGGGCCTGTAAGTTTATGGCATAAGGGGTTAGTTGCTCTGTACACTAGCAAATTATGACAGACTTACTGGTCAAAGGATGCCCTCCAGCAATGCGCTGTCTGCTGTCAACATCTTCTCCCATTCTTCCACAACACAGAGCAGATGCAATAAAAGTACTCTGAGCTGTGCATGCACAGCTCAGTATACATTACCACTGATAGGCAGGGGAAGGATTAATAAAAGAATGACATTAGGGTCTCTTGTGTCATGAAAACCCTGCCTGTTAGCATTTTTTATTATTTAGTTTAATACTGCTTTAAATGGCTATGTCACGGCGAAAGGTCTCCTCAAGAGATGCTTGGGGGTGATTGAGGCCATTGTAGTTCACCCACATCTGAGATATCAGTTTTAGTTTTACCCTCAAAAAAATTGTCAGGAAGAAGCAAGAATCCACTGCTGCTTTTTTCTTGCCGAAAAAGCCTATAAATCTTGTGTTTTTTATTTAACTTATTTGCTTGTTATTTCGATTTTTATCTTCTGTCAGTTTGAGGAGTTGGTCTACCTTTGGATGGAGCGGCAAAAATCAGGGGGGAACTACAGCCGACACAGAGCGCAGACCGAGAAACACGTAGTCCTCTGTGTCAGCTCCCTGAAGATTGACCTTCTGATGGACTTTCTGAATGAGTTCTATGCTCATCCACGGCTTCAGGTACCACGGCTGGCCTCTGCACTGTGAAAGAGAGTGAATAACCTACTAATACTAAGCCAGTCGTGTTGTAATAAACTAGCATTTTGTTTCTGGAATGTATGCTAGATTAAATGGTTAGTCCACCCAAAAGTGTTTTAGTTATAGGTAGAGCCCAATGGGTCGAGTCAGCCCCTGGCTTCTTATATGTCTTGGATCTTCCAACAGCGAGATCTCCTTGCTGTAATTGCTGACACTGTTCCTGTCCCCCTGTGTGTTTAATCCTTTCCTGTTACATTCTCCACAATGTAAAGTAAGTAAAAAATGTACCAGGTATAGTGGAAATCCATCATAATGTCCATAGCAGGTGTGCTGGCCCAGGAACTCAGTGCAGACATCTCATCAGTAGATTGCTTTTAGAGATATAATTAGCTGTGAAGTGGTTTAATCCACCATCCACCAAACACAATATAGGTGTAGGTGGATTGACCTTCAAAGAATCATTCCATGTAACCCATTAAAAATAACCAATTATTTGATTACACAAAGTCTAAAATGACAATTATATGGGTCAAGGGAAGAAACCTTGAAGAGGAAATGGGCACACTAACAGCCGTTGCCAACATGGGAAGATAATTTATCAAAAACTTTGTTCATGGCCAGCTCACCTCTCTAGTAACGAAGGCTGTAGATACCACTTATTTAACTTTGTTTTCAGTTTGTCATTTACATCTTCTTTTTCAGGATTATTATGTTGTTATTCTCTGCCCAACGGAGATGGATCTTCAGGTTCGGCGAGTACTCCAGATACCATTGTGGTCTCAGCGTGTTATCTACCTTCAAGGGTCGGCACTAAAAGATCAGGACCTCATGAGGGCAAAGTAAGTACGAACTGGAGGTACAGAGTTTCCAGGGCACGAGGGTGTGGCCGCAGACCACCAATTAGATTTCAGATGGAATTTTTTGATAATATTGTGTTCAGAACCTAGAAAAACTGCTACATATCTTGAAAGCTTAAAGCAGTGTTAAACCCAAAAAACAAAATATTTATTACATTGCAGTATACTAATTCTTAGATGTGATAACTGCATTCATTTTCTTTTTTGGGCTTTCACCTGGTGATCCAGCCAGTAGTCTGTTATTTTTTGGAGCTTGACTACAATTTGTTGGTGTATCTAAATGTGATAGTACATCTAACACTCCCCTACACCCAGAATACAATTCTGCTGCCCAAAGGTGTCTTTTTTGCTCCTTCATCCAGAGTGTAGGTTCTCTAACACAGGAAGGATGTTACTGGCCAGATCATCATGAAAACAGGGAAGGAAGCCTAAAAAAGAAGACTAATGCCGCCACTGCATCTAATGATTGGTTAGCTGCAATATATTATATTTTTAGTTTTGGGTTTAATAATGTAACTCCAGGTAGATATAAAATGCATGCATTATTGCAGTTTCGAGTCTTTATAAAAAATAAAAAATAAATCATTAAAGTATTTTGGAAAGAGACTAGTGAAAGTCCTACTGTAATCCCTGAACAGCAGAACCCAGGGAGGGGCAATACTAGGAGCCAATCAGACTTCATTTACATGCGCTGGCTAGGAACATGCTGACAGAAGGAGACAACAGAGAAGACATCATTCAAATGATTCAATATCTAAGATTTATTTTACATTTTAGTTCAACAAATTCATATAGAAACCCATAACTTTCTTTTGAGACTGCTTACTAAAAACACATCAGCATTAATAACTTTGTAATAAACATTTGTGAAAACAGTCCATGTAGACTTGTAGAGTCTGAAAATTCCCAGCTTGCTGCTATTTTTTTTAATGGTTATTTGATATTGATCAGTGGAATGCCTGATATATTGTTTTTGATGTATATTGTGATGGCCTACAGCTCCCATAGAAATAATGTTCTTTAACGCAGGATGGATGACGCAGAAGCCTGTTTCATTCTGAGTAGCCGGAACGAAGTGGACCGCACTGCCGCTGTAAGTTTAGAATCTCCCCCACCTGCACATTATTTTCACAGCTGGAAGAGATGTGAAAATGTGGAATAGGCTTGCACAGAAATTGATTCCAGCGGATAGGACTGGATGTTTCCAAGATGGGTTGGATTCTTTCCTAAATATACCAGATATTGAGCTTTTTACAGTTGTGAAAACACAATTTACATTGTTGATTTGGGAATTTATAACAATGCCATAGGGGATCAAGAAGGATTTTTTCCCTGTTAAAGCAAATAGGACCAAGCTTTAGAAAATGTTTTGTCTTCCTTTGAATTAAATGGCGTTATCAAAGATTATTTTTATGGTTAGATCTATCAGCCAAGTTCTATTACCTTTTAAATATAGTATAGATTTTAAATATGTCTTTTCTACAAATCTTGGTTTGCTATATTTTTGAGAAACAAGCCAACATACAGATGCATATTTTTCACACTTTAATGACTCGGATCATCAAACACATTTTCCTATTACAGTAAACAAACATAACCCGAGTAAATACAAAATGCAGTTTTTAAATGATGCAAAAAAGTTGTCCAAACCTGCCTGGCTTTATGTGAAAAAGTAATTGCCCCCTAAACTTAATAACTGGTTGTGCCTACTGCAATCAAGCGTTTGCGATAACTGGCAAAGAGTCTTTCACATTGCTGTGGAGCAATTTTGGCCCACTCTTCTTTGCAGAATTGTTTTATTGGAGGGGTTACCAGCATGAATGGCCTGTGTAAAGTCATGATACAGCATCTCAATTGGATTTAAGCCCGGGTTTTGACTAGGCCACTCCAAAACCTACATTTTGCTTTGTTTGAACCATTTGGAGGTGGACTTGCTGTTGTGTTTAGGATCATTGTCCTGCTGCATAACCCAAGTGCACTTGAGCTTGAGGTCATGAACTGATCGCCGGACATTCTACTTTAGGCTTTTCTGGTAAAGCTCAGAATTTATGGTTCCATCAATTATGGTAAGGCGTTCAGGTCCTGAAGCTGCAAAGCAGCCCGTCTGCATCACGCTACCACCACCATGTCTGAGTGTTGGTATGATGTTCTTGTTATGAAATGCTGTATTCGTTTTATACCAGATGTAACGGTACGCACACCTTCCAAAAAGTAACATTTTTGTCTCATCAGTCCACGGAATATTTGCGTAAAAGTCTTGGGGATAATCAAGATGTTTTTTGGTAAATGTGAGATGAGTCTTTGTGTTCTCTTTGGTCAGCAGTGGCTTTGGCCTTGGAACTCTCCCATGGGTGCCATTTTTGCCCATTCTCTTTATTCTTGTTGAATCACTGATCTTACCTGAGGCAAGTGAGGCTGCAGTTCTTTAGATGCTGTTCTGGGTTCTTTTATGACCTCCTGGATGAGTCGTTGTCATGCTCTTGGAGTCATTTTTGTAGGCTGGCCACTCCTGTGAAGGTTCACCACTGTTCCATTTGTGGATAATGGCTCTCCCCGTGGTTCACTGGAGTTCCAAAGCCTTAGAAATGGCTTTAAAACCCTTCCTAGACTGATATATGTTTGTTTATAATCTGTTCTTGAATTTATTTAGATTGTGGCATGATGTGTGGCTTTTTGTGATCTGTTAGCGTGCTTCACTTTGTCAGACAGCTTCTATTTATGTGATTTCTTGATTCAACAGGTCTGGCAGTAATCAGGCCTGGGTGTGGCAAGTGAAATTTAACTCAGCTTTCCAAAAATATTTGGGTAATAGCAGTTCATTCATGATTCAGCATAGGAATAGGTTTGAACAGCTTTTTTCCCTTAATAAATGAAATAATAATTTAAAAACTGCATCTTGGATTTACTCTGGTTATCTTTGTGTAATATAAAAATGAGTTTGATGATCGTGAAGTGTGAGAAATATGCAAAAAAAATTAAAAAAATCAGGAAGGGGGCAAAGATCAGTTGACCCGTGCAGTGTGGACACAGCCCCACTGCATGCAAAAACTTTTTTATTTTTTTGCTTGGAGTTCAGTTTTAAAGCTCCAGAAACAAAAACATTTATCTAAATGTATTTCCTAATAGCCACAAAGTACATAAATTCACATTGTGTGCACCAAACACGTGTAAATAGAACAGTGGCATCATTGTGCTGTACATAGCCTGTGCAAGGAGAAGAGCTGTGGGAGGGATTCAACAGCTCTGCCTATTACAGGCTGCCTGCAGAAAACTACAGGAGGGGGCAGTGACAAGACCAGTGACTTTGCACAAGGAGAGAGAGCAGCAGTGACTGGTCTTTATTGCAGGAAGTTGCTGTCTGTACAGAGGCAACATTTCACACTGGATGAGCGCACAACTGAAAGTAATACATGAAGCACACCAAGATTCAAATAATACTTATGTAACCGTATTCAGATTTAAGCGAAAGAAGATTTATTTAATAACATAAAACCGATTTCAGTAATGAAGCCATAAATCTAAAATCAGCTCTTGCCATTTTAGTATATGCACACCAATAAGATGAACAACACAGTTGAGGAAGCGCTGATTCGGAGTATAGACCCGACATAACAAGAAGTTTGTTTTAGGAAATGATGATAAAAACTTTATTAGATACTTGGAAAAAAATTAAGAAAATGAACCCATGATACAAAAACCATGGTCCAGCAAATAGATGGAGTGATTATGCAGTAACTCACAGTTCTGATGGAAGCTGTGGTTATGCCTGGTAGAATGGATGGCTGCCTCCGTATGCTGGTAACCCTGGGAGCGGAGCTTCGGCTTCTGGTTTGCCTGACGACTCCATATCGGCTATTGAGTGCGGCTCTTGGAGTTCAGCAAGTCCTAATTACTGGCGAGTCCTTCTCACAGCAGCGATCAGCCCAGGGGAGCCTTCACAAGCCCTGGTGACAGAGCTCACATCTATCGGGCCGTCTGCCCTCTCCCAGGGTTACCAGCATACGGAGGAAGCCATCCATTCTACCAGGCATAGCCCCAGCTTCCATCAGAACTGTGAGTCACAGCTTAATCACTCCCTCTATTTGCTGGACCATGGTTTTTGTATCATGGGTTCATTTTCTTCATTTTTTTTCCAAGTATCTATTAAAGTTTTTATCATCATTTCCTAAAAGAGACTTATTGTTATGTCGGGTCTACACCATATCAGTGCTTTCTCAACTGTGTTGTTTGATTGTTCTCTCATCTGGTCTTATGAGATTGGGAGTAGAGGCTGGCAATTAACCCTTCCCAACTTCCCCACTCAGCTGGATTGGGCACTTCCATGCACTGGAACATTTGTTGACACCAATAAAATGCAATTTCTGATTTGCTATGCTGTTCTACTAGTATGGTAGTTCATCTAAAGCTCACCACACACACATACAACACTCTGATTGTACATCTCCTTGCCTGATTGGATACAAATTGATTGGATAGTTTAGATAGAGCCTCATATTGCATACAATAGTTTTGCTCAATCTAAAGTTGATTATAGAGATAGTACAGTCAGATTGAAACATGTATGGTGAGCCTAAGGGCTTGTTCTAATGTTCATTCTTAGGACCATCAGACCATCTTGAGAGCCTGGGCCGTGAAAGATTTTGCTCCCAACTGTCCTCTGTATGTCCAGATTTTGAAGCCTGAGAACAAATTTCATGTCAAGTTTGCAGGTAAGTTCAAATGGCCACCTCACGGTGCAAAACTGTTGGTCCATGAGTTCATATGTGATATGGCTGGTCACATGACCAAGGCAGATATTTTGACTTGCGGGAAAGGATCGTTTAGAGGAATGTGTGATCACCAAAATATCTGCAAGTTCCTGGTCTGCTCTCCCAATGAAGTCATAAAAGCGAATTCCTACCGTACCTGATAGATTACATTTTTTTTTATTATGAAGAAGATAACAGACTTATTTTGCTCTTAAAATAGGTAAGGACAAAGCCCAAAGTTATCCTAATTTTCAGATAGATTGATTGGTTGATAATAGTATTTTTAATGTGGCTGATAGTTTTGCCCTTTATTTCCAGATCATGTGGTATGTGAGGAGGAGTTTAAATACGCCATGCTGGCACTGAACTGTGTTTGTCCTGCTACCTCAACCCTCATCACGCTACTTGTTCACACCTCCAGGGGGCAGTAAGTTTACTTTTTATTACTAATTTGTACTGCTCTGACACTTTCTACTCATACTACAAAGAAAATTGAACCATTCTCATCAGTCCTTGTGAGGTATGTTATTTTACATCTCCAACAGCGCAGTGCTGTACGTTTTTGGTGCCAAGCTGTTGATGCTACAAATTTGTGTATATCTAGCAGCTGAGCTGACCTGAGTGTTTGATATAAAGAGTATAAAGAGTATGTATATATATATATATATATATATATATATATCTGCTGGGTCTAGCACAGAGGCATAAATACCTCTGTCCCAAATACTTACAAAGAAGTGGAAACACATAAAATATATAATATGTAAAAGTCATCAACTTTATTAGAACATAGAAAAGTAAAATGAGTAGAAAAAAGAGAAATGCACCAAGAACAGGTTTTACATTTTTACAGGTTTTACATTTTTACAAGTTTTACATTTTTACATAACTTCTGTACATAGTTGAAAAAATTCTTCAGGAAGAGATTCATCACAGTGAGTGATGAAGTGAACCGTGTTTCAAGAAACACCTTGAGGTTTATGATATATTCAATTTTTTCCTCCTGATTGGCCCTGCATACACTCTCAGACACTCCGAGACATAAACTTCGTTTTTTTTTTTTGTTTTATTGAGGGGTATAACTTGGATGGGGATAAGAAATAAGGGATGCCCAGCTTGAATAGATAGACATAGAAATTTATTTTGGAACAACTATGTACACTCCCTGTACATACACCTTCAGCTTTCTCCTGCAAAACTTGCTTGAAGCTCATCGCTCACTCCACCAGCACATCACTTGCTGCAGACTGTTACTCCTAGTCACCTCCAGCACATCACTTGGTTCCCCAGGAACAGCTAGCACAATTTGTTGGTTAGGCCTGACACTGACTCAGCCAGGCCTCAGAAAATGCCCTTTACAGGCTGGGACCACGGGCCCCAATGTGTAGCAGAAAAGTATTTGTGCTAGCTGCCCTGACATGGCTACTGATCCCAGTTAGCCCTCTTCAGGCCCTGCCAGCCATCCTGGCTGAAGCTGCCTCTTTCCACTGCCCCCTTCCACCACAGTCCACACTTCTGGTTCTGCACCCATCTCAGACTGCAAACTCCCAGTCCTCTCAGGTGTGCCTCCCCAGTCCTCCTGACTGTGCCTCACTCACCAGCCCACCTAGTTGCGACCAGTTGTCCTCCCTGAAGTCTCTTTGTAGTCTTAGTAGTGCTCTCTCCTGCTGTCCTCTCCTTGCTCTCTCTCTTGTGCCTCCGGTCCAGGACCTCTCCATGTGTTCCTGAAAAATGATCCCGACTGTGCCCGAGCTCAGGCCCAAGGTCACACCCCCCCAGACTAGGGAGCTCCCTCAAAGGTCCCAACAGCCTCCACACCCTCTCACTCCAGCTCATCAACCTGACAACTCCTCCCCAGCTGGGCTGACCCAGGGTATTTAAGGAGGCAAATCCTTTTCTCCTCTCTTTCCAAAATTCTCCAGAAAACTCTAGAAAGAAGAGGGAGGTTTCATTGATGTTGCCTGTGGGTCACCAGCTGCTACCCTAAGCCACTCCCAGCCAGGCCTGCTTGAATTGACCTATCCTCTCTAGCACACTACTAGAGGTTGCTACAGTAGTTTATGGTCTTACTAAACTATTTGCTTAACTGAGCAGCTCCCTTCCTCAACACTTAAAGTGGAAGGTGCAGCTGCCCGGGGTGTTTTAGGGAGCCCTGACCAATCCCCAACCTGGGGAAGCCTCCTTAAATACCCAGGGTCAGCCCAGCTGGGGAGGAGTTGTCCAGTTGATGAGCTGGAGTGAGAGGGTGCGGAGGCTGTTGGGGCCTTTGAGGGAGCTCCCTAGTCTGGGGGGGGGGTGACCTTGGGCCTGAGCTCGGGCACAGTCGGGATCATTTTTCAGGAACACATGGAGAGGTCCTGGACCGGAGGCACAAGAGAGAACAAGGAGAGGACAGCAGGAGAGAGCACTACTAAGACTACAAAGAGACTTCAGGGAGGACAACTGGTCGCAACTAGGAGGGCTGGTGAGGGAGGCACACCTAAGAGGACTGGGAGTTTGCAGTCTGAGATGGGTGCAGAAAGTGGAAGTCCACCCTAACACTAAAATCTCTAAATCTACAGGCATCCATGATCTAAGACTAACCTATTTAGCCCTGTAAAGAAGAAATCAGTGTTCATACCTTTTTTGAAGCCGCTCTGGTCCGGTCTCCAGTGGCGGAAGCTTTGCAAAAGGGGGAAGCCCACAACGGCTGTGAAATGAATGGGAAGTGACATCACCCAGAAAGTTATTATTGGGCTTCCGTTGTCGGCTGCCTCTTCTGCGCCCGCCTACACAGAGAGGCCACCGCTGACAGCTCAGCGTGGGACCAGACCCAAGCAGCTTCAGAAAAGGTATACATATCGATTTCTTTTTTACAGGGTTAGACAGGTTAGTCTTATCATGGATACCTGTAGATTTAGATATTTTAGTGTTAGGGTGGACTTCTACTTTAACACTCACCCTGTGCCTTAACTGCTTGCCGACCAGCTGCCACAGTTTTACTGCGGCAGAATGGTTAGGCGCTGCGAAACTATGTTACCTTTCGTCGCTTTGCCTTTTGGCCACTAGGGGCGCGATATAAACATACAAATCCCGGTTCTTTCAGGGGAGTAGAGACAGATCGTGTGTTCATACTAAGTATGAACACCGATCTCTCTCTCCTCCTAGACCAGTGATGGCGAACCTTGGCACCCCAGATGTTTTGGAACTACATTTCCCATGATGCTCATCTACACTATAGCGTCTCTCAAGCGTCTCTTCTCCAGAGAGAATAAGTTCAGTGCTCGCAACCTTTCTTCATAACTAATATCCTTCAGTCCCTTTATTAGCTTTGTTGCCCTTCTCTGTACTCGCTCCATTTCCAGCACATACTTCCTTTTGGTGCCCAGAACTGGACAGCATACTCCAGGTGAGGCCAGACCAGAGTCTTGTAGAGTGGGAGAATTATTGCTTTATCTCTTGAGTATGCCAATATTCTGTTGCTTTGTTAGCAGCAGCTTGGCATTGCATGCCATTGCTGAGCCTATCATCTACTAGGACCTCCAGGTAATTTTCCATCCTTGATTCCCCCAGAGGTTCTCCCCCCAGTGTATAGATTGCATTCATAATTTTGCCACCCAAATGCATTATTTAAAATGTTTCTACATTGAACCTCATTTGTCATGTAGTTGCCCACCCCATTAATTTGTTCAGATCTTCTTGCAAGGCTTCCACACATCCTGCGGAGAAGTTATTGCCCTGCTTAGCTTCGTATCGTCCGCAAATACAGAGATTGAACTGTTTACCTCCAGGTCATTTATGAACAAATTAAATATTTCAGTCAGATTGGGCTGAGGCACGTTCATGTAGGTGAAGGGCGGAATTTAACATGAAGGGGGCGGATGTTTTCATTGATGGCCACTGCTGCAAAGATGGGGGCAGAATTTTAAATGTTTAGCTAGCTAAATTGGCCCTCCAGGAAGAATAGCAGATAAAGATTTGTTTGGGCATCGTTAAAAATTCCGCCCCCATATTTGCAGCACTGGCCATAACTGAAAACATGGGCGCCCTTCATGTTAAATTCCGCCCCTCACCTACATGAACACTCATCGGTAGCGAAAGGCACAATCTGACTGAAAAATTTCTTCAGTCAGCTATTGTGTGCAGGCGCCGTCTCAACAGCTGATTGTAAAATCAGCTGTTGTGCTATTACGTACGGCGCATGCCCAGTTCATCCCGGGCACTATTTTATAGTGGGCACTTCTCGACAGAACACTGGCCCCGGATCCAGGGTCCTGCGGCCACCTCAGGGCGGAGAATTGTGGCGTTCTCAGGGTGCCCTGCCACTAGGCCTGGGGTGAAGCCAGGACCTGACAGGAGGAGAGGACTTGGGAGGCAGAAGATCAGGCCACCAGCTGACTGCCAGGAGGAGAGGTAAGTGAGCCATGACAGAGGCTGAGCAAAGCCCTTAATTGCGTGACTGGGGTTGAAATTTGTGAAGAGGGGGTATTTGTGGTGTGTGTGTGTGTGTGTGTGTGTGTGGGGGGGGGGGGGGGTTGGTATTTGTGGAGTTTAAGGAGGGATATTTGTGAAGTGGAGTGCGGGGGGGGCGTATTTGTGGAGTGTAGGGGTAATGCTGGGGTTTAATAGTGCGTCTGCTGACACCAGTGCTGGGGTTTAATAGTGTGTCTGCTAACACCAGTGCTGGGGTTTAATAGTGCGTCTGCTGACACCAGTGCTGGGGTTTAATAGTGCGTCTGCTGACACCAGTGCTGGGGTTTAATAGTGCGTCTGCTGACACCAGTGCTGGGGATTAATAGTGCGTCCGCTGACACCAGTGCTGGGGGTTAATAGTGTGTCTGCTGACACCAATGCTGGGGGTTAATTGTGCGTCCACTGACACCAGTGCTGGGTGTTAATAGTGCGTCCGCTGACACCAATGCTGGGGGTTAATAGTGCGTCCACTGACACCAGTGCTGGGGGTTAATAGTGCGTCTGCTGACACCAATGCTGGGGGTTGATAGTGCGTCCAATGACACCAGTGCTGGGGGTTAATATTGCATCCGCTGACACCAGTACTGGGGGTTAATAGTGCGTCCGCTGACACCAATGCTGGGGGTTAATAGTGCGTCTGCTGACACCAGTGCTGGGGATTAATAGTGCGTCCGCTGACACCAGTGCTGGGGGTTAATAGTGTGTCTGCTGACACCAATGCTGGGGGTTAATTGTGCGTCCACTGACACCAGTGCTGGGTGTTAATAGTGCGTCCGCTGACACCAATGCTGGGGGTTAATAGTGCGTCCACTGACACAGTGCTGGGGGTTAATAGTGCGTCTGCTGACACCAATGCTGGGGGTTGATAGTGCGTCCAATGACACCAGTGCTGGGGGTTAATATTGCATCCGCTGACACCAGTACTGGGGGTTAATAGTTCGTCCGCTGACACCAATGCTGGGGGTTAATAGTGCGTCTGCTGACACCAGTGCTGGGGGTTCATAGTGTGTCCGCTGACACCAATGCTGGGAGAAAGGACAGTTTGCATGCGGCCCCCTTTGGATGTGAAAATTTGTCCTGTGGCCCTCAGGTAATTTTAGTTTGAGACCCCTGCTTTACATAGAAGGGGAAAGATTAGTAGGACTTTTAAGCAAGTAAAAAGGAAAGCAAAAATGTTAGAATATTTTTATGCTGTGTGAATTGGGGCATGTAACAAATATAAAGTAGGTGTTATCCCATTTTTGCTGCAAATCTGGACATAAACTTTAACACTTAAACTGACCCCTAATTTTAAACTTCTCTGTAATACTTCCTTCACTAAAACATACCCCCTAACCCTAAAACATAAACTAGACCCTTAATTCCCGATCCTTATATAGCCCCAAATCGAGTCCCAACACTAAACCAAGCCATTATTTTGTGTATTCACCTTGTCCTGCACTGGGAGCAGGCACAGCCAATCCTCATTGAAAGATAGCAGTGACAAACTATGAGAGATAATAACTTCTGATTCTGCATCAGATGGAGCTTACAAATTAATTATTTCACTACATCATAGACATTGCTCTAAGGCAAAACCAATTAGCCTACCTTCAACTGTGTAAGAAAGTAGACAAAGCTCTTGAAGGAACAGAACTTAGGAAGACAGTGCTGCAAGGTCATAGTGGTAACAATTAACAGAACAATTTGTAAGAGCTTTATGAACAATCCAACAAGGAAACACCATGCAAAATGAAATAGAAGTGTGAACTTACATGTACAGCTTAGCCATATATCTGTCCCTCTTGTGTATAGCCATTGGCTTGTGGAGATTTTCTGCTTAGCAATTTAGTGGTTTGTGAATGCCTATTGAGGTTAGCAAATCCAGAAGTAAGAAAAATGGTGTTCCTTATCCAGATTGTGTTTGTGGAATTTTTCAGTAAAAGAATAAAAGTCGAGCACCTATCTAATCGCTGTAAGTCTTGTCTGTGAATGTCTACAGGTACACATTAAAGCATAGCTAAACTCAAAAATCAAAATGTATTATATTGCAGATTATCAGTCTTTAAATGTGGTGGCTGCATTACAGTGCCTTGAAAAAGTTTTCATGCCCCTTGAACTTTTCCAAATTTTGTCATGTTACAACCAAAAACGTAAATGTATTTTATCGGGATTTTATGTGATAGACCAACACAAAGTGGCACATAATTGTAAAGTGGAAGGAAAATGATAAATGGTTTTCAATTTTTTTTTACAAATAAGTATGTGTAAAGTGTGGCGTACATTTATATTCAGCCTCCCTGAGTCAATACTTTGTAGAACCACCTTTCACTGCAATTACAGCTGCAAGTCTTTTTGGGGATGTCTCTACCGGCTTTGCACATCTAGAGAGTGAAATGTTTGCCCATTCTTCTTTACAAAATAGCTCAAGCTCTGTCAGATTGGATGGAGAGTGTCTGTGAACAGCAATTTTCAAGGCTTGCTACAGATTCTCGATTGGATTTAGATCTGGGCTAAATTTATAATTTTCCTTCCACTTCACAATTATGTGCCACTTTGTGTTGGTCCAGCACATAAAATCCCAATAAAATACATTTACGTTTTTGGTTGAATAACAAAATGTGGAAAATGTCAAGGGGTATGAATACTTTTTCAATGAACTGTAGTTTTATTTTTTTAGGCTTAATTTTCACTTAATGATATGACCAGTAACACACTTCTTGCCTTAGAGTGTCTTCACCCCGGATGGAGGAGCAAGGGAGACACCTTTGGACAGCAACATTGTCAATTTGGTGAGGGGGTAGGGTTAGGTGGACCAGCAGATCCTCAGCTAATGCTTTTTAAGCAGTTACAGCAACAGTTATTTTTCCCACTTTTGAAATAAAGGTTTTACATAAATTAATAAAAGTTGATCATTGTATGCACTCCAGATCAGTGGTAAATGGTTTATCTCATCCCTGTAACTGCCACGGCCTGGTCCATTAAAACAGTTACTGGCTGGATCACCAGGTGAAAAATACCTAAAAACAGAAAATGAATGTAGTCAACAAAAATTGGTAAGCTACAAATTATATTTTCCCATCTGCCAATGGATCCACCAGTGCAGCTAATAGTAGTTTATCTGAAAAGAATGAGAAATAATAAAAACAATATTTAAATATCTCTCCCTCAGCACTCACAGAAAAAATGTTTGTTTGATAAACATATAGAAGCAGCTACTATAATAAAACTAAATGATCAAATATATGTAAAAGAAAGAAATTATTCCTAAAACATTAGTAGCGCTATAGAATAATTAGCAAGATATATACCATACCATAGAATTCATCAAATATATGTTAAAAGTAGATTCCTCAAACATTTAACCTTTAAAATTCATAGTGTTCATGCAAAAGAAATGAGCATTATAATCGCTAAATATTTCTTAAAGTCCACTCAGAAGATGTGAGGGTGATAGTCTGCTCAGTGACAAGTCCATCAAACAACGGTCGTCAGTGTACCATAGAACCTCATGGAAAAAGATCTTTATAAACGATCCCAATGTGTGCAGGTTTCCTTCAGCACACCACTTGTGCCGTGAACCTCATACTTAATGCACTTACCAGAACCTGCTGGTTAATAAGCGTATCAATCAAATAGGCAAACGTTGATTCACTGGTCACTCTCCATTTATAATATGCTCATTGCAAGCAATGGATAAAAAAATCCACATAGCGTAATCCAGTACAACTCATATTTATTAAATTAAAATACACTCGCGATAGAACACTTACAATATAAATATAAAAAAGAGGCAGGTAACCCCAATCATGTACACGTTGTACGTTCCAGTCTAACCTTTCACCGCTCCCGCGGTGTTCCCGGGAAGGAGAGACACAGAGCCGACTACACTGTAGAAGGCTGCGTAGCGACGGCCTGACCTGACGCGCTTCTGTCATCACTTTTGTCAGAGGCGTCAGGGCGTCACTACGCAGCATTCTACAGTGTCGTCGGCTCCGTGTCTCTCCTTCCTGGGAACACCGCGATACATTATCGCGGGCATCGTTGAGCATCATGGGAAATGTAGTTCCACGCTCTGCAGAGTCAGGCCACGACTTTTCTACAAAAATTTACTCCATCTTCAATTTTAGCCATGGCAGTAACTATAAGACACTCTAAACAGGGACTTATTTGGGATATATATTCTTCCCTACAAAGGACAGCTGGAACTAAAATACAAGATGGTAGTCTCGGATGATGGCATAGAGATTTAGAGACCCTTAGTGATGAGGAGTGGGAGCAAGCTTTGAAAAATTTATTCAGAGTATCCTTATCCTCCTCACATTGTCTGACCCAGCTATTTATTATTCATAGATCCCACTATACCCCCTTAAAATTACATTCTTGGGGTAAAGAAACTACATCAAATTGCCCAAGGTGTACTAATGATACAGGTACATTTCTACATATGCTGTGGCGATGTCCCAAATTGCATCGCTACTTTAAATATCCTATGTTCTACACAGGTACAGTCTAACCCAAATATAGCATTGCTAGGGTTTGTACCAGAAGACACCCTCCCGGTCGAAATGCACGTGATGTAGTTATGATCTATGTATATAGCCCATAAACTCATATTACAAAAATGGATATTAAACTCTCCACCAACAATAGCGCAATGGTCCGAAGTGATTAATCTTAATCTAAAACGGGAGGAATTAGCATATAAACATAGGAGAAGCCCCAAAAAGTTTTTGAAAATTTGGTCCTGGTGGTTAGTTTCCAACTTAACTGGGTAATCAGGTGAGCATATTTATTAAAGATGTTGAAGAAAGATAACAATGAGATTCTTTGGAGGGGGACAATTGTAATGTATAGACCGTATGTGTTGTTAAGGTGTAGTGATTACCGGTAGATTGAATATAATTGTAAGATTTATATTGTCATTAACCCTATATAGGGAGAATGTAATCATTGCGTTTGATGTGATAAAAGATTTTTAGTAACAGTCATCTGGAATGCACAAAAAAAAAAAAGTTGTGTTTTTATTTTTATTTTTTTGGGTTGTTTTTGTTGTTTAGTGCGGTTGGTTGATGAGAATGTTTTGTGAGTTTTTAGTTTTGTTGTAAGTTTGGAATAAAATAAAAAAATGACTTAAAAAAATAATAATTTAGCTATGAGCAGCTGAGGCATTGTCGGATCTCTAAATATTACATATGCGGATATTAATTTCCAGCTCATATGATCCCTTCCAGCCTAGCCAGCCCACCGCAACTGACCTAGAATTTTGCAGCTGAGTATTCTACATATTTTACCCTGAATTGAGTTCAAGTTTCTGCTACACTGCCCATAAATACTTAATCACATGTGTGCAGTCGTGTATGTGATGGGATTTTAAGGAACAGAAGATTGTTCCACAATTTTTGTCATTTCTTGGAAAGTTTGATGCGCTGTTGGTATTTAGCTGCAGCGATTTAACTCTTGCCTTGTGGATATCAGTGGTGTGCGGTATGAGTTTAAAGGAACAAACAGAAGAGAGAGGGCGCTGCAGCTACCAGCCACTTTCTTGATGAACTTTGCTGAATGGAAAAGAGTGCACAATATACATGTTGATTCTCTATATACTGCAGTATATGTTTTTATGGCATTTTGTTTTATTAATAAACAGCTGCACTTAGACGTGGTGTCCTCTCTTTTCTGTTTGTTATATGTGCACTAGAGTTTCTCTAAGCTCAGCTTATTAGGAGCTGCAACCATCATGCAGTGGCTATTTATTAAGACTTTCTAGGATCTTCTTACCCCCAAGAGCTTTGTCCTTCATTCTCTTTATCCACACTCAATCCTTGTGCCATAGTTGTTTTACTGTGTTTTTATTGACTTTAAAGAAACTTGTCCTCAGAGAAATAATGGGGTAGATGCAGGGGCGGACTGACAATTCATGGGGACACCAGGCAATAGGAGATTATGGGGCCCCCAGGCAATCATAGATTATGGGGCCACACAGTATACACACACACACACACACACACACACACACACACACACACACACAGTATACACAGACATGTTTCTATTGGCTGAGAAGGTACTGGAGAGGTGGGGCAGCTATAATCTCAGGATTTTTAGACCAAAAGGATGTCGGTAAGGGACATTTCAGATGCAGATGTAAAAAAAAACATAGATTTTTACATACTGTCCCTGGTTTTACTTAGGCTGGCAACCCTGATGGGGCCCCCGGGCAGTGCCCAAGTGGTCAAATGGTCAGTCCACCCCTGGGTAGATGCTACTTACCTCCTGAGTTGCTGAACTCTAGCATAAACATGCTCCGTGTCTCTGACCCAGAACAAGTATATAGAGGTGTTCTGACATTGTTCTGAATTCACTTGCTTGCATGCTTGTTCTAGGTAAGTGTTTTATAGGGGATGATTTACTAAAGGCAAATAGGTTGCACTCTGCAAGTGTAGTTGCTCCAGAGCTTAGTAAATGAGGTAAAGCTTCACTTTGCAAAGAATACCCAATTACGTGCAAGGAAAAAATAAAAACAGCATTTTTGCTTGCACATGATTGGATGATGGAAGTCAGCAGAGTTTCTGCTCATTTACTAAGCTCTAGAGCAACTGTTCTTTCAGAGTGCAACTGCACTTTGCAAAGTGCACAGTCTATTTGCCTTTAGTAAATCAACCCCATAAAGTATTGAAGTCAGATTCCTTTCTAGGTGAGAGGGTGAGCAATTGGTATCCTAGAATTTATCTCATGACATGTTTTCATTAACCATGTTGAAGATTGTAATGCTGAAGTTACCAGTTTCCTATAGGTAATAATAAACCTTTTTTTAACTGTTTCAAACAGATTTTTAAGCCTTTTTCACATATGTAGTGGGGGCTGTAAAAACAGGCAGTTGAGCCACCGTTTTGCCACCTACCACAAGCGCCCACCTAAAGCTAGAGATGGAGGTGTCTGTTCACATGGCCACAGCAAATTTAAAGCTGCATGTCGAGTATACAGCCAGCACCGCTTGTCAAATTCGGACATTCACGCCCATATGGCCAATCATTAGTCCCATTGAAGTTGCCATTTGGCAAACAGGAAACATCCAAAAAAAAGGCATTCAGGAGACACCAGGATCACCTCCTGAACACCTGACAGTGGCTGTTCCACCACAGATCATCTTTCAGAGAATGGGCAAGATATGGCATGCTGAGGAGGCGTAGTTGTACATGTGCTAAAATCAAAATTGCTCACATGTACCGGTCAGTTTAAACTTAAAATATTTATTTTTAAATCTATTATTTTGTTTAGACGGTATGATTGTAAACCTATAGCAGGCTGTAAAGTCTCTCTTCATCTCCTAATACAGCCTTTGTCAAACTTTATATGCCAGAGGAGCCCCTAAAGGTATTTTCAGAGCTTGAAGGAATCTTTACTGAAACCAATTATGATTTTGTAGGATCTGCTCAGTTTTTGTAGAAAGCCCTCATAAGTAATTCTTAGAAAAGTTTTGTTCATCTTAAATTCCCTCTTTCTTCTCTCTGTAGGGAAGGGCAGCAGTCCCCAGAGCAGTGGCAAAGGATGTACGGGAGATGTTCAGGGAATGAGGTCTATCACATACGCATGGGAGACAGCAAGTTCTTTATGGAGTATGCAGGAAAGAGTTTCACCTACGCTGCTTTCCACGCTCACAAGAAGTAAGAGACGCTGACCATTTAGGTGTCACTGTTTAAGCATTTTATTTTATTTTTTATTTTTATTCAGTAGTTTCTAGATGCCATGACCAAATTGTGCTGTACGAGCATTAGTAGTAGTAATGTAACTAATATCCCTACCTAACAAATAAATGTGTGTATATATACGAATCAATACGTTTCTGCACTTTTTTTAACTCTGTCAAATAGAATAAAAGGGCAGAAACTTTTTGAATACCCCTAGTGTGTGTGTGTGTATATATATATATATATATATATTAAAATTAACACTTTTTTAAACTTTTTTTGTATGAGTTGATTTTTTTACACACTGTAATGTAAAGTGACAGCTCTAGCCTGCTCACATAATCAGGAACCACACTGATTGGTTTTGGATTACTAATTGGAAATTCAATTTAGATCAACATTCTCTTAACATGGATGAGCATGTCTGAGAGTATCATTCTACAGATTGCAGTTGTGAAGGGGTTATTATATGGAAAATGCAGTAGTTCAGGAATGCAATTCTTATTTTAAAAAAAAGGTTTATTGTGATTTTTTTAAACAAATATTCACAAGCATATTAAAGGATATCACAGTCCACCAAGGCACATTGCCTTTGTAAGTCTTTTGCCTAATTGCGTCTTTTTTCAACTAGGCTAAATATGTAACTATGTAAGTGCAAAGGTTACAGACGTTTCATTCATAAGACATGGGTGCAATCATATTGGGGTTAGAATGAGGGTCACAAATAAGAAGATGGTGAACCCCAAAATAATGAGGAGAAAAGCACCAGTGGTCCTAAGCAAAATGAGAATGTCTAAAAGAAAAAAGCAAAGAAGAGATCAAGAGGAGACGCTGAGGAAGAAATGGGGAAAGAGAAGGGATAAAGGCTGGTAGAAGAGAGAGGGCAGCCCAACAAATGTTTAGTGATGATCTTATAGATGGGTCAACGGTCAAAATTAGGTCGTATAAAGTTGTTCACCCAGAGGGCCATTATACAATCAAATTTTGCTATGTTGTCAGTAAATGTTTCTGTCTTCTTGTCATTAATCATCATCCATGTGATGCCGCTCTTTGGCTTAGGAAATGTTGACTGGGAGATTTCCAGGCCTCCCAATAACATGCTTTGCAACCACAAAGACAATTGTTAGAGACATAGATTGGATGGAAGTTACCATTTCTGGTCTACTGCTAAGAAGTGCAACTTCTGGGTCTTTGGGCAATGGAATACAAATAAGCTGGAAAACTCATGTCCACAGCATTGAGGACACTAGGCATTGTCACCAAATATGCAATGGGTGCCAAGGTCCACGCAGCTGTGAAAGCATCTGTAGGAGTAGCTAAGTACAAACGTGGCGATAAAGGAGGGAACCAGGTACCATCTAGCTAACAGCTTGAAGTTCCTCTCGGGAATCAAATTTTTAATGACGTTTACAAAAAAAAAACAGTGGATAAAAATGCACCATCTGTCCTTTTGTGGACACACAGACCCCCTTTCCAAAGGTATAGCTTTGTTACCCTCAGAAAAAACTTTTGTTTCCCTGAAATGTATGGTCTTTTAAATGAGAATTAAAGAGAATTGTATTCCTAGTATGCTGCTTTTTCTGCTTGCTGCGGTACATTGGCCTGTAAGATATGTGTGTGGGGTGAACTTTTTGCAATAGCAAAACCTTTTTCACATCAGTGAACCAAAGGCTGTTTTAGATATTTACAAATTTTTGTTCTTTTAGGTTCTTGTGGGGTCACTTGTGTTTTTCCAAGGTTGTGAAATGCCTCTGTTTGACCATAATGACCATAATAACATGGTGATGTTGCGTTGAAGGTATGGCGTCTGCCTGATAGGCGTGAGGAGAGAGGAAAATAAGAGTATTCTGCTGAACCCTGGACCTCGGCACATCATGGCCAGCTCCGACACCTGTTTCTACATCAATATCACCAAAGAGGAGAACTCAGCCTTCATCTTCAAACAGGAAGAGAAGCAAAAGAAGAAGGGGAGAGGAATCTATGGGGAACCGTCTCGACTTCCTGTTCACAGCATCATTGCCAGCATGGGTAATTACTTATTGTCCTATTAAGCTGGTTATACTTAAATCATTTTCTGCCCAGGTTCAGTCTTTGTAGTTGCTTATAGTCTTTTAATAGTTTATTATCCATCAGCTTATGATGAGGGGATCAGAAACATCACATTGATTTAGGCTAAGTTTACACTGGTATTAAAAGCAGGCATTTAAGGGGCGTTATAAAAAACGCCCCTCAAATGCCTATGCAAATGATACAATGGACAGCACACCGTGATGTTCATGCTATCAAAACATGAAGTGTTAGCGTGGCATTGCTTCTAAATTGAAGCCTCCTGTGGAGTGAGGAGGCGTTTGAAGCCTTTTAACGCCTCCTATTCAGGTCTATGGTTACATAGTTAGTCAGGTTGAAAAAAGACACAAGTCTATCTATACTGAGCAAAATTCTAAAGCAACACTTTTGTGTTTGCCCCTATTTATCATGAGCTGAACTTAAAGATCTACGACTTTTTCTATGCACACAAAAGGCCTATTTCTCTCAAATATTGTTCAGAAATCTGTCTAAATCTGTTATGGAGCACTTCTCCTTTGCCGAGATAATCCATCCACCTCACAGGTGTGGCATATCAAGATGCTGATTAGACAGCATGATAATTGCACAGGTGTGCCTTAGGCTGGCCACAATAAAACACCACTCTAAAATGTGCAGTTTCATCACACAGCACAATGCGACAGATGTCGCAAGTTTTGAGGGAGCGTGCCATTGACATGCTGACTGCAGGAATGTCCACCAGAGCTGTTGCCCTTGAATTGAATGTTAATTTCTCTACCATAAGCCGTATCCAAAGGCGTTTCAGAGAATTTGGCAGTACATCCAACCGGCCTCACAATCGCAGACCACGTGTAACCACACTAGCCCAGGAACTCATCCAGCATCTTCACCTCCAAGATCGTCTGAAACCAGCCACCTGGACAGCTGCTGCAACAATCGGTTTGCATAACCAAAGAATTTCTGCACAAACTGTCAGAAAGCGTCTCAGGGAAGCTCATCTGCATGCCCTTCGTTCTCACTGGGGTCTCGACCTGACTGCAGTTCGTTGTTTTAACCAACTTGAGTGGGCAAATGCTCACATTCGATGGTGTCTGGCACTTTGGAGAGGTGTTCTCTTCACAGGTGAATCCCAGTTTTCACTGTACAGGGTAGATGTCAGACAGCGCGTATGGCGTTGTGTGGGTGAGCGGTTTTCTGATGTCAACGTTGTGGATGGAGTGGCCCATGGTGGCGGTGGGGTTATGGTATGGGCAGGCGTATTCTATGGACAACGAACACAGGTGCATTTTAATGATGGCATTTTGAATGCACAGAGATACCGTGACTAGATCCTGAGGCCCACTGTTGTGCCATTCATCCACTACCATCACCTCATGTTGCAGCATGATAATGCATGGCCCCATGTTGCAAGTATCTGTACACAATTTCTGGAAGCTGAAAACATCCCAGTTCTTGCATGACCAGCATACTCACCAGACATGTCACCCATTGAGCATGTTTGGGATGATCTGGATCGGTGTATACGACAGCGTGTTCCAGTTTCTGACAATATCTAGCAACTTCGCACAGCCATTGAAGAGGAATGAACCAACATTCCACAGGCCACAATCAACAACCTAATCAACTCTATGCGAAGGAGATGTGATGCACTGCATGAGGCAAATGGTGGTCACATCAGATACTGACTGTGACTGACTGGTTTTTGGACCCCCCCCCCCGACCCTCACAATAGATTAAAACTGCACATTTTAGAGTAGCCTTTTATTGTAGCCAGCCTACGGCACACCTATGCAATAATCATGCTGTCTAATCAGCATCTTGATATGCCACACCTGTGAGGTGGATGGATTATCTCGGCAAAGGGGAAGTGCTCACTAACAGATTCAGACAGATTTGTGAACAATATTTGAGAGAAATAGGCCTTTTGTGTGCATAGAAAAAGTTGTAGATCTTTGCGTTCAGCTCATAATAAATAGGGGCAAACACAAAAGTGTTCATAATTTTGCTCAGTGTAGTTCAACCAAAAAAAATAAAATAAATAATAATGCAATTCCATATACACAAACCTATACCCACAGTTCATCCAGAGAAAGGCAAAAAAAAAAAACAGCAAAGCATGCTCCAATTTGCTACTGCATGGGAAGAAATTCCTTCCTGATGCCAGAGAGGCATTTGGATTTTCCCTGGATAAACTTTACCTATATATGTTAGTATCCAGTTATATTCTGTACATTTAGGAAAAAAATCCAGGCTTTTCTTAAAGCAATCTACTGAGCTTGCCAGAACCACCTCTGGAGGGAGTCTATTCCACATTTTCACAGCACTTACTGTGAAGAAACCTTTCCGTATTTGGAGATGAAATCTTTTTTCCTCTAGACGTAAAGAGTGCCTCCTTGTCCTCTGTGATGACCTTAAAGTGAATAATTCAACACTAAGTTCATTATATGGACTACTTATGTATTTGTACATGTTGATCATATCCCCCCTTAATCTCCTCTTCTCAAGAGGGAATAGATTCAGTTGCTCTAATCTTTCCTCATAGCTGAACTCCTCCATGCCACTTATCAGTTTGGTTGCCCTTCTCTGCACTTTCTCCAGTTCCCTGATATCCTTTTTGAGAACTGGTGTCCAAAACTGAACTGTATATTCCAGATGAGGTCTTAGTAATGATTTGTACAGGGACAAAATGATATCTCTCTCTCTGGAGTCCATACCTCTCTTAATACAAGAAAAGACTTTGGAGACAGCAGCTTGGCATTGCATGCTATTATTGAGCTTATGATCTACCAAACCCCCAGATCCTTCTCCACCATTGATTCCCCCAGTTGTACTCCCCCTAGTATATATGATGCATGCATATTCTTAGCCCCCAAGTGCATAACTTTACATTTATCAACATTAAACCTAATTTGCCACTTATTTGCCCAATTAGACAGAGCATTGAGGTCGGCTTGTAAATTGGAGTCATCCTGTAAGGATGTTATTCCACTGCATAGCTTAGTGTCATCTGCAAAGACAGAAATGGTACTTTTAATCCCAGACCCTATATCAATTATAAAGATATTAAAAAGTAAGGGTCCCAGCACTGAACCTTGAACCACTGATAACCATAGACCATTCAGAGTAAGAATCATTAACCACTACTCTCGGAATTCTGTCTTTTAGACAGTTTTCTATCCATTTACAAACTGATATTTCCAAGCCTGTAGGTTTTACCTTACACATAAGACGTGTGTGGGGAACTGTGTCAAATGCTTTTGAAAAATCCAGGTATACCACATCCACAGCCACCCCTCTGTCCAAGGTTTTACTTGCCTCCTCATGATAATGGTTGGTTATGGCAAGCAGTTGCGGTGTATTTGGGGGCGTTAGGATTAGTTTATTTTTTGTAATGGAATAGGCGTTTGTGGAGTGGTTGTAACGTGTCGTAATGCTCGTCATACATTTCAAAACTGCACATAGGGCATTTGGGGAGAATTTTTAACTCGTTATTAACGTTTGTAAAATGCCAGTCTAACGCCCATACTAAAGCTCAAGAATGTGAGTCTAACACTCATTCTAACGCAATAGGAGCGTTTATTAAGCGTTAGAAATTTAGTCAAGTGTGAACAAGCCCTTAAGGCCAACTTGTATACAACTGTTTCAGGCTTGCTGGCCTTCATTGGTGCAAGATATAGATACTCGGAAGTCTATGAAATAAGGTTTAGGTGTTATTAAGAAAGGACAAGGATTCCCCTCACGCCATAGAACTGTAGTCAACACAGCTGTATGGAAGAAGGAACGAATGGCTCTATATTTTGAATGCAGCTCTAAATTGGCATATGTGCCTATATGAATGCATGTGTCCTCCTCACCCACTCTTAAATTAAAGACTAATTTCCTTGTTTTTTTTGCACTAATGAAGTAATGACATATGACTGCAGCAAACTGTATTTCTAAGTGGCTTATAAAATGCTGAGTGAAAATAATCACTATAAAGGTAATGTCAGAAGTACCAGAGAGCTGTGTGCTGTTTCAAAGTAAATAGATGAAGAGTCGAATCATGTTATATTGTGTTATGAGAACATTGTGAACAGCAGGACACAAATAGCCCAGAAACAGCTGTCACAGCTGGGGATAATAGATTCATATCGCCTGGTAAACCTTGAGATGTACTGCAATCACATGGCACTCCCAAGAACGAGCCCAGGAAATTACCTTGATACAGAACATTCCGTCTGTTCTTCTCTGTAACCTTTTCATTGCCATTTGTCACCTTCGGAACAAACTGGGTTTACCACTGAAGAAAGTAAACAGCCTAATAGAGTAAAATATGTCAGATTCGTTTTTTTGTTTTTGTTTTTTCATTTTCCACCTGTAGTTGCTGTGCATCTTTCACTACTTCTCTGTCACATTTTGAATTGCCCTTTTTCAGGATTCTGCCCCACGCACGTTTTCATATCTCCCCAGCTGCATTCAGTGATTTGTATCCCTACAATCCCTACTACAAGTATTCAACTAAAATGCCTAAAATTGTAGATACCCTAAAAACCTCCTTCTACAAATTCAAGTGCTTATGGAAAAGGTGAGATAAACTGAGTACGTTTATAATTGCCAATTTAAGGCACAACCAGCTGCTACTACAATGACTTACTCAAGGTAAGCCGACACATAAAAAGATATACACAAAATTAGTTCCAAAAATTAGATCCAAACTAATTCTAAAACCTATTCTGTGTAAGCAGCGCTAGATGATTACACACTATATAACTAGGTGTTCAAAAACGTTTTGAATATACCGTAATTCACTGCAATAATAAGCTATAAATCATTAAAGAATTATAAAATGATTCAAAAAAATCGTCTCTTTATATACAATAAAATGTGTATGTGTCAAAGTCCAAAGTGCCATATAAACATATAGTATTAATCCTGAGCGTAAGAGCAGTCACATAAAGTAATCCTTCCATCAATATACGATCCTGGATAACGGAGAATAAATACCCCTATAAAATGGATTCTTACCAGACCAAGCTGGAACAGGAGCATATACCGGCGGATCGTCTGTGTCTCCGGATCTCACCACGGGATACAATGCACAAGGACAGCTGCTGACAGGATGGTCGGATCACTTGCTTTTTTTTTTGGTCATTCTTCTTTGCAAAATAGCTCAAGCTTTGTCAGATTGGATGGAGAGCGTCTGCAGGGCCATCTTTACCGCGGGGCAAAAGGGCAGCAGCCCAGGGCCCATTCATTGTTGGGGGGGGGGGGGCCTTTAATCCCGTGGTGCCCACCAGGGTTTTGTTTCAGCCGGAGTTCAGCCACCTCTGGCGCTGCTCAGTGCCGTCACTGTATTTACAAGTGACAGCGCTCCTCTCCCACCGCTGATAAAACCCCTCCCTCCTCTATACATCGATCTCTATGAGAGAGCAGAGGAGGAAGAGGCGGGGGAAGCTACACGAGCGCAAAACGCTATAGGAGAGCAGAGGAGGGAGGGGCAGGGAATCTACACAGAGAGAAGCTCTGGCAGCCTGCACAGAAACACTGAGTACTCTGCAGCTCCACTCCAAATTTTCTAGGTGGTGGGAGAGGAACTGGGGGGGAGTTCTGAACTGGGGAAGAGAGCTTGTACTGTGGGGGGAAAATGTACACACAGCGCACCCCATACACAGGCACCCTTCCACCCTGCACTCCACGCACAGCGCACCCCTCAACCCTGCACTCCGCGCACAGTGCACTCCACGCACAGCACATCCCTCAACCCTGCATTCTGCCACAGCACACCCCCCCGCCTTGCACTCCGCGCACAGTGCACCCCTCCACCCTGCACTCTGTGCACAGCGCACCCCTCCGCCCTGCACTTTGTGCACAGCGCACCCCTCTGCCCTGCACTCCACGCACATCGCACCCCTCAACTCTGCACTCCGTGCACAGCACACCCCTCAGCCCTACACTCCACGCACAGAGCACCCCTCAGCCCAGCACTCCGCACACAGCGCTCCCCTCCACCCTACACTCCATGCACAGTGCACCCCTCAGCCCTTCACTCCGTGCACAGCGCACCCCTCAGCCCTTCACTCCGTGCACAGCGCACCCCTCAGCCCTTCACTCCGCGCACAGCACACCCCTCAGTCCTGCACTTCGCGCACCCCTCAGCCCTACACTCCATGCACAGCGCACCCCTCAGCCCTGCGCTCCGTGCACAGCGCACCCCTCAGCCTTGCGCTCCGTGCACCCCTCAGTCCTGCACTCTGTGCACAGCGCACCCCTCAAACCTGCACTCCATGCTCAGCGCACCTCTCAACCCTGTACTCCATTCACAGCGCACCCCTCAACCCTGCACTCCGTACATAGAGCACCCCTCATCACTGTATTGTAATGATGTGCTGTAACCTCTAGCAACCAACCAGTGACCTGTAATGATGTGTTGTAATCTCTAGCACCAGTGAGTGGTAATGATGTGCAGTAACTTTCAGCAAATTGGTGAACAGTAGTGATCTCTTGTAATTTCTAGCAACCAAGTAGTGAGCCGTAATGTGTGCTGTAACCTCTGGCAATCAATCGCTGCCTGATCTGCTGCAGTGAACTGATATTAAGTCTAGCTGCCATTTATTGTATGTCTCTGGAGGGGGGGCCCAAAAAAAAATTTGCCCAGGGTCTAGTCAACATTAAAGACGGCCCTGAGTGTCTGTGAACAGCAATTTTCAAGTCTTGCCACAGATTCTTAATTGTATTTAAGTCTGGACTTTGACTGGGCCATTCTAACACATGAATATGCGTTGATTTAAACCATTCCATTGTAGCTCTGGCTGTATGCTTAGGGTCATTGTCCTGCTGGAAGGTGAACCTCTGCCCCCCCTCCGTCTCAAGTCTTTTGCAGACTCTAACAGGTTTTCTTCTAAGATTGCCCTGTATTTGGCTTCATCCATCTTTCCATCAACTCTGACCAGCTTCCCTGTCCCTGCTGAAGAAAAGCATCCCCACAACATGATGCTGCCACCACACTGTTTCACAGTGGGGACGGTGTTTTCAGGGTGATGTGCAGTGTTAGTTTTCCACCACACATAGCGTTTTGCTTTTAGGCCAAAAAGTTAGATTTTGGTCTCATCTGACCTTTTAGTCCAAAACAACACCTTCTTCCACATGTTTGCTGCATCCCCCACATGACTTCTCGCAAACTGAAAATGGGACTTCTTATGGCTTTCTTTCAACAATGGCTTTCTTCTTGCCACTCTTCCTTAAAGGCCAGATTTTTTGGAGTGCACGACTAATAGTTGTCCTGGGGACAGATTCCCCTACCTGAGCTGTGGATCTCTGCAGCTTCTCTAGAGTTACCATGGGCTTCTTGGCTGCTTCTCTGATTAATGCTCTTCTTGCCAGGCCTTTCAGTTTAGGTGGACGGCCATGTCTTGGTAGGTTTGCAATTGTAAAATATTAGAAAAAAGGGAGGGCGCACTGACCTAGTGCATTACCAAAAACATTTTTTAATCCAGGTAAAAAACAGCAATGGTTATATTCACATACAAACATAGTATATAGACATGTCAAGACAAATGCAAATGCGGACAGTCTTTCTCATGTCTGTTGTGAGGGACTGGTGATGCCAGGAGACCAGGCAGTATTTGGAACGGCTTCCTTTAGAGCCTCACCGGTTCCTCACAACAGACTTAAGAAAGACTGCTTTTGCATTTGTCTTGATATGTCTATAGACTACGTCTATATGTGAGTATAACTATTGCTTTTTTTTACTTGGATTAAAAATATATTTGGTAATGCACTAGGTCAGTGCGCCCTCTCTTTTTTCTAATATTTTACAGTTCCAAGAACACCCATTGTCCTGAGGAGGGCAGCAAGACCGTTGGTATTGAAAGAGTTGTCTGCACCACACATCCCTAGACCCACTACCCAAGCGCAGGAGATTTGTGAAGGTTTGCAGTTGTGCCATACTCTTTCTATTTTCAGATGATGGATTGAACAGTGCTCTGTGAGATGTTCAAAGCTTGGGATATATTTTTATAACCTAACCCTGCTTTAAACTTCTCCACAACTTTTTCCCTGACCTGTCTGGTGTGTTCATTGACCTTCATGATGCTGTTTGTTCACTGAGGTTCTCTAACAAACCTCTGAGGGTTTCACAGAACAGCTGTATTTATACTGAGATTAAATTACACACAGGTGGACTCTATTTACTAATTAGGTAACTTTTGAAGGCAATTGGTTATACTAGATTTTAGTTAGAGGTATCAGAGTAAAGGGGGCTGAATACAAATGCACACCACACTTTTCAGATATTGTATATATGTAAAAAAATAATTGAAAACCATTTATCATTTTCCTTCCACTTCACAATTATGTGCCACTTTGTGTTGGTCTATCACATAAAATCCCAATAAAATACATTTACGTTTGTAACATGGCAAAATGGGGAAAATTTCAAGGGGTATGAATACTTTTTCAAGGCACTGTACGAGTAAGGAGGATCTGTGAAAATCCCTCCCCTCCTTCAATTCAGCACTCAGTACCCAAGCAGCCAATCTCAAGGCTTGAATGTTGTCACATGGAGGGTAAGGAAGCTTTCTTGGTCATGTACCAAAGTTATGGAGGGCATGAAGTAGTGTATTGGAGAAATATCTGCAAAGTCAGCAATGTTTCTATTGTTTTTTTATTTTCTGTACAGAATAACATTACGACTTAGCACAAAACATTGCAGTCAGAAAATGAAAATATTCAGTTGCAGTGAATAAGCACCGGGTGCTTATGCGTCAATACATACAGTCTATACATTTTATTCTCCCCATTTAATATAGAAGTGTATTCCGGTCCATGTCTGGGGCCCATGCGGGATCTTCTGATCCTTTTGAAGTCATGTAAATTGTAATCATCTCATTGTAGCCGGAGGCAATTTGTATGTTAAAAGATTCCCCTGGAAATAAGGAACATTTAATTACATATTCTCTATAGTCTGCAGGCAATGTATTAACCCTGCTCTAGTTAGACATTCACTGCGCTGCAGTTTTAGATAACGAGGAATTGACATCTTGGCATTCTATAACTTCTATAATTAATGGCAGTGAGAAAAACTGGGGCACAGTAGAAATAGTGGTGCTGCCTTCTCCTGGCGTGGGCCTTCCTTCTGCTCTTAAAGTGCAACTCCACCTTCAAGTACATTTTTGGCTTTTAAAAGCAATATGCACCTTACAGTTTTCACCAATCTAATTGTTTTGCTTAGCTTGACAGATGTTCAAGTTTGATAGCTCTCTATGTGGCTTCCATATATATTTTTGCCAGTGGTTGCACTTGAGAACCCTACTTTTAGAAGCATTATTTTAACTTAGGTTTTCTTTGTCACTGAGCACATTTAAGTTTTTTAAAGTGTGTCTTAGGACTTACTAGGACGTACTGATTTAGTAAAGGAATAAATGCTCTCCTGGCAAAATGAATGTTAGTGAATAAGGTGACGCTGTGGCCACTTTGAAAACCAAATAATGTGCATGAAAAAATGATTCTTTAGATTTCCTTTTGCATGTGATTTGGATATTCTAAATAAACATAGCCTAACCTTTTTTATCACCATTCAAGTTGGAAAGTGAGCATTTATTTAGCTAGGTGAACAGCTTAAATCATCATCCTTCATGTTTTGGGAAGCCACCTTTACACCCTACAGCTTGCAATCTCATTTTTGCAAATGTATCAGTGATACATAAAACTAGGCCAGCTCTAAACACAAGTGTTAACCATGAAGGACCTTTGCCCACTGAGCCACTGCAAACCCATCGTTCCTATTGTCTAAAAGCAGATGGGATTGTTGTGTCACTCTGACAATTACATTCATGTGTTTCAGTCATCTGATATTTTAGAGTCAATGAAAACTCCTCATTTCATTAACTCCTTTTTATTTGCCTTAATGAAATCTGAATCATTACATTTTGGTTGACTTGGAACAGAAAATTATTGGTAATTTTTGCATGAAAGGCAGTCAGTGTAAATGATGTCTGGAGTTTGTGTGTACCATTTAATGTGCTCCTATAGATTGATTGTATAATAGATACACGTGAGAAGCGTTCACTCATGTTGTACACAACAGGACAGAAGAAGGGAATTACCCTAGATCCCAAAAGAGAAATTCCTTATTTATTTTTTACATATTGTCTTACTGCAAAAAGCAAGGTCTTATATGCTTATGTAAGATGCAGTGTATGCAAAACCTATCTATTTTTTATAAATTTATTCTATTCAGGACTGGCAAATAAAAAGTCTATACAAACTTTGTTTATACAACTAATATGAAATATTGTAGGCCAATATTTTGATTTTAAATTTTCAGCCAGCAGGTAGTTTTTATAGGCTTCCTATCACAAGTTTACTAGATTAGTCTTCTCTGCTGTGTGAAAAGATGCCTGTGTATGGAGCTCAATAGCTCCAGCCCCAACTAGCCCACAACCGAATAAGGCACAGTAGCACTAAATCCTGGTTTCAGCATTCACTTTGGCATGTTATTCAACAAGTGTCGATCCAGGGCTATAGTCTAGCCCTTTGACACCCAGACCCTGAAGACCCCTCTGCGGGTATTTCCACCTTGATGGGCAAAGCCTGGACCATGGTAAGAGCCAGTGATATGGACTGGGTTTCCCTGTACCCTCTAACATACCAGTTACTGTCTTGATGGCTCTGTGGAATACACTACATCCTTATTCTACAAGATATACCCCTGTGCTATGCACAATAACAATTCATGGGGACAAATGTAAGGGGTGTTTTTACCCTAACTGTATTCCCCACCCAGATATTTTTTCTAGCATCTGATGTAGTGCTTACAAGACTCTTTTCTGCCCACAATGCAAGTTGATTATTTGCCACACCACCTGTTGACCAACGCCAAAAATAAACAGCCATTGGCATTCAGTTAGCACCTGGGTTACTACGACTCCTTCATAAGGAACATGTTGACCCCCCCCCCCCCCCCCCCCATAATCCACATCCATTCTATAAGTACCCTGCAGAATAGCCTCACTTAGCAATAGAGGATTATAGGCGCTTGGGAGCAGACAGCAGTGAGTCCGCTGCAGGCCCAGAGGAAACTGCCACTTCTGGAATCAGAGGGGGTTATTAGCCACAAACACTTTTTCTGCCTTGCCTCCCCCCCCCCCCCCCCCCCCCCAAAAAAAAAAAAACCTCCTTAAAATTCTGCCCAAAGAACAGAATTGTCTGATGCACCTGCTGCAATACAAACAAAAGGGGATGCTTAAGAAAGGAAAGGTGACAAGCTGTGAGATCAGATTTTGCAGAAAAGTCAGTGTAGAGCATGAGAGGTCTTGTAATGCCTAGGTTCTGCTCTGATATGGCATGTGATGGAATCCTGTGGGGGTCAATCAGAACCCTGTAGTTTCAGCAAGGGGGTTACTACAGCTGTAGAACCTTTTTCAAGAGTTTAGTTAGCAGACTTTTGTTGGTATATGTACTGCTGATACCATTGAACTACTGAATATCTATATCTTGGCAGAAGATAAATCCGTTCATGAAAAAAGAGTTCAGTTCATGAAAAGTAGATTGCTGGACTTGGGTGCTGGGAGCTTTTGGGAGCTTTTGATGCAGAAAGGTTGGTATTTGGCACAAAGGATTACAGAGAGGGATGGTGTGAGGCTTATATAGAAAGTTATTATTGGGGTTGCAGGGAACTTTATTATAAAGGTTACAGTTAGGGTTAGTGTTAGACCTTATCGGAAGGCTTTGGGTTAGAGGGAGGGTTTGTATTTGTGTTACAGAGAGGAGTAGGGTTGTAGAGAAGGTTAATGTGAGGATTATAGGGAGAGTTAGTGTGAGAGATACAGGAAATGGTATTGAGAAGGTTTTAGTATTTGTGTTATCTGTTGTTAAAGTTGTTGGAAAGGTTAGTGTGGGCATTACAGGAAGGGTCTGTGTTAGGTTTGCAGGGAGGGTCAGTGTAGGGATACAGGAATGGTTAGTGTTAGGTTTGCAGGGAGAGTAGTGTGAGGGTTACAGGGAGGGTTAGTGTAGGGCTGTAGGAAGGCTTAGTGTTAGGTTTGCAGGGAGAGTAGTGTGAGGGTTACAGGGAGGGTTAGTGTAGGGCTGTAGAAAGGCTTAGTGTTAGGTTTGCAGGGAGAGTAGTGTAAGGGTTACAGGGAGGGTTAGCGTTAGGGTTGCATGGGAGAGTAGTGTGAAGGTTACAGGAAGTATTAGCCTTTTGGTTGCATGGAGGGTTATTGTTTAGGGTATAGGTAGTGCAGGCAATTGGGAGGGCCAGTGTGAGGGTAACAGGGAATGATAGCGTGAGAGGGGCTTGGTTCCAATCCCTTTGTGAGAATACTGTATATTGTTCGGAGCCAGCGTTTTGGTGTATTATTTCCTGTAAATCTGATTTCTAGTATTTTGCTGCAATTACATTAGATAAAATCTTTGGAAGATAATTTAAAATGATGTTGATCTGAATTTGCAAAACAGAGTGACCTCCAGTGTCCTCTATTTTGCCAAGGTGTTTTAAGTGGGAGTACTGCAGCATGGCCAAGCAAGGGCACAGTATTTGTTACTGAAGGGCAAGCAACCCACCAGGGTAGTTTGTCACTAAAGGACAAATGATGCTTGAGTACAATATTTGGCACTAAATCGCAATGATTTATGTCTGAGCAGGAAAATGTATTACGTGTTTTTTATTTGAAAATCATAAAACAACATTTATTATTTTAAAAATAATGGTACTTTTATTCATAGAGAGCACTAAAGTATGTCATTAGATAGTAAGCTCCTCCCACAGGTTGAACACCCATATGTTCAGGGAAGCCGAATTCCACTTTGCAAATAGACCAATTTATAAGTGTGTGTGTATATATGTATATCATTTTTTATTTTTTTGGATCTGAATGTAAATAATCTACTCTGTGTTATTCTATAAACCATATTTTATAGGCCATGTCTTACTTACAGTGTGACAGTGTGTAATGGTATATACTGTGCGCATGGTAGCAGCCATAGCTGCTTATTACATATGCAGTCTCTACTTCCTACTATGCATTGTTACATGATGGTTGTTCTTTATTGCTTTCTTAGTTTAGTTTCAGCTGTTATGACAGACAGAAAGTAGAGACAGACAAGTGATATTGTACTGGGCCACTGAGAAACTCTGTCTAATGGCTAAAATAAAATATCTGTTTGTAATAAAAATCATGGATGAGCAAGCTTGTAAAATGTCAAAGTCACAAAAAAATTATACATTTGCTTTAAAGCAAATAGACTTTCCCTGAAAAAAAATTATCCAGATGGATCATACTGTATTAGGCTCGGTTCATACTAACTTTTTTTTTTATGCTTTTTGCAGAAACGCAGGACATTATTTTTAACATGGGTTCCTATGGAACACAACACATACACATCAATGCATTTTCGTGCCTCTGTGTTTTTGGAAAGAGTCAGAAACTTTTTAAAACGTAAACCGCTGCATTGTTTGTTTCAATGATCTTCAATGGAGAAGCAGCAGAAAAGCATGTAGTGTGTTTTTAGCGTGTTTTTGATGCGTTTTTCATTATATTATTGAATCTGCCCAACAAAAAATTGGCCTAATAAAAAGAAAAAGGCATAAAAAAGGCAAAGTGCAAAACACATCAAAAATGCGTGACTAAAAACGCACAAAGCACAGCAAAAAGCACCTCAGAAATGCTCAAAAGCAACATGCATAGATGTGAATCGAGCCTGATATTTTCTCTTTCAGCAATAATGCTGATTGTACTGTCATATAAGCTGACAACTAAAAAGTGCAGCTTCAAATCTGTTTATGACATAATTATGAAAATTTGTAAGACCATGCAAGTTTACAGTACATAAATAATTGCGCACTCAATGAGATTACATAATCGTTTCATGTTGACATTTTGAAATAAATTGTTGTGTATTTAATCAACATTACAATGTAAAGTTTTTTTCTTTATTAAAGGCACAGTCGCAATGGATCTTCAGAACACAGACTGCCGTCCTGCAAACAGCAGCAAGCTGACATTGCCATCAGAAAATGGTTCTGGTACCAGAAGACCTAGCATTGCACCGGTTCTGGAAATTGCAGACAGCTCTACGGTGTTACCTTGTGACATGCTTAGTGACCAATCGGAGGATGAGTTGACCCAGTCAGATGATGAGGGTCTCCCAGTTTTGGAGTAAGTTTGATGTGGTCATTATTGATGTGGCACATGGCTATCAGTTCATAGAAACCAGGGAGGTTGCAAGGATTGTGAAAGACTCAGGCCACTCTGGGCAACACAGAGGAGATAAAAAGTAGACATAGCATAGTCACACCCTACAAATTTAGAGTGGCTTCAAGGGGAATAGTTAAACTGAGCAAGAGCCTATTTATTGAATATACTAAACCCACATGCTGTAGTACTTGTGCCAACAAAATTCTCTTAAAGATGTGTGTGAAGTTTTTATTGCTAACTGTGTCCTCACCAAGGAGATTCACCTCTCTATTTGTCATGGTTGGTGTGCCAGAGCCCAAAAGTAAAGGGAAATCCAAAGAAGAAGAAAAATCTCCCAAACAGACACCAACATATTAACCTGACAAGGGTTTTTACCCTTCCCTGCTGTTAAAATGGAACTCCACACAAAATGGCGGGGGGGGGGGGGTGGGTATGTAGATTTGACAGGTACCCACTCCTATTTCCACTCAGATCATCTAGGTGATATGAGCGGAAGATCATCTCCCCACAGTCTTCTCAGACACGTCACAGGTCCCAAAAGACTGCGGGACCATTCACAAAACGCAGTGCGGCACGCGTTTACAGTGGGCACCCGGCTGTGAAGCCGGAAGCAGTGTAGCTGCCCAGTTAGGACGCTGGCTCCAGGAACCCGAAGGCTAGTAAAGAACTAGCCCGGGTGAGGGCAGCACTTGATCCCTGGACAGGTAAGTGTCCTTTTATTGTAAAGTCAGCAGCTACAGGATTTGTAGCTGCAGACTTAGACCCCTTTCACACTGGGGCACTTTTCAGGCGCTACAGTGCTAAAAATAGCGCCTGCAAAGCACCCTGAAAGAGCTGCTGCTGTGTCTCCAATGTGAAAGCCCAGGGGGCTTTCACACTGGAGCGGTGCACTAGCCTGCTAGCAGCATCTTTGGAGCGGTGAAGGAGCGGTGTAAACCGCTCCTGCCCATTGAAATCAATGGGGCAGTGCGGGTATACCGCCGGCAAAGCGCTGCTGCAGCAGCGCTTTGCGGTGGTTTTAACCCTTTCGTGGCGGATTTTTAACCCTTTCTCGGCCGCTAGCGAGGGGTAAAAGCTCCCTGCTAGCGGCCGAATAGCGCTGTGAAATTGACGGTAAAGGGGGTTTAACGCTTTCTGAATTGCTGACCTAGAACAAATATACAGATCACAAAAGAAGTCATATCTCCCAATGAGTGCTTCTGGTCGATGCTGCAGAAACTATTGAAGCCTTTGGATCTGCAAGACAGCAAGTCAAATAGGATTTGCAGGGGGGCGTGTCCGGAAGTGAACAGCAGTGGATGTGCAGGAGAAGAGCTCCGGGAACCCACACAGCAATCCTCAGCCATCCTTGCACCCAGAGGTTCGGTGAGCATTGTAAGCTCCCCTGACTGTTCCCCACCACCATCTGCCTTGCCCTGGACCAAAAATTGGTGGAATCTGCTGCCCACCCGCAGAGATATCGGGCCCGCCATAGCGCACCCCCCCGCCATCTGCAAGGCCCCAGTGCTCCCAGAAACTCAGCCATCCTTGCACCTGGAGTGGGGAACATCACAGCCAGAGCCCTTCCTCACATACCCCTGCCTCCCAACGGTAGCATAGCGGCCCATCGGCCGCCCCAGACTGTCAATCCAGCTGCGGCCTACAGAGGCCTGGTGACGGCCGCCATCTTGCCACCCCCAGCCTCATCAATCTGCAGAGCCACACTCACCCTGGGGCCCTGTAACGCCAATACACCGCCTCATCCAGCTACCCACCTCCTTGCAGGACAGTAGAGACTTGTATTACCACTGCTCAGTGTCTACAACTGCTGAGATCCATCAGGGCCTGGTGACAGCGGCCATCTTGGTACTCCCAGATCTCTCCCCAGTGCAGTTACCTCAACTGTGTGGTGGCCATATTGCTACACCCAGCCACAGTGATCCCCTAATCAGCTCTTTTAATAGAGGGGGGACCCAGAGGAGCACTAGAAGAGGCCCCCATATCCATAACGGCCACTGAAGTAGCCAGGCCTCATCCCTGTAACCTCAGCAAGTCGGCCATCTTGCTACACCCAGCAACAGTAAAGCTGCAGCTACTATACCTCTTGCAAACCTGCTAAACTGTTCTCTCACTCACTTCTCAAAGTTACTAAATAAACCTGGACATATGTTAGCCCTGCAGCATACTCTCAGATAATCAAACTCAAACATTTAAAGGGCCCCCCCCCTTTTTTTTTTTTTTTTAACCACGAGTGCACTCTGACTGACACAAGTCCTGGTGCTTTTACTCTCACAGAGCATGTTGTTGGACATGATGTGCTCTGATTAAACCTTTCTTTTTTTTTGGGGGGGGTGGCCTGACTATGGAGGAGTGAAGACGTAGGCCTCCCTAGATCCGTCCCACCGCAACATCAAACAACGCTACAGGAGTGAGAATCACCCCACCAACTGCCAGACATGTCCCAAAGGAACAGGGCATCTTACCAGCCCCCGCGGAACGAAAAACCCCGGCAAGCCCAGTTGGACTCCTTCTTCCCCGGGCAGAGTGGAAGAGGCCGTGAGGCCCCCAAGATGGCTGCAAAGGCCCCTAAAGCACACAAGGCCGCTCAGCACTCTGCCACCAGGTCAACACAACAGACTGAATCACCCATACCATCCCCACGGTCGGTAAGTGACTCGGCTCCCCCGACCTCCCCGGGCTCCCCCGCACTACTAGAAGATCCCCCTTACGACCCGGACCCCCTGGCTGACGCAGATATAAGGCGCCATATTATGTCCTTACCCACCAAAGCGGATCTTGAGCGGTTTGCTGACAGGGTGGAAAGAGCCTTTAAAGAGGACATTGCCCAACTCAAAGCAGACACGACGCACCTAGGAGGCAGACTGGATTCCTTAGAGCAAAAGTTTGAGGACGCCCTCCCTGTTATCTCCATGCTGCAGGACAAATGCGCCATGCAAGACCGCCAGATTGAGACCTTGCTTTGTCAGTTAGATGACACAGAGAACCGCAGTCGCCGAGCCAATATCAGGATCCGAGGCCTACCTGAAGCCACTGGTGCCAGGGACATTATCCCCACCTTGGAGGGGGTCTTCAAAGAAATATTGGGACTGCCTAACACTGCCACCGTCGAAATTGACCGTGCACACAGGGCCCTAAAACCCCCTTCCCAGGATGTGAACAACCCCAGAGATGTAATCTGCAAACTACATAAGTATACTCTCAAAGACCGCATCATGCAGAAAATGAGGGGTAAACCCTATTTTGACTTTGACGGTGCACAATTAGCTTTTTACCAGGACATCTCTAGGCGCACCCTGATGCAACGCAGGTCACTTCGCCCCCTCCTGACTGCTATTCAGGACGCAGGCCTGTCGTATCGGTGGGGATTCCCCTTTTCTCTCCAAGTCACCAAAGAAGGAAGAACTGTGACTCTCCGCACCAAAGATGACCTGCCGCATTTTCTGACCTCCCTGGACCTAGACCAAGTAGACTTTCCCGACTGGAGGAACCCCCCGGACCCCATACCTACAAATCTGCCTACATCACAGCCATGGCAACCCGCTAGGCGACAGAACCACAGGCGAACCCGTAGGCGCCATCACTCAGATTCTTCAGGATTCTCCCCCTCCACCTTTTTTTCTTTTTTTTCGTGATAAGAGAATACCTGGACCCCTATGTTCCTCCATTCTCCTCCCCTTTCATTCCCGCCATGTTAGATGCGGTGGGCGGAGACGGAGGCCTCCTCCCCTCTTCCCAAGGTTGGGTCACGTACCCCCCATAGGATACCCTCCTTTTGTATGGGTATAGATCCTTATTGGGATCTCAGGTTGTGGCTCGGATCTCCTCCCCTTCTAAGGGATGGGGTCCCAGACACAACCCTTAGTTGTTTTACGAGACCGAATGGCCTAGGCCATACGACTCTGATGTTTTTTGATTGTACCTACTTGTTATGTTTTTTACTTCTGTTCCCTCTCCTCCCCCTCTGTTCCTCCCTTACCACTCCTCCTGCTACAGGGTCAGCTTTGTCGTCTCGTCTGCACCGGGCGCGCCACCAATCTGCAAACACAGACCATCCTCACACCCCTCCATGGCTACTCTACGGGTGAGTACATACAACGTTCGAGGTCTTTGCTCCCCACATAAACGAGGTAAGCTGTGGGGGGAGTTGAAACGATTGAAAACCCAAGTGGTCTTCCTTCAAGAGACTCACTTTACGCCCAAGTCCCTACCCAAACTGCCTACTCACCTTTTTAACCAATGGTTTATTAGCACTTCCCCGACAGCTAAATCTAAAGGGACAGCGATAGGCATACATAAGACATGCCCCTTCCAACCCTCCGACCACAAGGTAGATCCCCTGGGCAGGTACGTGTTCCTGAAAGGTAATATTGCGGGCCAGAAATACACGTTCGCGACAATATACGCCCCCAATACCAATCAACTAACTTTCATTGACAACACTCTCGACCGCCTAGCAGACTTTAGGGAGGGCCTCCTGATTCTAGGAGGCGACTTTAACATAAGCCCCGACCCTATGCTGGACACATCACACGCGAGACCCACACATTCCTACGCGTTCCTTAAACACTTTCGTAAGACCATCCAATCCCAACTCTTAGTGGACAGCTGCCGGGTTCTTCACCCATCAGACCGGGACTTTAGCTATTATTCTAAAATACATGATGTATACACACGCATAGACCACATCTATGTAGATCATGGCGGGCTGGAGCTCCTTCAATCTGCGTCCATTGACACCATTTCTATCTCTGACCACGCCCCAGTAACGATTGCCCTCGCCCTGCCCTTAGGCACGCAACGGCAGTGGACATGGAGGCTCAATGACAACCTGCTAGATGACGTGGTCGCAGTGAAGGAGATCACAGACACCCTGACACATTACTTTAGGGAAAACCCAGCAGGCGAGCTGGGCGAAGGGGTGATTTGGGAAGCCCATAAGGCTGTGGTCAGGGGAGCACTGATCTCCCAGGGCTCCAGACTTAAAAAAGCACGTCAGGCAGATTTCTCAAGGGTACACTCAGCTCTTCAGAGGGCAGAACTCCGACATAAAGCTAACGGGAGCAAGGAGGCCTTGACAGAACTGACGGAACTACGGGAACTGTTTTTCCGTTTACTGGACCGGCAAACCCGCAAACAATTCCGCTTTCTAGCACATAAATACTATGAGCACGGGAACAAATGTGGGCGGATGCTGGCTCGCGCTCTCCGGAAACGGCACGCACAGACATATATACATAAACTACACACTGCCGCAGGGACACCGATGGTACACTCTTCTAAAATAGCAGCGGGATTCAGAGATTATTACACCAAGCTATATAACTTAGGCTCTACCCTTCCTCCCGAGCCACGAGAAACCAGACAGAGAATGACCCAAGACTACTTAACAGCAGCTGGCCTACCAACACTAACAGAAGACCAGTCCTCAACCCTAGACCTCCCCATAACCTTGGCTGAGCTCGAGACCACGGTGAAGTCCTTGCCCAATGGGAAAAGCCCTGGCCCAGATGGGCTGACTAAGGCCTACTACAAAGCTTTTCTACCCCAGCTAGCCACCCCTATGTGCAAATATTTTAACGCAATAGCAGGAGGGGGGAACATCCCCCCAGAGGCCCTCCTGGCCCATATTACTGTGATCCCGAAAGAGGGCAAGGACCCCACCGTCCCTCAGAGTTATCGCCCCATTTCTCTTCTTAATTTGGACATAAAGATTTTAGCAAAAATATTAGCGAACAGACTTAAACACCTTATCCCCCAAATTGTCCACCCGGACCAAACGGGATTTATAACAGGCAGAGAGGCAAGGGACAACTCCCTAAGGGCACTACACCTCATACATTGGGCCCGTAACCGCCCAGACCCGCAACCTTACATTATTTTGTCAACCGATGCCGAAAAGGCCTTTGATCGGGTAGATTGGTCCTACCTGACAGCAGTGCTCCGATCAATACACTTAGGCCCGCGAATGTTAGCCATAATTGCGGCTTTATACTCTCAACCTTGTGCCCAGGTTAAGGTGAATGGGACCCTCTCAGCTCGATTCCCCATCAGAAACGGCACGAGACAGGGGTGTCCGCTTTCACCCCTTCTGTTCGCCCTAGTGCTAGAGCCGTTCCTCCGCACAGTGCGAGCTAACCCCGATATTAAGGGCCTTCGAGTAGGTAACACGGAACACAAACTCTCGGCTTATGCCGATGACGTACTGTTCCACCTCTCAGATCCTCTGATCTCCCTGCCTAATCTGATGAAGGAGTTGCAGCTTTTCGGATCCCTTTCTAATTTTAAAATTAACCTTTCAAAATCAGAAATTCTCCCCATCTGCCTAAGACCTCATATGGCAACAAACTTACAAGCGGCCTTCCCCTTTGTCTGGACTACGTCGTCCCTGAGATACTTGGGTGTGCAGCTTACTGATCGTTTTGACATCTTATATGCCGCTAACTATCCCCCTCTGATTGCCGCGGTCAAAAGAGACCTCTCACAATGGACACGGACGGCCTTTACGTGGCTAGGAAGGGTGAATATAATAAAGATGAACGTCCTACCGCGCATACTCTTCTACCTACAGATGCTACCAATCCCCCTGCCCAGACTCTTCTTCGACCGAATATCCAGTCTACTGTCTGACTTTATTTGGAACGCACGTAAACCTCGGATAGCCTTACGGATACTACGGCGCCCAAAACGTAGGGGTGGTTTGGGGGTCCCAGACATTAGACAATACTACCGAGCCATAGCCTTGCAGAAGATATTCGACTGGCGTTTCCATACTCACACGAAACTCTGGGTTCCGCTAGAGAAATGTCTGGCGGGCAGGAACTTGTCATATGCATCCTGGTTACACCGGGAACATAGGGGGCTGTCAGACACGACTTCCCCGCTGACGGCTCATGTGCTGTCAATATGGGACAGGATAAACCCGCAGCTGAAACTGGCTCCCCCTATGTCCCCGCTGGCTCCATTGGGGGGTTTCCTATGGTTCCCCCCAGGCGAGCAGATGACTTTCTTTGAACCGTGGGTAGAGGATGGGAACGCCAGTTGTGGTACACTCATGAAGGACGGCAAGCTCCTATGTTATGAAGCTTTGCCGGCAGGACGACAGGGCCCACGGATGAACTTCTGGAAATACAGGCAGCTACATAATTTCTTCCAGATGCATAGGCACACAATTAGAGACCCGTCAACCCTCACCCCATTTGAACGTATTTTTACTGCAGAGGAACCAACGCCACACCTGGTCTCAGAGCTATACCAACTCATGAGCTTAGCCGGCCCCCAAACTACACCCGCCTATATCCGACGCTGGGAGAATGATTTAGGACTAACTTTAACAGAGACGCAGTTATCCCACTTATACTACCTCACCCACGCATCTTCCATAGACTCAAAAACCCAAGAGACGAATTTTAAACTAATGTCTCGCTGGTACAGGGTACCTGCAGATTTAGCTCGTATCTACCCTTCCACATCCGAGTTGTGCTGGAGGGGTTGCGGACACCGGGGAACGTTGACTCACATATGGTGGGAATGCCCCCTGATTAAGCCTTTCTGGGAAGATCTACAAGAGCAGATAAAAACAGTAACAGGGATAGAGGTCCCGTTCTCCCCGCTACATTTTCTTCTGAACATACCCCCAATCCCGCTAAGTCGCTACAAAAAGAATGTGCTTCCACACCTGCTGAATGCAGCAAGACGCCTAGTCCCAATATTTTGGAAGACTTCCAGAATCCCCACTCGAGAAGAGTGGCACAGTAAAGTAGGTGAGATCCGAGAGGCTGAAAACTGGGTGGCTACCTGCAAAGGCCTAGAGGATAGATTTCATAGCACCTGGGCACTCTGGGCTGAATACACCTCAGACCCTAACCAAATTCCCTCTAGCCTAGATATCGCCTTACTGGAACTGGCAGATCCCTCACTTAGGGTGCTTAGGGAGGCTAGGGCCCAGGGGACAGCCACACCACCCCCGAGGGACCGCAGTGACTAGTTCATATGTTGATACTTAACGTTTTTGGCGTGGCGCGCCCGGAGCAGGCGAAGACGACATCCCATCCTAAAGAAGCAGGTAAATCTGACCTAACCCTCCTCCCCCAACCCCCCCCCCCCCCCGTTTCTCCCTCCCTGCTACCCACCCTCCTTTCAGTTGCTAAGCAACTATGACTTACCCATCTTAACTCTGTTTCTCCCCTTTTTACTTATTATTTTTCTCTGCTGTATTTTGTGGACGATATGTGAACTCATGTGGGACTGTTGACAGACGGAGGTCCTATGGCCCTAGGGCCACGAGAGTTATCTGGGGTGATGGCGGTCCCAGCCAGACACTTAGCAATGCCGTGGGGCTCCCCGGGCTGGCGGGGGGTCGGGGGTGGTATGTTGGAGGCCACTGAGCCCCCCTCCCCGGCCCCAGCTGCAGGTCTTGGGACCACGCGCTTTATGCATTTTAGGAAGGCGTCCCAGCCCCGGGCCCACCCCCGGAGATGGGACACCCTTAGACGGGACCCCACGCCCCACTTACCCTTCTCACCTACACGGTCCTTTAGCTAATATATGGTTGCCCCTAACTCAGGACCCACAACAATTTCTTAAACCCCCGATTTCCCCCTACCTCTATGTATGTCTGTTAACCAAAGCACTTCTTATTGTTGACACCACGACTCTGTGTAGTCGACGGATTATTATCTTCACAAATGGTTACCACGGTTTGTTTATATGTTATTTTTCCAATAAAAATTGATTACAAAAAAAAAAAAAAAAATTGACGGTAAAGCACCGCTGATGCACCCACCACCCCAGTGTGAAAGGGGCCTTAATTTTTTTTCCAGAGTGAACTTGCTCTTTAGGTACACTCTTTAATCTCTGTGCCACAAGTTATAGTCTCACAGACATGCATAAACCTCAGTACTTTTCATTAAATATGATTTCTTGATCATACATCACAGGACACAGAGGATTTGACTACTTGGGGTATACTGCCACCTTCAGGTGAATGGACACCAGGCAAAAAAAGGCTGGAAATCTCACACGGCATAACCCCCCTCAACTAGGCTAGGCCTGATTTAGCTAGTGTTTTTAGGCAATGGATGTGCCCACAGATGTCTTTCTGAAGATCTATTTTTCTGGGGCTTTGTACATGATTTATATTCCTAATAACCCTGTGGAGTAGGGCCTCATCCTGGCTTGGGTGTTGTGGCAAGATCGCCAAGATGGACTGTACCTGGACCCTGCATGCAAGAACAGGGAAGGCCTGTAATGTTGCCAGTCAGTGCTGAATCTTGCAGGCAGCAATCTCTGGGGAACAATATATATCCAGTAACCGTGCTGGTAGAGTGTTTACAGGTCCAGGGCATTGATCCCCCTGGAGGGGAGTCAAGTCCCTGAAGGCCCTGAGGAACATGACCACTGTGATGGGTGAAGATTGGGTCTCCTGGCAGACTGGATAGTACACACATACACACTGTATATACAGTTTCTCACAAAAGTGAGTACACCCCTCATTTTGTAAAACATTTTTGTAAATATTTTTATTATATCTTTTCATGTGACAACACTGTAGAAATGACACTTGGCTACAATGTAAAGTATTGCGTGTACAGCTTGTATAACAGTATACATTTGCTGTCCCCTCAAAATAACTCAACACACAGCAATTAATGTCTAAACCGCTGGCAACAAAATTGAGTACACCCCTAAGTGAGAATGTCCAAATTGGGCCCAAAGTGTCAATATTTTGTGTGGCCACCATTATTTTCCAGCACTGCCTTAACCCTTTTGGGCATGGAGTTCACCAGAGCTTCACAGGTTTCCACTGGAGTCCTCTTTCACTCCTCCATGATGACATCACGGAGCTGGTGGATTTTGGAGACCTTGCACTCCTCCACCTTCCATTTGAGGTTGCCCCACAGATGCTCAATAGTGTTTAGGTCTGGAGACATGCTTGGCCAGTCCATCACCTTTACCCTCAGCTTCAGTATGCCACAGTACATGTTGGCATTCATGATTCCCTCAATGAACTGTAGCTCCCCAGTGCCGGCAGCACTCATGCAGCCCCAGACCATGACACTCCCACCCCCATGCCTGACTGTAGGCAAGACACACTTGTCTTTGTACTCCTCATCTGGTTGCCGCCACACACGCTTGACACCATCTGAACCAAATAAGTTTATCTTGGTCTCATCAGACCCATCAGAGACACAGATTACTATAAGACATTCTCACCATTGTGGGAGGGGCAGAGACACAGATTAATATAAGGAAATCTCACCATTGTGGGAGGGGCAGGAACAACATTTTTTTTGTATGGGGTATAGCAGTAATAGCAATAAAATACTTAATTGACAAAAATGTATAAATCAAGTAGGGGTAGAAATAAAAGAAAGAACAGCAAGCATGTTATTTGTAAAAATGACAACAAATTAAGGTAAACATTACAATAACAAAGCAGAATATGTTACAAATTAAAATAGATGATAGGTTGCCTGTAAGAAATGTTGTTACCCATATGTCATGTTCCACTTTGCTCTGCACCGTGGTGGAAATGCAATCAGGAGATTTAAGTGTAAATTCTTTTCATGAGTGAAGTGATTGTCTCATTTTCTTAAGCCCGTCACCGGTGAACTTATACAATATTTTCCTGCACACAAAGGCCCTTGCAGAATGAAACAAGATTTGTTTTAAAAGACATTGCCGTTGAACTGCAATTCTGTCTTATTTCACAGTGACCATGTGTCATGTATATTTCATGTGAAATCGCATTTGCATGGTTGTGAGTGTTCATGAATAATGTTTATTTTCAGGGAAAACATTAGCACCAAAGATGCACACTGTTAAAATGTGTAGAACTGGCTGTTATGGTGTAACACTGCCCCCATGTGGCTAGTTATCAAATTGTCTGCAATGGGAATATGTCTTAGATGTAAGCTGCCCTACTTGGATTCTGTGATTGGGCTGCATATCCTATGTGAAAAAAAATCACACAGTACCTGTTGTGTGGCTTTACAGTCCATTCAATACACAGGGGCTGCCTAACTGCATTGAGGGGCATCACAGCACACTATGTTATGGTGCTGGCACATGCTGAAAATGTAACTGTCACATTGGTTGTGTCCTCAACCAAACTGTCAAACCATCAGCATCACAGCAGTTGAAGATTAAACAGAGGCTAAGATGGCAGGTTCCTTAGCTGAAAATGATAGGAGGGTTTACTTCCACTTTAAAAACAAAACTCTGTCAGTAATCGCTTAATTCCTGCCTCTGATATTTTCATATTACATTAGACTTGGCTAATGCTGGTGCTCAGGAAGGAGGTGAAACTGACACCTTCTACAGAAATATCTTCAGGATCAGAAAATAGGAGTCTTTGATGCCCTATAGTGCCTGGTAAAGGGAAAGTCGTTAATAACGTCCTACTGTTTTTTTTTTTATCTCTGCAGTTATGTGAAAGGATACCCACCAAATTCACCGTATATTGGGAGTTCGCCAACTCTTTGCCACCTTCTGCCATCAAAAGCTGCGTTTTGCTGCCTGCGATTGGACAAGGTATTGTATGTTCTATAAAGTAATTATGCATTTTTTTTTTTGTTATGACCCAAGCCAGAGAGTGGTTGTAGACAAATTACCTACTGACAAACAAAATCGCAAATGTATTTCTTCATTTATGTTGTCTCATTCACTCAACCTTTGGCCCTCCAGCTGTTGTGAAACTACAAGTCCCATTATGCCTCTGCCTTTGAGGAGTCATGCTTGTACTTGTCAGCCTTGCAATGCCTCATGGGACTTGTAGTTTCGCAACAGATGGTGGGCCACAGGTTGAGCACCCATGTAACAGACAAAATCTTTTTACGCCTTTTTGTCATGTTTGAATGAATGTTTTTTTTAAATCAGTGTTTTATTGGGGACAAATCTTTCCTGTGTTGTGGGTGCCTTTATCGTGGAATAGACTCTTGATAAAAGTTTATAAAACTTTCCGAAGTTGGAGAACTTTGTTGGAAGTTTCGGTTGACACTTTGAGTGCACAGGAGAGTTCTACATTCCCTGTGCTTGTCATATTGTTTCCTGATGAGTGAGCAGCACCCAGCTAGGCGAGAGATGTGTTTGTATCCCGGGGGGGAAATGTGTTGACAGGTGTCTCCTGCATTCCTCAGTAAGTTGTGGTGTCTCTCTGCGCACACAGGGCTGCAAACATAACAGCTTTGAAGATGCTAAGGCCTACGGCTTCAAGAACAAACTGATTATCGTGTCTGCAGAGACCGCGGGGAACGGGCTGTATAATTTCATCGTTCCCCTGAGGGCGTACTACAGATCGCGCAAAGAGCTTAATCCAATCGTCCTCCTTCTGGACAATCCGTACGTAATTCTTCTATTTTGTCCTAATTGTGAAGGGACAGGAGGCAGCAAAACACATTTTTTTTAATGTATCATTCTAAGCTGTAACAGAATTGCTTTACATTTTTTATTTTCTCAGTTGTATTTATCTCATCCTGCTCCTTCTCAGTGCTTTAGTTTGATGCTTCCTTCTGACATTATCTACTTTTTAACATTGTGCTGGTTACTGTATATATGAGTCCTCAAGTGTACAGAATGAAATGACTGATGGAGTCATCCTAATCTGATTGGAGATGTTAGGTGTACACAGTGCAGCTCATCGCAAGCTTGGAAAATATATAGTTTATTGATGTCAAGCATAAGAGCCGATAATACCCCATTCACGAGAGACTGTAGATACAAAATCAAAAGTGAATGTATAATTTAGAATTATCATTTCAAAGAGATGCTATGCATTGTAAAGGGTTAGTCCAGCCAAAACAGATGTTTCAATTCGTTTATTTTTAAGATTAGCCCCAAACAGAATCAAAGAATGAAAATAAATCCACAAACCAGTAAATCGCACTACAAGTCCCAGCTTCCAATGTCAGTAATATCAATGAGATTCACTCCAATCAGAATCCTAATCCAATCAGAAGGATGGTTAGTGAATATGACAGGAGGATCCTGACGCTTCCAGAAGAGATCCAGGATGATGTAAAGCAGCTCAAACTAAAAGAAAACAGGAGCACGTCATTTGCATGACAGTAATCATTTATTACAAGAAAAAAACAGCACATTTACAGTTAAAATTCTTGGAAATCAGCATAAACGGTATGAATCACCAAGGTGGAGACAAAGCAAGGCTGTATACAGGAAATGGCGACTCCAGATCCCCTGGCCAGCATCACAGGGACCCTCTCTGACAGCTGTCAAAAAATGTGCCTTCATGACAGCTGTCAGAGCAGGTCCCTATGATGCTGGCCAGGGGATCTGGAGTCGCCATTTCCTGTATACAGCCTTGCTTTGTCTCCACCTCGGTGATTCATACCGCTTATGCTGATTTTTATTTTTTAGATAATCGGTTTATTGTATTAGTATACACACCGCAGACAAAAAACAAACAATGTGAAGTAACAATGAAAACAGTGTATCGCTTATGCTGATTTCCAAGAATTTTAACTTTTTTTCTTTTATTAAATGATTACTGATATGCTAATGAGGATCCCATGCTCCTGTTTTCTTGTTGTTCAAACAGAATCAAAGATGACTGTGAATGAATAAGTACATTTCCATGATATATTATACTTTTTTTTAAATATATGTGTTTGTATCAGAACAATGCAGCATCCTCTCTGTTGCCTACTGAGGATGCCAGGGAGTCTTCTTGGATGGGTTTAAGGCCTTCCAACAGTGACCTGGCATCCTGGCAGGGAGGCCAACCACATGAGAACAGCATTTTTGTGAACAGGTCAAATGCCCCCTATTTTCTATTATGTCGTCTTTCTACAGGCCAGACAATCACTTTCTAGAAGCAATTTCCTGTTTCCCGATGGTCTACTACATGGTCGGCACTATAGATAAGTAGGTTTGTTTATCAGTGTACTATAAATCATACCATTGAACATCTGTCTATCTTCATTGACCATATTCTTTATTCAGTGTTTACATCTTTAACTTTATCTTTATTTGTATGGAAAATGGTGTTAAAACATCCTAGATTGTGGATCCTAACCAAAAAAATGCAAAAACTAACGCCAAAGAACTTCCTATCCATGTAACACATTTATAAGAAATGAGGGGAGTCATTGTCCCAGGACAGGAAAGCACAGACAGCAAACAAAATACTGTCAGTAGTTCTAACCCATCTCTACTAAAAAATGTATTTTTGTTTTTGCCTGTGTCCCATTGTAGAGACTCCCCAGGACACTTTCCGTCCTAGCAGAAAGTGAGAGGAACCTTCTGCAAAAGGGACACAGATGGTGATAAGCCAAGCACAAATAAAAGTTTTTTGACTAGAGTTGGGCCTTCAAAAGCTATCCAGTGAAGATTAACAATTAGGCATTAGGAGGTAATACCGATGACTCTTAGACCCCTTTCACACTGAGGAGGTTTTCAGATGCTCTAGCGCTAGAAATAGCCTCTGCAAGGCGCCTGAAATCCGCCTCTTATTCGTTGCAGTGTGTCTGTTTACACTGGGGCGGTGCACTTGCGGGACGTTCCGAAAAGTCCTGCAAGCAGCATCTTTGGGGTGGGTTGTATTTATATAAATACTGCCTTATTCAATCAAGATGCTATCTTAATCTGAAGAAGGAGCATGCATGCTCCGAACGCGTGCCTGCTTGCCCTGTGCCCCACATCCAGTGATGTCACAGCCGATGTGGAGATGACTGCCAGCTTGACTCAGAGCCTTAGGCCCCTTTTCACCGAAGCATTTTTCAGGCGCTACAGCAGTAAAAATAGCACCTGTATAGCGCCTGAAAACAGCGGGTCCTTTCACTCCAGTGTGAAAGCCGGAGGGCTTTCACACTGGAGCAGTGAGCTAGCAGGACGGTAAAAAAAAGTCCTGCTAAGCAGCATCTTTGGAGTGGTGAAGGAGCGGTGTATTCACCGCTCCTATACTGCTCCTACCCATTGAAATCAATGGGACAGCGCGGCAATACCGCTGCCATACCGCTGGCAAAGCGGCGCTGTGCGGGGGGTTTTAACCCTTTTTCGCCTGCTAGCGGGGGTTAAAACCACCCAGCTAGCGGCCGAATACCGCTGCTAAAACGACGGTAAAGCAGCGCTAAATATAGCGCTGCTTTACCGCCGACGCCCGCACCGCCCCAGTGTGAAAGGGGCCTTAGAGACCCCTATAGCTAGTAAGACAGCAGCAGCACCCTCCCCCCTAGTGACTAGCCATTTTAACCCTGTGAGTTAATTCTTATTTACATTTTTATCTTAATAAATTCATCATTAATCATTTTAATATACTGCACTCAAATGGGCGCCGCTGTTATCCACATCACATTATTACACAAGCTCCAGTGCAGTTTCCACAATGAAGTCAAAGACCACTTTTCCTCTTTAGCATACCTGAGCTGATCAGCTTCCATGATGCAATGGGAACTTTTCCTTCTTTTCTACTGACTAAGCTGCTATATTTTCTGCTAGATTTGAAGGGTGCGGCGAAGAGAGTGGGCATTGCTGCCCACACACCACACATATGCATATATGGGCTTCAGAGCTTTTATGTACCAAGAGCGTGCTTGCTGCAGGCTCCCAGCACAGTGGGCTTCCTGTCAAAATCAGCTCCCTGTTCATATTAATGATCGGGAGTCCACAAGACAGCCAATCACAGTGGTCACATGATCGGCCAATGCTTCCTGCCCCCTGGGTGTACACACCCTATTAAAAGGTAACCAGGGCTAGAAGGGATTAAATATTTTCATACATATCGTAGGAAATAATGTAACAGTGATTCTTTATTAAATCTCTATTTAACTTAGCGAAGTTAGAAACTTCTTGTTTAAAAACTTTCTAAGTGTACAGGGGGTTTTCCTTAAAGGGGATATATAGCCTTTTAAGTGGTCTATTGGACATGCATGTGAAAGAAAACTGCTAGATGTAAATAATTATTTTATGTATTCTAATGATTTAAAGACTTTGTTTATGTATAATTTGTAATTATCTATGTACAGGGAGGTAGCCAGACTTATTCATTACATGTGCAGCTTTTACTTCCTACTTTGCGATGCTACCCAGCAGTTGTGCTTTACTACTTCCTTCTTTGTGGCTGATATTGCACAACTGTTAACAGACTAACAGTCATTGTAAAGTCAAACAGAGAGAAGCGCCACCAGGTCAGGATAAATTTAGGTTTAATAGATATACAAGCGTATATGTTCACTTACATAGTTAGTGGCATCTCCCACAGCTGACTGAGAGCCAAGTCTCATTTTCAGCCCCATTGGACTGCATTATGATTTCCTGCTGGACGGGACTCTATTTTGTTTTTCTATGGACGGATCCATTACAGAGCTAGTACCACGCTGGGAGATGCCACTAACTGACGATTTCTTGTGCTAAACTTATTTTAACCACATGTAAGTGAACATATACATTTGTGTATCTATTAAACCTGATTTATCCTGACCTGGTGGAGCTTCTCTCTGTTTGTCTTTACATGTCTTTGGAGCTGGCTTCTGGCTTCCCCTGGAAAAGCTTGCTCTGGAGCATGGATTGTCGGTTCGCATACACAAAGGTCTTTGCCACTTATACCCCCTAAATATAGTCTCCAATTAAATATAGTATCATAGACTAATCTAAAGTGGACATTCTCTGAGTTTTTAATTCCTTCCAGCAACAGCGCTACTAATCTCTGTTTTTTGTCCCATATAACAGAGTCATTGTACTGAGCTGTAGATTTCTCCCTCTAGTGGCTAATTTACTAAATTAAATTTAGCAAGAAAAATATGGAAGCATGCGAAAATGTGAAAGCCACTTAAAAATGACAAAACTGCAGACATTGCAAAAATAATACAAAACTCCAAGTGTAATGAGCTTTCTGTCTTTCTCAGTCTGGATAATTTGCTGCAGTGTGGAATCATCTACGCAGACAATTTAGTGGTGGTTGACAAGGAGAGCACCATGAGTGCAGAGGAGGATTACATGGCGGACGCCAAGACGATCGTGAACGTGCAGACTATGTTCAGGTGAGATAAGGCGGATGCTCTCTTTCCCAGATACTATATCATTTAAAATTCAGGGGTCTCAAACTGGCGGCCCTCCAGCTGTTGTGAAACTACAAGTCCCATGAGGCATTGCAAGGCTGACCGTTTCAAGCATGACTCCAACAGGCAGAGACATGATGGGACTTGTAGTCCTGCAACAGATGGAGGGCCGCCAGTTTGAGACCCCTGATTTAGATGCTCTTCATACAGCATTTGTGCACAGCCTGCCCTTTCTGATAATTAAAGTACTAAATAGATCTCATTGTGGGCTATGTATACTGGTGGCATCAGACAGGAAAAGTAGCACAGTTTTTTTTTTTGTTGGGGGGGGGGGGGGGTTCTATCTACTGGGTCCCCTTGACTGAATAGGCTATTTTTGGAAAAGGTGAATTTAGCCTTTAAGCCATTCAATTAATACTCAATCAGACAACATATTTTTTTTGAGAAAATCTCCTTTATATGTAGTGTTACATTTGTGGCCAGCTTTAGGATTACTGAATGTTCACAGCAATGGTGACATACAAAGTACAGAAAGTCATGTGGCTTTTCTTGTTTTTTTTCAGGCTGTTCCCCAGTCTCAGCATCACCACTGAACTAACACATCCGTCAAACATGCGCTTTATGCAATTCCGGGCAAAAGACTGCTATTCTCTTGCGCTTTCCAAGTTGGAAAAAGTAACTATGTCTACTACTTCTATCACTGACTTTAAATTAAAAAAAAAGGCAGATTTAAATACCTCTGCATTCCTCAATACACAAAATATAACTGGATTGATCCAGGGAATATCTGATTGCCTTCAAGGGATCAGGAAGGCTCTTTTATTTTTGAACCATGCTTTATAAAGTTTTTATTTTATTTTTTTTGGCTTTCTCAGGCTTAACTGTGGGTATAGGATTCTGGAGGTTTTCTATTTTTGTTTGTTTTATTGGTTGAACTCGATGGACTTGTGTCTTTTTTTTCAACCTGACTAAAGCTGGCCATAGATGGGTAGAATTTCGAATGAACATGCTTGGCAAAAGAATGTTCTAAGAAAGTCTGTTTATTTTTCTAATCAATAGTGGGTCAAATTGACGTTCGTTTTTAACCGCAGTGACAAGAAAATTTGAAGGATCAGGATAGAAAAATGTTCTCGAATGAACAAATTTCTAACAGTGTATGTGGTTTTCGTTTGGTAAAGTTCAATCATTCCAAAATCATATGGTAAAAGAAAATGAAATCTTTTGAACGACAAATTAATGTTCTGAGAATTTTTGTTTTTCAATGGTTTTTTTTCAGAATTTTTGAAAGTATACAAAAACAGCATTTGCTGTTAGAACAATAAACATTTGTTGGCTTGTGACAAATCCTTGTGGCATTTAAGAGTACATATTGTCATTAAACATAAGGTTTTGCCATCCACATTATGAAGTTATGAAACATGATAAAGAAAAAACAGTATAAAGGAGGAAATCGTCAATAAACGATGAATATACATAATGACTCTTCCTGTCTGTTTTGAGAATTTTCATTTGAAATTCTATCCATCCATGGCCAGCTTAACTATGGAAAATATTAACATCATTCATATCTATATTCCCACTTCCCTACATAGTTTTTGACATGAATATGTTTGGACTTTCACTTTTTTTTTTTTTGCTTAAATTTGAATGAAATTTACATTTTTTTACACAGAATATAATGTACTGACACACTTACGGGTGATATGTGATATTGTACATACCATCTGGATCAATAGGTAGTAAAAGTTATACAATTTCATGACCATAACCTAGGTGATATAACATTTTAGATTCCACAATATGGTATAACTGCAGCCTACCTGGACTTCCACTTTAATGTTTATGGATGTTTGTGTTCCCCAGATCTTGTCAGATCTCTGTTTGTGTCATTACAGAAAGAACGAGAAAATGGATCGAATCTGGCATTCATGTTTCGCCTTCCATTTGCTGCTGGCCGAGTGTTTAGTATTAGCATGCTGGATACGTTGTTATATCAGGTCAGTGTGTTTTTATTGTGGGATATGGTGTGCTCAGACTCTAGTGACCAGTCTGTTTATATCAGTACCAAGTATGGCTGCCTCCGAGGCAGGGGCGGATCCAGAGTCTAATCTCGGGAGGGGCACTGCCAAAAATTTTGCGGGCAATTTGTTGGGGAAATGGCTAGTGTTGGCACTTGGTTAATCACGGCACCATGGTTAATATGGTGTCAAGATGATTGAAGCGCATTATTTCTCTTATTACATTGTAATATAAAATGGATTTGTTCAACTCACCATAATGCAGAATCAGTGGGAGCCCCTAGTGTGTCACCTGCCTTCAGATGGGGCTTGTCACTTGCTACGTCGCCTGTTATCAGATGCAGATTGTCACTGCCAGTGGCCAGTGACAGTGTCCCTGTTGTCCCAGAGTGAGGCCTACACAGTAATGGCAGTCTTCTTTTAGATGCAGAAATGTGGCGATGCAGGGGGAGGTGAGAGACAGTGGCGTCTCCAGCTTTCATATTTAGGAGGGCACATGGGGGGACAGGGACAAAATTAGGGGGGCCAACTATAAAATGCAATTATATATATACACACACACATATAAATCCACAGTGTCTTGAAAAATTATTGGTGGTTGCAGACAGGTGGAGGGGAGGACAGAGTGGAAGCAGCCAGGTGGAGGGGAGGAAAGGGTGGATGTAGCCAGGTGGAGGGGAGGAAAGGATGGGAGCAGCCAGGTGGAGGGCAGGACAGGGTGGGTGCAGCCAGGTGGAGGGGAGGACAGGGTGGGAGCAGCCAGGTGGAGGGGAGGACAGGGTGGGAGCAGCCAGGTGGTGGGGAGGACAGGGTGGGTGCAGCCAGGTGGAGGGGAGGACAGGGTGGGTGCAGCCAGGTGGAGGGGAGGACAGGGTGGGAGCAGCCAGGTGGAGGGAGGACAGGGTGGGAGCAGCCAGGTGGAGGGGAGGACAGGGTGGGTGCAGCCAGGTGAAGGGGAGGAACGGTGGGTGCAGCCAGGTGGAGGGGAGGATAGGGTGGGTGCAGCCAGGGTGGAGGGGAGGACAGGGTGGATGTAGCCAGGTGGAGGGGAGTACAGGGTGGGAGCAGCCAGGTGGAGGGGAGGACAGGGTGGGTGCAGCCAGGTGGAGGGGAGGACAGGGTGGGAGCAGCCAGGTGGAGGGGAGGACAGGGTGGGAGCAGCCAGGTGGAGGGAGGACAGGGTGGGAGCAGCCAGGTGGTGGGGAGGACAGGATGGGTGCAGCCAGGTGGTGGGGAGGACAGGGTGGGTGCAGCCAGTGATAAGGTCCTGTACTTCTATGGAGTCTGCATCCCCCCCCTCATCCCCCCACCTGGAGATAAGTTTTTACCTTGGAGGATAATAATAGAACCTCTGGCTCCCTCCATCCGACAGCCTCATGGTCCCTCTTCTCCTTTCTTCCTCTTGCCCCTCCCGCTCGGCATGCTGGGCGCTACAGTCCTCTCAGGCAATCATACTGGGGCCTGCTGGTATCCAGAACTACATGTCCCATAATCCTCTGCTAGTTCCCAGCCACTGGCCCTGAATGTAGCCAATAGGAGGGCATTGCCAGGTCACGTGAATGCTCAGCTCAAGGAGGAGAAGGAGGGGTGTAAATCCCCCGCAGCTGCTGCTCTGCCTGTGTCACTCCCTTCATAGTCTGTCAGTCTTGGTGCTGTTGCCCTGTGTCAGCAACAGCTGTACTTTCACTTTTTAGACTTTAAACAGACTGTCTGTCTGCCTGTGGCACTGTTCTCTCCTCTCCCTCCCTGGCCTGTTCTCGGTTCTCCAGCAGCTCCAGTGAGTCACGTTGGGGCAGCGGCTCTCAGTCTGAGACTGACTGACTGGAGTCCTATGTAACTCAGTGACGTCACTCGTTGCTAGACGCCAGGCGGCCCAGGCGTTAGCAACGAGTGCAGGGAAGAGGCTCCACCCACCTGTTCCTCCTACTAGTATCAATCGAGTCCCTCTCTCTGCGCCGCTGATCGGCTGATGTGAGAGAGACTCGGCAGACCGGGCAGAGGCAGCGGCAGCCGCAGAGGCGGCAGAGCAACTGTGTTGAGCTGCGCAAGTGTGACACATGAGTGTGAGACAGACAGTCATGTCAGCAAGTTCGGGGGGGGGGGGGGCAATTGCCCTGTTGCCCCCCCCCCCTGGATCCGCCCCTGCTCCGAGGACATACCGTTCATATTTGGAAACTGTACATAGAAACATAATGACAAGCACAACTCATGCCAACTAGACTAACTTAAAAAGACTTCCAAAAACAGAGAGAAATAAAGAACTGCTTGCCCTCTCTGAAAATGCCAGTTTCCAGGAAGATGCTGATCAAGTGGCTACAATATTTTGTGCTTTAGGCCCCATTCACACCTGAGCGTTTTGTAGCTTGAAACCTCAAGTTACAAAACACTGGATGGGAAAAAAATCAATTATTCTCTATGGAGATAGTTCACATCTCCACTCCAAAACGCCTGAAGCCAGAAGCTCCAAAACGCCTGAAGCTCAAACAAGTTCTGGAACTTTTTTTTTTTAGGCAGATTTGGGCATTTTCTGCTTTTTACATTGGTGACCTGTTGACCTGTACAAAATCGTAGCAAAAACGCATCAAAATCGCGGCAAAAACGCAGGACTTTCTGCCTGAAAACGTTACTCTCAGGTGTGAATGGGGCCTTAGAGACCAAACTGCAAAGCAGGTTTTCTTTACTTACTGGCCACATACTTTTTGCTGATCAGTGACTCACAAAGTGTTAAAGCCATTAGACATGATAGCCAGACAAATAGCATTACCACAAGGCGATTGTCAGTGGCGGTGTCCACATAGATCCCAGCACAATCTGCTTTAGATCTACCATCAACTATGTAATGCAAAGGTCCGCCTTAATGGATACAACGTGATGAGATAGATAGATAGATAGGTTAGGGAGAATGGCACACTAAGGAACAAAAGGTCTTTAGGGAAAGTTAGAAAAAGATTACGATTATGAACAAAGAGGGAGAATAAATAGCACCATCTAAGTGTAGTACTAAAGTGAAGCATTTATAAACACACAGTAGGCAAGGCTTAAAACAACCCCCCCCCCCCCCCCCCCGGTCAGTCTCTCAAACCACCAACAACCCCCCCGCCTCCGTCACTCCATCGTCAGTCCACCAGCCCTGCACTTACCCCATTTAGTTTGCAGGCAGCGCTTCTTCCTCTGCGGCATCACCCTGCATCTCCTCCACCTCGGCTTCACAGCAGCTTCCCATGCGCCTCCTCGGCAGTCAGTACACTGGCTTCTCCTCCCGGCCAATCCCTTCTTGAGCATTTGCTATTGTCACATAACTGCGAGGACTCAAGCTCTAATCATGCGATTCAAAAAAAAAAAAACCTCAGTGAAATCCATGCGTCTGGCACCCTGCATGTAGATTAGGAGCCAGACGCATGGATTGGGGGGTGGCACCCTTGTGCCCCATATGGACGGGCCGCCACTGGCCTTAGGCTTCATGTACACTAGCAGCTCCTAAACATGAGTTTAGGAGCTTTTGGTCTTTTCTTGCCAAAGCTCCTAAACTCAACTCCATAAAAGCCTGTGTGTCCATGTACACATAGGTTTTTAGCAGAGATTCAACCTCTCTCCTGAATGCAGAAAAATCATGTTTTACATTTTCCCGCAGCCACGGTAAATTACGACCAAGTGTACATGAAGCCTAAGGAAAGGTGTCTCCAGTGCAGCCGGCTCAGTGGGACCACGGCGCTTGCATCTAGCGGTACCCGCTTTTAAATCTTACTTATGTAAGTTGCCTATTAAGTGTTAATAAATGCTTCACTTCAGTCCATACATGGTTTGAACCGTGTATGGGCAAACTGAATGTAGCAAGTTGATCTATCAACTTGGGTACAACCAGCCTTCCAGGTTTTATCTACAATTATCGCTAGTGGCTGCTATAGCCGCTAGCAATAATCACTGTCTTCTACCAGCGGGGACGGCCTCCCACTCTCTGTGTTGATGAGGGAATCTAGCAAATTTCTTTCAGGTTTCAGGAAAGAAGTTCTCTCCGTGTATGGCCGGCCTTAGGCTGGCTATACATTATACCATTTCCTAATTCAATTTTCTTTAGATTTTACTTTCAACTATGTAGTGCAAGGGCCTTGCCTGATTGCATACAAATTGAAAGTGTTTTTCATGTTCTATGGTTTTGGTAAATCTAAAGGAAAATTATACAAGAAAATTGTATAATGTATGGCCAGCCTTAGATGTTGTTTTTCCTTCTTCCTCGTTGGATAGATAGGTATGTACTCCTATTATATAGTTTTGGAAAATCTAAAGGAGATTGTATGGTGTATGGCCACATTTAGCCCCGGTTCACACTAAATGCGGCTTTTAAATCAAGCTACATCAGCATGAAGTCAGTGCGATTTCATGCACAGATGTCAATGCAAGTTGCACATGAAATCGATAAAAAATAGTGCAGTAACCTTTTTTCAAATCGGTGCAAGTCGAAGTCGCATTGATTTAAACAGTTCCATAGGCACAAATAAAGTGCGACTTACCATGTGATTTTTGAACTGTCAAATCGCATGACAAGTCGCACCGGTGTGAACGAGGGCTTAGTCTTGTATCATGTTAGCCATTGATCAGTGCAGAAAGTTTTAGTTGAAGGGATACCTTTTATTGGCTAACTTATGTTATTAAAGTTGCAAGCTTTCAGGGCCTTAAGCTTGCATATGTAAGTTAGTCTGAAAAAGGGACATAAGGTCCCAAAAGCTTGTATGGCAAAAAGAATTATCACCGTTACATTATTCAGTTCCTAAAATGACAGAGTACATGTAGTTCTTTGACCCATCTTTCTAGGTGCCCTGTAGCGCTAACTGCAATGTCAGACAGAACATCGCAGCTAGTGTTACAGGGCATCTAGGAAGATGGGATAGAAAATGACGTGTACTTTTGTCCCATCAGGAACTGAACAATGTAAAAAAATGCCAATAAGGAATTCCAAATGTCTCTTGCTGCATGCTTGTATTCAGCCTTTGGTTCAGAATTAGTTAAACCAGACAATGCCAGACACAAAGCATTTGCAGCCTGCATATTTGCCCATGACCAATGTACTTAAATTTAGATTTGTATTATGTGCCTGTGTTTTCACAGATATTATTTGTAGTTATGTGCACACACACATATTTATTTCAATCATTTTATCATCCTTTAGTCTTTTGTAAAGGATTATATGATAACCATCACCAGACTGCTCCTTGGGTTGGACACCACGCCAGGCTCAGGCTATTTGTGTGCGGTGAGTAATGTAATATTCTCGATCCTTCCTGGTGTAGGTGGGGTGGGGTAGGACAACCCACCATGAAGGTGGAACGAAGTGACTGAGATACCAAGGCCCACCAGCACACAGCTCCTTCTTCCATTGTGGCCATCAGGGATTAAAGGCAGGGCTGCTGTTATAAATCATGGGGCCCCGTACAGCCTTCTTGATGGAGCCCCCCCAACCCCGCCTTCACCATTCCCTCGAGATGCAGCAAAACAGAGGCACTAGCTTTATCCGCCCACACCCCAAAAACGAAAAGACAAAAGTCCCACCTCTTGGGTCCCTCCGTTGACATGATGTGGCTCAGGGAAATGTAATTTAAAGAAAAATTATAGCCAAAGCTTGTTTGGCTGGGCTTCTCCTATGGATTACAGGAGTGAAATTCGTTTTGAATTCAATTCGGCTGAAGTCCCCTCTCTGCTGACGTCACAGGTATCAGTCCAGGCACCATGTCATAGCGACAATAAAGTCTATATGCGCCAGGTGCCTGGACTGACACCCGTCTCAGCCTCTCAGTGAGCCACTGAGAGCCTGAGACGGCCGCTCCCCGCCCCTCCACAGCTCAGCACTCCAATGAGTGAGGAGGGAGAAGAGAAGAGAGCTGTGACTGACAGTCTTCTGCTCTCTGCTCACGGAGCTCTGAAAACCGAGCGATTGGCGGTGTTCAATCGCTCGATTTTCAGTGTAGAGGCGTCGGGGGACAGATGCAGTATTGGATCCATGCTGCATCCACCAATGTAAGTATGAATATAAAAAAAAAAAAAACATACTTCTCTCTGGTAAGCAAGTAGGAGCGTGGGTGTGGTCTAGTAAAATCCATTTATTCATTTAGGTGGAAATTAACAATAAAGCTGCACCGGGCCCCCCTGTTTAGCTGATGAGGCCTGGGCCCAGTACAACGCGACCAGTTGTACTGCCTTATCAGCGGCCCTGGTTAAAGGGCACCACTATTGTCTGACAGATGTGGCAGCTACTGGGTAGGACAAGAGTTTAGAGTAAAGATTTGTGAGCTATCAGCTTCATTTGCCAGTACAGATTCTTTATTGCTTGCCCCTCTGTGGATGGAACAGACTTAATATATTTTTTATGTCAATGTAGATGAAAATCACGGAGGAAGATCTGTGGATCAGAACGTATGGTCGGTTGTTTCAGAAACTTTGCTCATCCAGCGCGGAAATCCCAATTGGCATTTATAGGACTCAGTCACACATGTTTTCTACATCTGAGGTATAGAAGATGCAACCAAATATGTTTTGTACTGAGGAGAAAACGGAGTATTATTGCCAATCCCTGAGTGAATGGTTGAGTTCAGACATGTTCAAAGAGAATGGGGCCCATCAGACACCAGTGTATGCCTTCTCATGTGAAGTGATGGGGTGTGGGAAGGGGACTAAGCTATCCCTCTGGGTTACTGAAGGAAGAGAGTAGGTTGTACCTGGGACCCCTGGATAACCACCAGGCTCAAGGCTTCTGCCAAGGTTGTCATGTGGATGAGTTCTGATCAACTCAAAAATTAGATATTCCATCAGTATAATCATCTCCTCTACAGTTTGTATCAAAAAAAAAAAATCACCAAAGCTGTAATATTTATAGGAATGACTTCATATTGCTTTCTCTTGCAACTTCAGACATTTTGTTTTTAACCTTTCTCTGGAAACAGATGCAGCGTAACCCTCGCAAACCATGTCTGCTGCTTCTTCCTTTCTCGTTGTCCAGTTTATTTTGTTGTATACTAGCAGTAGCTGATAATTGAGACAGCTGTTCATGGTAGCCAATCAGCTTGTTCAGTTAAGCTTTGAAAAAAAACCTTGAAGCTGATTGGTTTCCACACAGAGCTGCACCAAATTTTACACTCTCCAGTTTTAGTAACTCAACCCCTTGGGGTTCATGCACCTGGTTCCAGAGGTAAACTAATTAGATGTGTCTTTTTATAATAACTATTTACTTTAATTTACTTTTAAAGTGTTACTAAACCCAGGACACTGCATTCACAATATCTGGTCTCCCACAGTACACAGAACATGGAAATGCAATTATTTTAGTAAATATAAACTGCTAAATACCTTTTCTCATCAGCAGTATATAGCAGTCTTGTGATTTCTATCAGTTCCTGGTGAAGCTTGTAGGTGGAGTTTTTATATTGCACTGAGCTGTCCTATGAGACTGCAGGGCTTGGACCCTCTGTCTGGACACATCTGGACAGTGCTGATTGGCCCTGTGCTTATCACATGCACTCTCCCAAGGAAAAAAAAAAACTCTAGCAATACATAACAAACTGAGCATGTGCAGCCTGACTCCAAAGGCTCTGTCTCATCCAGACTTGTCCAGGGGGACAGTGCAGCAGGGGGACAGTGCAGGGAGGGGAGGATCTGTGCATATAAGATCAAGCAGCCTTTTTACACAATGCAGAGGATTAACCCCTTAGGTTCCATAGTGAGTATAACAAGCATGCTTTACTGCATATACAGACTGATTTTACTGTTGTGGTAAAACTTTAAGCTTCTTTATGAAATATAGAACATTAACAATATGTTTTTTCTTCTTTAAACAGCCACATGATATCAGAACACAGGTAAGCGTTCCTGTTCCGTAGATTAAAAACAAAACTGCTGCAGCCTCTGTACATGCAAAACTAGGGTGCTTTCATACTAAAGTAGCTTCAAGAAACATTTAAAGGGAACTTTTCATATGGATGTATGGGATCTGCTTTTTTGGATAGTAGTTCCAAGTCAGAGGCTCGCTAACCATTGAAGCAAAGATGGCAGGCCTGGGGAACCTCTGCCAACATTTCATCTCTCAGAGTCACCATTGAAGAGATATCCCTTCACTTCCTGTCCTGGTGATTGGATGTCAAAGGGACAGGAGAATATGGGAAATCTCTCTAGTGTGGACAGAGATAGTAAAAATGATAGAAGCTCTGTCACATATTTATTCCTGCATTGAACATGAGGGAGGCGAACCTCTAATCGAAACAGGGCTAAATGAAACGTTTCTTGATTAAAGGTGCCTTATCAAATAGGTATAACTTGGTGTGTCTTTTTGTCTTAGTGACCCTTATTCCCCCTCATTCTTTATAATGGTGTTATTTACACATAATAAGACATAGCTCACAACTGTCACTGATTTCGAGGGACTGTCCCTGATTTGGAACAAAGTCCCTCCATCCTTCTCATTTGTCCCTCATTTTGGTCTAATCTTTATAGTTGTATATAAAATGCATTACTTATCTATCAAAAAGTGTTCCCCAGTGCAAAACCTTTCATCCAATTTCTAAACTGCTACATTTATAAATTCCAAAAGCCAAAATAAAGGAATAGTAGTGGTAAAAAAGCACATGTGGGTTTAACCAATATTTTTTTATTGTACAATTCTCCTTTAAGGGGGGGTGTGGCATACTTTTGCTAATAGGTGTCCCTCATTCCCATCTCAGAAAGTTGGGAGGTATGTGATGAGACCTAAAATATTCAATACGATAAAAGACAAGTTTTAGCATTAACAAGAAAGGCAGCAATTGTAGCTCTCATGTTCCTAACTTAAATTGTTTCCACTAAAGCTGAGCTCCAGACATACAGTACTGTGCAAAAGTTTTAGGCAGGTGTTATAAAATGCTGTAAATGAATGCCTGGTACACACTGTAAGTGAATATAAAAAACTGAGGCACTCAATGTACTAACTGTGTGATGTTAGTACATCAATATCCCCACTGTGGTATTGCGTTCAATTGGCTACAAGCCGGTTTTCCAGCCTCTTCGAAAGAAACCTGACAGGCTGCTGTACACACTGGCTGAATGTCGTTTAGTTCCTGTTTAACTGGCCGAAATTTGGCCCGTGTGTACCAGCCTTAAGAATGCTTTCAGAAATAGAAGTGTTAATAGTTTATTTTTACCAATTAACAAAATAGAAAGTAAATGAGCAGAAGAGAAATGTAAATCAAATCAATATTTGGTGTGACCACCCTTTGCCTCCAAAACAACATCAATTCTTCTAGGTACACTTGCACCCAGTTTTTTAAGACAATCGGCAGTTAGGTTGTTCCAAACATCTTGGAGAACTAACCACAGATCTTCTGAGGATGTAGGCTGCCTGAAATCTTTCTATTTCTTAATGTATTCATAGACAGACTCAATGATTCTGAGATCAGGGCTCTGTGGGGGCCAAACCATCACTTTCAGGACTCCTTATTCTTTTTTACACTGAGGATAGTTTCTAATGACATTGGCTGTATGTTTGGGGTTGTTGTCCTGCTTCAGAATAAAATTGGGGCCAATTACATTCCTCTCCGATGGAAGGGCATAATGGATAATTATCTGCCTGTATTTCTCAGCATTGAGGACTTTATTGATCCTGACTAGGGATGGGCCCGGTGCTCGATGCGAACCCATGTTCGCATCGAGCACCGGGTGTTCGCTCGCTCGGCGAGCCCAGAACTATTTTGGCAGCTCGCATCACGTTCGTGTGATGCGAGCGGCCCCGCAATGCATTGCGGCCGGCGCGGCCGGCGCAGTGCATTGCTGGCTGATGATTGGCCAAGCATGCACTGTGACCCCGCATGCTTGGCCAATCACAGCGCCGGAAACTCGAAGAGCCATAATTGGCTACAGGCAGGACGCCTGTAGCCAATTACAGCTCAGGGGCTTTAGTACACGCCCCCTCTTATAAAAGGCCGCCACGCCGTCGGCGCCGGTCACATGCTGTTCCGGCGTAGATAGAGCAGGATCGTTCTGTGTCACTCTGCTGGATTTAGTTAGAGAGATTTACTTAGAGAGATTGAGTTAGATAGATTCATTTAGAAAGATTGATTTAGAAAGAGGGGCTTGTAGTGTGTTCGTGGCAGGCAGGCACTGGCAGGCAGTGGCAGCAAACAGAGCTCCTATATTTTGTTCCCAGAAGCACCTATAGGACTTGTAGTGTGTTTGTGGCAGGCAGGCAGAGCTCCTATATTTTGTTCCCAGAAGCACCTATAGGACTTGTAGTGTGTTCGTGGCAGGCAGGCAGAGCTCCTATATTTTGTTCCCAGAAGCACCTATAGGACTTGTAGTGTGTTCGTGGCAGGCAGGCACTGGCAGCAAACAGAGCTCCTATATTTTGTTCCCAGAAGCACCTATAGGACTTGAAGTGTGTTAGTCCCATCACACAGAGCTATATTTTCTTCCCAGAAGCACCTATAGGACTTGTAGTGTGTTAGTCCCATCACACAGAGATCATATATTTTGTTCCCAGAAGCACCTATAGGACTTGAAGTGTGTTAGTCCCATCACACAGACCTAAATTTTCTTCCCAGAAGCACCTATAGGACTTGTAGTGTGTTAGTCCCATCACACAGAGATCATATATTTTGTTCCCAGAGGCACCTATAGGACTTGAAGTGTGTTAGTCCCATCACACAGACCTATATTTTCTTCCCAGAAGCACCTATAGGACTTGAAGTGTGTTAGTCCCATCACACAGAGATCATATATTTTGTTCCCAGAGGCACCTATAGGACTTGAAGTGTGTTAGTCCCATCACACAGACCTATATTTTCTTCCCAGAAGCACCTATAGGACTTGAAGTGTGTTAGTCCCATCACACAGAGATCATATATTTTGTTCCCAGAGGCACCTATAGGACTTGAAGTGTGTTAGTCCCATCACACAGACCTACATTTTCTTCCCAGAAGCACCTATAGGACTTGTAGTGTGTTAGTCCCATCACACAGAGATCATATATTTTGTTCCCAGCGGCACCTATAGGACTTGAAGTGTGTTAGTCCCATCACACAGACCTATATTTTTCTTCCCAGAAGCACCTATAGGACTTGAAGTGTGTTAGTCCCATCACACAGAGATCATATATTTTGTTCCCAGAAGCACCTATAGGACTTGAACTGTGTTAGTCCCATCACACAGACCTATATTTTCTTCCCAGAGGCACCTATAGGACTTGTAGTGTGTTAGTCCCATCACACAGAGATCATATATTTTGTTCCCAGAAGCACCTATAGGACTTGAAGTGTGTTAGTCCCATCACACAGACCTATATTTTCTTCCCAGAAGCACCTATAGGACTTGAAGTGTGTTAGTCCCATCACACAGAGATCATATATTTTGTTCCCAGAAGCACCTATAGGACTTGAAGTGTGTTAGTCCCATCACACAGAGCTATATTTTTTCTTCCCAGAAGCATCTATAGCACTTGTAGTGTGTTAGTCCCATCACACAGAGATCATATATTTTGTTCCCAGAAGCACCTATAGGACTTGAAGTGTGTTAGTCCCATCACACAGACCTATATTTTCTTCCCAGAAGCACCTATAGGACTTGAAGTGTGTTAGTCCCATCACACAGACCTATATTTTCTTCCCAGAGGCACCTATAGGACTTGTAGTGTGTTAGTCCCATCACACAGAGATCATATATTTTGTTCCCAGAAGCACCTATAGGACTTGAAGTGTGTTAGTCCCATCACACAGACCTATATTTTCTTCCCAGAAGCACCTATAGCACTTGTAGTGTGTTAGTCCCATCACACAGAGATCATATATTTTGTTCCCAGAAGCACCTATAGGACTTGAAGTGTGTTAGTCCCATCACACAGACCTATATTTTCTTCCCAGAAGCACCTATAGGACTTGAAGTGTGTTAGTCCCATCACACAGACCTATATTTTCTTCCCAGAAGCACCTATAGGACTTGAAGTGTGTTAGTCCCATCACACAGACCTATATTTTCTTCCCAGAGGCACCTATAGGACTTGTAGTGTGTTAGTCCCATCACACAGAGATCATATATTTTGTTCCCAGAAGCACCTATAGGACTTGAAGTGTGTTAGTCCCATCACACAGACCTATATTTTCTTCCCAGAAGCACCTATAGGACTTGAAGTGTGTTAGTCCCATCACACAGAGATCATATATTTTGTTCCCAGAAGCACCTATAGGACTTGAAGTGTGTTAGTCCCATCACACAGAGCTATATTTTCTTCCCAGAAGCACCTATAGGACTTGTAGTGTGTTAGTCCCATCACACAGAGATCATATATTTTGTTCCCAGAAGCACCTATAGGACTTGAAGTGTGTTAGTCCCATCACACAGAGCTATATTTTCTTCCCAGAAGCACCTATAGGACTTGTAGTGTGTTAGTCCCATCACACAGAGATCATATATTTTGTTCCCAGAAGCACCTATAGGACTTGAAGTGTGTTAGTCCCATCACACAGACCTATATTTTCTTCCCAGAAGCACCTATAGGACTTGAAGTGTGTTAGTCCCATCACACAGAGCTATATTTTCTTCCCAGAAGCACCTATAGGACTTGAAGTGTGTTAGTCCCATCACACAGAGATCATATATTTTGTTCCCAGAGGCACCTATAGGACATGAAGTGTGTTAGTCCCATCACACAGACCTATATTTTCTTCCCAGAAGCACCTATAGGGCTTGAAGTGTGTTAGTCCCATCACACAGAGATCATATATTTTGTTCCCAGAGGCACCTATAGGACTTGAAGTGTGTTAGTCCCATCACACAGACCTACATTTTCTTCCCAGAAGCACCTATAGGACTTGAAGTGTGTTAGTCCCATCACACAGAGATCATATATTTTGTTCCCAGAAGCACCTATAGGACTTGAAGTGTGTTAGTCCCATCACACAGACCTATATTTTTCTTCCCAGAAGCACCCATAGGACTTGAAGTGTGTTAGTCCCATCACACAGAGATCATATATTTTGTTCCCAGAAGCACCTATAGGACTTGAAGTGTGTTAGTCCCATCACACAGAGCTATATTTTCTTCCCAGAAGCACCTATAGGACTTGAAGTGTGTTAGTCCCATCACACAGACCTATATTTTCTTCCCAGAAGCACCTATAGGACTTGAAGTGTGTTAGTCCCATCACACAGAGATCATATATTTTGTTCCCAGAAGCACCTATAGGACTTGAAGTGTGTTAGTCCCATCACACAGAGCTATATTTTCTTCCCAGAAGCACCTATAGGACTTGTAGTGTGTTAGTCCCATCACACAGAGATCATATATTTTGTTCCCAGAAGCACCTATAGGACTTGAAGTGTGTTAGTCCCATCACACAGACCTATATTTTCTTCCCAGAAGCACCTATAGGACTTGTAGTGTGTTAGTCCCATCACACAGAGATCATATATTTTGTTCCCAGAAGCACCTATAGGACTTGAAGTGTGTTAGTCCCATCACACAGACCTAAATTTTCTTCCCAGAAGCACCTATAGGACTTGTAGTGTGTTAGTCCCATCACACAGAGATCATATATTTTGTTCCCAGAGGCACCTATAGGACTTGAAGTGTGTTAGTCCCATCACACAGACCTATATTTTCTTCCAGAAGCACCTATAGGACTTGAAGTGTGTTAGTCCCATCACACAGAGATCATATATTTTGTTCCCAGAGGCACCTATAGGACTTGAAGTGTGTTAGTCCCATCACACAGACCTATATTTTCTCCCAGAAGCACCTATAGGACTTGAAGTGTGTTAGTCCCATCACACAGAGATCATATATTTTGTTCCCAGAGGCACCTATAGGACTTGAAGTGTGTTAGTCCCATCACACAGACCTACATTTTTCTTCCCAGAAGCACCTATAGGACTTGTAGTGTGTTAGTCCCATCACACAGAGATCATATATTTTGTTCCCAGCGGCACCTATAGGACTTGAAGTGTGTTAGTCCCATCACACAGACCTATATTTTCTTCCCAGAAGCACCTATAGGACTTGAAGTGTGTTAGTCCCATCACACAGAGATCATATATTTTGTTCCCAGAAGCACCTATAGGACTTGAACTGTGTTAGTCCCATCACACAGACCTATATTTTCTTCCCAGAGGCACCTATAGGACTTGTAGTGTGTTAGTCCCATCACACAGAGATCATATATTTTGTTCCCAGAAGCACCTATAGGACTTGAAGTGTGTTAGTCCCATCACACAGACCTACATTTTCTTCCCAGAAGCACCTATAGGACTTGAAGTGTGTTAGTCCCCATCACACAGAGATCATATATTTTGTTCCCAGAAGCACCTATAGGACTTGAAGTGTGTTAGTCCCATCACACAGACCTATATTTTCTTCCCAGAAGCACCCATAGGACTTGAAGTGTGTTAGTCCCATCACACAGAGATCATATATTTTGTTCCCAGAAGCACCTATAGGACTTGAAGTGTGTTAGTCCCATCACACAGAGCTATATTTTCTTCCCAGAAGCACCTATAGGACTTGAAGTGTGTTAGTCCCATCACACAGACCTATATTTTCTTCCCAGAAGCACCTATAGGACTTGAAGTGTGTTAGTCCCATCACACAGAGATCATATATTTTGTTCCCAGAAGCACCTATAGGACTTGAAGTGTGTTAGTCCCATCACACAGAGCTATATTTTCTTCCCAGAAGCACCTATAGGACTTGTAGTGTGTTAGTCCCATCACACAGAGATCATATATTTTGTTCCCAGAAGCACCTATAGGACTTGAAGTGTGTTAGTCCCATCACACAGACCTATATTTTCTTCCCAGAAGCACCTATAGGACTTGAAGTGTGTTAGTCCCATCACACAGAGCTATATTTTCTTCCCAGAAGCACCTATAGGACTTGAAGTGTGTTAGTCCCATCACACAGAGATCATATATTTTGTTCCCAGAGGCACCTATAGGACTTGAAGTGTGTTAGTCCCATCACACAGACCTACATTTTCTTCCCAGAAGCACCTATAGGACTTGAAGTGTGTTAGTCCCATCACACAGAGATCATATATTTTGTTCCCAGAAGCACCTATAGGACTTGAAGTGTGTTAGTCCCATCACACAGACCTATATTTTCTTCCCAGAAGCACCCATAGGACTTGAAGTGTGTTAGTCCCATCACACAGAGATCATATATTTTGTTCCCAGAAGCACCTATAGGACTTGAAGTGTGTTAGTCCCATCACACAGAGATCCTATATTTTGTTCCCAGAAGCACCTATAGGACTTGAAGTGTGTTAGTCCCATCACACAGAGCTATATTTTGTTCCCAGAAGCACCTATAGGACTTGAAGTGTGTTAGTCCCATCACACAGAGATCCTCTATTTTCTTTGCAGAAGCACCCATAGGACTTCTAGTGTGTTAGTGGCATCACACAGAGCTCCTATATTTTCTTCTCAGCAGCACCCACAGGACTTCTAGTGTGTTAGTGGCATCACACAGAGCTCCTATATTTTCTTGCAGAAGCACCCATAGGACTTCTAGTGTGTTAGTGGCATCACACAGAGCTCCTATATATTCTTCTCAGCAGCACCCACAGGACTACCGACTACAATGGCTGGAAGACCGCCAAGGGGAGGCAGAGCGTGCAGAGCCAAGAACACAGGGCAGGCAGGCTCTGTTTCTAGTGGACGTGGCCGTGGACGTGGTCGTGCATCGTCATCAGCACGTGGCCATGGGACACGCGCGTCTTTGTTTTCGGCAGCTGGACATGTGGAGCCGCATCATGCTGAAGGCTTGGTAGAATGGATGACCAAGCCCTCCTCATCCTCCTCATCCTCTCTCACCCAGGCTCAGGGTACTGGCAGAGCAGCTGCCAACGCGTACTCAATGGCATCATCAGCCACCCCTTCCCTAGACCCACCATGTCCTCCTGAGGAGTCCCCCGAACTCTTTGAGCACAGTGTTGGGTACATGCTCCAGGAGGATGCCCAACGATTCGAAGGCTCGGATGATGATACCCAGCTTGAGGAATCTGGCAGTACTGTTCCACCAGCTGCAGCTTACTGCCAGGTTTGCTCTAGTGGTGAAGAGGGAGGGGATGATGAGGTCACTGACTCCACGTGGGTGCCTGAAGGGAGAGAGGATGAGGAGGAGGACGAGGAGGAGGAGGATGCGGCGTCACATGTCCAACGAGGCAGGATGCCCCCTGGAGGCCAGGTAGAGGCCAGCACAGCAACTGTACAACACCGCAGAGCTCCGCCTGTGCAGGGCGCTGCCTCTGCACGTTATCAGAAAAGTTCTTTGGTGTGGGCCTTTTTTGAGACGAGTGCATCAGATCGCACCACTGCTATTTGCAATATTTGTCTCAAGCGTATCTCGCGTGGCCAAAACATCAGCCGCTTGGGCACCACAAGCATGACCAGACATATGTCGACCTGCCATGCAGCTTGTTGGCAGGCACACATAAAAGACCCACACCAAAGAACTAAGCGGACCTCTCCTTGCTCCTCATCAGCTGGGATCTCCATCCCCACTACACCTTCAGTCCTCTCTGAAAGCTGCTCTGAGAGGACTGAAGGTGTAGAATTAGGTGTGTCACAACCAAGTACTTGCAGTACACCGACGTCCGATTGCAGCAGGCAAATTTCCCTGCCCCAGCTGCTGGACCGTAGAAAGAAGTACACTCCCAGCCATCCACATGCCCAGCGGTTGAATGCTAGCTTGGCTAAATTGCTAGCACTTCAACTGCTGCCTTTTCAGTTGGTAGACTCGGCCCCCTTCCGTGAGTTTGTTCAATGTGCGGTTCCTCAGTGGCAGGTTCCCAAACGCCACTTTTTCTCACGGAAGGCGATTCCGTCTCTCTACCGGCATGTGGAAGGCAATGTCCATGCCTCGCTGGACAGGGCGGTCAGCGGTAAGGTGCATATTACCGCTGACTCATGGTCCAGCAGGCATGGACAGGGACGGTACCTTTCTTTCACGGCCCATTGGGTCACTCTATTGGCAGCTGGGAGGGATGCAGGACAAGGTGCAGTAGTGTTGGAGGTTGTTCCGCCACCACGCCTCCAAAACGCTACTACTGCTACTGGTTGTGACACACCTCTCTCCTCCACCCCCTCCTCTTCTTCTTCCTCCAGTGCTCTGTCCTTGGAACCAGCGGTGCTCCGTAGGCGTACAAGGGGCTACGCAAGTACGCAGGCAAAAAGATGCCATGCCGTGCTTGCGCTGGTGTGTTTGGGGGACAGGAGCCACACTGGGCCAGAGGTTCTGGCAGCTCTGCAGGGGCAGGCCGAGAGGTGGTTGACGCCACGTCAGCTTAAGCCAGGAATGGTCGTTTCTGACAATGGCACCAACCTCCTCTCCGCCCTGCGACAGGGGCAGCTCACCCATGTGCCCTGCATGGCTCACGTCCTCAACCTGGTGGTGCAGCGGTTCTTGGGCAGGTTCCCAGGCTTACAGGATGTCCTGAGGCAGGCCAGGAAAGTCTGTGTGCATTTCCGCCGATCTTATAATGCCAGTGCTCGGCTGACTGAGCTGCAAAAGAAGCTGAACCTGCCCAAGAACCGCCTAATATGTGACATGCCCACCAGGTGGAACTCAACGTTGGCCATGCTGCAGCGACTGCACACGCAGCAGAGGGCCATCAATGAGTACCTTTGCGACTACGGCACCAGGACAGGGTCAGGGGAGCTTGGTTTTTTTTCCCCACGTCAGTGGAGCATGATCAGGGATGCATGCACTGTCCTCTCACCATTTGAGGAGGCCACGAGGATGGTGAGCAGTGACAGTGCATGCATCAGTGACACTGTCCCTCTTGTCCACCTGTTGGAGCATACGCTGCGTGGGATAATGGACAGGGCACTTGAGGCAGAACAGAGGCAGGAAGAGGAGGACTTCCTTGCCTCTCAAGGCCCCCTTTATCCGGACAGTGTTCCTTCTGTCCCACCCATCACACAGGAAGAGGATGAGGAGGAGGAGGAGGAGGAGGAGGATTGTGTGAGCATGGAGGTGGAGCCTGGCACTCAGCATCAGCAGCAGCAGTCTTTTAGGGATGATGTACAGTCCCAACAAACCAGTGGACTTGTACGTGGCTGGGAGGAGGTGGCTGGCGATCATGTCATCCTCAGTGACCCAGAAGACTCCGGACCGAATGCCTCAGCTAACCTACGCTGCATGGCCTCCCTGATCCTGCAAAGCCTGCGGAAGGATCCTCGTGTTCTTCGGATCAAGGAGAGGGACCATTACTGGCTGGCCACTCTCCTTGATCCGCGGTACAAGGGTAAGGTTGCGGACCTTATCTTGCCGTCGCAGAGGGAGCAGAGGATGAGACATCTCAGGGAGGCCTTGCAGAAAGGTCTGTGCAACGCGTTCCCAGAAACTGGGAGGTTACAAACTCCTGGTCCTGGGCGACGAGTTGCTGAGGCTTCGGTCAGTAGCAGAAGGAGCGGTGGGGAAGGTGGACGTCTGACCGATGCGTTCAGACAATTTTTTAGTCCGCAGCCCCAAGGTATGATCGGTTCCAGCAACCATCGCCAGCGTCTGATATACATGGTGCAGGAATACCTTGGGGCAAGGTCAGACTTGGACACCTTTCCCACCGAAAATCCTCTGGCTTACTGGGTCCTGAGGATGGATCACTGGCCAGAGCTTGCACAGTATGCAATTGAGCTACTGGCCTGTCCTGCCTCCAGCGTTCTTTCCGAACGCACATTCAGTGCTGCTGGAGGATTTGTCACCGATCATAGGGTGCGCCTGTCCACCGCCTCGGTTGATCGACTGACCTTCATCAAAATGAATCAGTCTTGGATCACCACCAGCTACCAGGCACCTGAGGCGGATATAACCGAATAATTTATAATGTCACATCCCTTCAAGACTGCCTATGCTGATGCTGAGTGACTGTCCTCTTATGTTCACTGACTATCCTCTTCCTCCTCCTCAATGATCCATGCCACCACACCAGTGCCTAAGGCACAATTTTTCAGCCCCTGTTTAACAGGGGCGTGTACATACAATTTTTATAAAAAAATGCTTCGCAACACGTGTGACTGCTGTGCTCCAAGTACAGTATCTGTGAGGGGTTGCAGTGTTGTGGCACCAGCACCAGTGCCTAAGGCACAATTTTTCAGCCCCTGTTTAACAGGGGCGTGTACTTACAATTTTTTAAAAAAATGCTTCGCAACACGTGTGACTGCTGTGCTCCAAGTACAGTATCTGTGAGGGGTTGCAGTGTTGTGGCACCAGCACCAGTGCCTAAGGCACAATTTTTCAGCCCCTGTTTAACAGGGGCGTGTACTTACAATTTTTTAAAAAAATGCTTCGCAACACGTGTGACTGCTGTGCTCCAAGTACAGTATCTGTGAGGGGTTGCAGTGTTGTGGCACCAGCACCAGTGCCTAAGGCACAATTTTTTCAGCCCCTGTTTAACAGGGGCGTGTACTTACAATTTTTTAAAAAAATGCTTCGCAACACGTGTGACTGCTGTGCTCCAAGTACAGTATCTGTGAGGGGTTGCAGTGTTGTGGCACCAGCACCAGTGCCTAAGGCACAATTTTTCAGCCCCTGTTTAACAGGGGCGTGTACTTACAATTTTTTAAAAAAAATGCTTCGCAACACGTGTGACTGCTGTGCTCCAAGTACAGTATCTGTGAGGGGTTGCAGTGTTGTGGCACCAGCACCAGTGCCTAAGGCACAATTTTCAGCCCCTGTTTAACAGGGGCGGGTAATTACAAATCTTGATCTAATAGTTCACAGCAGGGCCCATTCCTGCGCCCACCAAGAGTAACTATGAGGGCCTACAGTCTTGTGGCAACACCGTCCACCACCACCGCCAAAGGCCCAATTTTTCTGCCCTGTTCATCAGGTGCTTGCAATTACAAATCTTGATCTAATAACTCACAGCAGGGCCCATTCCTGCGCCCACCAAGAGTAACTGTGAGAGCTTACAGTCTTGTGGCAACACCGTCCACCACCACCGCCAAAGGCCCAATTTTTCTGCCCTGTTCATCAGGTGCTTGCAATTACAAATCTTGATCTAATAACTCACAGCAGGGCCCATTCCTGCGCCCACCAAGAGTAACTATGAGGGCCTACAGTCTTGTGGCAACACCGTCCACCACCACCGCCAAAGGCCCAATTTTTCTGCCCTGTTCATCAGGTGCTTGCAATTACAAATCTTGATCTAATAACTCACAGCAGGGCCCATTCCTGCGCCCACCAAGAGTAACTGTGAGAGCTTACAGTCTTGTGGCAACACCGTCCACCACCACCACCACCCCCCATTTTTTCTGCCCTGTTCAACAGGTGCATGCAATTACAAATCTTGATCTATTAACTCACAGCAGGGCCCATTCCTGTGCCCACCAGTCTTGTGGCTACACCAACATCTAATAGGGCACATTTCTGCAGAGTATATACGCCAGGCCCCTACTTTCAAACATCCAACTTACAAACGACTCCTACTTGCAAATGGAAAGAGAAAACAGGAAGTGAGAGGAAATCTACCCCTAGGAAGGGAAATTCTATCCTGTTAGATTTAATTTGGGAAAAAGGTATCTCCTCTCTACTGATACTTTATCACCAATCCTTGTTTCAATTAAAACCCCACTTTTTCCAAAAACATTTGTCATTGGGACGGAAAGTGAGGTGACATGTTCTGAACAGATGTGCAAAGACAGCAAATGTTACAGGGGTGATAACCCCTCCCTATGTTCTCCAAAAAGCTTAAAAATAGATTTTTTTGGGATGGAGCTACACTTCATTATGTACCTGTTCAGATTCTACTTAAGAACAAACCTAAAGCCGCAAGTGGTTTTAAATGGCTTCTTTTTTTCCTTTACAAATGTCATTTTGTGCAAGGACAGTTCTAAACACGGGAAACACATGCCACTTCACAGGCATACTTTAGACACCCCCCAGGTACCATATTTAAAGGAAAATTTCACTTTTTTTTTTCACTTTATGCATCATTAAAATGACTGCTCCCGAAAAAACGTTAGTTTTAAAAAGTTCTTTTTGCATTGATATATGTCCCCTGGGGCAGGACCCGGGTCCCCAAACCTGTTTTATGACATTAACATGCATATTGGCCGTTGTAATTAGCACTTTTGATTTCGAACGTTCGCGTCCATTATAACGTATAGGGTTCGAAAATTCGCGCAAACTTTCGGTCCGTTCGAAGGTTCTGGTGCGAACCGAACCCGGGGGTGTTCGGCTCATCCCTAATCCTGACTGAATCTCCAACTCGATTTTCAGAAATGCAGCCCCAAACTTGCAAAGAACCTCCATTATGCTACTGTATATAAATTACACAAATTAATGCAGTTCTAAATTCATTAATGAAGCATTTAAGGTATTTTTTACATGCAAGCAGTGTAAGTACCTGAATTCGACTTGGTATAAGCCTCTTGCAGTCCCTGTACAGCAGAGTTCAGAGTGGGAGCGGGAGAAGCAGCACAAGGAGCCAATCAGTTATGCTGCAGTGGTCATGGACATAAATTTGAAACCTTTCGCTGGTAAAATAGCTCCCTTTTCGTATTTCATCAGTGTATTTGTCTGCCTGGAGTCCAGCTTTAAGGAAATTCTATTTGCTGTGATATTTGTTTTGTCTTTGGCCAAAAACAGCTGGAGTATTTTTTTTCAACCCAGAAAACAATTCAACTACTTCCAGTAATTTTAGGGTTCCTGACAGACTTTATGGCAGTCTACGTGTAGGTTAACCCCGCCTCCTCTCCAATGCTATAGGACCCCATTCCCATAAATTTGAGCTCACAGCTAGAGACTGCGTTCCGTAACTAGCCAACACTTGACCAATGGGTGGGTCTGCCATGGAGTCCATCAGGAAAGTAAAATTACAATAAGTATTTGATAATACATTTTCAGTTTTCCTGACAGACTCCATGGCAGTCTACGTGTGGGAAATAACTAGCCAAACCAAAAATAAATTTAACTCACACATAGACTGCCATGGAGTCCATCAGGAAAGGAAAATTACGGTAGGTATTTGATAATATATTTTCCGTTTTCATGGCTAAATAAAAAAGTTTATAGTAGCAAATCATCTTCTTAGTTCTCTGACTGGTAGAACAAAGGAGGATGAGACCTTTTGTTATTGCGAACATTATCATATGTGTTTCCTTTATTCAGAAGGACCTTACGAATAGGCATTTTGTGCCAAATGCATTATGGTTACTCTGTTGATGTCTGTTTACCTGTGCATAGGTTTTACACAATAAACCTATGGTTGTGCAAGAGAACTATGGGGAATTTATGTATTGGATTTTCATTGTCTATAGCTCAATCCACATTAGCATCAAGTACAGCATCCAGTACAGCATCACCCTCTAACGTCTGTTTCAATTTTTAGTCTCAAATCTCAATCAATGTGGAAGAATGTGAAGACACGAAAGACACAAAGGAGCACTGGACGGGTAAGCCCAGCCACAGGAACTCCACGTCCAGCGACCAATCTGAGCACCCGCTGCTACGCAGGAAGAGCATGCAGTGGGCACGGAGGCTAAGCAGGAAAGGGAACAAGCAGACAGCTAAGACAGCGGAGTGGATAAGCCAACAGCGACTAAACTTGTACCGGAGATCGGAGCGTCAGGAACTCTCTGAGTTGGTGAAAAACCGTATGAAGCACCTGGGCCTCCCAACGACGGGGTATGGTAAGTCCTTGCTGTGCTCTTGTTGGGTTTTTGTTGCCATTGTGGACCTCAGTTCTGAGTATATCATTCACGTGTTACAAAATCTGTTCAGCCATTTGTCATATGTTATATGTTATCTTTCGGTGACAAGTTTGAGGGACCATTCATCACTACTAATGCCATCTAGGAATCCCTGCAGCTGTGTGAAAATCAGTCCACTCAATACACCATTAATTTGATTTGTACTTAATCCATTTCAGTCAGATTCAGCAGACTTTTTTCAGAGATTCTAGGCAGGACTGCTGTTTTGTCACACATGCTGTGCAACTTCTCAGAATAAAGGTTTAAGAAATGTGAAGGATTCCAGCAACTTAAGGAATTTAGCAAGCTGGATAGCTAGGCTGACAAACTGAATGCTGGGATTTGTCAGATAAACTCTGTCATTTTTATATTTGGCTGGAGTGTGCCTTTAGAATTCATGCAAGGAATGCTCTCTGACAAAATGGCTGCCCTCATGCTTCTTACACAGTAGTTGCCACCACTGGCGAAGGATATTAAGGTCTGCTCATTAACAAAACATTCTCAACTTCTCCACTCAAAATGTTTCTACTGCCATTGGTTGCTGCCTTATTTGAGCTATTGGGCAATGTGACCGATTGCACCCTCTGTCATCCCCAGCATGGCAAAATGAAATGAGATGTAGCAGAGATTTCATTGTTTGTATTTGTCTACGTTGGTGTGTTCTGGTGTCTCATATGTACACATTATAAAGAGATGGGTTTGACCTACTAAATATTCCCTGCATAAAAAAAAAATCATCTTTAAGGCTCTGTTAACACATGCTGCACCTGAGGTTTACAGCAGCAGGGGGTTCGGGGTGTCTCTGTTCACTGATTCAGGTGCGAATCAGGTCCAAATTTTTGCCTAAATTTGCACCTGAATCAGACCAGAAAACACACAGGACCCTTTTTCAGTGTGGACCACGGCCACGCCGGAGCTGTGTGAACCGGATCCATTGAGAGCCGGTCACACTCTCCTGTCATGCGAATTGGATGCAGGGAAACCTGCATCCAATTCACATATGTGTGCATGGAGCCTTAGAGAATGTTGAAGACTCAACCCACCTAAAGTTTCTTGAATCTTTACTAAGTCACTAAGCCAGTGGGTTACAGTTAGGGCCAGTGCTACCACTAGGCGAACTAGGCAGCCAACTAGCGTGCACTGCTGTCTAGGGTGCAGCCACAGCCAGTTGTTGCTGGGTCCAAACCCCCCCAGAGCATCCTGCCCAAATACCCAGTCCTGCTGCCACAGCCGAGCCACTCAGCAACAACGCAGGCTGTGCAGCAATCAGAACTGTTCCTGAATATACAGTGGCTGACAGCATCCACCGCCGCCGCCTGCTGTTCTCTGTGCCGGGGTTTGGTTGCTAGGCCTTCCCATGTTCTAGCAACCAATAATTTCCTTGCCCATCCCCCAGACCCTGGCATTGAGAGAAGGAGGATGTTCCTCCTCCAAACCTATCTGGTCCCAGCGCCCAGCATTCCAGCTTCCACCTGTCCTGTAGCCAACTGCTTCAATAAGAAGGAACAGATGCTGATGTAAGCTGGGGTCTTCACAATACTCCCTCCTCCCCTTCCACTACCCCAACTATTTTCTTAAACCTCTCCACTCTCCTTACCCAACTCTGCTTTTCCCTTCTAACTTTGGGGACCCTAATGAAAGGGAATGGGCTCTATGGGGGATAATGTAAAGGGATTTTGGGGACCTTGATGTAAGGGGGCTGTGGGGATGCTGATGTAAGGGGTGACTTTGGGGGTGCTAATGAAAGGGGGACTCGGATGTAAGGGGGACTTTGGGGTCCTTGATTTAAGGAGGGGGGACACTGGGGACCCTGATGTAAGTGGGGACTCTGGGGACCCTGATGTAAGGGGGGTGACATTGGGGATGCTAATGAAAGGGGGACTCTGGGGTCCTTGATTTAAGGAGGGGGACTCTGGGGGACCCTGATGTAAGGGGGGACTTTAGGATCCTAATTTAGGGGACACTTTTGGGATCTTAATGAAAATGGGGTCTCTGATGTAAGGGTGAACTCTGGGGATGTAAGGGGGGAACTCTGTGGACCATGATTTAAAGAAAGAAGGCTCTTGGGACCCTGATGTAAGGGGGGGGGGTGACTCTGGGGACACCAATGAAGGAGGGGGGACTCTGGGGACCCTGATATATTGTGGGGAACTTTGGGGACCCTAATAAAAGAGGTAAATTCAGATGCAAGGGGCCCAACCCTAAAGCTGTGTAAGAAGCCCCAGAATTTCTGATAGCTGCCCTGTTCCCCACACACTGCACTGACGTCCTGCATACCGCTGCAGGATTGGATGATATTAGCTGGAGACAAAGTTGTCTCCTGCAAACTTCATCCAATCCGTGAAGAAGAGTTATCCAGCCAATGAGGTGTTGCACAACATCACTTCCTCACAGCTCCCTAGTCAGTCTCCAAACGGAGCCAATATTGGCAAGGAGGTGAGAAGGCATCCATATACAGGCTGCATTTGCAGCCTTTATTTTCTTTGGGGGAGGTAAGGGGAAGGGTACGAGTCGTTGGTCTTGCCTAGGGCACAAAATAGTCTAGAACCGGCCCTAGTTACAGTCCACCAGATTAAGCCATAGCTTGATTTAGGTGCTGCATTGTTGAACCCAGTGCAGTGCTCTCCATGGGCTTGTGCACAAAGTTTTTGTACATTTCTAGGCATTGAACAGCTTGTTCCACCTTTAATGGGAAAAAAATAAAAATTCCCTTACATTTTCAGAGTAAGCTAGACAGATTATTCTGGGGTCCAAGTGCTTTCCATCACCTTTCTTGGCCTCTGCACCTCCCAGCGCAGTAGGTGCCAGGGCTGGATATATGAATAGCAAGGCAGACTGTAGCTTCCAGAAATATTATATCGTGGCTTGTGTTACTTTGTGTCTTGACCGTGAATTTTGTTACAGTTTGTTATCATACATTTATCTCTGCCTATAATATCTATGCTTTCAAAAATGTGAATTGCTTTGCTGTTGGCTGACCCTCTGGCTTCATAACTTTCTGAGGCATTGACCCGGAGCAAGTTATGATATGCATCCTTGTTGCCAGTCCGAGGCTCCAAGTATTGCAGCAAGTGGGTGAGCATAATGACCAAGCAACCAGCAATTCCAGAAGGAAAGGTCAGCAGTGGTGGCTTCTGTGTTCCCGTAAGGAAAAGTTTCCTTTACCCTCGTCTGCACATGTACATAGATTTGCCCATGGAATGGAATGCTTAAACTGGCCCTATGGCTATTGCAAAATGGATTACAGGGACGGAAAACGGAAGCAAAATTTGCTTCATATGTGTAATTACATATTTTACTGCATTCTGGAAGCCTGGAAATCACTACCACCCTTGTTATCAAATGTTAGCTACTTACTTTGGCTGAGAGCTTAGGCCCATGCTCTCTGACACCCCTAGCTGGCCCATGAGGCTGTACATCAACACTGCAGGCCAACAGGAGCGTGTCTGAAGAGGGTAGCTGAGGTTTGCATACCTTTAGAAAGCAGGCACATAGGTAAGATAGCTGTTCTTGATTCTTACAAAGTTTTAGTGAATTGTGCAAGCACCATATGCCAAGCTTTAATCCCCTGTCCCCATATGCTTGTTAACATGGCATCACTAGAAAATTAGTCTATGTTGGACTAACTTTAAGTGTTTGTTCAGCATCTCCTCTAAGTTCCTGACCCTCTAAATGTACACAATGTGCTTTATTTGTAGTGTGATGTACTCTAAAGTATGCGCTCACATACTCTATTTCGGAAAAACAGCCCATTGCAGCGTACATAAGAACAGATGTGAAAGCCTGTAACTGTAAAACTTTTTACCTATGGAAAATAGTGAACTCCAAATGCAGTTGTGTGAAGTGACCTTAGCAGCACTGTTACACAAATAAGTGTGGGCAGGACTGGTAGCGGCAATGTGAAGACTACATGTCAGTGGTTAAGCGTAATTATTACCCGCAAACTGAAATGCATTCTGGGTAATAAATACCCTACCTCTGCAAGTGTTAAAATACCTGAATGAATTTTTTGTGTTTACCTTATTAGGAATTCATTTTGTGATTTTCTCACAGGATGTTAGGTGTAAAACCACTTTTAAAGCCTTTCATTGAATGTTCAGTAATCAGCTAAATACAGTCCAAGTACATCAAAACAAAGTGTAAAAAGTCTACCAAGTTTTGTTTAAAAAGCAACCACAACATGAGTAGAAAAGCCTGTCCTCAGCCAGCATGCTGCAGAGCAGGACACTTGTCCCAGAGCCAGAGCTTTGCAATCAGCGGGGAGTATATGCTTTACTGATTGCACAGCTGCAGGTCTGACTAAGAACCCTTTCACACTGGGGCCACCCGTGCGTTAGCAGTAAAGTGCCGCTCGTTTTAGCAGCGATTTACTGCTGTTTAAGCAGTGCTTTTCGGCCGCTAGCGGGGCGCTTTTAACCCCCACTAGCGGCCGAAGAAGGGGTTAAAAAACGCCAGTTTTGCAGTGCTTCCGCAGCGCTTTTCAGGCGCTTTGGAAGTGCTGCCCTATCATTGCAATGGGCAGGGGCGTTTTGGGAGCGCTCCCAAACCGCCCCAAAGATGCTGCTTGCCGCAAGCGCACCGCCCAATGTGAAAGCACTTGGGCTTTCACATTCAGGCGGCATGGGATGCAGTTTTCAGGCGCTTTTACAGGCGCTATTTCTAGCACTAAAATGTCTGAAAACTGCCTCAGTGTGAAAGGGGTCTTAGTGGAGAGGCCACGGATTCCACACAAGAAAGGATCCCACTGTGCAGGTGCTGGCAGGGAACAGACTTTTATACTTGGGCTGCAACTGCTTTAGAAAGACAAATATCTGTAAGACATTGAGCATCTTTTGTTTTAATGCACTTGGATTACATATAGCTGATATACAGTGCATCCAGAAAGAATCCAACACGCTTCATTTTTTCCACATTTTGTTATGCTACAGCCTTATTCCAAAATTGAATATATTCATTATTTTCCTCAAAATTCTGTAAACAATGCCCCATAATGACAACTGAAAGACGTTTATTTAAAATCTTTGCAAATTAAAATGTAAAAATAAAAAACAAAATAAAATCCCATGTACATAAGTATTCACAGCCTTTGTCATGACACTCAAAATTGAGCTCAGATGCATCCTGGTTCCACTGATCATCCGTGAGATTTTTCTACAACTTGATTGGAGTCCACCTGTGGTAAAATCAGTTAATTGAACATTATTTGGAAAGGCACACACCTGTCTATAGAAGGTCCCACAGTTAACAGTGCATGTCAGAACACAAACCAAGCCATGAAGTTTCGTATCGAGGCACAGATCTGGGGAAGGGTACAGAAAAATGTCTGCAGCATTGAAGGTCCCAATGAGCACAGTGGCCTCCATCATCCATAAATAGAAGAAATTTGGAACCACCAGGACTTTTCCTAGAGCGGTTTGCCCGGCCAAACTGAGTAATCGTGGGAGAAGGGCCTTAGTCAGGGAGGTGACCAAGAACCCGATCGTAATTCTGACAGAGATTTAGCGATTTCTGTGGAGAGAGGAGAACCTTCCAGAAGAACAACCATTGCTGCAGCACTTCACCAATCAGGCCAGTATGGTAGAGTGGCCAGACGGAAGCCACTCCTCAGTAAAAGGCACATGACAGCCTGCCTGGAGTTTCCCAAAAGGCACCTGAAGGACTCTGACCATGAGAAACAAAATTCTCTGGTCTGATGAAGCAGTTCTGATTGAACTCTTTGGCCTGAATAGCAACCGTCATGTCCAGAGGAAACCAGGCACCGCTCATCACATGGCTAATACCATCCCTACAGTGAAGCATTGTGGTGGCAGCATCATGCGGCAGGCATGTTTTTCAGCGGCAGGAACTGGGAGACTAGTCAGGATTGAGGCAAAGATGAGTGCAGCAATGTACAGAGACATCCTGACCTCAGACTGGGGCGAAGGTTCATCTTCCAACAGGACAACGACCCTAAGCACACAGCCAAGACAACAAAGGAGTGGCTAAGGGACAACTCTGTGAATATCCTTGAGTGGCCCAGACTTGAACCTGATTGAACATCTCTGGAGAGATCTGAAAATATCTGTGTACCGACGCTCCCCATTCAACCTGATGGAGCTTGAGAGGTTCTGCAAAAAAGAATGGGAGAAACTGCCCAGAAAATAGGTGTGCCAAGCTTGTAGCATCATACTCAAAACTACTTGAGGCTGTAATTGGTGCCAAAGGTGCTTCAACAAAGTAGTGAGCAAAGGCTGTGAATACTTACTGTATGTTACGTACATGGTATTTTTGTCAGTAAATACAAACTTAGTTAAACAAACTTCTTTCATGTTGTCATTATGAGGTATTGATTTAGAAGAAAGGGGAGAAAGAAAGGGACTATAACGGTGCTAATATCATAACGATGGAAGACTCAAGTACAGTAAATGGAATTTTTTACAAAACATTTATTTATGATAAAGATTATGAGGTATTGTTTGTAGAATTTTGAGGAAAAAAATGAATTTAATCCATTTTGGAATAAGGCTGTAACACAACAAAATGTGGAAAAGTGAAGTGCTGTGAATACTTTCCGGATGCACTGTAAACTGAAACTTAAATATGGCTTTACGTGAAAACTTTCTGTTCAATGAAATAAAATATGATTGCTTTTTTTTTTTACAACATTTTATATTTTGTGGTGGTGTTTTTTGAGATTCTAGTTTTATATTTTTAGCTTTCAGTCATGCAATGTACTGTATTATAACTTGGCTCCCTCTATAATAAGCTATTGCTTGTTCGTTGTAGGTGACATGTGACCTCATATATCAGCTTATAACCTATTTATGCAGACTGGAGAAAACGTTTTAAAAATCTGCTCCAGTATGCATAACACACCCTGTGATTACATTACAAACAAAAATTCCCAGAGAAGGGGTTCTCTGACTGGTAACAGAACAGCAGGCCACACTAGACATGCCCACACGTGGTGATAGGAACATTTTAAAGCCAAACCTGATGTGTTCTGCTCGATTTAGTCTCTTGCTGATTTCTCTTTCTTTCTCTTTCTCTCTTTTGTTCATGTCTGTGCCTTTTTCTTCTGTATGTTCTCTGTAGAGGATGTAGCAAATTTAACTGCCAGTGATGTGATGAATCGGGTAAACCTTGGATATTTGCAAGGTAATTCTCCTCCTTGGGAGTCAAGCTTTGACTCAGCGCTCAATGTGATCGCGAATATGCCAACGGGCCCCTCCCACCTGACACATTCTCAACCGCAGACTAACGCATGTATGGTTTCTGCATGTGCATAAAGACTAATGCCCCATTTTATGCCGCAGATAATGCTTGGTTTGTAGTTAACAAGATGACGTTTTTTTTGTCAAGTCCATCAGACACCATATATTTTACAATATAACAAACTGCAGATGTGATAGGAGAGGTACACAATAACTTAGGAGCAAACTACATTTTATTCTTGACATTTTAGCAAGTGAGAATCAAATATTGCTTAAGCAAATTACACCTTTTACATTGATTTGCCTAAAATATTTTTTTTCTGAAATTCAGATTTTCTGCAGACACAAGGCTTGACTGGCCTGGATGTTTGTCTATGGTGTCAGTTGTTAGATATTCTCCTACCTTTCTATATCACTATACCTAACTTCCTTTATCCCTCCTACCTACTAGAAACCTATTGATAATGCTCCCCTCCACTCCACACATTCTAAAATTAAACCAGACCCTTTACCCAAAGCTATGTCTTGCTTGGATGGGTAAAAAAAAACTTCAATGCTGCTCACATAGCCAAGAGCCTAAGCATTTGGTCATGTGACCGCTTTAAGAGTTATACCTCCAAAATTAGCGTGTGCTGTAAATGGCCTCCAGCATTGCTCTTGTTTCTTCTTGCTGGAAGCTGCCATTTTGCTGGCGCTCCCAGAAAACCTGAGCAACAGTAAATCTTTAGACTGTCAGCAGATCGCCCTTTACATTTTCAGCACAGTGACAAAAAATAGAAAGCAGCTGGGCATGTGCAGAGCAGGGTGAGACCGTGTTTTACTAGATTTTAAACAGTATAGGCACTTATTTTTATTGTTTTACATAGCTATACTTGCAAAAGTGGGCCAGCCTGAAGTGATGTAGCAGCACTTAGTTTTCGGACAAATGTTCCATTTCTAGGGGGACAACCATAATGCAGGAAGCATATTTCAGACCCTTTATTACTTATTATTTGTCCACATCAATAGGACAGTTATTGGTCAAGTTAATTGTTAATAGAAATGTCCAATTGGTAGTACAGAACTCTGATGCAGGAGGACCAGGCTTCCATGGTTGAACAGGGTTTTGTTCTCTTTGGCACCTGTCCCCATGTAAACATGTTGCATGTTCATGTGCCGGACACAGCAATAGAAAGCATTAGTAATCCTGGGCCCATGTACCAAGCTGGAGAGACAGGGATGACTGGTATTCTTGGCTAGTTTTGGCCCAAGCTTGGTTATGTCACATGTTCCCAGGTACTCAGGGAGCATAAACACAGAGCTTCTTTAAATATATGATGCCATGTAGGAGAGGAGTGGCCAAAAAAATATTTATGGAGGAGGAATGTTAGAAACATGCCTACCAATGTTTCATTGAAAGCTCTAAATACACGTTGGCAAATCGTATTTGAATATGTTATGGCATGAAGTCGGCTATCAATAAGGTACCTTAAAACTAACAGGTCCTCTTCAAAAGCTGTTTGCCTTGCTGCTTCAACTGCCAGGGTAGATGAAAGTGGTGCACCTGTAAAAATGTTGAAGTTTCAGTATAAACCTATATTCAGAGATATAAGTAGACTGCCATTTTGGATAAAATATAGAATAATTCAAATTCCTAACAGGTTTTTATCTCTGTCTCAGTCTCCCACTGATGAGATTCACCCTTACTTCCTGTTGCTGTGATACTCATAGAAGAAAGGGGGGTTCAGTTGACCACCAGAAAACATTCTCAGAGGTTCTAACCCTTCTCTACTCTGCTAAAAATTTGCTTTTTTCTTTTCATCTGTCAGAGTTTAAATCAAAAACGAGAAGTTACTGATCAAACTCATAAAGGTGTCTAAAACGGCTTTAATGACTCACATGACAGCCAACATGTTCTGGAGGGCAAAATATGCTCCCCTTTCATCAAGGTTCAGTAATGTTTGCAAGTGTTTAAATGGACTTAAGGAACTGGATGCCTGAGAAAAATGTACTGCTTGCAAAGGAATCAGATGGGGCAGAATTATGCCAGTAAAACAGCTACAACATACCAAATCCTAAGGTACCTTTCACACAGGCATTCTGATCAGGTCTGCCTGCCAGTTTTATCTTGACTTGATCGGAAGCTCAATGCAGACCTATGGACAGTCAGATGTAAATGGACTTGTGTCCGTTTACATCCAATTACCTCCAAGTCCATCTATGTTTAAAAAAAGAACAGTAGAACTGCATCTTTTTCTGTTTTTGTGTACCTAAAGCTGACAAATCAAAGGTAACCTCTTGTAAACAGCCAACAGTGACTGTTTTTACCCGGCCACCCATAGAGTTGTCAAGGGTCCACCGGGCAAAAACTAAATGGGCTCTGATGTCCTAATATCTGTCACGTTAAGCTCTGATTCAGCATGAAATATGCTCACGGATCCCCTGCTGACCGAAGCAGACTCCGTTCAATGTTAAAGGAGCCTAACCCTTTGGTATCTTGTAACTGTTTCACTGATATAATTCTGCCCCATCCGATTCCTTTGCAAGCACTAAGTTTAAGATTTCTGGCATCTGCTTCCCTGAATTAATTTAAATGCTAGCAAACATTACTGAGCCCTGTTGAAGGGTGGTGTATTTTACCCTAAAACACTTTAGCTGTCTAGTGAATCATTAAAGCTGTTTTGGACTCCTTTATGAGTTTGGTCTGGCGCTCCTTCTTTTGATTTAAGCTCTGAGTAACATTCCTGAGTTCCTATTCAAGGGTAGCCCTGCTTGTGCGTGAGCCACCTAACCAGAGACAGTGACCTTTTTCGAATGATTGTTTTCCCTTTACTACTCAGTCCCAGTGCCTCTTGGACCTTTGTTTTTGCTTGTGTCCTTGTTGGAGAGATTTCCCATAACTTCCTCTCCTGAAAGGGATTAGTAGAACTGTCCCCCAGTAGGAACACACATGGCTGGTCCTGTAAGCCTTATCTACTCTATCAAAAGTGAAAGGTTTTGGATGGAGTTGGACTTTAAACTGTAGAATTTTAGACGTTAAGAATTTCCAGATTTTTTTAGAATGTCAACATATACCAAAATTTAAAGATTTAAAAAAAATATATATATATATATATATATAAACTTTAGGTTATGGAGTTTGTGGAGTGGACAATTTTCACTTTTAGGAATAGTACAAAATGACAAAAAAAAAAAAAAAACAAATAGGGAAAGGTGTTTAAAATTATTTTACTGCGGTGAGGTTAATTACAGACTTTTGGGAGGTCTACACAAAGTAGACATTTCTTAGGTGTTGGCATTTTCCTCCATTGATGCGCTTACTCTTTTTTTTTTAAGATGGCCCCAACATGGTTTCATGGAAGTGCCCACCCTAGCATGGTATATTGCCAGTTCCCAAAGATTCTCTAAAACTACAGTGAAGTAAACCTCTGGTTTTAGGTATTAACTGTTAGAAAAAATGTCTGAGACCTGTAATGAAATTTGGAAACTTCAACTATTTGGCCCGATTCTATTTGGCAATATACGGCGTGGGATTGACAAGGCTTTGACTCACTGCATGAATTCATCCAATAGAAAGCTTCTTCCATGGAGCAGAACTGGCTGCAATGACCAACAGGCCTTTACCTCGAATATCTGAAGTCATTCTGTAACAGGCACCCATTGTGTGACGGTAAACATTTCATATTTCTCCATTTTCCTAAACTTATCTTCTCCTTTCAGCGCTCTTATTGCAAGTCTAAACATTTTACTACCAAAAATTTAAGGATTACTCCTTGAGATTGTTCAAACATTAACAGAAACTGCAGTGTCCCTAATGTGTTAAAAGCCACATAACGTAAAGAAAAGATTTAAAATTTCTCTTTTATTTGATACCAATTTTTTGGGTTGACATTTTAGGATTGTTAAAACTAATAGAAACTTCTGTATTGCAAGTAGACCCATGAAACCCTAAAATATCTTCAGGGCTGAGTTTTTAAAGTGAACCTAAAAGATACATATGAGTTGCTATATCATAAATATTCCAATACACAAAGTGTAATTGGAATAGTGAAGACCCTAACTTCCCTCCAAAGAATGGAACTTTTACCTGTCATTGATGGCTGGTCATACATACATTTGGTCCATGCCAGATGTATGTGTCAATGCCAATAGGTGCATCATTGATCAGGCAGGGTCAAAATTAAGCTAGCTCTTCCTAAACTTCAAACTGTTTGCCCCCCTTGGCATCCATGTTGCCAGTGCCACAGAAAAGATAAGACTGCCCAGTGGAGGGATTCTTGGTTTCTGCAGAAAAGGTAAGGCTTCATTTATTGCTTTTATATATATATATATATATATATACACACATATGTATATATATATAATATATAGATAAAAACACACACACATATATAATAAATCCTTACAGTAGGCCAGGGGTAGATTACTGTAAATGTCTCAGCCATGTCAGACCATGACTAAAGGGGCAATATTACAAATTTAAAAGTATATAAATGTATAGACAGTACAGAGATCACTTTATGTACTTGTAAATATATAATATAAATCTATATATGCAATACAATTCTTTTTTAACTCTCACACTGACCTTTTTGTTCATTTGAGTCCTCCTGTAAAGTAAAAGGTTCAAACGGAGTCAGTGGAAGCCTAAAATTAAAAAAATGACAATTACATGTTCTCTTCTCTCTCAGTAAGTAAGGTCTCATTGAAGCAACTGTTAGAGGCTTTTACTTACTATATCTCTTTAAAACTGTGTAGTGTTTTATTTTTTAGATTAAGATATTCACTTAATAACTGAGATCCAGAAAGCTAGAATGCCCAGTACAGTAGCTTGGAAATCCGCCTTACCAAGTAGTTGGCTTGGAAAGGTAGGTGGAGTCTTGCAGTATGTGCCTGATCGAACTTTTCATGATCACTAACCCCTTCTTTTTCCCATTCTTCATTCCTCTGCTGTGTGTCCTTCATCGTGGAACGTGGCTTGTGATAACACTATGCATACCTATAAATAAGTCACTGATCTTTCCTTCTATAGGTTATCATGGTTATCATGGTCCCCAGTAACAAACTCTCTTTGCAGGCTTCTCTTTGTTTTTGTATGCATGCACATTGCCCATAAAGTAAATTCTGCTAACAGAGGGTGTATAGTTTCTTCCACCTTATTTTAGTCAAATATCTTTCTATTCAAAAATTTTTGAAGTACAAACATACGTAAAAAATATATGATTACAATAACCCAAATGTATTATTATTATTAAATGTATCGCATATTACCCAAGGTACCTTGAGTAGAAAAGACACTGTGAGTATGCAATAGCCATGCGATATACATAGTACCAGGTAACTACTATGAGAACGGGTTTTCAAGTACAAAAGTCAAGATAAAAGACTTCTTAAAAACTATGGTTTGTCCACCTTATTTTATATACACATGTGAATTAGACACGTGCAATTTGTTTCGTTGCAAATTAGTTTTACGACAAAATTCGACAAATTCATTCATTCGGAAATATTCAAATAAACGAGAAACCCTTTTAACAAATTTTTCCAAAGATTCGTAAAATTCGTATATTTGAAAATCCAAAAATAAGAATGAAAATCCCAAAAATTCTAAAGAAAATCTGAAAATAAGAACAAAAATCCGATCATTTGAAAACTCGAAAATTAGAAAATCCAAAATAATAGCGAACTAATAATAATAACTATTACTAACTATTAATTATAGGTATTGGAATTTCCTTTCAAATTTGGCTGTTAGTAAACGTAACAAATCCGAATTTATCCAAAGTTACGAATTATCCAAAATAACAAATGCCGCATCTAAATGAATGGAACGTAAAAAATTAAAAATAATAAATAATAATAATAATAAAAATGTTTTATTATTATTATTATTTATTATTATTAGTAGTAATGTGTTCTATTCATTTAGATGCAGCATTCATTATTTCTGATAATTCGTAACTTTGGATAAATTTGTATTTGTTACGTTAACATAAACAGCCAAATTTGAAAGGAAATTCCAAAACCTATAATTTAATAGTTAGTTTTTATTAGTTAGTAAATTTTTGGGGATTTTTGGTTATTCTGATTTACGAATACTGCATCTAAATGAATGGAACATAATGAATTAGATTTTTTCCAAAGCTATGAATTTATTCGAAATAATGAATTTTGATCATAACAAATGACCCGAAAAACAAAAAACCGAATGAAACAAACACTAAAAAAAATTTCGGCAGTGCACATGTCTAATGTGGATGTACCTGCTTTCTGCAAATAACCATACCAATTTGGTTCTCTGTTTTACCCACCACCTCTCTAGTTCTAGTTAATAATTATACATGGGTTCTGCCACATTTGCTCATTATGTATGCAGGCTCTGATTTCTACCTTAAGTACATTATAGATTTTTTTTAGTCTTGGGTAGAGATGGGCAGGGTTAAAACCCCAGTTATCGTAGTTTCTATTTGCCTCTGAGATGAAATTAAGAATGTTGTGACTATTTGAAAATTTCCCTTCACTGGCCACTGTAGAATTTTGGATTTCCTATCACTTGCTGTCCCAGTGATATGGGGTGGTGAAAAAAAAACATGAAATGGATTCTAACCCTTCCATACATCATCCAAAATGTAACCATATTCCCTGATAGACAACAGACAGTGTATGTGAAGATCCATAATACAGGCATCAAACACAGAACAGCAAGCTTGCTAATACTTGAAATTCACAGCAAAGGTGGCAATGACAAGTGAAAATATAATACAGTTTCCCTTTGAAGATTTTTTTTATAGCACATGATCTGTTCAATCAATTACATTCAGCTGGAATCTGTAAGTACCTCTCTGATAGCTACAGTCATGCAGCATTAGGAAGAAGAGAACTGTCTTGTATTTCTTTATTTCACTTGTTATCAGAGTTGTAACTAGGAGCCCTTTCACACTGAAAGCGACCAGGCGTCGGCGGTAAAGCTAGTGGCCAAAAAAGGGTTAAAACCGTTCTGCGCTGCCCATTGATTTCAATGGGCAGGGGCGCTTTAAGAGCGGTGTATTCACCGCTCCTACAGGGCTGCAAAGTGACTGACTTTTGGTGAGCCCTGCCCCGCTGACGTCACCAATATCAGTCCAGGCACCGTGTCATCCCGACTACCTAAGTCTGGATCCGCCAGCTGCCGGACTGATGGCAGTCTCAGCTCGCTGAGACAGCCGCTCCCCGCCCCTCCACAGCTCATCGCTCCAATGAGCGTGGAGGATCAAAAAGAGAGATGCTGACTGACAGGCAGCATCTCTCTGCTCGGGGAGGTGAGAGAACTGAACCATCAGCAGTGTTCGTGGCTCGGTTCTCAGTGCAGAGACGCCGGGGGACAGATGCAGCATCGGTCTGATGCTGCATCCACCTAGCTAAAAAAAAAAATACTTCTCTTTTAAATTTTATTTAAAATGTTTTATTTTATATATTTATATGAAACGCTATCTGCCTCCAGAAAAATAACACCACATGCAAAACAACTCCACATGCAAAATGTTTGAATGTGATTTGTTATAAAGATACATGGGGGACATTTAACAAGCAAATTAGCAACACAATTAGTCCCAAATCGGATTCACAAAAATCTGTGCGTTTTTTTTCATGGGCGACAGTTTGCAAAGTTCTGAGACTGATTTATTACTAAAAATAGGACAGATTTCTATTCTAAACAGATGCAGAATAAATAACTGGTCAGGGTCAGGATTCATTCAGTTGCACTGCAATTTTAGAGCAAAAAATTGATGATTGGGGCTGTAACCTTGTAATAAATCTGTTTCATGAGGTGTCCCTGTGCTCCTGTTTAGCATTGCTTTGCCTTGCTACAGGATTGATAATTGTCTTTTATGGTGCGCAGAGATAGTATGTTCTGGAAAATAATAGGAAAGAGGCATAGGCAATGACTATAGTTCTTATGGCACATTCACCCATCAATGCATGAAATTGTGTGTCCTGATATAGTGTGCATTGTGGTGGCTTCGATGTAAGCGTGTTTTGGATGTGCATCAGGATACAATTTCAAATTAAGGAATGGTTGCATGGTGCACTACCAAATGTTGCTGTAATGTACCTTTACCATGCCTTATCACAATGTGGGTGGTGTGAACAAGCCCTTAGAACATCCAGCAATTGAGTTGGCAGGGTCACAGTAGTACATTATGGAAACCTACCTCCAGGCTTGCCTTCCTCCAGTGATGACAGGTCTGTACTGTCTCTTGATACTTCACTCCTGCTGCCGCCATCCTATTGAATGCTTCTTTTGGACTAGGAAAATATTACTTGTTATCCTGCAGTGGTGATGCAATTCCCTATGTATGGGCACTGGAATTGCATTACCATGGCATTCAGCTGAACTAGGTATACATTACATAAAATAATTTTTGGCAAAGGGTTAAAGAAGTTTGTTATTTTTGAGCATACAAATGCTTTTTATTTTGGGGGTGGTCACATCAGAGTCAAGAATTATGAGATTGTGATCTCACCACTGATATCCCTAGAAATTGTCAAAAATAAGTGGATAGCTTGTCCCAGGAGACTTCACCTAAGACTGAAATATCTCGATGGACTTTAGTTTACACCAGGTGCTGTCACAAACCAGTGAACCTTTTAAAAGAACTTAAATAAAAGTGGTTTGGAGTGGGGATGCATGCAGCTCACTTTCTTTCCAGAAATATTATAGAATAATACAGCCACATGTTATTTGTAAGCCTCTCCTGGCCTACAAGGGCAGCTAAAAGAAGAAATGGGCTATGCAGTGAAGTTATAGAAATATCAGATGTTTGGTTTATGGATGTTATGAGGAGCTCTTCACTATGAGGTAACTTTTGGTTTTGACCACATTCTCAGTTCACAAAGTTATAACAATTAATGTTTGACAAAAAAGTTGTTTTCAGTAGCGTGATGCCCAAAAGTGTTAGAGGAGGGGGAAGGAGGACATAAAGCAGAACTTCCCCTTGAGGGTGGAGTTCCACTTTATTATTCTGCTGGCTTTGGGACCCTGAAGCCAGAGGATCACAATTAATAACAGAGTTAAAATAGGGAGGACCAGGAGGAGACCCTGGTCATATGACCTGTCAAATGATGAATGGGTCATAAAATCCAACATTTTGGTATATAGTGAATAGAGATATTCATTTTGAATGGGACCATAGATCAGATGGTACTTAAAGTGAACCTGTGCATTGCTCATACAGGGCAAAGCAACAGATTAATTTTAAAGCCCATCTCCAAGGAAAATAAAAATGTCTTCTTTGCAGTAGGGCTGTCCCCACGCTGTAGGAGTTAAATTCTTGTTTAGGTCTAGGGAGGCGCAAAAATCAGTTCAACTCACCTGATCTTCTGCATTCCCAGAAGCTGGTGCTTTCCTCTACTCTCCTACAAGCCGGTTGTGAACTGTCCCTGAGCCTTATGACATACAAGAGCAAATCACAGGTTCACGTTAAGATAAGGTGATCGTTGTCAGGAACACTTGGACAATAATAGGTTCTGTAAAGAAGCACATATTTTAGTTAAGCGTACTCTAAAACATTACTAAGCAACCAGCACAGATCATAGAGGGTAGAACTGTATCTACTTCTCCATTCACTATATCATCTGTAACTCTGTGTCACATATGCAAATTAAATAAAGTTGGCATAACTAAATAATAGTGTTTCCTCTGTACTGTTTTTGTCACAGATGAGATGAACGATCATCAGAATACCCTATCGTATGTCCTTATCAACCCTCCACCAGACACCCGGCTGGAGCTGAACGATATTGTGTAAGTAGAAAGAAGCTGGTCCATAGGCAAACAGCTTAATTCATACATGGGAATTTTTATACCAGCCAAAATATGTATAATTCTCTTCAGCCAGCCTTGTGATCCAGTTACCCTCTGTCAGAGAGTACAGCCAGGTCAGTGACCTCGATTTTCTCCACTGCAGTTAAAGTATTTGTTTTCAGCCAAGAAATCTGCCATCTTGGCTCCTGTTTAATTTACAGCTGCCATGGTGCTGCACATGTGATCAGTTATGACCAGCCATTGGATGGTTAGACAGTTTGGTTGAGAGCACATCCAATGTGACAGCTACATTCCCGGAATGTACAAGTCTTCTCTTGAATGGTGGAGAAATTCTCAGTCTTCCATCACAGTGCTGCATACTGTAGTGAATGCTATTACAATCCATTACAGCACACACAGCACCATATCATTCTGTAATGGAATAGTTTGTTTGGACCAGCTTAGCAACAAACTATTTGAAGTAAAATTAAACCTGGAATTCTACCTTAAAGCTGAAGTTTAATTATTTTTATTTTTGGGATACAGCACCAAACACATTAGCTATGTGTAACGATGTGGGTCCCATTACCTGCAGGTACCTGCTTCTTCTAGAATCCACGTCTCAGTGCCTTCTCACTGTCACTGGATACTGCCCTTAGTGGCTGTCTCCTAGAACTGTGAGAATTGCCTGCAGTCTCTGCTATAGACAAAAGTTGCACCCCTCACCTGCTTGTCATAGAACTCATCTTACTACTATCAAGCATTCTGTGAATAGAGGAGTAAGTAAATGACAGCATTTCTTCCTTCATTTACAGAATGTGATCCATTGTGTGATAGTAGTAAGATGAGTTCTATGAAGGGTGGTGGAGCTTTTGTGAGTAGAAATAAAGTTTGGTAGGCCTGCCATACACAGTGCAAATTTATTTTCAGCAACCACGGGTTGCAGGAAACAAATCCACACAATTCCCTCATCAACACTGACAGGGTAATCGCAAGAGAATCTGGTGGGCTGGTTGTACCCAAGGTAATCGATCAATCAACTTGGTACATTCAGCCTGCCCTAACGGTTCAAATCTTGGCCGGTTCTTGCTGAACCAGCTGAGATTGGAACCATGTACAGCTGGCCTTCAACCTCCTAGCAGCGGAAAGCACCCGCTCTGGGCAATATCCAGTGGCTGTGAAGGAGCAACTGCAGGAAAATTTCTATCATATCATATACTTTTTATCCACCAGATATCTTATCCGGTCTGATCCTTTAGCCCACGTTGCCAACGACACGCACAGCAGGAAGTGCAGCAACAGCTACAGAACAGAGCAGGTGGCAAACCCAGAGACAAGGGACGAGACGCAGCTATGAGAACAAATGCAACTCACAGACACTGTGCCTAATAACACAAAGACAGACCTCTTTATTTGTATTTCTGAGGAGCCAGATTCAAACCGTGATTTCCACGTTCAGTACACGGAGACAAGGAGCATCCATGCAAAAGACAATACCAGATTCTGAACTCTCCTTGAACTCTTCACTGCCGGTAGGAGACACGAGAAGCCTAAACACAGCACAGAATTGAGAGATTTTGGTAAAAATAAACGTTTTTTAATCACCGCTCCAGCCAACAGCTGAGGTTTGGCACTGTGTTCAAAAGTGTTTTGCAAAGAACCTTTGTGTCAACAGAGAATAGTTTTGTTGCACTAGATATCATATCTAAACAATGGGCCAAAGGAGGTTAGTCAAAACCAACAAATTTTGACCATTTCTGAAATGATCATCTTCTCCTGGGCAATGCCACCCAAATGTGATATTTCAGTTTCAGGGTCAACTTTGAACTTGCCCGCAGCATTGCAAAACAGAAATATCAACATTGAAATGGATTGCTCTTTTTGGCTAAAAACTGAACCATATGTTACTGATGTCAACATTTTTTATAAAACAAATTCTCCTTTCACTTATAGCTAAAGTGTTTAAAGTACAAGTATACTTTTAACAAAACTTTTGCCCACCCACACCACTTTTCCCAACAGCAAACTGCACTAACCCTCTGCTCCCCATCGACTTGAACGGGCATATGGAGACTTGGTATACAGCCCCATTCAAGTCCCAAAAGAAAGTTTAGTTAAAGTATAGGTGTCCTTTAAAATTGTTATTGTGTTGATATAATAAATATGTTGCCATGTCTATATCACAAGCTACAGTGTGTAGTTAAAACATGCTACAATGAGAACATAAACTTTTTTTTATGAAAAAGCTGCTAAACAAGCCTATGTTTGAAGAATAAGTGACTTACATTATCTCACCTGAAAAACTTAGATTTTGAGGCCAAATTCCACCTTTTTTGACAAATTTGATGTGCTACAGTACGAGGGCAAAATCCATTTGGTGAAATGTTTTGCTCTTTTTGTTTTTGCTTGTAAATGTGTTTTAAAGTAGAACTGTGACCAGGCTATTAACAGGCAGTAAATAAGCACTCACTGATCTCTATAGTCACTGTGGAGCAATTTATCCTCAATGTTTACATTACAAACAGTGCAGTTGCTAAAGTCAGATTTCAGCACTTTTTTTTTTCTTCTTACCTTGACATGTGTTTACATTAGAGATTAGAAGGCTGGCAGGCTGCCAACTCACTGCTGGGAGGGGGGAGCTGAGCTACCAAATGAAAAGGAGAGAATAAGGATGTACTCACACTAAGCACAGTTGAATTAAACTGTGCCCAAGTTTGATTGTCCCCACTTCCCCAGTGGTCCACACTCATCCAGGCAAGCTTGCCCCATCTCAGTCAACCAGATAACAGTTCCTCATTTCTGCTTCATTGCTCACTGATCTATGGATAGTTCTGTTTTCAGGCACAGGTACCAGACTCCAAGTGAATTGTACCCCAGAGCACCTCTTCCAAGTGGTCCTGGGCACGTTCGGTCAGAGATCTCACACTGCACAAATGAAGCAGACCAAGGGGGTTCCTTGTGCCTGGTACAGTTAAAACTGCTAGTGTGAGTACATTGTTTAACCAACCACTGTCTATAGCCTGGCCACAATACTATATGAAGTATCCATTCTACTTAATGAGAAATGTTCAATCTGGGAAACTAAAATAGGAAGATTTATTGTGAAAAATGTATTAATCTTGCTGCACAGGAAGGAGCAGAACTATTTATGAGCCAGAACTTACTGCCCAGCCTTGTCAGATTTGTCATAGTGGTGGAACTGCACTTTAAGAACAAAATAAATAGTGCCAGATGTAAAAAGAACCAGCCACAAAATAGAGTACCTGTAGGAGGAGCCCTAGATGGAAGCTTCCAAAAGCTGCCTCAAGCAGGTAACTAGTTTTGAGTCATTGGTCCTGCAGCTGAATAGGTTCAGATTCACAATCCTGGAACTAGAACTAGGCATGGTAGTTCCAAAAATAACAAAGCATCTTCCACCAAAGTGTTCTAATGCAGATGTTTTGTTATTTGATGACTCCCTTTAACATGTTTACAGGCCAGTTAGCTCAACCTCATTATTATTATTATTATTATTATTATACAGGATTTATATATATATAAAGGTTATTTGAGGTCCTTATTCCATAGACACACCTAGGTGTTATTAACCTTGTCTACTTAACTACTTAAGATTCCAAAGTCTAGCACACACGGGCTGAATGTCGGGCGGTTCAATCGGTCCGACAGAAGGCTCATGACCGAAAAAAATCTGCCGACGGCTGAGAGCGCTGACCGGGGTGTTCTAGCAGAGGGGGCGCCCCCCTGTCAGAACACATTAGCACAGCAGAGGGGATCGCTGTACTAAAATCAGATTGTTGGTACAGCTGCTCCGATGGGAGCTGTCGATTGCTGGGTTCAAACAAAAAATAAATTGTGGTGTGTACTAGGCAAAGGGGCAAAGGTACAAAACTCTGTATGATTATTACATTGATAATTTGCCCCTTAAGATGCTCATTGATTTGTCACATTTATGAAGCAGATTCACTAAAGTCACATTTGCCACCTTCCAGACAACATTCAGTTCTCAGAATTGTTGGCCATATTCATAATATAATCAATGCTACATTCTCTGGCACCGATTGTTTTTACTCAAGGTAAACTATTGATTTTATAATTGGTTCCTTTGGTGCTTGCTCCTGCACACATTTGCTGCAAGTTCAGCTTACTGCAAATGAGACTTTCTCCAAGCACAAAATGCCCGTAAAATATGATTTTCTAGGTGTAACCACAGTTGACACACCACAGTAGAATCATCGGAGCACCACGGTAAAGACAATCTCATCTCTATCACCTGTGCCAATACTAAGTAATAACTAACACTGCAGCATGCAGTTACCTTACCGGTGCCTGAACTATGTACAAACCCTTATCCATCTAGCTTATTTGCCAAACACTATTGCTGCCTGAATAAAACGTTTTACATCACCAGACTCGAGACTGAACTAGATATAAAATCATTTTATACTGAGTGGTATTGAGTAATGTGGTTACTGCCTGGATAACAAAGAGATAGGAACCTGAGTTATATATATATTTGATTTTCTGCTTGTGATTTTCCACATAAAATGATGGTGTGGACAAACTGTACCCCCCGAAATGTCCATGGTTAATTTAGTCAGTACGTTAGCCAGGAAAGCCTTATTCTTAGCCCCTCTCTGATTTAGTTTTGTTCTACTATCATAGCCTGACTTTGCCTGACTTCATTCCCAAGCCTTACCACCTTCCATCTCCCTGTCCAAGGAGAATGTCTTTACTGGCCACATGACACTGTCTCATTAGACACTAGAATAGCAGTTAGAAGATCTTTGCCATTAAAGTAGAAGTCTAGGCAAAATGTGTGTGTTTTTTTTTTTTTTTTCATTCTGGATAGAGTAAGGAGTTTTTTGCCATTTGTGTCCCATTGCGGAGATTTCCCTTCATTTCCTGTCCCATAGCCAAAACAGGAAGTGACAGGAAATCTCAGAAAATTAAGGGAATCCCTTGGGGACCCCCAGTCACCAGAACAAATGTCCCCATTTTTCGGTTGGAAAAAGTTCAGATCGTCTGTACAAATTCCGACACGCAAAATTCCTACACATGCTCAGAAACAATTTGACGCATGCTCGGAAGCATTGAACTTCATTTTCTCGGCTCGTCGTAGTGTTGTACGTCACCACGTTCTTGATGGTCGAAAGTTCAGAGAACTTTTGTGTGACCGTGTGTATGCAAGCCAAGCTTGAGCGGAATTCCATCCAAGTTGTTTCCAACAGAAAATCCGCTCATGTGTATGGGGCAAGAGGGTGAATCTCCCTATCATGGGCACAGACATCACTAAAAACTAAAAAGTTTTGCATTTAGTTGTACTTTAGGCCAAGAAAGTGTGACCACATAGGTCACCAGTTGCTAAAAGTTTGATCTTCAGTATACACATCTTTTTTAAGGAAAGTACAGTATAGCGTTTCCATATATTTTTTGGAGTACATTTTTATTAAGAAAAGTATAAAAAATAGCATATTTACCCTTTGCAGCCAGCAGGTGGCTGGCACTCCAGGATTTAACATCGCTGGTTTACTTTGTGTTGCACAAATTAAAATTGCAGGATCTCAACATACACACCCAGCTGAATAACTCTTGGTGTGGTGAGCGGGTAACACATCTAGTGCTGGGTTCTCCCATTAGACAATCCAGAATGCACTGCACACATTGAGGCACTGGACTAACCAGTTTTACATTTTTTTTGGTAAAATTGTGATTTTATATACATTTTAACAATTATACAGAATAAACTTTAGAAACTTACAAATATTAAAAAAAGAAAGTGGACCCAAAGCCACTATAGTCAGGCTTTATGAAAACAGCATAGATTTTTTTTAGTATAGAATAGCTATATTGTATGATAAATCTTTTCACACTGCCTCAAAAGGAAACCCAATTTTCAGTGAGTTTTGCTTACTGTATAATTTTTCAAACTATGAGAACCATTGCAAGATACACAGTATATTTTTCAATTAAAGCTTTTTTGACAGCTGTAGATACAAAAAGCAGTAAAGCACACATATGTAAACTGGAAATAAGGCTTCCCAGAATAATATACTAACTATGCACAATAAAAAAAAAAGTAAAAAATTCCTTTAAAACACACACATTTGTGTGATCACTGCTTCTGTACTGGAGAAATGTATTTGTGATTCATACAAACAACAAGTTCCTGAAGTGCTAGAAACTGTCAGTCATATGTGGGTATATGTGGATAAAACTGATACCCAGTGCAGCTGCCAACCACTGGAGAAATGGGGAGAAGGAATCAAAAGACAAAAAAGCAATGCTCTATGGGTAGGAGCCAAAATTATATATATATATATATATATATATATATATATATATATATATATATATGTGTGTATATGAAACATGGACTGGATTCAAACTTAGTTTATTGCACTGTAGACAGTTACCCAGCAAATTACAAAGGCTGTTGGTGCTGGTACAAAACTGCAGCAGATAATAAAAAGCATATAGCTATTATATTCAAATTAAAAACGGTACCACCATGATGTCTGGATGAGAAGGGGTTAAATGCTTTCAGGAGGCTCACCGGTCACGTGAAGAGAGATCATTCCAAAGTGTGTAGGTAACAGTATTGTCTTGATGGAAGAAAGTGGGGTGGTGGACTACCTCTTGCTTCTGACGTGAGGTCAGGTACTGTCAGAATCCAGAGGAATACCATGTGAGCAGGGAGACACTGGCTGCGATGATGGCTGGAACTGACCTCTGTAATCCAACAGCATTGTGCCAAGCTATTTAGGATGTAGTGTGTCTGCCACCGCTGGAGGATGGAGCCGGGAAAGCCGAGCATAGCCACTGGAGCCAGGCACGCGAGATGACTTCAGCGCTATTCCGGAAGCAGGAACCCTGGGTGTAGTGGTTGACCACAAGCTGAAAAGGTTTCCTTAGCTTACATGTTTCGGGCGCATGCGCTTTATTAAAGCTCTGAAGAGCTCTGAAGTTTGGCTTCCCCGGCTCCATCTTCCAGCGGTGGCAGACACACTACATCCTAAACAGCTTGGCACAACGCTGTTGGATTACAGAGGTCAGTTCCAGCCATCATCGCAGCCAGCGTCTCCCTGGTCACGCGGTATTCCTCTGGATTCTGACAGTACCTGACCTCATGTCAGAAGCAAGAGGTAGTCCATCACCCCACTTTCTTCCATTAAGACAATACTGTTCCCCACACGCTATGAAATGATCTCTCTCCACGTGTGACCGGCGAGCCTCCTAAAAGCATTTAACCCCTATATAATTTTGGCTCCTACCCATAGAGCGCTGCTTTTTTGTCTTTTGATTTGTGAGTCATAGACAAATAGGCAGCTGTCTACATGTCCAAACAGAAGATGGGAGCCCTATATATATTGGTGCTATGTATTATATATTGATACCTCTTATCAACTCACAACCAGCAAGGTCTTTCCTTTTAAATATCACAAAAATGTATTACACACCATTATTAAAAAGCACAGGTAGCCCTGGAAAAATAAGACGAGTAGTTGATTTTCTAATTAAAAATATTTTAAGGTAAATCTAAACCCAATTACTAAAATGTCCTTAAACAGTAAGCTTTAGTATGTTATTTTAAAAGTTTTCACTCTTTTTAAACATAAAGCTTTCATTAAAATTAAAACCCCTTCCCGATCCAGCTGTTTCCTATAAAAATGATTTATGTAGAAAAAATGGTCATAGAATGATTCTCAAGTTAAAGTGGAAGTAAACCCTACTATCATTATTATCTAAGGAAGCTGCCTTTCTGGCAGTGGTGGCCAGTGGTAATTTTATTTTGGGGGGGCTGGCAAACAGTATGCCACCGACTCCCCAGTCAGGCGGGTCTGGAGCACTTACCCCATCACTTCTCTCAGGCTTCACCGGCAGCTTCCCCTGCTCAGTGGTGGTGGCGGCGGCTTCCCCTGCTCTCCACTGGCATCACAGCGGCTTCCGTTTCCTGCCTCCTCCTCAGCAGCCAATCGGGACTCTTCTCTTTTCAGCAAATCGGAAAACGGGTCTTAGACCCGCTTCTGATTGGCCGGATTGAGGATCAGTGTTTCAAAAGAGAATATTAATTCGCTGTTGTAACACCTGGGTGGGCTCTGAACGCAATGCTCTGCGTCCGGAGCCCACCCTATTTTGAAGCCTATTCAAAGCCTCTGTAATTCATGCACCCGGTGTCCTGAAAGGATCCAGACGCATGAATAGGGGGTGGTGGCTGTGGATAGAGGGGGCTACGCCCAGGTGCCCCTAATGGACAGGCTGCCACTGCATCTTGGCTTCTTTGATCTTCAACTGCTATGGTGCTGCACATGTGATCAGTTATGACACCAGCCAATGAATAATTTTGACAGTTTGTTTGAGCGCAAAACCATGTGACAGTTACATTCCCCAGCACATGCTGGGAATGTGAAGTCTTTTGGAAAACTTACTTCCGCTTTAAAGAACATTGCTAAATTTGATCTGGGCATCTACGCCCTCTGCCACGGAAGGATTAATTTGAGAAAAAAAATGTAACCAGGAACTTGTAAAAAAACATTGTTATAGTTTTGTTTGATAATGGAAAATTAAAATCCTATCGGTATTAAGCGCCTTTGCCTTGTTGTTCTGTAATAGACTACCTCCATGTTTCCAAAGTTTGCTGTGGGTGGGTATCAGTCTGCAAATCAGATCCTGATGCTCATTTGCGCTAGCTAGTACAATGTGAGGATCCTAAAATTGAAAAAATTGTTAATTATGTGTACTAAATTTATCACATTAATGTTTAGCAGGTCAGAGTTTGGCCTTTAGTGCCTGCAGAACGTTAACAAACCGTTTTTTTTGGTTTTATCAGTTAAGTGCAAATATTGAGTGCAGTAACCCATATCAACCAATCAGGTTCAGTTCTCACAGTAGTCATATCAGTTACAAAGAAACTGCTAACTAAAAATGTGTAATATCTACAATAGACGTTGATCACTTTTACCATATCTTCCTTTGCCTATGACCATGTGTTTAGTATCTCCATCTAAACATTAAATAGCACATCACGCCTAATTCGCACATGCTCTGTCAACTCTTTAAACCTGTTTACTTGGAAGACAATCTTACTTCAGGGCTGCCATCAAAAATAAACCTGCCCTGCTGTTTACTTTATTAGTTTAGACTTCATCTATTTCTCTTGAATAAGTCAAGGCAGCTGAAGTATAGAAATCCTCTAGTATATTCTCTTCTCAGGTTGGCATAGAAGCTGTGCCAGAAAGTGAGACCATACTACATAAGTCATAATAGGGTGTCATTCACAGCATATCTCGAAATAATACTGACGTGATTCTTCAAACTATATATAAAAAATATAAATATGTGAACATTTTCTTTTTTATGACTAAATATTAAGAATCAGGAGAAAACACTGATCCTTTAGGATTTTTTTTATTTGTAGCAGTCTGTTACTTCCCATATCACATTACTCTAATTTATTAAATAAACTATAACTGCTTATACTTTCCAAATTCCCCACTTTTAGGGCAGAAGTCATTTGTACCCATACTGCATGGTTTAAAGCCTCTAAATATGTATTATAGATCTGTATATTTTGCACTGATATTAAAAAAGTATTAAATAGCTTTGTATTATTTTAAAAGTATTTTTCTATTACCTATTAGAGCTTCAGCATAATGACGCTCATCTATAAAATGTTTTCGTAGGCTGGTCTTGCCCATAGCAACTCATTTTCATTTGCTAAATGAAAATCAAATCATTTCATCTGCTAAAATCTGGTTGCTGTATGCAATACACTTCCAAAAATATTTTATAGCGTTTGCTTGTATGCTGCTGGGTACTAAGAAAGCACTGCAGATAAAATATTGTACAATTTACTGGTCAAATTTTGCTCCTTGACCACCTTTGAGAAAAATATTGGAATATGCATTAATAAAGATTCTGTACTATAAACTTAGATAGAATTTCTACAAATCTTGCTTTTCTTATGCTGTCTATCACTGTCCTGTAATATTTGTACTGTATAGTTTCTGTATATAACTATGTAGATGGATAAAGATATAAACAGTATGTGTATCGGACAGTACTTTAATGTGAACAATGGGCAAAGCAACAAGATCACTTTATGGTGGCCCACCATCAGCGCTTATTCAATCTTCCTTTGATCCCCCACTGCCTCTCTCTGTACTGTAACTCACTCTCCTTCCTATTTAACAGCATTGGTGATTGGCACGTAAAGTGATTGTAAAAGATCACTTTGTAAAACAACCCATTCAGTTTAAGATAGAAATGAATAGGAAAAACCTTATAAATACCCTTTTATAAGTGATCACATTCCCTCTGTTCTCATCTGCATAAGAGCTGGGGTGAAGGAGCAGCAGCACACTGAGCTTCCCAGTGAATGGCTGTGCAGCAAGGGCATTTTCTGGACAAGTCTGATCATAGGTTCCCAACATAGCTAGAGAACTGAGCACATGCTCTCTTGCTTAGTGTGGTGAGTTTTTTAAAAATGGGAAAGCAGGGGGACTGGCAGGAACATCAAGGAAGCAATATAAAGAAATCAAGATACCTTTTCATACAAGTACATGGTCCCAGTGGTGGCTGGTGGTAATTTTTGGTCGGGTCAGGTCAGGTTGGGTCGGTTGGTGCACTTACCTCATCCATGGCAGGCAATCACGGGTGGCTTCCCTGACTCTCCATCACGGGCATCACGAGCAGCTTCTCCTTCCTCTGCTTGGCAGCTTCTGTTTCCTCCCTCCTCCTCGGCGGCCAATCAGAACACTTCCCCTTTTGGCCAATCGGAAGCCGCGCTTCCTGATTGGCAGAGAAGCGATTCAGTGTGAGAATAATGAATATTCATTCACTATGCTAACAAACCTGGGTTTGCTCCATGCGCAATACTCTGCGACCAGAGTCCACCTTATTTTGAAGCCTATTAAAGCCTCTGGCTAATCGGTGCTTCAAAAAAAAAACACCCCCGCCACTGTAATTCATGCACCCGGCATCCTGAAAGAGGCCAGATGCATGGATAGGGGAATCGGCGCCCGTGCGCCCTTAATGTGCATGGTACAGCAGGGCATATATCAGGAATATGAAGTGTTGGGGTAACAAACGCTTTAAGCATCAAGCATTGTCACAAGACCAGAGTTTAGAGTCCTCAGGCTTGAGTAAGCTCCAAGACACATCAACAAGAGAGTGAAGGGAACAGGATTATATGCAGGTGGTTGGGCTGCCATGAAATTGAGCTTGTTAGGAAAAATCATAGCCAGGTTTGATTACTATTGGAGACATACAATTGCTGTGTACATTTCATTGAAAAATATAGGGTGACCATAACTAATTTGTTCTTTTTTTATCATAAACCTCGTATTCTGTCCCCTTCTGTACAGACAAATGCAAAGCAATGGATAGCAGTAATTCAATCCACAGATGATCTAATTATAAGATATTTGATTTGGCTATCTATCTGCAGGCAGAGAATTTGAGAATTACAAATTTAGGTGATTGTGAGTCAGAAATGATTCTCTGCAGCTTGAAGGACTTTGCTTGCATTTATTCACGTAAATATAGAAATGAATACATTTTTATTGATGGTTTTATCCAAGGCTTTTTTCAGTGGGGATGCAGTGGTATGCAGTTCTGACACCTCCAGCCTTAAATGTTTGTGTTGGCAAGGAGTGCTGGAAGGTCCATTGATATACCGAGGTATTTATTGTCTGGGGGGGGGGGGGGTGGAATCTACTGTTGGGGGCAGGGGTCTATTGCTGTTGGCTGCTGTACAGTCCATTGATGTTGGCTGCTGGGGGATCTATTGTTGCTGGTGAGGGATATATTTCTGTTGTGGAGTACTTTGTTCCTGGGTGGTCTAATATTGTTTGGAGGGTATTTTGCTCCTGGTGGGGTCTTTTGTTGCTTGGAGCTCCATTGTTGCTTGATGCAGTGGATCTATTTTTGTTGGGGAGGTATTTTGCTCATGGGCGTGTCTATTTTTGTTGGTGGGTCTATTGTTGCTGGGGAGGATCTATTGTTAACTGTGGGGTAGATTTGTTGCTGGCTGCAGGGGATCTATTTGTACTGCCTTTCTTGGTTATATTTAGCAAATTCCATATAATATAGCACCAAAAAATTCTCTGGTTCTGTATTCTCTAAAGGGGGCGGTACTTGGAGGTGGGTAGGGGCACAGAAAAGGGAGGGTGTTTGGAGGTGGGTAGGGGCACAGAAAAGGGAGGGTGCTCGGAGGTGGGTAGGGGGGACTCGAGAGAGACGAGAGTCCCTGCACCTATTCTCTGAGAACAAAAATCCCTGGTTTCATCACTATTACTGTAATTCTGCATGGGCTGTCCCCATCTCAAATTGGGAGAGATGATTAATATCCTCAGTTACTGGGACCAACACATGCATGATGATTACATGAAGATGCAAACACTGCCTAGCCCTGGGTGGGCCAGACAGTAAAGGGCTTCCATCAGTCCACATCTGAGGTCAGCATTTCTATTTAGGAATGAGGAAGACAGGGAACATGATAGCGAAATATGAGGATTATGATAAAAGTGTACTTACCCTCTTTATTTACACATTTGTTTTCACTGCATTCTTCCCCAGTTTTTCTAAAACAAATGACTATTTGGTCTTAATTCTTTATACAGTCCGCTTTTTTAATATCACATGAAATGTGAGATTTTACAAACCAACAGAACAGAAAAAGAATAATAACAATACATGAGAACACAGTAAATTTTTTTTAATGCGGGACACGGAACTCCAAAGTGAATTCTGATTATCATAATAAAGTATTGAAGTAGATACTGCATTCCTTTAATGCAGGGTCATCTTAATGCATGGGCACCCCTGGGCACTGCCCAGGGGCCCCAGGTGCATGGGGGCCCCATGATAATCTTGCATTATATCATACTTGCCAACTGTCTCGGATTAGGCAGGACTGTTATGCCCCGTACACACGATCGGATTTTCCGACAACAAATGTTGGATGTGAGCTTGTTGGCGGAAAGTCTGACCGTGTGTATGCTCCATCGAACATTTGTTGTCTGACTTTCCGCCAACGAATGTTGACTAGCAGGTTCTCAAATTTTCCACCAACAAATGTTTGTTGTCGGACTTTCCGATAGTATGCACACAAGTCCGTTGGACAAAAGTCCACGCATGCTCGGAATCAAGTACGAGCCGGAGATATAACTAGCGTTCGTAATGGAGATATCACGTATGTCTTGTACGTCACCACGTTCGTAATTGTTGGCCAACATTTGTGTGACCGTGTGTATGCAAGACAAGTTGGAGCCAACATCCTTCGAACAAAAATCCACGGTTTTGTTGGTGGAAAGTCCGATCGTGTGTACGGGGCATTACACTTTTTACTAAGCTGTCCTGGGATGCCCACGTCCCGATACTATTGTACTGTGCCCTCCTTATTCCAGTATTGTGAGCTCCTGAACCCCCCGTATTGTTCCTTTCTGTCTTTCCACCTGTACTATGCCCTTTGTAGTCTTTGATTTATGGCATGTTTTCTTCTTGTTTAAAATCGATTTTATTGAAAGTACTAATAAATATATGTTTAATTCTATCATCTATTTAATTCTTGAGAGAAGGTGTGTAAATTGGGGGAAGGCCTATTATGCTATTAAGATGGCCCTGCTTTATTGCACCAAAGCTAAAACAGATGAGCTCTTTCATACGGGTGGCTAGGGGGCAGTAAAAACAGGTGGCTGAGCCATGGTTTTACCATCTCCTGGCTGCCCATCTAAAGGCTAAACAGCAGCTGGCAAATTTAACGCGACATGCCGAGTTGACAGGTGGCAGCACCTGTCAAAATCAGCCATTTAGGTCAAAGGGGCTGCATTGCAACCGGTTTGGGTGCATTGGCCCCATTATAAACTGCCTGCAGAAAAAAAAAAGTTTGTCAAAGCAGTGCTCGGAAAAGCAAACCAGCGCTGGTTTCTTTTCAAAGGCTTCTTTTTTCTTTTTTACTCATTTGCAGAAAATTAACAAGCATATCTTCTTATACAGTGGTGTGAAAAAGTGTTTGCCCCCTTCCTCATTTCCTGTTCCTTTGCATGTTTGTCACACTTAAGTGTTTCGGAACATCAAACCAATTTAAACAATAGTCAAGGACAACACAAGTAAACACAAAATGCAATTTGTAAATGAAGGTGTTTATTATTAAAGGTGAAAAAAAATCCAAACCATCATGGCCCTGTGTGAAAAAGTGATTGCCCCCTAAACCTAATAACTGGTTGGGCCACCCTTAGCAGCAACAACTGCAACCAAGCGTTTGCGATAACGTGCAATGAGGCTTTTACAGCGTCCTGGAGGAATTTTGGCCCACTCATCTTTGCAGAATTGTCCTAATTCAGTTACATTAGAGGGTTTTCGAGCATGAACGGCCTTTTTAAGGTCATACCACAACATCTCAATAGGATTCAGGTCAGGACTTTGGCTAGGCCACTCCAAAGTCTTCATTTTGTTTTTCTTCAGCCATTCGGTGGTGGACTTGCTGGTGTGTTTAGGATCATTGTCCTGCTGCAGAACCCAAGTTCGTTTCAGCTTGAGTACACGAACAGATGGTCGGACATTCTCCTTCAGGATCTCTTGGTAGACAGCAGAATTCATAGTTCCTTTTATCACGGCAAGTCTTCCAGGTCCTGAAGCAGCAAAACAGCCCCAGACCATCACACTACCACCACCATATTTTACTGTTGGTATACTGTTCTTTTTCTGAAATGCAGTGTTCCTTCTACGCCAGATATACTTGGACACACACCTTCCAAAGAGTTCCACTTTTGTCTCTTCGGTCCACAGAATGTTGTCCCAAAAGTCTTGGGGATCATCAAGATGTGTTGTGGAGAAATTGAGACGAGCTTTGATGTTCTTTTTGCTCAGCAGTGGTTTTCTCCTTGGAACTCTGCCATGCAGGCCATTTTTGCCCAGTCTTTTCCTGATGGTGGAGGCATGAACGCTGACCTTAACTGAGGCAAGTGAGGCCTGCAGTTCCTTGGACGTTGTTGTGGGGTCTTTTGTGACCTCTTGGATGAGTCGTCGCTGCGCTCTTGGGGTAATTTTGGGCGGCCGGCCACTCCTGGGAAGGTTCACCACTGTTCCATGTCTTCGCCATTTGTGGATAATGGCTCTCACTGTGGTTCGCTGGATTCCCAAAGCTTTGGAAATGGCTTTATAACCCTTCCCAGACTGATAGATCTCAATTACTTTCTTTCTCAATTGTTCCTGAATTTCTTTGGGTCTCGGCATGATGTGTAGCTTTTAAGGATCTTCTGGTGGACCTTACTGTGTCAAGCAGCTCCTATTTAAGTGATGCCTTGATTGTGAACATGTGTGGCAATAATCAGGCCTGGGTGTGGCTAGAGAAATTGAACTCAGGTGTGGACAACCACAGTTATAGTATGTTTTAACAAGGGGGCAATCACTTTTTCACACAGGGCCATGATGGTTTGGATTTTTTTTCACCTTTAATAATAAACACCTTCATTTACAAATTGCATTTTGTGTTTACTTATGTTGTCCTTGACTATTGTTTAAATTGGTTTGATGTTCCGAAACACTTAAGTGTGACAAACATGCAAAGGAACAGGAAATGAGGAAGGGGGCAAACACTTTTTCACACCACTGTATATATCTTATTCAGCTACTTTTAGAGCCCATTCACACAGTTGTTTGCATCATATAGATTTTTTTTTAGCACAATGTGTTTGAAGTGCATAAAGTGACACTTCATTCCTTTGACTGCACAGCAGACCAGTGTGCTGCGCAGGATATGGAGGTCCATCCAGAGCGCTGCAATATTATGCAGACATTTTGCATAATTATTGCACAGATCTGGAACACAGAGAAACACTGACTATTGTTTTCTGTGTGTCCTTGCAGTTACCTGCGTTTATCCATACAGGAAAAAGGAGATATCTGCACATAGTGTGAATGGACCCTTAATGATGCACTATACATTCTGAATCTGCAGATCCAGGCAATTCCTATGCAGGCTTTTAAAAATATTCCCCTCCACTGGTTCATCGTGCTGATGCCTACAGACCCACACTGACAGTAAGGGGTGTAGACTTACCTGGGGGAATTTTGCCTGTTATAAGAAAAGCTAATGTCACGTTGCCTAAAGCACCACTTATGAAATAGCGAGGCAATGTCTGAAATATTGGTGAGTGGGGCTTAGTAGTAAAAACATAATTAGTTTTATAATTTACAGAAGTGCCATAAGTTTCTAAAGAGCCACACTGCACAATTTTCATCATTTTCATAAAGTGAAGTTTTCTGCATACATACATGTGAATGGAGTGCTCTCGTATTTTTAGAGGTGTTTTCTTAGGAGGGCTTAATATATAATAATTAGGAGACAGTAAAAAAAATGAAATATTTTTGTCCAGCACCAATATCTACATGGACTGACATTAATATATGCAATGCATTTGGGGATGTAAGAAACCTGTATGAAAAATTCATTACAACTCCTTTTAAAATACTTTGCAACTTAACCACATGATCAGTGAAAACCTTTCATTCCAGACAAGTATTGATATGAAACAAACAAATCGGTAAGAAATGTCTTTTTAATGTTATTTTTTTTCTTTCCTAGAGGAGAAACAATGGGTAAGATTACAGAAAAACGTCAAAGCATGTATTTTTCTTATTGGGTTCGAAAATTTTGACAGAATCCTATTTTAAGAGTTTAGAAAAGATTATGTATAGGAATGGCAAAGAGTTTTTGTACAGTTTTTTTTCTTAATTGCAGATCTATGTAAAAAAAAAAAAAAAAAAGAATATTGAAGAAAAAATAAAAAGGCATGCGGCCATAAAATGGAGTGGTGTTATTTAAATTGTATGACATCAATGACCCGAATTCTAGGGAGGCTGTCTTTTACACTACTGAAATGCATACATAAAGGTCAGCTGATAAGGCCGTACAGCCAGCCCGCCTGTACTGGGCCCGGGCCTCATCCATTCAAAAGGGGGGCCCGGGCATCTGACGAGCACGAGGGCCAGCTTCACTGCCTTATTGCTAACACTTGTCTCTTGTGGATCCCCGTGCAGCACTGGCGGCTTCTACTCCTCGTTCTCCCTCCTGCTGCACTGCAGGGGCATTGGTTCTTGGATCCACAACCCCCTTCCACCTGCTGTCCAGGATTCTCCGTGTGCCCCACTCCCCCACAGCGCTTCCGGCTTCCCTCTCCTCTTCTCCTACTGGCAGCTGCTGTGGACATACTGGTAGATCGGTTTAGGATGCAGAGCGTGGAGGGGACGGATAAATATGTCATATTTACCGGCCCCTTCCTTTTCTGAATGAACACAGTAAACAATCCGTTCTGATCGCTCCTGTGTCCATTCATCCCTGAAGCAAATGTGGCATGTCAGGGGGTCACAAGTACTTAAAGCAGAAGTTCCAATTTTGGGTGGAACTCTGCTTTAAAATAAAAAGTAAAAAGTAAAATAAATGTAAAATTCTAAAAAATCATTTAAAAAATATTAAGGACTCGTTAAAATGTAATTTTCTCTCTTAAGAGCAAGCAGCATTTGGATTGTTCTTCAGAAAGCATTTGAGAGGTGGTGAGGGGGCATATTAGCTCTTCACCATCTGCTTTAACCCCACACACAACCTCCTTGCAGAGAAGTGCTATTCACTTGAATTGGTCCTGTTTGGTGCAGTGTTAATTTTGGCAGCGAATTTTGATTTAGTTTTAGTATTAGGACTAAAATGGCATTTTAGTTTTAGTCCCATTTTAGTCTTCTGCAATTGTTTTAGTTTTAGTCGTATTTATTCGACTAAATCTCCAGTAAATTTTAGTCTACTAAAATGTCCTACGTTTTAGTCAACTAAAATCTCTAGTACATTTTAGTCGACTAAAAATAATTTTAGTCATCTAAAATCTAATGGGTGTAATTAAATTGTAATGCATTGGTTAACATTTCTCTACAATTTCCAAACTCATTATATACTGCTGGAGTGAAAAATCGAATATGGTATTATTTATGGCATTGAGGTATGAACATGCACTACAGACCAGTGTTAATTTTGAAGTCAAATTTCAATTTAGTTTTAGTCTTAGTCTTTTGACTAAAATTCCATTTTAGTTTTAGTTAAATGTAAAATGTTTTAGTCGACTAAATTAACACTGGTTTGATGGGGGCATAATTCTGCCATGGCTAGATAGTTTCATTGGGGGGGCCCTGTCAGGTAGGGTGTATGGGCCCCCCTGATTTGTAACAGCAGCCCTGCATACATATGTGATGTTTACCTACCAAAGGATTTTTAATTGGATCTATCCTGTTCTAAAATGTATACAGCCCTACTAGAGGGGAAAACCAAGTTGGTGATCTGATATTTTTTCTTGTTGCAATTAACAGATATAAACTCTAACAATGGTCAGTACAATACAATTGTTAGCATTTTTTTTTAATTATACCCAATAAGCACATAAAAAATTATCTTGTCAGAAATTTAGAGCTGTACTGTGCCTTGTGCACTCTTCTTGTGCTATTCTAGTTCTTATCTTGAACTACACAATAATTAACCTGTATGTTATGGAGATCTGAGAATAGGAGTGGTTGAGTAGTTTAGAAAAAGACACTGGGAGGGCTGACAACACTCAGTCCACAAAAATACTGTGTGTTGTCAGTCCACAAGAGGACTTGTGAGTGCATTTCCAGCAGATAAACATATCATTTTTTGGGGCTCCCGTACCTATAAAACATGGAGAAATGTGCACATATTGTACTAGAGATTTACTACATGTTTTTTTTGCCCTGACATATACTTTAGTCTGGGTCCACAGTAGTGCGAATTGCATGCGGGTTTCTCCACATGCCATTCGCACTGCAGGAGATTGTGACCGGCTCCCTATGGAGACGGTTGACGTATCTCTGCCGCGGCTCCAGTGCGATTTGCACAGAAGACCTGTGCATCTTTTGCTCCATTTCAGGTCCAAATTCAGCCAAAAATTCGTGCTGAAATCAGACATGAAACTATGAACAAGGATGCACTGGACTCCTGCTGTGAGCCGCTCTATCCCCAGCCTTAAAGCGAAGTTCCACTTAAAAAAAAAATTAAGTCAGCAGCTACAAATACTGCAGCTGCTGACTTTTAATTATCAGACACTTACCTGTCCCAGGGTCCAGTGATGCGGGGGATCGAAGCCCCACTCGTCTTCCCCCCTCCACTCGGCAGCGCTGGCATTGTAACTGTGGGCACCCGGCTGTGGCTTCACAGCCAGGCACCCACTGCGCATGCGCGAGCCGCGCCGTGACTGGCCGCGCAATCATCTGGGACCTGTGACGTGTCCCAGATGATTGACTAGAGGGAGGGGGCAGAGCTGATCTCCCTTCTTGCGCTGAGGGAAGTGACGTCAGGAGCCCAGGCGCTGAAGGAGGCAGATTATGAGGGACCCCCTAGCAAGAGGAATTAAGAGGTGAGTAAAAAAAAATTTCTCCAAATGTTTTTTTTTTTGGGTGGAACTCCACTTTAAAGTGGTTGTAAAGTCAGTTTTTTTTATCTGAATGCATATTTTGCAAAATCTGTCTGTGTGCAGCAGCCCCCCTAATACTTACCTGAACCCCCCCTCTCGATCCAGCAATGTCCATGAGTGCCTCGGCCATCCGGGACTCTCCTTCTTAATTGGCTGAGACACAGAAGTGGCGCCATTGGCTCCCGCTGCTGTCAATCAAAGTGGAGAGAGAGGGGGTGAGGGTGAAATGCGGTTCCATGTCTGAATGGATACACGGAGCTTCAGCTCGGCTTGGGTGCCCCCATAGCAAGCTGCTTGCTGTGGGAGCACTCAACAGGAGGGAGGGGCCTGTATCCCCGAAGAGAGGGACCTGAGAAGAGGAGGATCTGGGCTGCTCTGTGCAAAACCACTACACAGAGTAGGTAAGTATAACATGTTTGTTATTTTTATAGAAAAAAAATTAGACTTTAGTATCAGTTTAAGCAAAACAGCCTGGTCTCCTCCCTGCCCTTAGCCTCTGACTGGACAAAAAGGAGCAGCAACTGATGAGGTCATCTCTCTGCTATTAGTTTGTTACGTGTCTGCACATGTGCATGATGGGCCCCTAGCACTGCCCTTCTTTCCCAGCAAAGTATTTATTAAGAAAGAAAATGCCCACAACCAAATCCATGCACTTAAAAGATCAGTGAGTGTGTTGTGACAACTCTAAATGATGAATTGAACCCAACGGTGAAAATGGAAGATCTTCAGGTAGGTTGGCTGTTACCATGAGTCAGTTAAGATGGAATAGATGACAAATGTTTGTGTATTTTATTGCACTTATATAAAGTTGAAAAATACTTTACCCCAACTGTTACCACCTAAACGTTTTCCAAAGCTTCAAAAGATTTTGTGAAAGCTTTATCAAAGGACCACTGTAGCGAAAAAATATATTTTGGTAGCCATATGTGATTAATACCTTTTTTTTTTTTATTACACACAGTGTATATTTTTCTCTTCGTTTACATGCAGACCGTGTAAAAGAACAAACTATATAACATTGCCAGAGGTACTTACAGTGGTAAGTTTTTGTTCATATGGTTTAATACTTCTTTCTCTTTTATTATTGTGTGACACAGCTGATAAAGTAAAAATCCACCATGTACAAGTGGGTTATAGTGGCATCCATAGGAGTAGGGTTGTAGGTGCACAGAAAAACAGGCAGCTAAGAGGACAGCTGCCTTAGGCGGCTTTACCCCCCCAAGTGTCAGGAGTGCTAATTTGGAGAATGGGAGCCGTTTTCTTCAGCTCCTGCAGTTATTTTCTGCTATGATTTCTCTACCATCAAGTAGCTTACAGACGTGTTGGATTTTGCCAACGTCTTGCCAACACACATGCGCCGTAGACAGCGGTGCCTGTGTTTTTGCAAATATCTCCTAAACCGTGTAGGTTTAGGAGATATTTCTTGGACCTACAGGTAAGCCTTAATCTAGGCTTACCTGTAGGTCAAAGTGGTCTGTAAGGCCCCTTTCACACCGGGGCGTTTTTCATGCGGTGCAGCGCTAAAAATAGCGCCTGTTCACCGCATGAAAAAATCCGGCCCCTTTAACTCCAGTGTGAAAGCCGGCGGGCTTTCACACTGGAGCGGTGCGCTAGCAGGATGACAAAAAAAGTCCTGCTAGCAGCATCTTTGGAGCGGGATAGGAGCGGTGTGTTCACCGCTCCTATACCGCTCCTTCCCATTGATTAGAATGGGACACCGCGGTGAAACCGCGGCAAAACCGTCGCAAAGCGCCGCTACGGCGGCGCTCTGCGGGGGGTGTTTAACCCTTTTTCGGCCGCTCGCGGGGGGTAAAACCGCACCGCGAGCGGCCGAATACCGCGGTTAAGACGACGGTAAAGCAGCGCTAAATATAGCGCTTCTTTACCGTCACCGCGGCTCCCCGCCCCAGTGTGAAAGGGGCCTAAGGGTTTACAACCCCTTTAATGAGGGGGATGGTATCACTGGATTGGCATAGGGCCAATGTGGTGCCTATATTTATAAAGGGAACAAAGTCTTTACCAAGTACAGTGGTGTGAAAAAGTGTTTGCCCCCTTCCTTATTTCCTGTTCCTTTGCATGTTTGTCACACTTAAGTGTTTCGGAACATCAAGCCAATTTAAACAATAGTCAAGGACAACACAAGTAAACACAAAATGCAATTTGTAAATGAAGGTGTTTATTATTAAAGGTGAAAAAAAATCCAAACCATCATGGCCCTGTGTGAAAAAGTGATTGCCCCCCTTGTTAAAACATACTATAACTGTGGTTGTCCACACCTGAGTTCAATTTCTCTAGCCACACCCAGGCCTGATTATTGCCACACCTGTTCACAATCAAGGCATCACTTAAATAGGAGCTGCTTGACACAGTAAGGTCCACCAGAAGATCCTTAAAAGCTACACATCATGCCGAGACCCAAAGAAATTCAGGAACAATTGAGAAAGAAAGTAATTGAGATCTATCAGTCTGGAAAGGGTTATAAAGCCATTTCCAAAGCTTTGGGAATCCAGCGAACCACAGTGAGAGCCATTATCCACAAATGGCGAAGACATGGAACAGTGGTGAACCTTCCCAGGAGTGGCCGGCCGCCCAAAATTACCCCAAGAGCGCAGCGACGACTCATCCAAGAGGTCACAAAAGACCCCACAACAACGTCCAAGGAACTGCAGGCCTCACTTGCCTCAGTTAAGGTCAGCGTTCATGCCTCCACCATCAGGAAAAGACTGGGCAAAAATGGCCTGCATGGCAGAGTTCCAAGGAGAAAACCACTGCTGAGCAAAAAGAACATCAAAGCTCGTCTCAATTTCTCCACAACACATCTTGATGATCCCCAAGACTTTTGAGACAACATTCTGTGGACCGATGAGACAAAAGTGGAACTCTTTGGAAGGTGTGTGTCCAAGTATATCTGGCGTAGAAGGAACACTGCATTTCAGAAAAAGAACATTATACCAACAGTAAAATATGGTGGTGGTAGTGTGATGGTCTGGGGCTGTTTTGCTGCTTCAGGACCTGGAAGACTTGCCGTGATAAAAGGAACTATGAATTCTGCTGTCTACCAAGAGATCCTGAAGGAGAATGTCCGACCATCTGTTCGTGTACTCAAGCTGAAACGAACTTGGGTTCTGCAGCAGGACAATGATCCTAAACACACCAGCAAGTCCACCACCGAATGGCTGAAGAAAAACAAAATGAAGACTTTGGAGTGGCCTAGCCAAAGTCCAGACCTGAATCCTATTGAGATGTTGTGGTATGACCTTAAAAAGGCCGTTCATGCTCGAAAACCCTCTAATGTAACTGAATTAGGACAATTCTGCAAAGATGAGTGGGCCAAAATTCCTCCAGGACGCTGTAAAAGCCTCATTACACGTTATCGCAAACGCTTGGTTGCAGTTGTTGCTGCTAAGGGTGGCCCAACCAGTTATTAGGTTTAGGGGGGAATCACTTTTTCACACAGGGCCATGATGGTTTGGATTTTTTTTCACCTTTAATAATAAACACCTTCATTTACAAATTGCATTTTGTGTTTACTTGTGTTGTCCTTGACTATTGTTTAAATTGGTTTGATGTTCCGAAACACTTAAGTGTGACAAACATGCAAAGGAACAGGAAATGAGGAAGGGGGCAAACACTTTTTCACACCACTGTAACTATAGACCTGTTAGTTTAACTTCTAGAGTCGGGAAGATACTGGAGAGTTTAATGAAAGACCACATAGATGAGTTCTTGCTGGAAAAAAATATTTTATGCAACAGACAGCATGGGTTCACGAAAGATAGAAGTTGTCAAACAAATCTGATTTATTTTTATGAAGAGGTAAGTAAAACCTTGGACAGAGGGGTGGCTGTGGACGTGGTATACTTGGATTTTGCAAAAGCGTTTGACACAGTTCCCCACACACGGCTTATGTGTAAAGCCCCATACACACGGTCGGAAAATCCGACCACCAAATCCATCGGAAAATCCGACCGTGTGTATGGGGCATTAGGTAAAGTCTACAGGCTTGGAAATATCAGTTTGTAAATGGATAGGAAACTGTCTGAAAGACAGAATTCAGAGAGTAGTGGTTAATGATTCTAAGCCCCCGTACACACGGTCGGAAATTCCGACCACAAAACCCGTCTGATTTTTTCCGACGGATTTTGTCCGACACTGATGTTGCATACACATGGTCAGACAAAGTTGTCAGAAAATCCGATCATTCTGAACGTGGTGACGTTCGTTGCGTACGACGGAACTACGTAGAGGCTAGTAGCCAATAGCTTTGGTCTCGTAATTTGATCTGAGCATGCGTGGCACTTTGTCTGTTGGAATTCTCTACACACGATCGGAAAAAGTCCGATCAGATTTTGTTGTCGGAAAATTTGAGAGCAGGATCTCAAATTTTTTCCGATGGAAAAAGTCCAATGGAGCCCACACACGGGCGGATTTTCCGACAACATGGTCCGATTGGACATTTTCCGTCGGAATTTCCGACCATGTGTACGGGGCATTACTCTGAATAGTCTAAGGTTATCAGTGGTGTACCCCAAGGTTCAGTGTTGGGACACTTACTTTTGAATACCTTTTTAAATGATATTGGGTCTGGGATCAAAAGTAACATTTCCGTCTTTGCAGATGACACCAAGCTATGCAGTGGAATAACGTCCTTACAGGATGTCTCCAATTTACAAGCCGACCTCAATGCTCTGTCTAATTGGGCAACTATGTGGCAGATGAGGTTTAACCGCTTCCCGACCGCCTCATGTAGATATACGTCTACAGAATGGCACGGGCAGGCAAAAGCACGTACGGGTACGTCCCCTTTAATTTGCCTGCCCGTGGGTCGCGCGCGCTCACGACCCGGTCGGGAGCTCCGTGACCACGGCCGCGGGACCAGCGGACCCCGATCGCCGCTGGTATCCCGCGATCGGGTTACGGAGCTGAAGAACGGGGAGAGGTTTGTTTAAACAAACCTCTCCCCGCGCTTCCTACACTGACTGTCAGTGATCGGCGGTTCCCTGTCATCGGGAACGCCGATCAATGACGTCAGACGTACAGCCACGCCACACTGACTCCTCCCCGCCCCCTAGTGGTTAACTCCTTCACTGCAACTGTCATTTACATAGGAATCAGTGCATTTAAATAGCACTGATTTCTGTATAAATGACAAATGTCCCAAAAATGTGTCAAAAATGTCCGATGTGTCCGCCATAATGTCGCAGTCACAATAAAAATCGCTGATCGCCGCCATTACTAGTAAAAAAAAAATATTAATAAAAATGCTATAAAACTATCCCCTATTTTGTAAACGCTATAACTTTTGCGCAAACTAATCAATAACCCAAAGTTGATTCTTTGAGTCAGTTGAGTCAGTTGATTTTTTTTACCAAAAATATGTAGAAGAATACGTATCGGCCTAAACTGAGGAAAAAAAATGTTTTTTTATATATTTTTTGGGGATAGTTATTATAGCAAAAAGTAAAAAATATTGCATTTTTTTCAAAATTGTCGCTCTATTTTTGTTTATAGCGCAAAAAATAAAAACCGCAGAGGCGATCAAATACCACCAAAAGAAAGCTCTATTTGTGGGAAAAAAAGGACGCCAATTTTGTTTGGGGGCCACGTCGCACGACCGCGCAATTGTCAGTTAAAGCGACGCAGTGCCGAATCGCAAAAAGGGGCCTGGTCCTTTGGCTGCCAATTGGTCCGGGGCTGAAGTGGTTAATGTTGATAAATGTAAAGTTATGCACTGGGGGCTAAGAATATGCATGCATCATACATGCTAGGGGAGTACAATTGGGGGAATCAATGGTGGGGAAGGATCTGGGGATTTTGGTAGATCATAAGCTCAATAATAGCATGCAATGCCAAGCTGCAAAGTCCTTTGTTGTATTAAGAGAGGTATGGACTCCAGAGAGAAGCGATATCATTTTGGCCCTGTACAAATCATTAGTAAGACCTCATCTGGAATATGCACTTCAATTTTGGGCACTAGTTCTCAAAAAGGATATCGGGGAACTGGAGAAAGTGCAGCGAAGGAACCAAACTGATAAGAGACATGGAGGAACTCAGCTATGAGGAAAGATTGGAGGAGCTGAATTTATTTTCTCTTGATAAGATGAGATTAAGGGGGGATATGTTCCACATGTACAAATATAGAAGGGGTCCATAAAGTGAACTTGGTGTTATTCACTGTACGGTCAACACAGAGGACAATGGGGCACTCTTTACGCCTAAAGGAAAAGAGATTTCATCTCCAAATACGGAAACGTTTCTTCACAGTAAGAGATGTGGAATAGACTCCCTCCAGAGGTGGTTCTGTCAAGCTCAGTAGATTGCTTTAAGAAAGGCCTGGATGCTTTCCTAAATGCACAAAATATAACTGGGTACTAACATTTATAGGTAAAGTTGATCCAGGGAAAATCCGATTGCCTCTTGGGGGTCAGGAAGGAATTTTTTCCTCTGCTGTAGCAAATTGGATGATGCTTTGCTGGGGTTTTTCGCCTTCCTCTGGATCAACTGTGGGTATAGGATTGTTTGATATTTTTTGTTTATTTATTTTTATGGTTAAATTAGATGGACTTGTGTCTTTTTTCAACCTGACTATGTACTATGAGGCCATCAACCATTTTTATGACTCATTGCATATCTGAAACTGCAACATCTGTTGGAGAGATGGCACTTCAGTCTGACACAGTTTGGCAGTCAAATGAAAAAGTTATACACTGAAGAGAAGCTTTTTTTTTATGTTTATTTCATTGGATACATCTGTATTTTAGGTACTGTGTTTACATCTCTGAGTGGATACCTCACATGGCTAAGGAAGGCAGTAGTCAGTACCTTTTCAGCACATTCATTATTAAACCTGTTGAATTGTTGAGATGCCCAGCCATTTTGTACCTGATAAGTTAACCTACTAGGTTAAATTACCTGTAAAGCCTGTGGATTTTATTCTTTATTATGCCCACTTTTCATATCCCTTTGCCATGGAGTTTAAATTAGGGGTGTGGACTGCATTTGTTATTGAAGTCACAGTTATCAATGCAGTGGTTACACTATTCTCCTGATATATATGTTCTATTACTATCATTCCCTAATCCTCCATTCATTAATTTGTTGCTAGTTTAATCTCATGCCCTGTGTTATATATACACTGAACAAAATTATAAACGCAACACTTTTATGTTTAACCCTATTTATTATGAGCTGAACTTACAGCTCTACTTTTTTTTCTTTTTAAAATGTCTGTGTGTATGAGGCCTCATACACACAGACGTTTTAAAAAACGAGCTGTAAAGCTAGTACCAGAGACAGTAAAAAAAACAGCGTTATAAACACGATTTTATTCGCGTTTTGCATTGGCGTCAATGTGCGTTTAGCCACGCTAGCTTTCTGACGCGTTTCTCTACCTCTATTCAAAATTAGTGGTTCCCTATGGGAGCCCATTGATTTGAATATGAGTCGCACCAGAAGTCAGATCAAGATGATCCGATTTGTGTGCTGAGAATCTTGAAGGGGAACCCCGGCAAAATGTAAAAAACAAAATGTGCGTGAGGTTCCCCCCCAATCTCCATACCAGACCCTTATTCGAGCATGCACCCCCTTTCCTGACCTGCCCGCTGCGTGCTCGGATAAGGGTCTGGTATGGATCTTGGGGGAAACCTCACGCAAAATTATAATTTTTTTTTTTCCATAGGGAACAATTGATTTTGAATAGAGGCAGAGAAACGCCGGATGAGACTTAACGCTGTGTATACAGTGTTAAGCCTCGTTTAACACCCTTTATCGGCGTCTGGCGTTTTTACAGCTCTAGCGCTGGAGCCTCAGAACTTGCTGGTCCTGTGGTTTTTTTGGAGCTTAAAAATGCCAATGCCTGTTACAGCTAAAAAAAACGCCATGGTGTGTATGAGGCCATTGAATAACATGGAGTGGTGTTTTTAAGCTGCAAAAAAAGCTCGAAAACTTCTGTATGAGGCCTTATATGTACACAAAAGGCCTATTTCTCTCAAATATTGTTCACAAATCCATCTAAATCTGTGTTAGTGAGCACTTCTCCTTTGCCAAGATAATCCATCCACCTCACAGGTGTGGCATATCCAGATGCTGATTAGACAGCATAATTATTGCACAGGTGTGCCTTAGGCTGGCCACAATAAAAGGCTACTCTAAAATGTTCAGTTTTACTGTATTGGGGGGGGGGGGGGTCCAAAAACCAAAGTTCCAGATGCCATTGAATATGAGCATTTGCCCACTCAAGTCGGTTACAACAACGAACTGTAGTCAAGTTGAGCCCCCAATGAGGATGACGAGCATGCAGATGAGCTTCCCTAAGACGGTTTCTGACAGTTTGTGCAGAAATTCTTTGGTTATACAAACCGATTGTTGCAGCAGCTGTCTGGGTGGCTGGTCTCAGACAATCTTGGAGGTGAAGATGCTGGATGTGGAGATCCTGGGCTGGTGTGGTTACACGTGGTCTGTAGTTGTGAGTCCCGTTGGATGTACTGCCAAATTCTCTGAAGCGTCCTTTGTAATGAACATTTAACTTAATGGCAACAGCTCTGGTGGACATTCCTGCAGTCAGCATGCCAATTGCACGCTTCCTCAAAACTTGCGACATCTGTAGCATTGTGCTGCGTGATAAAACTGCATATTTTATAGTGGCCAGCCTAAGGCAAACCTGTGCAATAATCATGCTGTCTAATCAGCATCTTGCTATGCCACACCTGTTAGGTGGCTGGATTATCTTGGCAAAGGAGAAGTGCTCACTAACACAGATTTAGACAGAACCTTGATTCCAATCAAGAAAGATCCTTTAAGAATCACACTGAACCAAAGCTGAAATTAATTAATAATTACCCAAGCTTTGAATATCATTGCAGGATTTTGATGAGACCTGTTTTGCCTTAGTTTTAAGCTGGGCACACAACAGATTCCAGCATCCATACAAGCAATCAGCTTTTGCTGAACCAGGAGGATCAGAATTTGGCAGGTCCTTGCAGATCTGAACATTTGATCTGTGTGTACCCAGCTTTAGGGGTTGATTTACTAAAACTGGGGAGTGCTAAATCTGGTGCAGCTCTGCATAGAAACCAATCGGCTTCCAGGTTTTATTGTCAAAGTCTCAAGCCATTGTGGAATGGGCTTGACACATTTACAAAAGGACTCTCCGGGTAACAAATACCTCCTGGTCAGCTTGATTTGGTGCATCAAATAGTTCAGGGTCTTAAAGACAGTTTCTGCTGTGGGTCTACATAGGACCCTATGGCTGAAGAACTGATTGGAAGACCAGGCCTCTAAAAGAACTTTGACAAATATGCCCTTTGTTGGGGATTGTCTTTTCTGTGCAATACTGGATGAAATTATCAAGAATCTTCTTACTGGATGCAAAGCATCTTTTTTGCCCAAGGCATGCAAGTCAATAGATGGTAGATTTAAAGTGTATTTCCACTGTTGCAGCCAAATTGCATTTATATTTGTTACATGTTCTTATTGCAAAGCATAACTTAAAAAATGCTACTTACCTTTTTACTTGCTGCTTTCTGAAAACTTCAGAACAAAAGTTTTCCTCTGCTATATAAATGTGTGTGAGGAGTTAATGTTTACCATAATTAACTCAGTTAATGAGGGGAAACGCAGTGTGTCTCTCTTTGTAGTGAGGACAGATTTTTACCTCTCATTTCAATTCGTTCAAAGTAGCTTGCAGGCTGCTCCAAACAAACATCTAGAAAGTAGGAAATGTATTTTAAAAAATTTTTTTTTTTAGGTTTGTTGTATGAAATTTGGTATTTATAGTATGAGTTATTGATTATGATGATGTATTTTGAATAAGTATTTTTTTTTTACGAGTTAGCACATATATTCAAGAGAAATACTCTAGAAGTCCGAGCCCTTTTTTATCACCAACAAACATTCCTATATTCATTGAGAAAAGTTCAGTTCTACATTATACTTAGGCTGCTTTCACACTGGGGCGGTTTGCAGGCGCTATTGCGCTAAAAATAGCGCCTGCAAACCGACCCGAAACAGCTGTTGCTGTGTCTCCAGTGTGAAAGCCCCGAGGGCTTTCACACTGGAGCAGGTAAAAAAAGTCCTGCTAGCTGCATCTTTGGAGCGGTGAAGGAGCGGTGTGTTCACCGCTCCTATACCGCTCCTTCCCATTGAAATCAATGGGAGACCGCGGGGATACCGCCGGCAAAGCGCCGCTGCAGCGGCGCTTTGCAGAGGTTTTTAACCCTTTTTCGGCCGCTAGCGGGGGTTAAAACCACCCCGCTAGCGGCCGCATACCGCGGGTAAAACGATGGTAAAGCAGCGCTGCTTTACCGTTCCCGCCCCGCACCGCCCCAGTGTGAAAGCAGCCTTAGGGCAAAAAGCGGTGTTCTGGCTCTCTCTACAATCTGTATCCCAGGCATAGACAGTCAGGCAGGACTCAACGTTTAGATCAGGGGGTTTGCTCTCTTTCCACAGTGATGTTTCAATAGCTCCTTGGGATGATATGAAACCAAGCAACTGAGAAGCGCCACTAATGTATTGAGGGTCAATTCACTGTCATGTGACTCATTTGCATAAATTATTGCATGCAGTAAATTAAGTCCAATTCATAAAAAAACAAACAATTATGCGGTATTTACCGGAAAGAAAAAAATGTGCCCTTAAATTGTCAATTTAAAAACTGTTAAGTCCAATTCACTAACAGACCAGAGAGTAAAAAAGCATGTGATATTTACCACCAGGGTTTTGCTGGCAGTATCGCATGCATTATTTAGCTGGTTGCTAAGAAATGGGCCAGGAACCCCCAATGTAAATAAGTATGGGTCAAAAACTGTAGGTGAGTTTATTACTTTGTGACACTTTTTTGGTGAATGGGTAGGGGTACTATGTACCCCATACTCATTCACTTAGCGGGGGTTGGATCTTGGGGCCCCCTTTTTTAAAGAGGGGTTCCAGATTCCGATAAACCCCTGCCTGCAGACCCCCGCAACCACCAGCCACTTTTGTGAGGATGAGGCAGAGCTCCCCCTGCCCCAAAGCACTCACCCCTCTATGTTGAGGGCATGTGGCTTGGTGTGGTTTGGGGGGGGGGGGGGAGGGAAACCTATTTTAAGTGGTCCGAGGCTTGCATCCCAATGCCTTTTTTCTGTTATCATTGCGGAGTAAGGATGGGCCCGGTGCTCGATTCACTATCACACTTGGGAAACCAATTTTAAGTGGTCCGAGGCTTGCATCCCAATGCCTTTTTTCTGTTATCATTGCGGAGTACTATCAAGGTACACGTTTCTGCTTTAGCTATCTTTTTCACAAGGCTCCCTTAGCCATTGATTCTCTGCTTCATAGTTTTGTTCAAGGGATTATTTATGTTGCTCCGCCTGTCCTTTCTCCTCTATGCATTTGGGATTTCAGTCTTGTTTAGGTTTTACAAACAAAGCCTTTTAAAGCAATTACAGAGCTGCCTTTATCTCAAAAAGTAGCCCTTCTTGTAACTGTTACTTTGACAAGGAGGGTATCGGAACTGCCGATGGACCCGGGGAGGTTTCTGTATCATGGCAAGGAAACGCCAGAGACCCAGTATAAGTATATAGTGATCTGTTTACATTTGGGAATTTTTTGTAAAAGGAAAAAAACTAAAAGAGAGAATCATTTATTCTGTATAAGGGGAAAAAGTGGTTTTAAAACACTTTTTCCTTTTTTACTGAAATTCTTTACACTTTTGACCTTAATAGAGACATTAGCCTTCTCTCACGCCACATTCATCAGAAATTAAATTACGTATGCTGAATGTGGCTAAGGCCATCAGGGTTTACCTACAAGATGCTTCATCCTCAGGAAAGAACACTCCTTGTGGAAAAGACAGTCTTGGTAACAGACTTTAAAAAAAAAAAAAATTCTTTATTTAAAATTTTTGAATACAGTACAGTGCGTAAATACAAGAAACAGAAGAAGTCAAATACAGTTTAGGCATAAGTGTTATATATACAGATATAGGTCATTACATCTCTGTACAATCAGACATGATGTACAGAAGTCATTCCTTAAGAAAATAGCTCTATTGCCCATTGGCATAATTTTGCATTACTATAATAATGGATTTTGACCTTTTGCTTTTTTTTTTTTGCTTTTTCATATCTTTGGCGACAACAGGGAGTAAATGGTCCCATTGGGTTTTTTTTCCCTCATATCGCTCTTATGAGCGATCCCCATTCTTAGCTGACGACCCCAGGGGGCCTTCAACATACTTACTGCCCACTTTATTAGGTACACCTGTGTCAATTGATTGATAACACAAATTGCTAATCAGCCAATTACATGGCAGCAACTCAATGGATCTAGGCGTAGTGAAGATGACTTGATGACGTTCAAACCAAGCATCAGAAAGGGGATTTAAAGTGGAGGACCACCCTAAAAAAAAAATTGCATAAAAATTTGGAGGAAAAAAAATAAATAACTTACCAGAAATGGCTGTTGCTAGGCAGATCGTCCTAATCTGCCTCTTCCTATTCTAAGGTGATCTTCAGTCTTCTCCTCCTCGGGTCGTCTTCTAGTGAACGGGGCACAGTGTGTTCTGGGAACTGTGTGCGCGCCCCATTCACAAAGCGTTGCGCGACTCGCGAATGCACAGTAGGAAACGGGCAGTGAAGTCGCAAGGCTCCACTGCCTGTTTCTCTTAGTTGGAATGGCGGCGCCAGGACCCAAGAGCCGAGGGACAGTCAGCCGACATCACGGGCACCCAGCACAGGTAAGTGCGCTTATTAAAAGTCAGCAGCTACAGTGTTTGTAGCTGCTGAATTTTTTTTAAAAAAATTCCCGGCTGGTCCTCCCGTTTAAGTGACTTTGAACGTGGTATGGTTGTTGGTGTCAGACGGGCTGGTCTGAGTATTTAAAAAAAACTGCTGATGTACTGGGATTTTCATGCACAACCATCTCTAGGGTTTACAGAGAATGGTCCGAAAAAGAGAAAATATCCAGTGAGCGGCAGTTGTGTGGACGAAAATGCCTTGTTGATGTCAGAGGAGAATGGGCAGACTGGTGCGAGATGATAGAAAGGCCAACAGTAACTCAAATAACCACTCGTTACAACCAAAGTATGCAGAATACCATCTCTGAATGCACCACACATCAAACCTTGAAGCAGATTGGCTACAGCAGCAGAGGACCACACCAGGTGCCACTCCTGTCAGCTAAGAACAAGAAAATGAGGATATAATTTGCACAGGCTCACCAAAATTGGACAAAAGAAGATTGGAAAAACATTGCCTTGTCTAATGAGTCTTGATTTTAGCTGCAACATTCAGATGGTAAGGTCAGAATTTGATGTAATCAACATGAAAGTATGGATCCATCCTGCCTTGTATCAACGGTTCAGGCTGGTGGTGGTGTACTGGTGTGGAGGATATTTTCTTGGCACACTTTGGGCCCCTTAGTACCAACTGAACATCGTTTAAACGCCACAATTTACCTAAGTAATGTTGATCATGTCCATCCCTTTATGACTAGTGTACCCTTCTTCTGATGGCTCCTTCCAGCAGAATAATGCACCATGTCACAAAGGTCAAATAATCTCACCATTGGTTTCTTGAACATGACAATGAGTTCACTGTACTCCAAAGTACTCCACACTCACCAGATCTCAATCCAATAGAGCACCTTTGGAATGTGGTGGAACGGGAGGAGATTCTCATCATGGATGTGCAGCCAACAAATCTGCAACTGCGTGATGCTATCATGTCAATATGGACCAACATTTCTGAGGAATATTTCCAACACCTTGTTGAATCTATGCCATGAAGAATTAATGCAGGTCTGAAGGCAAAAGGCGGTCCAACCCAGTACCATCAAGATGTACCTAATAAAGTGTCCGGTGAGTGTAAATAGTTCTGTATTGATCACCCACTCCTGTAGCTGGATATGATCTCTGACTGTCTGTAAGAAGAAGCTAGTCTAGTACGCCCTAATCAGTAATGCACTTTTAACTTTCTCTTCCACCATTTCAGGATAAATATGCCAGATCATTTATCAAGCCTATGCTCTCAAGTGTAGGGAGCCACCTTTTTCTGTCCATGCTCTTTCCACTATAGTACATTACTGTACTATATTCCAATATACTATGATTTTGTGGGTCCGTCTTTGGGAGGTTTCAGTGTCACAGGTTTGCAGAGGCAACCTGACTTTTAGTAAGTGCCTTCACAAATCACCTTTCACTTTCTGCACAGTAGATTTAGCTTACAGGTAGTAATATAACTATCAGGTTAGGGCCTGTTATGTGGTTGGTGTATGATGCGACTTTATTTTAAAACCACTTGAGGATGTCCCACTTATATCGTTGATCTTTATTCAACAGCTGTGTCTCTCAATAAATAAAAGTGATAATAGAATGATTGTGCTTACCATAAAATAATTTTCTCTGAGTTAATTGAGAGTCAGAAAATAAAAACATATAGTGAAGCGATCACAAACAATCACCAAAATCCATCAATATAAAAACTCAATGTGTAAAAGTGCACCTTCATCAATATACAGTTGTGCTCAAAAGTTTGCATACCCTGGCAGAAATTGTGAAATTCTTGCATTAATATTAAAAATATGAATGATCATGTCAAAAAACTGTCTTTTATTTAAGGATAGCAATTACATGAAGCCATTTATTATTACATAGTTTTTTGGATCCATTTTAACCACTTCAATACTGGGCGCTTTCACCCCCTTCCTTCCCAAGCCAATTTTCAACTTTCAGCGCTCTCGCACTTTCAATAAGAATTGCGCGGTAATGCAACACTGTACCCAAATTACATTTTTTTAATTTTGTTCACACACATAGAGCTTTATTTTGGTGGTATTTATTTACAAATCATTTTTTTTATTTTTTGTGATATAAGCAAAAAAAGAGTGGAATAAAAAAAAAAAAATAAAAACAATATTTTCTACTGTTTTAAAAGAAATTCAATAAAATCGAATTTTGTCATAAATTTAAGCCAAAATGTATTCTGCCACATGTCTTTGGTAGAAAAAATCCTGTTAAGTGTATATGTATAATAATTGGTTTGTGTGATCATAGACATATGTGAGCAGATGATCATTGGGACATATGATTTTACTGTTACATATGTGGGACAGGTGTTTTTACTGTGTGGGGGACACTATGTAGGGGACATTGTGTGTTTACACTGTGTGGGGACACTCATACTCACTGATCACCGGTTGGCTGCAGAAATCCCCTTTCCTCTCCTCACTGACAACTTCCGTGTGAGGAGAGGAGAGACAATCGTCTAGCAACCAGCTCTCTGTTTACATCACATGACAGCTGTGATTGGACACAGTTGTCATGTGATCAGGAGGGCCAATCACAGAGCCCCCCTGCCGATCGGAGATGCGCCGTGTCCGGGTGACACGAGCGCATCGGGATCGCGCCGTTGCGAGGGCGCGTGCATGCGATCCCCCTCCTGAACGTCCACACAAGTAGGAAGCTCCCACCCAGTCATATATGTGCAGTGGCCGGGTGGGAGGTGGTTAAATCATAATGATAACAGAAATCACACAAATGGCCAGATAAAAAGTTTACATACCCTGGAATGTTTGGCCTTGGTACAGACAAAGAAGGTGGCACACACAGGTTAAAATGGCAATTAAATGTTAATTTACACATTTGTGGCTTTTTTAATAACAATAAGTGTGTGTGTATAAATAGTCAATGAGTTTGTTAGCTCTCACATGGATGCACTAAGCAGGCTAGACACTGAGCCATGAGGAGGTAGAAAAGAACAGTCAAAAGTCCTGCGTAACATGGTATTGAAACTTTACAAAGATAAAAAGATATCCAAAGCCTTGAATATGCCAGTCAGTACTGTTCAATCACTTAATAAGAAGTGGAACATTTGAGTATCTCTTGAAACCAAGCCAAGGTCAGGTAGATCAAGAAAGATTTCAGCCACAACTGCCACAGGAACTGTTCGGGATACAAATAAAAACCCACAAGTAACCTCAGGAGAAATACAGGCTGCTATGGAAAAAGATGGTGTGGTTGTTTTTAAGGAGCACAATACGATGATACTTGAACAAAAAAGAGCTGCATGGTCAAGTTGCCAGAAAGAAGCCTTTACTATACAAGTTCCACAAAAATGCCTGGTTACAATATGCCCAACAACACCTTGACATGCCTCATTGGCTTTTTTGTGGAATTGGCGCAGTAAAGGCTTCCTTCTGGCAGCTCAACCATGCAGCTCTTTCTTGTTCAAGTATCGTTGAATTGTGCTCCTTAAAAACAACCACACCAACTTTTTGGAGAGCAGCCTGCATTTCTCTTGTGGTTACCTGTGGGTTTTTGTTTGTATCCTGAGCAATTCTTCCGCCAGTTGTGGCTGCAATCTTTCTTGATCTACCTGACCTTGGCTTGGTATCAAGAGATCCCCAAATTTTCCACTTCTTATTAAGTGATTAAATAGTACTGACTGGCATATTCAAGGCTTTGGATATCTTTTTATATCCTTTTTCCATCTTTGTAAAGTTTCATGACCTTGTTACGCAGGTCTTTTGACTGTTCTTTTCTACCTCCTCATGGCTCAGTGCATCCATGTGAGAGCCAACAAACTCATTGACTATTTATACACGCACACTAATTGTGATTTAAAAAGCCACAAATGTGGAAATTAACATTTAATTGCCATTTTAACCTGTGTGTGCCACCTTCTGTGTCTGTACCAAGGCCAAACATTCCAGGGTATGTAAACTTTTTATCAGGGCCATTTGGGTGATTTCTGTTATCATTACGATTTAAAAAGGATCAAAAAAACTATGTGATAATAAATGGCTTCATGTGATTGCTATCCTTAAATAAAAGACATTTTTTTGGCATGATCAGTCATATTTTCAATATTAATGCCAACATTTCACAATTTCTGCCAGGGTATGCAAACTTTTGAGCTGACTGTATATAGCAAATATACCAATATTGCATCCAAATTTACTTCATGTGCAAAAGGCTTCTAATTAAATACCATTTGTGCAATCAAATGTGCCATTTTTAACCAACAGACAGTATAAAAAGGATAAAAATATAAAACACAGTCCACGTGTCAGCAGTGTAATCGAGTAAATATCCACTTATAGCACCAGTCCCACTTGGATTCAATATTGGTATATTTGCAATATATATTGATGAACTTGCACTTTTACACATTGAGCTTTTATATTTATTTATTCTTATATGATGAATTTTGGTGATTATTCCTTTGAGAGTACTTCACTATATCTTTTTGTTTTTTTATTTATCAATAGTGTGGTTTATGCACTGTTTTAAGTGGTAGCAGCTCTTGCTTTATACACATTTTTTATTAGCACTGAATTTGTCTATTTCACACATAATTAGCACATTGAGAGACATAGTTCCTGCCCCTCCATTTGTTTTTTCTCCTTTTGTATTGCTAGCTACTGACACTGCCTGAATTTGTTTTGTACACTATGGGGTTTATTTACTAAAGGTACATCCACTTTGCACTACAAGTGCACTTGGAAGTGCAGTCGCTGTCGATATGGGGGGACATGCAAGGAAAATAAAAAACAGCATTTTTGCTTGTAAATGATTGGATGATAAATCAGCAGAGCTTCCCCTCAGATTTACAGTGAATGCACATTCAAGTGGACTTGTAGTGCAGAGTGGATTTGCCTTTAGTCAATCAACCCCTTAGGCTGTTTTTACACCGGTGTGTCGGCAGTAAGCGCCGCTATTTTGAGGAGGTTTTCAGCCACTAGCGGGTGCTTTTTTTCAGCCGCTAGTGCTTCGGTGGCGCTGCCTATTCATTTCAATAGGCAGAAGCGGTGTATACACCGCTCCAAAAATGCTGCTTGCGGGAGTTTTTTTAACGTCCTGCCAGCGCATCGCCTCAGTGTGAAAGCATTCGGGCTTTCACACAGGCTGCAGGGGAGCCGCTTTACAGGCGCTATTTTTAGCCCAAAAGCGCCTGAAAAACACCTCAGCGTGAAAGGAGTCTTAGTGTACTACTTTCCTACTCCAGTAGGTGCAACTATAACCCACTTGTATAGGGTAGATCTTCATTCAACAGCTGTGTCTCTCATTTAACTCGGAGAAAGGTATTTAATAATAAGTACAATTATATTATATATATATAAAGTGGACAAAAAAATGTTGCTGTAACCACTTAAAGGTATAAACTGCAATTTGGCTTTAAATTTGTTGCCGAAATCATTTTTTTAAAACTACATGTCTATAGGGTGATAACACTGCTGTGTGATTTCACTACAGAAAGAAACAGCATTGTTACCCTATAAGTGGAAAAATAATACATCTACTGACAAGGCTCAATGGGTAACAAAACAATGTTACAGAAAAAACTAAATCTGCTGTGTTAATGCTAGTGACAGGCTGCACCATGAAAGTCATTTATGATTTTGACCATCTCTCCACTTTAAATGATAAAATGATGATTTGGTTCTAATTTTTTTTAGTCTGTCTCAGTTTCAATACTGTGAGATAACTCTAGACTCCTCTTTAAAGCATAGATAACATGCAGCACTGCCAACTCATCGTCGGCCTTTAATTCTTCCTTACTAGGGGGTAAGTATACAGTCTCTGGGTCAGCTGGTTTTACATTAGGGTTTATATACACTTCCTGTATATCTGTAGAAATGTCCTGTTTTGTGATCGCACCAGGCAAAGCAACTTTACAGAAATTAAGGTTTGCTAGGACACTTATATCATCATCCATGTCACTGACAACTTTTAACCCTTCTAAGAAACCTGGGCACACCTTTGACTTTGGACTTCTAGCATATAAGTAGGTGAGATATTCAAAAGCTTCCATTGCCTTATTTTCAGAAAGCTTAGACAACACAAGGGGAGGCCTGGTTGTGCCTGAGTCACTGGCTGAAGGTTCCCCCTCTAAGGTTGAGTTGTTTTCTACTTCACTATCTTCCATACTTGGTGTCTTTGTTGAAAATGGAAAGACTGAATAAAACGGTCTTCTGTTAATTCTGCATGATAAATAATCTTTAAGGTCAAACTCTTGGACATTTGCAGGAGGAACTTTGTTAGAGGTCTTCAGTTGTCTATGTGCTTTGGATTTTTGGTCACTCCATGTGTGTTTACTGTAAGTTTTTGAAATATTTTCAACTCCTAATACTTGTTGATCATCTTTCATTTGTTTTTCAGCCTTGCATAGAGCTGCATCCGTAACGTTTATTCTATTTGCTTGGCCGTTATTGAACGCCGCTTCTGAATTACAGATAGTTATACCATCTATTAATGGTTTTCTCAATGCATTTACTGATTCATGAAAATGGCAATCACTTTCTTTCAAATTGTATTTAATTCTGTTAAAATCATCATCCTCATAATTATTTTTTAAACTATCAGTTAATGCCTCAGCAGCTATCAGGATGTCTCTCCTTTGGCTTCCAGTGAGAGTACATATTTTTTCAGTTGCAGCAGTTAAATCTGAACTTAAAAGATCCTGAAATATGTTTAAATTCTCTTCAAAATTTTCACCAACATGATTTATATCCACCATATCAGGATTACTATTAACCCTTAAAATCAACTTCTCATATCCTTTAAAATCCACTGTCTCATCTTTAATGGCTGCTGTGCTTAAATCACTATACTTTCTGCTGTCAGTCATGTTAGTCTGGGATAGAGGATCTTCAGCTTCACTTGTTTCAATGTTTGCATCTGGAGAGCAGGTTAGATCCTTTGAAATGTCTTCTGGTCCCTTGTTCTCCTCTGAAGGCCTGTTATTGACAGGTATAGTCAGAGAATGCCCTTTGTGATTCACTGTTTGGTCATTTGCATATACTGTGTCATCAGTTTGGTCATTACAAGGGTTTTCACTTCTTGGTTGAGCTTCAGGTCTACTATTAACTAACATATCTAAATTAGACGTCTGTGTGCTGTCTTTATAGCTTGTAGGATCAACTTTGTCACCATTAATGATTTGGGAATCTAAATTAGGATTTATGCCTTTCATTCCTTCTAGATTCTCCGTTTGAATCTGAGCCTTTTCAGCATATTCCAAAAAATGTAAATTCATATATGGCTGGTCTTTAAATTTGCCTTGGGTATCAAGGATTTCTAGCCCTGTTTTCTCTTCACTAGGAATTTTATAATGTTGGCTTGTTTCATCTTGAATATAAAAGGCCTTGTTTTCCATACTATTTAAACCCTTTCTGTCTTCAATTTTCATGTCATATTGTTGGATAACAGTGAAATTAAATTCCTCCACTGCCATATTATTATGGTCATCTATATCACAAAGCTGGTGGTCCATTGTTTCTGCTTTCTCACATTCGTCAACTATGAGATTCGAGTTTGGCTTTTTAGAAGCATTATACACATTCTCATGCTGAGGGTTAAAAGAAGGAACTAAGTGATGATTTAAGATATCAAAGTTTGAGGACAAGCTAATGGTACTTGAATGTTTTACCAAATCAGCAATTTTAGGCCAATCTGTAACTTCTTCTTCATCTTGAATAGAGTTTGAATAAGAAACAGAAGTAGTACGATGGGTCTGTGTATCGAGACTTACATTTGAAAACTCATTGTGTTTTAGGGGCTCTTGGGTGGGCATAGATGCATTTTCTCCAGTTGTTACTTCTCCATGGTTGGCAATCATTCCAATCAAAGGATTTGAACTTGATGAACTGATGACTGCTATATTATTTTCTTTGTTGATAGACATGCCATTTGCATCTGGTTTACTTGAGATTTGAGATTTTTGTGCTTTGATTTCTAAGTTTAATTGTAAGCCTTTTTTTTCAAAAGAGTGGTTTTCAGCAATTTCAGGACCTATTATGGTGATGATTTTCATATTATTTGATTTTTCTGGTTCATTATCTTTGACATCATCTTTTTCTTTTAGCATTTTTATAGGTGGTAGACTTTTCACAATATCTAATTTTTGGACGCTAGCCACTGGTAAATGTAAATTGCTAGTCATCATATTTTTCAAACAGGTGTTTTGAACTGAAGAACCCAACAATGGCTCACCAATAGTAGGTAATTCTTTTGGGCTGGCTGAAAAGTAATTTACATTTTTAGATTTTATGGTATCTGTTAGAGCATTGATGATTGGTGGAGCTAAATGACTAACCGACTTATCATCTAACCTTGTCTTTCCTCCTACAAGATCCTCTGCTGGGGCATCAGTAATAGACGAAGCTAAAGTGCTAGATGATACATTGTTCATCTCCTTTTTACTTGTTACAAAATTCTTTGGTTGATCCTCAAGAACAGGTAGATTTATAATATAGGACGACATATTTTTCAAGTGCTCATCGTGTGCAACACAGATAGCTGGTAGATTAAGGTGGCCTACAGAGGGTGTAGTCATTATGTCAGTGTTGTCATCCACATTAACAGGTACTTCTATGGAGCTTTTTAAAGATGGAGCATCATGAGAAGCACAAACCTGGTGGTGGCCATACTGACTCAGATTAGGTAAACTGGCACAAGTCATCTTGGAAAAAAATGCTGGTTTTGCCAGGGTATGATCTTCAGGCAAACTGATGGGTGAAAGAGGTAGTGATGGGTTTTCTGTAAAACAAAAAGCAATAGTAATCCTTTAAAATAAATGCAACCTGCAAACAATGTATGTTATCGTCTTTTCAGTTTCTTAGACTCTAAAATTGTCAGCATTGGCAATAAAAACAACAGTAAAATAAATTGTTTAGATACTCTACTATATGGATTTACCTGATTCTGTTTTTAAAATGCGCTCCTCACCTAGTTCAAAGTGACTGAAGAAGTTTGTTAACCACTTCACGACCGCTCACTGTATATATACGTCATTTTTTTGAAGAGGGATATCTCGGTAACGGCAGCAGCTGCTGCCACAACCGAGGTATCCCTCTTTACAGTGAGCGGTCCCCTTTCCGATAATGGTGGTCATCGCGGCGGATTCGCCGCGAGATCACGGTTGTCGGCGGCGGGAGAGGTGCCCCCCCCTCCCGCCGCTCTCCCGTGCCTTCTGCCGCTTACCGGAACCGTCGGCAGCGGCGGAGGCGATCGGGTCCGTTCCCTGCCTGTGTATAGAGATGAGTGAGGCTAAGATGGCCGCCACTCATCTCTATACCATAGGAGGGCGGAAGCGACATCAAAAACGTCACTTCCGCCCATACGTCTTAAAGGGAAATTTACAAATGTCATTTTTTTAAATGACATTTTTTAAATATTTTTTTTTTTCCCATTGAAGTCCAAATATGAGATCTGAGGACTTTTTGACCCCAGATCTCATATTTAAGAGGACCTGTCATGCTTTTTTCTATTACAAGGGATGTTTACATTCCTTGTAATAGGAATAAAAGTGATCAATTTTTTTTTTTTTTTTTAAAACTGTGTAAAAAATAATACAATTAAGTAAAATAAATAATAAAAAACAAAAAAACATTTTTTAAAACACCCCGTCCCGACGAGCTCGCGCGCAGAAGCGAACGCATACGTGAGCAGCGCCCGCATATGAAAACGGTAGTCAAACCACACATGTGATGTATCGCCGCGATCGGTAGAGCGAGAGCAATAATTCTAGCCATAGACCTCCTCTGTAACTCAAAAAATGCAACCTGTAGAATTTTTTAAATGTCGCTTATGGAGATTTTTGAGGGTAAAAGTTTGACGCCATTCCACGAGCGGCCGCAATTTTGAAGCGTGACATGTTGGGTATCAATTTACTCGGCGTAACATTATCTTTCACAATCCAAAAAAAAATTGGGCTAATTTTACGGTTGTCTTATTTTTTTATTCAAAAAAGTGACTTTTTTCCAAAAAAAGTGCGCTTGTAAGACCGCTGCGCAAATACGGTGTGAAAAAAAAGTATTGCAACGACCGCCATTTTATTCTCTAGGATGTTAGAAAAAAAACAATATATAATGTTTGGGGGTTCTAAGTTTTTTTCTAGCAAAAAAAACAGTTTTAAACATGTAAACACCTAAAATCCAAAACGAGGCTGGTCTGGAAGTGGTTAAAATTAACCTGACCCTAAATGTCTATAAGGTAATGTGATGACTGTGTCTTCAAATCAATCGCTGTGTCACTGTGGGGTCTGCTTTGGATGCTAGATCAGGGCTATACACAGGAACTCAATTTCTGTCCAATGAAAAATGAAGACCTGCCCCTCCTGGTACTATGCCCCACCCTCTGTCATTCAACTCTCAAATGATAGAAATTCAGAGCACAGTCAAAGATTTTGACTTTTAATCACTGAATGACAAAGGCTTAGCTCCAGGGTTGGGGCTTAATCTCACACAATCTGCAAATTGGCATACAGACCAAGGAACAAGTCACACCAAGGGAACTAGTCTACCTAGTGTGGTCCTGTGCAAATACACACTGTGACTGACATGTTTCAGAACCATGAACTATATCAGAGCCCTTCATTTTAACTTGATGAGAGATTTATACTCCCCAAGTACATATCAAGCATAGTATCCAATGTGGCTCCACATGCATTGCAGCAGGTTAAAAGGAAGAAAATGAATCCATTCCCCCATCCACACATTCAAGGGGGATAAAGGAATTCCTCTCACAAAGCTATTGTATTCTGACAGGTGATTTCCCTGCTGTCAGAATACACTCATCAGCACCAGCAGCACTGATCAAGCAAAAACTGTATAACAGGCTGGTTGTACACAAGTTGATCTAGAAAATGAATTGTGTACAATCAGCCTGCCCCATAGATGGATGGAATTTGTGCCATTCCCTGCTGAACCAGCCAAATTTTGATCCACTGGCTTAACACTGGTAGTTGCAGGCACTCCAATGTACTTCAGCACCTTGTAATCTTAGAAACATTTGCTGTAGGTGAGTTTTACATTGACTTTTAGTGAGAAATTCATTTAACTTTCTGTGAGACAGCATCAGTGAGCTAACTGAAATTGAGAAGTGGCCACACAAATCTTAACTTTATCTGCAATTAACAAAAGGCAGTGCAAGTAACCCTTTACTTTAGAGCAGTTTGAAAACAAGGGGATTTATGAAAGTTACTGTACCTTGTGTATATATAATAATTAAATAGCAGGTAGGAATGGTCATGTTCAAATGGGCAAGAATGGTGATATTAAAGAAATAACTAACAGTTAGAATAATTGGGCAACCCAAACAAAAAAATTATTTCAATGGGGAGGGTCTGTGATGAAATCTACACAATAACACACAGGTACTTTGGTATTGTCTTAAGAATTAAAGAAGTCCAGCATGAGCTCATTTGGCTGGGCTTCTCCTATGGGTCACAATTTGTTTTGCACTCCTGTGACCCATTTTCAGCAGAGAGCGGTCTGAAGTCTCTCTGCTGATGTCACACAGAACAGTCCAGGCACTGCATCATCCCGACTCTGGGAGACTGGATCCGCCAGCTGCCTGGACTGATAGCCATCTCAGCGGGCCGCTGAGATGGCCACTCCCTGCCCCTCCACAGCTCAGTGCTCCAGTGAGCATGGAGGAGCAGAGCAGGCAAGCTGCTGATTGACAGGCAGCAGCTCTCTGCTCGGGGAGCCAATAGAACCGAGCCATCGGCGATGTTCCATGGCCCGGTTCTCAGTGCAGAGAGGCCCGGTGTACAAGATGCACCATAGATCCAATGCTACCTAGGTAAGTATAAAACTGCAATAACCCTGATTCCCATACTTCTCCTTTAACGTATAGCAAAGCAAGAGAGCGTTTCCCTATTAAATCCCAGCACTGTTAATTTAACTATTTTAAACGGATATTTATAATCCATGCATAAAATAACCTTTACCATTTTTAATCAGGCTATTTCCATGGAGGCATCTGAGCTTTCTTGCAAGACTTCCTCTGTGAAAGTCTGACAAAGAGATTGAAAGCAATGTGTCCATTACCTTCAAGAAGGTCTTCATCTAAAGGGGGGCTCTGCTTGGTTTTCTGCAGGAGCTGCGTCTTTTCTAATGCTTTTATTTGTTTCAAAACTTTAGATGCAGTTTGACATGGTTGATATTCATCACAGCAATTTTTGTGGTATTTCCACAAATTCTCTCTTATTGTCTGAGCATGTAGCAAGGCCTGGTGTTGCTTATTTTTGACCCTTTCCCTTTGAATGACATTTGAAGGTCCAGGTTGTTCATCATCAATGTCCCGGCAGTCAGAAGGGTGTGCATTGTATTTCCATTGGCTTTGGTCATCTGATAAACTATATTTTTCCTGTTTAATGTTGCAGACATCATCAGTGATCTTTGAATATTCTTGCATTTCTGTCGTAAAATAGCTTCCATGTGTTTCTCCTGTTTGATCAATGTTACTCTCATTACACACAATAGGTCTTTTGGGTTCTTGTTCAGTCTTTGATTGAAAAATTACTGAATTGTTCTCCGAATCATAAAATGAGGACCAAGTTTTAGATTTTTTACCAAATGCCTTTGAAACTTTGAATTTTCTATATTTTGATAAGGTGTCCTCTATTATTTCACCTTCTACAATGTGGGCTTCATTGATCATTTTTCCCATCAGCTCAATTTGTGTTTCAAAGTATCTTACTAGGCCTAAACAGAACAAAAAACAGAACGATAGGCTTTAAAAACTGGTTTCAAAATATGTTGCTTTCATTCAACCTTAAATACTAAAAAATGCAACTCCACTTTTGCAGAGAAAAATACAAGCTCATCCTAGGTAGTCTATACAGTGCATCCGGAAACTATTCATAGTGCTTCACTTTTTCAAAATTTTGTTATGTTACAGCCGATTGAACAGATTGAACTCTTTGGCCTGAATAGCAAGTGTCGCGTCTAGAGGAATCCAGGCACCGCTCATCACCTGGCCAATACCATCCCTACAGTGAAGCATTGTGGTGGCAGCATCATGCTGTGGGGATGTTTTTCAGCGACAAGAACTTGGAGATTAGTCAGGATTGAGGGAAAGATAAATGCAGCAATGTACAGAGACATCCTTGATGAAAATCTGCTCCAGAGCACTCTGGACCTCAGACTGGGGCGAAGGTTCACCTTCCAACAGGACAACGACCCTAAGCACACAGCCAAGATAACAAAGGAGTGGCTACTGGACAACTCTGTGAATGTCCTTGAGTGAGCAAAGGCTGTGAATACTTCTTTCACAATGTCATTATGAGGTATTGTTTCTAGAATTTTGAGGAAAATAATGAATTTAATGCATTTTTGAATAAGGCTGTAACAAAATGTGGAAAAAGTGAAGCGCTGTGAATACTTTCCGGATGCACTGTATCTGCTGTTTTAAGCAAACTTTGTTGCTGATTCATTTTAAAAAAATGTTTGCTTCACCAAGTCCTTTCTCAAACTGATGTGTGTATGGGAGGTCAGCCTTTGTTATCACCTGAGAAAAACCCAGTTTTTATGAGGAAATCAGCAGGGTCTGCATCCCTTGGGGAAAAAACCTAGGCAAACAGGAAACTCTTTTTGCAGGGGATATCTAAAATGTAGATTGTATCTCAGTGCAGACTCTTGAGAAAAGCAGTGAGCCAATCACAGAAGCAACTAATTAAAGTTCTGGGGACATTCTGTACATCAGTGGTGTACAGAATGCTTTTAGGTTGCCATACTGCACAAAACCAAGTCACAACTGTACTCCAAGGACTATATGGCATTGAACCGTCACCACAATGCTGTCCCACTAGCACAAGATACAACTCATTTTCCACCTATGTCGACGCTGTCTCCACAAATATATATTAAAAAGTACTGTACTACAACATGACTTGGTCTGAGGAGAGTGCACTGATATAGGAGGCAAAAGGTTGCCAAATTAAAAGAAAGCAACTCATTTTTGAGTCCCTGCAAATTGAAATAAAAAGGTTATCTGTAATTGTTTTATGTTATTTTATGTATGTTGAATTTATTTAATTTTTTCAACAAAAGTAGAGTTTACCTGCAACCAATAGTTATTAAAGCACAAGGTATTGCATACATAAATTCTCTAAGACAATAACACCAAGCAATCTATTACACTGGAAACTTACTTGTTTCATGATTAAAATCCTCATGAGATTTTTCGGATGGCTTCTGGTCGATCCCAGCTTCAGTGTTCAATTTTACTCCATGACTGTAACATTTGTCTGCAGAAAATATACCTGCAGTATTCATACTCAAGACTCCTGTCATGTCACAACTTAGTTCTGTTGCTTCTAGTTGAGCATGATCATTGTTGGGAAATAATGTCAGGTCTGAATTGACTTTTGTGGTTGTTGGACATATAGGCTCTCTGCTTACTTGACTTGGATAAATGGAATCCTCAAAGGAAGATACTGTAACATCATGGTGGACATTTGTGGTCATTCGAGACATAGGCTCCTCAGCCTTCAAAAGAGAAACTTTGGAGGGCTTACTAAAACTAGGGAACAACATTGGAGCACTTAAACATTTGGAAATACCTTCAATTTTGGATTTATCAGCCCTGGGGGCAGAATACACAATATTATCCAATTCATCTTCTGTTTTATGCTTTCCACACTGGAAAAGTTGAGGGCTTTGTACTGAACTGGGACTTTCAATATCTCCGTTATTTAAATCCAGCTCTTGCAAAGGACCAACCGGCCTGTTCTCTGTTGTATCTTTTAGGTGATTTTCAAATACAAGGTTGTGGTTATCTTGTGAATTGACATGTCCTTCACCCTTTTCTATGGAGCTTTGTAAATTACACTTAGATTCAGACATATTTGTCACTTTGTTCTTACATTGGCTTCTAAAGAAACAGATGACCATCCACATACTCAGCGAAAAGAACAGACCACCTGTAAGAGGAGCAAAAATGCAAAACAGATAATCAACTGGAAAGACAAAGTATGATCCATCAAAAAAACTGGGAAACCTTATCAACATGGATAATAAAAGCTGAATGATACAGAAGTAAGAACTAGCTTAATTAGTGGAAAATCAAACTACAGCATTTGTAATGACCGCCTGTTTACAACACAGCCCCATATCCCGAATAAGGGTAGTTTTAAAAACATTCAGTTGCTGCACTGAATGGGAATTATCAGGGTAGGTCCCTTTTTTATTTTATTAGTATTTTTTTATTTACATCATTTTTTCAGGTGCAAGCTTTAGAAAATAGCTACAAAGCATGTGCATAAAAGCAAAGTCACTAATCATGACAGGTTCCCTTAATATCAATACATTCCAACCTAAAAGGAACAATCTGTTTTCATAAACACGAAAAAAAAAAAGTCAAAATGTAAATTGTCATAACCAAGGCATGTTTCACAGCCACCAATCAAATCCAAAGGAGCTTTAAAACTTTGAATGTAATTGGTAATACAGGAGGCGGAAAGTTACACAGAACAGACTTCAAGACACACACAACTACTGCTCTGATAAAGCAATGAGTGCTCATGGAAGCAAGGGAGAACAGAGAAAACAGTCTAAAGCAAACAGATGTTTATGAAGTTAGGAAAGCTGCAGTATTTGTTGAACAATAGTAGCTTACAGGTGTCTTTTACTAGTTGCGTGGAATTATTTTTATATTTTCTCATTAACACTGAAATATCAATTTAGAGTAGAGTCACCTTTTAATAGCAAATCTTCTCATTGTCCTATTTTTTTTCCAGAGCATGTGTCTATTATCTTATTAACCACATGCCTACTGGGCACTTTCACCCCCTTCCTGCCCAGACCAATTTTCAGCTTTCAGTGCTCTCACACTTTGAATGACAATTACAGTCATGCAACACTGTACCCATATGAAATTTGCATCCTTTTTTCCTACAAATAGAGCTTTTCCTTTGGTGGTATTTAATCACTAGTGTTTTATTTTTTATTTTTTGTACTATAAATAAAAAAAGACTGAAAATTTTGTGTAAAAATAATTTTTTCTTTGCCAAAATGTATACTGCTACATATCTTTGGTAAAAAATAACCTAATTCAGTGTATATTATTTGGTCTTTGTGAAAGTTATAGAGTCTACAAGCCATGGTGCCAATCATTGAAAACTGATCACATCTGATTTCTTGAGACCCTAACAAGCCAGAAAAGTACAAATACCCCCCAAATTACCTTATTTTGGAAAATAGACATTCCAAGGTATTTAGTAAAAGGTATGGTGAGTTTTTTGAAGTTGTAATTTTTTTCCACAATTCTTTGCAAAATTAAGATTTTATTTTTTACAAAATGATCATATTAATAGGTTATTTCTCTCACACAGCATATGCATACTTGCAACTACACCCTAAAACACATTCTACTTTTCCTCCTACCATATGTGCGAGACTTTTTTCATAGCCTGGCCACATACAGAGGCCCAATATGCAGGGAGCACTGTCAGGTGTTCTAGGAGCATAAATTACATCTAACTCGTTGATTACCCATTACACTTTTGAAGGCCCTGGAGCACCAGGACAATGGAAACGCCCACAAAATGACCCCATTTTGGAAAGTAAACACCCCAATGTATAATCTATGAGGCATAAGTCTTTTGAATGTGTCATTTTTTTCCCAGAAGTTTTTAGAAAATGTGGAAAAAAAATGAGAATGCATTTATTTTACACAAAGTTGTCCATTTATAAGATATTTCCAACACATAGCATGTACATAGCAAAAATTACACCCCAAAATACATTCTGCTACTCCTCCTGAGTATGGCGATACCAAATAAGTGAGACTTTTACACAACCTGGCCACATACACAGAGGCCCAACATCCAAGTAGCACCGTCAGGCATCCTACGAGCATAAATTACACATCTCATTTCTCAACCACCTATTACACTTTTAAAGACCCTGGAGCACCAGGACAATGGAAACGCCCACAAAATGACCCAAGTGTAGAAAGAAAACACCCCAACGTATAATCTATGAGGCATAATGAGTCTTTTAAACATATCATTTTTTTCCAGAAGTTTTTGGAAAATGTGGGAAAAAAAATTAAAACACTTTTTTTTTTTTTTTTTTTTTACACAAAGTTGTCCATTTATAAGATATTTCCAACACATAGCATGTACATAGCAAAAATGACACCCCAAAATACATTATGCTACTCCTGAGTATGGCGATACCACATGTGTGAGACTTTTACACAGCCTGGCCACAAACAGAGGCCCAGCATCCAAGTAGCACCGTCAGGTGTTCAGGGAGCGTAAAATGACATATATCATTTCCTGACAACCTATCATTTTTGAAGGCCCTTCATATTTCTGACACATAGCATGTACATACCAAGAATTACAATCCAAAATAAATTCTATTGAGGATAGGATAAAAAAAAAAAAAAAGTATTACCTGTGGTTTTAGTAGTGTCCACAGAGGAGAGCAATGGTCCAGGCAGCAGGCAGGGATGTGCTTAGCAATAGTAATTTTCCAGGCAGCAGGCAGGAATATTGTCTATAGTCAGTACAAGAATATTGTCAGCACAGCCAAAGCATTTGTCCATAGGAATATTCCAGGCAGGCAGAGACAGCCAGCACAGCCATAACATTGGTCCTGCTACACTTTTACCTGCAGACACATTATTGTACCGCTCCCCAGCCCTTCATAAACATACTGCCTCTTGCTACAGCTAATAATTTCCATAGTACAGGTAGCACAGGTGTGGTCAGTTCATGTGGCAGGCGGAGGCATGATGGCAGTAAGTCAGCAGCAGGCTGAGGGCCTCAGTCAGGTAAGACCGGGGGACAGGGTTAGAGGCTTCTCCCACCCAAATCTCTTTGAAGCCTCCAGACTCCAGACCCTAATCCAGAAATGACAAAACCCGGGGAAAACAAAAAGTTTTCTCCATCTGGAAAAACATGTCTGGAGCCCCTCACATATGCGAGACCCCTGTGTACTACAGTAGCAGGGCAACAGATCAGTCCAAGCGGTAGGCAAAAGCATAGTCGATAAAACAGGCCAGGGTCAGTTCACGTGGAAGCAGTCCAAATTGTAGGCAGAGGCATAGTCAAAAAACAGGCCAGGGTCAGTTTACATGGAAGGCAGTGGCATGGTTATTTGAGGAAGCATGAAAAATGGGCAGCACAGATGATAAAAATGGAGAAATGGTTAAAAACATGGGCTAATATTTTAGGGATGTGTGATAAAGTCAGAAGCGTTCACCAATGCAAAGGCTGGCTTGGGAGGGACACTGGGGACAATGGTAGCTAGGGTTTCTTCTAAATCCTTTTGGTGTATACACAAAAAAAATTCTGGGGGGGGGGGGTCTTTATTGATAGATGAGGGACGTGACAACTTCTTCAATGAATATTAGGAAGGGGGTGGAGCATTCCGTGGATTTGGTGTAGATTATGTATGCATTATAAATGGCCAAATTGTTGAGATAAATTGCTACTTTCTTGTAACAGAAACTGGACCTCCTTATTGCAAAATAGGGCTGAAGCTTTTGGTCATTGAAATCCACCCCCCACCCCCAATGTAGAGATTGTAATCTTGGCTTTTCAATGGGACATCTTGGAAACACATGTCTGCTATCCTTCCACCTCAAGGCCAGCACTTTGTTGATGCTCATAGTTGCTTTTTCCCCCCTTCGCAGTTTTTTGTTCACTATGGATTGTGGGAAACCCTTTCTGTTCTTTCTGGAGGTTCCGCAGGCCAGGGTTTTTGTGAGGTGTAGGTGTTGAAAAGGGGCAGACTGGTGTAATAGTTATTAAGGTATATGTGATAACCTTTGTTCAGCAGTGGGTATGCCAGGTCCCATACAATCTATCAAGTTGTGCCCATGTGGGCCGGGCACTCAGGGGGCTGGAGCTGGGAATCTCTTCCTTCATATATGCGAAATGCATACAGATATCCCATGGCTCTCTCACAAAGCTTGTAAAATTTGACTCCATATCTGGCCTCTTTTTTTATTCCTAGCCGGCCTGAAAAGGGTACCAGGGACTCAATAGATAAGCACCTGCACGACCGCAACATACAGGGATATACAATGTAATACTGACATATAATCACACACATAGGTTGGACTTGTCTTTTTTCAACCTCACCTACCATGTAACTATGTAATTCATGCAAACATATATGCTGATCGAGGACAGTTCTGCAAATGGTTGAGTAAATAAATTTATGAGTGGGCGAATTTTACATAATTTGGATGATTTCGGGAGGGCACCGGGTGTTGTCACTGAAATGAAGAAAGCGCATAATCATCTCATATCGGGACCTGGGCATTACGGCAGAATAAATGGGCATGTGGTGGATGGGGTAGATGGACAAGTAGGCATGTCCTTAATTTTTTTGTGTTAAGCCCCATTTTTATAGTGAGGCACATAAACAATTTGAACCCCTCCAACGTCAAATCTCTCAACTCAAACAGACGGGATTATGATGATTGGGGGTTGTTGGCAATATATTGCTGGGCATATAAATTGGTCTGGTCCACGATAAGTTGCAGTGTCGGGCAAAAATAGATAAACGCAATAAATTTTGTGTATTGACCTGCACACCTGGCTGTGCGGAGAAAGGGGGACTATTTGCTCATCCTGAGTCGGAAGGCAGCCATGTTCGGTTGGCAAGACCATCTGGGAGGTATGTAGCGGCCCTGGCTCTTGGGTGGACGTGACACTCCAGTGCTGGTAGTTTGGGGATTTGAAGTTCTTGTGCTGGTACTTAGGCGGGATACTGCAGCGCTGGTACTGGGCCTGAACATTTGTTCCCAGGGCCTAGCGCTGGTACTGGGCATTTGTTCCCGGGGCCTATCGCTGGCGGCAGCGCTGGTACTGGGCATGGGAATTTAATCCTGGTTGCTGGTGGCTGCCTGGATTGCAGAGCGCTCTGCCCTTTTAGGACTGACCCATTCTTCCTCCTATTCATTTGCCGATCCTCTGCTATCAATCAGTTCAAATGCTGAATTTGATTCGGAATCAAAATTGGCATTGGAATCTGATGAGAACTCCCCACTGTTCTCATCAGTCATGGAAAGGATCTGGAATGCCTCCTCGCTGCTATATACTTCTTTGGACATGCTGCTGATGGCTGTGCGACAGGCGGCAGGTGACGTTCACTGATGGGCTGTGCGATGGGTGGCAGGTGACGTTCACTGATGGGCTGTGCGATGGGTGGCAGGTGACATTCACTGATGGGCTGTGCAATGGGTGGCAGGTGACATTCACTGATAGGTGTGACTGATGACGGTCACTGACGGGTGACAGGCCATGGTCACTGATGGGTGACTGGTGAAGGTCACTGTTGCGTGACAGGCCACGGTCACTGATGGGTGACGGGTGCACAACTGACGGTCACTGATGTGACAGGTGCACTTTATGGGCGCTGATGTGGTGACTGTTGGGTGACAGGTGCAATGGGGGGTAGGGGTGATGCGACAGGTGTTGCTGCCGGGTGCGGTGCTCTAAACAAGACACAGGTTGGTAACTCACTGCTCCTTGCTCTTCTCTCCTCACACTGGAAACGGTGTGTGAGGAGGGAAGAGCCGGTAACAGCCAGTTACTGGTCTGTGTTTACATTTGTGATCGGCTGTGAATAGATCACAGCTGATCACGTGGTAAAAGCCGCCAACCAATGGCTGTTTACCAGTGTCGGTGACGAGCAGTGATCCCAGGAACACGCCTTCACCAACATGCACATGCATGTGTGCAAGGGGGAAGTACCATCTGTGATTGGCCGTGACTGGATCACAGCCGTTCACGTGGTAAACAGCCATGTCCATTGGCTGTTCATCCCCATTGATGACGAGCTGTGTCTTGGGGACACGCCACCACCAACAGTGCAGGGCTGCATACACCCGATCGTGTGCATGCCCTGTTTGAATCGGGCAACGTCATATGATGCCTGCCCAGAACGAGAGCCGCACCGACACTCCATCATTTGACGGTGGGGGGGGGTGGCAAGCGGTTAAAGTATTACCAGTTGTGGAAAGAACCCATTGCATTACATAGCAGGTACATTATAAAAGTTACCCTATTAAGTTACTTTAATCATTTTTATTTCAAATTAAGCATTGAACCTCATTATACGCCATTTTTAAAACACAATCTAACAACAACTGCTTTAGAAATCCAAGAGTAACGTAGTTACAAATATAAATATAATATTTACTTATTGCATGCATATCTTAAGCACAAGAGTATACTCTGCATGTAGCACCTACTGCAGGTAGATGTAACATGCATGATAATATCTGGAACTATAGTACTGTGCAAAAGTTTTAGGCAGGGGTGAAGAAATGCTGTAAAGTTAGAATGCTTTCCAAACTATATATTTTCATTGTTTTTTTTTTTAGCAATTTACAAAAAGCAAAGTGAGCGAACAGAAGCATCAATTCTTACATTTGTACACTTGCACAAAGTCAGGGATTTTGTAAGATTAGAGTCAAGTGTATTATTAACCAATTATACCAAGCAGTTGCTAATGATCATCAATTTCTTTTTTTCAAAAATGTTATTTAAACCAGGAAAAGGCAGATCTAAATCTTTAAATCAATAGTACATAGTCAGCAATAGATCCAATTGCATAGCATCAAACATGTCCAATCAGTAAGTCAATACTGGAAATACGAACTTCCAGTAATCATTAACAGAGAATATTTCAAGTATGGATATATGCTTTCTGCACATATCCTAAGAGGCAAGCCACTCAAAGCGATGTCTGGAGCTACCAACTCCTTTTTCTATGAGCAGAGAATTAAAGAGAAAATAAGAGAAAGCTAGAGGAGGAAAGAAAAAGAGAAGAAAAAAAAAAAAGGGAGGGGGGGGGGGTTGAGGGGGAAAGGTGTGGTTTGAGGTGATATCATGAGCCATCACAAAAAAAGGTATTCAAAGAATACTGCCTGTCGGGCAAATTATGGACCCAACAGAACTTTCCCCTCTTCACAAACATATTCCATAGTCTCCATGTTTTGGAGTACTTTTCATGTTTATGTTGCGCTGTGAGTATTAGATCTTCCATCTTATTGATTTCCTCTACTTTATGAAGCCAACAACTGATAGTTGGTGGTTGTGGGTTCTTCCAATTAAGGGGAATACAGGACTTACTACCATTCAACAGGTGATGAACAATAGATTTTTTTATACATTTCTGAGGGGATGGCCAACACGTGCAGTAAGAAAAATGATCATAAATTTCATATGTAGGTTGAAACACAGTCATTTACTGAAACAGAAACAGCTATATAGGAGGCTTAAAACTGGGTGAGGAACAGCTAAACTCTGCTACTAAGGTGAGGTTGTGAAAGTTCTTTTCACATCACAGGTCATACACCATGGCAAGAGTGAGCACAGCAACAAGACACAAGGTAGTTTTACTGCATTAGTAAGGTCACTCCTAGGTAAAGATTTCAAAGCAGAATGGGATATGCTGATCAAGCTCTTTTGAAAGAAGCACAAAGAAACGGGCAAAGTTAAGAACCATAGACGCAGTGGTTGGCCAAGGAAACTTAATGCAGCAGATGAAAAACACATCATGCTTACTTCACTTCGACATCAGAAGATGTATAGTGCCATCAGAAGACGGAAACCAGTGGGACCCAGGTACACCCATCTACTGTCCAGAGAAGTCTGGCCAGAAATGGTCTACATGGAAAAATGGCAGCCAAAAACCCATACCTCCGGTGTGGAAACAAGGCTAAGTGACTCAACTATGCATGAAAAAGAACTGGGATGCAGAAAAATGGCAGCAGGTGCTCTGGACTGATGAGCCAAAATGTTTAATATTTGGCTGTTGCAGGAGTCCGTTTGTTCGCCGAAGGAAAGGAGAGCAGTACAATAATGAGTGTCTGTAGGGAACAGTGAAGCTGCATTTCTGCAAATGGAGTTAAAGATTTGGTCAGAATCAAAGGTTTCCTCAATGCTGAGAAATACAGGCAGATACTTATACATCATGCCATGCCATCAGGGAGGCGTGTGATTGACCCCAAATGTATTCTGCAGCAGGACAATGACCCGAAACATACAGCTGATCTAATTAAGAACTATCTGCAGTGTAAAAAACAACAAGGAGTCCTGGAAGTGATGGTTTTCCCCCCCACAGGCCATGATCTTAACATCGTCAAGTTTGTCTGGGATTACATGAAGGCATTGAGGCAGCCTACATCCACAGAAAATCTGTGGTTAGTTCTCCAACAACCTACCTGCAGAGTTCCTTCAAAAACAAGCAAGTGTGCAAGTGTACCTGGAAGTATTGATGCGGTTTTTAAGGTAAAGGGTGGTCACACCAAATATTGATTTGATTTCTCTTCTGTTCATTTACCTTTTTTTTAACTAATTTAAAAATAAACTATTAACACTTATTTCTGAAAGGATTCCTCCTAACTCACACTTTTTTTTTTATTTTTTTGCGCCTGCCTAAAACATTATAAAAATATACAAAAAATAACACACACACACACACACACACACACACACACACACACACAATATCAATCTACACCTAATAATTATGCTAAAGTTGGGTCATTACTTTTAATGCTATTCTCCGTTAAAAAAAAAAAAAGTTTGGGCAAACCAGACAAAACTAAATATAAAAAAAATTGCTGTGCTTCCAAAGATTTGAAATACATTTGAGAAGAAGAAAAGAATAATAAAATTTACCCAATTAAAAAAAAGTGTTTGCTAAACTCTTGAAAATGCCATAGAACTTCCATTTGTTTTCGTATTCATCGATGGGATTACTATATAATATAGAGACGCAAACAAAATGTATAACAGCTTTAGTAATAAGCAGCAAAAAAAATTAAAAATACTATTTCCAGATGTTTCTACTGTCTAAGAAACTCTACACAGTGGATTCTTTTTAGGCAGCCAGCAGCTTTGGTTTGTATTTCCCAGGTAATTGAAATAAAATCCTCCTTGGGACAATAGGAAATCCAAATGATAATATGGTGAAAACACATCTGGGCGCGATCAGTAAAATCCTAAAGCGGTAGTAAAGTCCAGTGCTAAAATTAAAAAAGCTGGTCCCACTGCAGGTTTAAGTCATAATTTACTAGTATGCACCACATACTAGCACATTATGACAGGCTTACCTGCAAATGGAGCCCTCCAGTGGAGAGCTGTCACGGCTCCCCCAGCGCTTTCATCTTCACCCGGTGTTCCTTCTGGGTTTACTATCTTCAGCCACTTTAGTGGCCAGGCTGCGGTGACGTCACTCCCGCGCATGCACAAGGGAGTGACATCGTCGTGGCACACAGAGCAGGCCATAAATGTGATCTGAGTTGCACATGTGCGGCTCAGATTACATTACCTGCTGACAGTCAGGTGGGACACTTGTGACAGAAGAGACCTCTATGATATTTACTACCACTTTAAGGTAAATATGTATAGTATATTAGGTTAGTCATCCAAAAAAAATTGCAGAAAAATATCCTATACTTGAAGATGCAGGTAACAGGCTACTGTATTAAATCCTAACACTGTACATCTGCTAAAAACCTCAGTGACAATACTTTAGTTTGAGTCTCTGTCATTTCTACAAGGTCATAATGAAGGTTTCATCGGATTATGAATAGACTTTCCAAAAATAATATAGTATGACTGTGGTTGATTCAAGTCTTGGAATTTTGGTGGCCATATCTCTCAATCAGGGTATCAGAGAGATTTAAAGGCTTCTATTTGATTTAACTTGCCAGCAACCATTTAAAAACTGAACTATGGGGTGTAGACAGAATTGTTCTTTAGCCGATTTCATTTTTGAAGGAAACTCACACTAGCCAGATTAATGGCAATTATTTGGTTATATGTTTTTGTTCAAACAGAACGACAGACCATATTGAATAAAAATTCTCCTTCAAGGCTTCATTATAAAAGAAAGCCTGGGATAGACAGAATTCTAGATGTCAGGGGAAAACTGACAGCTGGGAATTGTAAGTTGTTCCTTTTAGCAGTGTGGAGAAGGTCGACTTGAACTTCTTTGGTGTGTTTGCCTCCATCGGTCACGTGTCCAACGCCCATGATTTTCTACAACTTCATGTAAGAGATCAATAAAGTGATATTCATTGTTCTCCAGCAATTTATCATCATCATCTGGTGTACTCATTAGATCAGACTGTGTTTCTGACTCTTGACTTTGAAGATCCTCCCTTTGAACTTCAGAATCAAGACTGACAACTTTGTTTCCAGGAGTTCGTTTGCCACGATTTGACCTCTGGCTAACTTTACTGGGTGAGTAGATGCGCTGTTGTCCATCTCGACTGTTGTGTTCCCCCATGTTTCTCTTTTCTGTATGTCTAACAGCCTTTGTGCCTTTTATTAAAATGTTTTCATTGGTGCCTGTAAGAGAGGTGGTCTTAGAGGTATCATGGTTATATTTTTGGAGTTGAGTTTTCTTGGTTATGCGACTTGCAAAATGGGATTGATTTGGTCGAGGGGAAATATTGAGAGTCTTTAAAAAGTCAACATAGGAATCACCGGTGACCTCCTTACACTGAAGGTGTTCATTAGGCCATGTGAAAGTCCTTTTTAAGAGGCGTGGCTTTAACAGATTAATACCATTTTCTTTTTTTGAAGGAATGGCCCCTACAGGTTCTTCAGGGGCAGTTTTCACACATAAGTAGACTAATGGTTCTTGAACATCCGGAACTACAGATGTGGGAGTGTGGTCTTCATGCTCTGATGGTCTTACCGCTACTACTGAAGTCTTGTTAGAAGTAACTTCAGAAGCTGTTGAATGTACATTGACAAAATGTTTGGAGACACCAGTTAGCGCTTCACTGAACAGCACTGATTCTGCTGTTGGTGACCAATTGACACTGCCAGTTTGCAGTCTGTTAAAATACCATAACTCCATACTGTCTTCTGACAATTCATCTGGGCCAACAACATTTTTTTTCACTTTAACATCCAGATTTTTGCCAAGTTGTGACGTATCCAATTTTTTCACCTCTTCCTTTGCCTTTACTTGGTGGAAACTGCCTTGAAGAAGGATGGCTGATGCAGATTTAGCTCTTCCCAAGGTTGCTCTTTTCTGCTCTGGTATGTCTCTGAAGGCCATCCTGCCGAACACATTGTTTGTTACCAACACCAAATCACCGGAAGTAACGGTTCTGCCCATGTCTACAGCTTCCTTGTCTTCCACTGTCCTTTTGTCTGGTCGCACTTGCTTTTGATCTTGCTTTTTCTTCCAAGCAAGGAAGAGCAGCAAAATTACCAAAAATATTGCTGCAACAAAATAAATAATATGTGTTTGGAGTAAAGGTTACAATTAGTAAGGAACACGAGCATCAGCAATTTTAAGATAAAATTGTATTTTAGGTAGTAAATGTACCATTGACAAGTTCTATGCAATTATTTTAAACAAACAGATAAATAAAGCAGCTAGGAGAGTTGTCACCTGAAGACTATTCCTGGTACACTTTACAATTTGTAGCCAAGCAGAAAAAGATTCAACTGCTTAATAACATGCATTCCAAATCATATGTAGTAGTGTTAGGAGCATGGGTCAAGTTCCTAAGCTGCTTGTCTCAGGCAGCCGCTGTAACCTGCCAGTCTCTTCCCACAGCTGCCACTAGGCCATTCTTCCTTCTCCGTTCTGTGTGTCAGTTGTCAGGCCCAACTTTGGCAGCAACACCTCCTCCACTGCTATTGGCTGGTGATGGCACTTTCCTCCGGAGGCATCCTCAATGCCAAGCACAAGCTTGGTGCTTCCTGCTACATCTCCTCTACCCTGACTGACTGGCAGTGCTCTATTTGAACTTAACATTTTGCTTCCTGGCTACTATACCAAGTGCCTTGCATCTGATTGCTCTCATCTGCCTTGACCCCTAAGCCTGCATAACAGACTACCCCTCTGACCACAGTCTGCTTTGACCCTTGCCTAGATAATCGACTACCACTCTGACTGTACTCTGCCCTGACCCTTGTCTGGATTACTCTACTGACTGCCCCGACCACTACTTGCTCAGCATTCAGCACCTGCTTTGAACCCATCTTACACAGTACACAAACTCTCTCTGAAGGATGCTGGAAAGTGCCCTATTTTTCAAATATAGCACCATACCTTAAGTCCTGGGAGTACCCTCGTACCACTATGCATAATTACCCTTAAGAGAAAGGTGGCTGCTATTGATGAAACAGGGCAAAAACCACACTATTTGTGCAAAACAGGAAGTGAGCTGGTAGACCTTACATACGGTTTAACAGTAAAACTACACCAAACAAAAAAATAAAAAAAGTTTCAGTTAAGGCCTGGGTATCAAAATATGTGCTTTGTCCCCTAACAATTTTCAAAAAGGCCATCATCTGTAAATTTGGGAAGAGAAAAGTGAAATGGATTATTCTGTCAGTCACTATTAGGGCCTCTGTTGACAGGCTTTGGTCAATTATTAATGGGCAAATGCAGCATGCTGTTGACATAAGATGCTTCTGAGATCATTCAGAATTGCATTATACCAGCAGCTGACCTCTTTTTTGACCTGTGAAATGAACAAAGTGCACACAAGCATAGTGAAAGATCCTCAATAAAACCTTCATTTAATTAAATTTCTTCTACTCACAAAAGTACTTGATGTACATGCATGTCACAAATCCTTAACAAAAAAAATCTCTCTGACCAACGGGCACAGCTATCTGAGTGTGAATGCCTCACTGCTGAGATAAGCACTGCTTCAATTTTGCATACTGGTGTGTGGTTTTTGAGGAAGTACCCTCTTCATTAGCCTGATGAATAGGGGACTTCCTCAAAATGCGCAAGACCCCTTTCACACTTGTGCGACTTGTCCTGCAAAGTTGCATTACAAGTCGCTCCCCATGATTTTCAATGATATCCATTCATATATGTGCACTTCAAGTCGTGCTGACTTCAAAGTAGTCCATGTACCATCATGCAAGTTGAGGTCCATAGACTTCAAGTGTACACAGGCACTCCCTGAAATTGCGGTAAAAATCATGCAACTTTTAAGTCCTGGCAGTGTGAAAGGGGCCTAAGCCAGTATGCAAGATTTTTTAAATATTTTTTAATTAAATTTTACGGAGAATTTTACACTACGCTTGTGTGCTCTCTGTTCAATTCACAGTGTTTTCAAAGGATAGCCTAGCCCAGAGAGAGCTGCAAGGTTGTGGTTCCAACTCAGTATTCAGCTTCCTGGAGAGAGACACTTTAGAAATGAACTCTGGATAGTACTGATTATAACATTTGTATCTTTCCCTATTTCAAGTGACCTACTTAGTAGCCACTCTAAGCAAAAAGGAAAGATACAGAGTATATTGTCCTGCTGGTGCTCAGGAATGGGGTGCCAGGATGAAATATCACCATCCAGTAGTGTGTAGTATGCTTAAAAAAATCGCTGCTCTCCCAGTCCAGTCTATGTCGTTAAGCCACCGTTGGGTCTGGCGAAACATGTCAGAGGGTGTGGCTTGTGGAGTGGGTAAAGCTGAGGCCATCTTACACGTTAACAACAGACTTGACTGGGAGAGCTGCAATTTTTTTAAGCTTCCCTAGTTAAAGTGCATGTCACCTCAACATTTCATATTCCTGATATGTGTCTGTTGTACCATGTACTTGTGTTAAAAAAGTATCCCATTTTCTTTACAATGGTTTCTTTGTGTGAAATACCTGGTGATCCTGCTAGTCAAATGGCTTTCCTATTTCAAACTGACCACACTAGGCATGGAAGCGCATCCATCCTAGCATGTCATTTTTCTGGCTCTGCTAGGAGCACAACCTGCTTATCGTCCAATGGGAAAGACTTATGATGACACGCCCCCCTGCACAGCTCTTCTTTGAGTATACTACTGTTTCTCTGCCTCCTGCTGACACACCCCCCTACAATCTCCACTCCAGTTATCCAAGTCCTTTATGCAGCTGAGAACAGAGCTTATGTGATTGCTTATAGAAAAAGAAAATAATGTTATTTAGAATTTATGCATATATTATTGTGAAAGTATTAGCTAGGTGTGAAGAAAACAAATGCTGTAAAAATGCGATCAAAAAAATATATTTTATTTTTATCAATTCACAAAATGCAAAGTGAGTGAACAGAAGAAAAATCGTAATCAAATTCATTTTTGGTTTACTACCCTTTGGCTTCAAACCAGCATCATATCTAACACTTGCACAGTCAGGGATTTTGTAGGTATGTATATGATTAAGCAATTATACCAAGCCAGTGTTAATGATCATCAATTTCATATGTGGGTTGAAACGCAGTCATTAACTGAAACAGAATCAGCTATGTAGGAGGCTTAAAACTGAGCGACGAACAGCCAAACTCTGCTAATAAGGTGCGGTTGGAGAAGATAGTTTCAAGTCACAGGTCATACATACATCATGGCAAGACTAAGCACACAAGGTAGTTACAGTTGTGCTCAAGAGTTTTCATACTCTATCAATGCCGAAATTTCATGATTTCTGCCAATCAAAATATGACTGATCATGCCAAAAAAACAGTCTTTTATTTAAGGATCGTGACCATATGAAGCCATTTATTAGCAATTGATTACTGTATAAATGACATTGGCAGGGAAGGGGTTAACACTAGGTGGCGCTCAAGGGGTTAACTGTGTTCCCTGGGTTTGTTCAAACTGTGAGGGTATGGGACTGACTAGGGGAGGAGAGAGATAGGTGTTCATACTTAGTAGGAGCCCACGATCTGTCTCCTCTCCCCTGAGATTTGTGTGTTTATGCACACAGATCTCGGTTCTCGCTCTGTCATGAGTGATAGCGGGTGCCGGGCGGTCATCGCACCCGCCGGGCACACGCATTGGCTCCGGGTACACACGCGCCGGGCATTGGTCACGTCTTAAAGGAGGGACGTACAGCTACGGCGATTTGCCCAGCCGAGCAAACCTGCCGCAGTATAACTGCAGCTGCTGGTCGGCTAGTGGTTAAAGGTTAATTTCTCACATCTTCGGCTTTTTAAATTGCAATTAGTGTCTGTATATAAATAGTCAATGAGTTTGTTGGCTCTCACGTGGATGCACTGAGCAGGCTAGATACTGAGCCATGGGGAGCAGAAAAGAACTGTCAAAAGACACTTGACAGGACCACAACTCCTCTGGAGGATTTACCCCACGGTCATACGTAGCCACATCCGGCATGCCCTCTCTCCCGATCGCGGTCCAGAAGGAATTGGAGGAACCCATTACAACGGCGGAGTTGTGGGTAGCGCTGGCCACCTCAAAACCAAAGAAGGACCCCTCTGACCTGTATCAGGCGAACTTCGCCCCACTTCTTCTCCGACTCAACACAGATCTCCTTCATTGGCACTCGCTTACCTTAACGTGGTTCGGACGATGCAATGCCATTAAGATGACCGCTTTGCCCAGGGTATTATACCTACTACAAGCTCTCCCTATCCGTATCCCACCGCTTTTCTTTAAGCGTATCGACTTGATGTTCCGTGACTTTGTCTGGTCGCACCGAAAGCCGCGTATTAGATTGAAAATCCTACACATGGCAAAGCACAGGGGAGGAGTGGGCCTCCCAGATATAAAGGCCTACTACAGGGTGGCCCATCTTACTAGAGTGGTCGACTGGCACTGCCACGCAGAAGCTAAACAGTGGGTGGCGATGGCGCTGGAGGACTCTGACGACATGGCCAAGAGCTGGCCGTTGATCACCACCCCTATTCCAAGGGACCTCACTAACCACCCCACGCTAGGCAGCACCATACAGGTAGCCAGGGTTGCCTTTCGACATTCCTCAGTATCCCCAATGCCCTCCCCCATGGTACCAATCTTGGGTAATCCGGAATTTCCTCCCGGCCGTATGAACCCTATTTTTGGTCGTCTGACTGCAAAGGATCGGCTTCACCTCCACGACTTCCTGGGCCCGGACGGCCAACTCATTACAGAGGCGGGATGTATGCTACTGACCCCCCCCATTGGACTTCTGAGGTGGTCTCCAATTACGTAATTTCTTGCGCCGGTGTGCACGGACACCGGGCATATTGTGCCCTCTCACGGAACTGGAGCAAATTTGCTTTTTACTAATGTTCAGATAAAGAAACACCTGGGTAGCAGTGATCATAACATGATTTCATTTGATGTTAGCTGTAAGCAAGAAATACATACGGGAAAGATAAAAAAACGCTCAACTTCAAGAGAGCAAATTTTCCAAGGATGAGGGCTGCTCTCCGGGACTTAGACTGGGGGGGAATATTGGCATCAATGAGCACAGAACAGAAATGGGAATTCTTTAAAAAGACTGGGACCTCACTGCAAAGTATATTCCCATGGGCAATAAGTTTAAAAGGATTAAAATAAAACCTATGTGGCTCACGGTCAAAGTTAAAAAAGCAATAAACAATAAGAAAAGAGCTTTTAAAAAAATATAAAAATGAAGGAACACTAGTGTTGTTTAAATGTTATAAAGAATTTAGCAGAATATGTAAAAAGGAAATCAAGGATGCAAAAATTCAAAACGAACGACAGATTGCAAAAGATAGTAGGACAAACCCCAAAAAATTATTCAAATATATTAATAGTAAAAAGGTCAGGTCTGAGCATGTAGGCCCTTTACAAAATAATCTAGAGTGGGTGACTGGGGACAAAGAGAAGGCTAATTTATTAAATACTTTCTTTAGCTCTGTGTATACAAAAGAGCATGAGGGAGCTCATGTCCATAATGGGGGTGGTATTGACACAGCCCCAAATGATCCACAATGGCTAAAAAGTTATATGGTCCAGAAATATTTAGACAGAATAAAGGTGGATAAAGCACCTGGACCAGATGGCATCCACCCACGGATCCTAAAAGAATTGAGCTCTGTAATTTCAAAGTCATTGTATTAAATTTTTAGGGACTCATTAATGACGGGAATAGTACCACTGGATTGGCGCAGGGCGAATGTGGTGCCTATTTTTAAAAAGGAACAAAGTCTTTACCAAGTAACTATAGACCTGTTAGTTTAACTTCCATAGTCGGGAAGATACTGGAGCGTTTAATAAAAGACCACATAGATGAGTTCTTGCTGGAAAAAAAACATTTTAAGCAACAGACAGCATGAATTCATGAAAGACAGAAGTTGTCAGACAAACCTGATTTCTTTTTATGAAGAGGTAAGTAAAACCTTGGACAGAGGGGTGGCGGTGGACTTGGTATACTTGGATTTTGCAAAAGCGTTCGATACAGTTCCCCACACATGGCTCATGTGTAAGGTAAGGTCTACAGGCTTGGAAATATCAGTTTGTAAATGGATAGAAAACTGACTAAATGACAGAATTCAGAGAGTAGTGATTAATGATTCTTACTCTGAATGGTCTAAGGTTATCAGTGGTGTACCCCAAGGTTCAGTGCTGGGACCCTTACCTTTTTAATATCTTTATAAATGATATTGAGTCTGGGATCAAAAGTAACATTTCTGTCTTTGCAGATGGCCCCAAACTATGCAGTGGAATAACGTCCTTACAGGAGGTCTCCAATTTACAAGCCGACATCAATGCTCTGTCTAATTGGGCAACTATGTGGCAGATGAGGTTTAATGTTGATAAATGTAAAGTTATGCACTTGGGGATATGATCCACATGTTCAAATATATAAGGGGTCCATATAGTGAACTTGGTGTTGAGTTATTCACTTTACGGTCAACACAGAGGACAAGGGGGCACTCTTTACGTCTGGAGGAAAAAAGTTTCATCTCCAAATATGGAAAGGTTTCTCTAAAGTAAGAGATGTGGAATAGACTCCCTCCAGAGGTGTTTCTGGCTAACTCAGTAGATTGCTTTAAGAAAGACCTGGATACTTTCCTAAATGTACATAATATAACTGGGTACAAACATTTATAGGTAAAATTGATCCAGGGAAAATCCGATATGTAAGACCTGCGTAACAAGGTAATGGAACTTTATTTATTATTTAGATGGAAAAAGATATAAAAAAATCTAAAAAGATATCCAAAACCTTGAATATGCCAGTCAGTACTGTTCAACCACTTATTAAGAAGTGAGGAGTGCTGGGATCTCTTGATACCAAACCAAGGTTAGGTAGACCAAGAAAGATTGCAGCCACAACTGCCAGAATTGTTCAAGATACAAAGAAAACCCCATAGGTAACCTCAGGAGAAAATACAGGCTGCTCTAAAAAAAGACTTTACTGCGCCAATGGCCCAAACGCCCAATGCCACAAAATATGCCTCACCAGGCTTTTTTGTGGCATTGGTGCAGTAAATGTGTATAATGAACAGTGCTGCGCTGTTATAGGACTGTAGTGTGACCTATCTGTCAAGTAGAAGTAGAAATTAATACTAAAAGTGTTCCCAAGATGGCAGTAGAAACCAAACATGCAAAAAGAAAAAACGGCCTTTAAAATGTAACTGTGAAAAACTATAGCCAGGGCGAATAAAAAATCTTGTATAACAAATAATGATAAATCAATCAGTGCTCATTGGAATAAACATCAACATCTCAATAAATAAATAATGTCTCTAAAATAATCCTGAATGCAGGTGTGGAGTGAAAAGAGGTGCTCCAATCTTAACCGTGCAAACTATCAAGTAGTGTTCATTCCATGCAGTGACACCTCTATGTGAAGTGGCCTCTCACCTTACTGCTGTAAGGTAATAGCATGTGAAAAATCAATAATTTCTGAAATCCTCTGTAGGTCATCGCATGGATAGCTGGTGGCTTCTATACGCTCTCTGTTTCTTTTAAGGGTACTCTTCCCATTAATCCAAGAATCAGTACTTGTGGTGGATGGTGGCTCCTCTATACTGGACTTTCACACTCGCACCGAGAGGGATGCAGAGGATAGAAGGGGAAGCCCAATAGTGTAGTACATAGTGTAAAATGTATTGAAAAAACCAACACAGAATGATACTCAATATAACCAAGATGAGACACAGTGTCATCCACGAGCACCAAGCTTGTCTCCCACGTCCCTTCCCAGTGTGCCTGTAAGCCAATACCAAAACCTATCGTCATGGGTCACGTGGTTTCATCATTAATTTTGAAGGCTGTTTTTGCTTTTTGCACGTTTGGTTACTACTGCCATCTTGTGCACAGTTTTAGTATTACTTTCTACTTGCGGCACATAGGTCACATTACAGTCCTATAACAGCACAGCACCATTCATTATACATACACTACATCACGGATTCACATATCCGTGTCTGCAGCAGTTCAGTTTTTTTTTTTTTTTGTTTTCACACAATGCATTTCACCTCAGTGATAGTGCAGGAGTATTCCTTTACTATTGGTGCAGTAAAGGCTTCTTTCTGGCATATCGACCATGCAGCTCATTTTTGTTCAAGTCTCGTCGTATTGTGCTCCTTAAAAACAACCACACTGTTATATCTGCCTGAGAAATACAGGCAGATACTTATCCATCATGTCATACCATCTGGGAGGCATGTGATTGGCCCCAAAGTTATTCTGCAGCAGGACAACGACCCCAAACATACAGCCAATGTCATGAAGAACTATCCTTAGCATAAAGAAGAACAAATATTCCTGGAAGTGATGGTTTGGAACTCACAGAGCCCTGATCGCAACATCATTCAGTCTGTCTGGGATTACATGAAAAGATAGAAGGATTTGAGGCAGCCTACATCCACAGAAGATCTGTGGTTAGTTCTCCAAGATGTTTGGAACAACCTGCCTTCCGAGTTCCTCCAAAAACTGTGTGCAAGTGTTACAGCATTTTTTCACACCTGCCAAAAACTTTTGCCCAGTAACACACACACAAATGTTATATATATATATATATATATATATATATATATATATATATATATATATATATATATATATATATATATATATATATACACACACACACAAAAACACACACAAATCTTTTGCCTTGCACTTCTATTTGAAACTTAATGGGTTGTTTTACAAAATGTGGGTTCACTGTCACATACTTTAATAATGGAATGTTCTTGCTTGCTATATCGTTTTGACCTGCATTTGACCTGATTCAAACTGCTTTTGGATTTCTTTAGACTTTTATGGGGAAAGACATAACAGTAAACTGATCTGTCTCAGCAAAAGTATGCACTCACCTAAAACTACGAACAGAGCTGGTAGCACAATTTGGTGAAAAACCATTGCCGAAGAAGGCGATAAAACAGACGCTGAACAATTCACTTCTGAAACATTCCACACAATCATTCCGTTGAGGTCTGGTGGGTAGTGGCAAGTCACCAAGGTGGAGTCATTCAATCTGGAAGCGTTAACTAATTCTGCAACAAAATAAAACAGTGTCAAAAGATTAAAAAAGGATGGAATAAATGTCCTTTATTTCAAAAAAATTTACTAAAAATAAAATATAACTATATGCAGTTATTACATGTAATAAAAGTATTCAGTTTCTTGTTAAAAAATAAATAAAAGTATTCAGTATAAGAATTTCCCTTACTTTTTGTACATTTATATATACTTCATATTTATGTATTGATCAGCAAACGTTACAGGGGCTGGCATAAACGGTAACACTGCTGGAGAGGCCATCATAAAATAAAATCACCCTTCTTCTTACCTGGTCACACAGCAGTATTTCCTCTGCTGGCTCAGGCATACCCCGCTTTAAGTACACTCACTTTACGTACACTCGCGAGTACAGACCCGCAAGTGTATGTAAAGTGCCTCGCAAGTACTGTACAGACATTTTGCAGTAGAAGGAGCTGAATCTCTGAGAGCGTAGCCCACCCTGTTCTAGTGTGCCACTGACACCCCCACTACACCCTAGAAGTGAAAAAAAGGTATTGCTTCACTTTAAGTAGATTTTCGTTTTACATACATGCTCTGGTCCCATTGTGTACTCTAAAGTGGGGTATACCTGTAAACATGAATGTTTGGCTGAGGTGAATGGTTACATCCAGTCAAAGCAGAGTGGAAGAAGAGGAAGAAATTGATTGTTGCTGCTGATAGTGATTAGGACAAGTTTTCTAGCTTGCCTAATCAACTCATCACATCATCCAGAAGAATACAGGCAGATTGAGCAACTCCCACCTTTAGTCTAGGTCTATGCCTTTATATATCTGAATAGTTGTCATGAACAAAGCAAAAACACTAAGGTAAGAGATCCCATCTCCAACAAATATTGGAAGGAAGCTCATTGAGCCCACTGGTCTCACCCATTAATAGACATAATTTTGTCCCGAGAGACTTGGACTTGGAAAATAGCTTTTATGAAAGTGTGTATACAGAGATTAAAAGTTATCTATATATTCTGACATATTTAAATACCTTGTAAAAACAGTATGAAATCTTTCTGCTCACAGGAGCAGTTCCATGGATTCCCGTGCAATCTCAAAGTGGCATTCATGGAAGTGAGCACTTTACGTTCAAGCGATGAAATCTTATTGTAGGACAAATCCAGAGATGACAGTTTGCCCAGGGTAGCAAAGCTCCCACTTTCAATGCTGCTGATTTCATTCCTGCTAAGATTCAGAACTTTCAAACCAGAATATCCCTCCAGCATACCAGGACGCAACTGGCGAATCACATTTCCAGCCACGTTAAGCTGCTCCAAAACTGTGGAATCCTTAAACCAAGAGGGCGATAGAGTTGTCAGCTTGTTGTTCTGAAGCTCAAGAGTGATTAGTAATGAGAACAGCTCAAAGGCTCCCGATTCAATGGTATGAATTTTACTTCCGGTGAGTGTGAGGGTAACAACAGACTTCAAGTTTGGACTGGAAAACACTGTGGAATTGATCAAGCCAACATCCCTTTCTTCAAATATAAGGGTCTTGGTGCCTTCACTGTAATCTGTTAGTAATAAAATAAGGGTTAGGCCGGGCTAAGTAGCCAAATCTAAATACATGGATGCATTAAAAAAAATAAAAGAAATAACATACAGTTTTAACCTTTCCTAATCTATCCAGAGCTAAAAGCAAAAGTATTAGCTATAAGAAAATTTTAATGCTACAGGCTCCCCTCACAATATGAAATGTTTAATTATATATTATAAGTACTTACCTTATATACTCGAGTTTAAGCCGACCGAATATAAGCCGAGGCACCTAATTTTACCACAAAAAAATGGGAAAACTTATTGACTCGAGTATAAGCCTAGGGTGAGAAATGCGCAGCTACTGTAAGTGGAAAAGAGGGTCAACAATGCCCATTTTCAGCCTCACTGTGCCAATTTTTCATGCCTCACTGAGCCCATTTGCAGCCATAGGTCCCCCGAACTTCAAACTTGGTAGTTAAGGGTTCCTAAATGCCCCCTAGCTGCAGACAAAAATTGGGGTCTCAGGATCCAAAGGGTCCCGAAATGACATTGCTGCAGATGGACACAGTTGACCGACTTTGGGGCCCCGGATCTTTGGAACCCCAAATTTGCAAACCCAGTGGAACTTCCACTACAACATATCCAAATATGGTGTTCCTATCACCAAGTGGCCCCGAGATACAGTCGGGTCGGAAAATGTCATTCTCTGTGCTTGACTTGTGTATTAGCCGAGGGGGGCATTTTCAGCATACAAAAATGTGCTGAAAAACTTGGCTTATACTCGAGTATATACGGTAATTGGGAACAATTTATTGTAGGGAGATCTCATTGGTGGAATTTCCAAGAGCTAAAGTGAACCAGAAGTGACAACATTCTACATATATTATAGTAATCCAGCAATAACTTCTTTAAAGGGAAACATGGCTTCCAGATGTCATTAAAATAGTCCAAGTCTGTTTCAAACACAGCCAGAAACAGAAGCCTCCTTCAAATATTAGTAACAGTATAAAATATTTAAAACTTACGCCATTCAAGTTGCATACAAAAGTACCGGTATACTCATTGAAAAAAAAATAATAATATATATATATATATATATATATATATATATATATATATATATATATATATATATATATATATATATATATATATATATACATATACAGTTTGGTGCAAAAAAAGGTTGCTATTCTAAAATAAACAAATTGAAATGAAAGCTGCAATACTAGTTATAAACTTGTAGGTGTTGCTGTCATCAAGTTACTGAACACGTCTATGCTACAGCTGAAAACTTTGTTGACATAGCAATCATTAAGCTATGGAGTAACTAGGGAGTCACACAACCAAAATTCTTAAAGCGTATCTAAACACAAGAAATTAATTGAATATATTGCAGCTTACCTTTCCTTGTGACTGATAGTTTTATTCTTTTAGGCTGGGCTCACAGTAAAATTGGATGCTGCTCACAGCAGGGGTCTGGTGCATCCCTGTTCTCCATTTCAGGGACAAATCAGGCCCGAATTTTTGCCTGAATTTGGACCTGAAAAGGAGCCATAGACGCACAGGACCCCTGTGCAATCTTCTTCGCAGCCACCGCAGAGATGTGTGAACCGGCTCCATTGAGATCTGATCACAGTCTCCTGTCATGCGAGATAGATGCGGGGTAACCCGCATCCAATCCGCATAAGTGTGAACCCAGCCTTAGGCTGGGTTTGCATATATGCGGGTTCAGTTTTGGTGCAGTCCAGTGCAGTTTTGACACTGAAATCGCACAGGACCCTTTTTTAATTCGCACCACAACCCGGCCCGCATGTATGAGAACCGGCTCCATTGAAAGCCGGTCTGTTCACATGTTCTGCGAATCAGATGTGATTCAAAACGCATCTGATTCACATATATGTTGAACTTTCTTCTGTATTTTCACCTATTATTCCTGCCAGGAACACACTTCTTGTCTTAGGGTGACAACCATACTGTACCTAGGAGGAGCAGTGCTGACTTCCTAAGAAGGGAGTGTGTTAGGACTACAGTGCCTCGAAAAAGTATTCATACCCCTTGAAATTTTCCACATTTGTCATGTTACAATCAAAAACATAAATTTATTTTTTGGGGATTTTATTTATGTCATAGACCAACACAAAGTGACACATAATTGTGAAGTGGAAGGAAAACAATAAATTGTTTTCAAAATGTTTTACATATAAATAACTGAAGAGTGTGGCGTGCATCTGTATTCAGCCCCCTTTACTCTGATACCCCTAACTAAAATCTAGAACCTTAGAGAACCTTAGTGAACAACCAGCATCATGAAGACCAAGGAACACACCAGACAGGTCAGGGATAAAGTTGTGGAGAAGTTTAAAGCAGGGTTAGGTTAAAAAAAAATATCCCAAGCTTTGAACATCACAGAGCACTGTTCAATCCATCATTTGAAAATGGAAAGAGTATGGCAGAACTGAAAACCTACCAAGACATGGCCATCCCCCAAAAATTAAAAGGCTAGGCAAGGATAGCAATAATCAGAGAAGCAGCCAAGAGTCCCATTGTAACTCTGGAGGAGCTGCAGAGATCCACAGCTCAGGTGGGAGAATCTGTTCACAGGACAACTATTCGTGAACTCCACAGATCTGGCCTTTATGGAGTGGCAAGAAGAAAGCCATTGTTGAAAGAAAGCCATAAAAAGTCCCGTTTGCAGTTTGCGAGAAGCCATGTGGGGGACACAGCAAACATGTGGAAGAAAGTGCTCTGGTCACAGGAGACCAAAATGTAACTTTTTGGCCTAAAAGGAAAACTAACACTGCACATCACCCTGCACACACCACCCCCACCGTGAAACATGGTGGTGGCAGCATCATGTTGTGGGGATGTTTTTTTACAGCAGGGACAGGGGAGCTGTCAGAGTTGATGAGAAGATGGATGGAGCCAAATACAGGGCAATCTTAGAAGAAAACCTGTTAGAGTCTGCAAAAGACTTGAGACTGGGGCAAAGGTTCACCTTTCAGCAGGAAAATTACCCCAAACATACAGTCAGAGCTACAATAGAATGGTTTAGATCAAAGCATATTCATGTGTTAGAATGGCCCAGTCAAAGTCCAGACCTAAATCAAATGGAGAATCTGTGGCAAGCCTTGAAAATTGCTGTTCATAGACACTCTCTATCCAATCTGACAAAGCTTGAGTTATTTTGCAAAGAAGAATGGGCAAAAATATCACTCTCTAGATGTGCAAAGCTGGTAGAGACATCCCAAAAAGACTTGCAGCTGTGATTGCAGCGAAAGGTGCTTCTACAAAGTATTTACTGAGGGGGGCTGAATACAAATGCACGCCACACTTTTCACATATTTATTTGTAAAAAGGTTTGAAAATCATTTATCATTTTCCTTCCACTTCACAATTATTTGCCACTTTGTGTTGGTCTATCACATAAAATCCCAATCAAATACATTTACGTTTCTGGTTGTAACATTGACAAAAAGTGGAAAATGTTAAGGGGTATGAATACTTTTTCAAGGTACAGTACGTAGCACTCCCATCCTCTCCATAACATAGTAGGAGGTGCTTTGTTGTCAATTGAGATTGCTGGAAACAATGCTAAGTGAAAACTGTATGTAAGGTAGAGAGTATAGGAAGTTGTCAGCTTTCAAGATTTCTGGCTGAACAGCTATTTTTTGCACTATTTGAACAGATATGACACAATGCTTTCAATTATATATTTAATACATCATAGTGGAGCAAATACATTTATTGTTAAAGTTTACATACAAGTATTAATATTTTTTCCAGCTGTAGCATACAGTATCTCACAAAAGTGAGTACACCCCTCACATTTTTGTAAATATTTTATTCTATCTTTTCATGTGACAACACTGAAGAAATGACACTTTGCTACAATGTAAAGTAGTGAGTGTACAGCTTCTATAACAGTGTAAATTTGCTGTCCCCTCAAAATAACTCAACACAGCTCTTAACCACTTGCTTACTGGGCACCTATACCCCCCTCCTGCCTAGACCAATTTTCAGTTTTTAGAATGACAATTGCCCGGCCATACAACACTGTACCCAAATTATTATTTTTTTCCCACAAATAGAGCTTTCTTTTTGTGGTATTTGATCACCTCTGGGTTTTTTATTTTTTGTTAAAAAAATTAAAAAAGACAGATTAAAAAAAAAAAAAAATATTATATATATATATATATATACACACACACATACACACAAAACCGTTTTATATTTTGTTAATAAATTTTGCAAACAGGTAGTTTTTCTCCTTCATTGATGTACGCTGAGGAGGCTACACTGATGGGCACCAATAGGCTGCATTGATGGGCACTGATAAGGCGACACTGATGGGCACTGATAAGGCGGCACAGGTGGGCACTGATAAGGCGACACTGGTGGGCACTGATAAGGCGACACTGGTGGGCACTGATAAGGCGACACTGGTGGGCACTGATAAGGCGACACTGATGGGTGGCACTGATGGGTGGCAGTGATGGGCACTGATCGGCACTGGTAGGTGAAACTGATAGGCAGCACTGCTAGGTGGCACAGATGAGGCACTGATTGGCACCACTGGTGGGCATTGATAGGTGGCACTGATTGCTGACACTTATGTACTGTGGGCACTGATTTGTGGCACTGGCAGGTGGCATTGGCATGCGGTACTGGTGGGCACATATGACGCTCTTCCTCTTCAGGACCGATGTCCCTTCAAAAAGATTGGCTTTTTTTCTCCTCATGCTGTTAGCGTGAGATCAAAAAAAAAAAAAAAAGATTACTGATCCTCTGTTTATATCACGTGATCAGCTGTCATTGGCTGAGAGATGATCACGTGGTAAGGGGCCAGAACTCAAATCTGTGATCACCCGAGTCTCATTGACTCAGGTGATCACAGCCCACACGTGCCTTTCAGGGGGGCGTGGTGAGCCTGCAAAGGGGAGGACGTCTATTGACGGCTATATTCGGCTACAGCGTGGATCTGAAGCAGTTAATGTCTAAACTGCTGGCAATAAAAGCGAGTACACCCCTAAGTGAAAATGTCCAAATTTGGGCCCAAAGTGTCAATATTTGTGTGGCCACCATTATTTTCCAGCACAGCTTAACGCTCTTGGGCATGGAGTCATCTAGAGCTTCACAGGTTGCCACTGGAGTCCTCTTCCACTCCTCCATGACGACCTCATTGAGCTGGTGGCTGTCAGAGAGACCTTGCGCTCCTCCACCTTCTGTTTGAGGATGCCTCACAGATGCTCAATAGGGTTTAGGTCTGGAGACATGCTTGGCCAGTCCATCACCTTTACCCTCTGCTTCTTTAGCAAGGCAGTGGTCATCTTGGAGGTGTGTTTGGGGTCGTTATGTTGAAATACTGCCCTGCGGTCTCCTTAAGAAGGGGCTCACGCTCGGCTTCACTATGTCGGAGTACATGTTGGCATTCATGGTTCCCTCAATGAACTGTAGCTCCCCAGTGTCGGCAGCACTCATGCAGCCCCAGACCATGACACTCCCACCACCATGCTTGACTGTAGGGAAGACACACTTGTCTTTGTGCGCCTCACCTGGTTGCCGCCACACACGCTTGACACCATCTGAACCAAATAAGTTTATCTTGGTCTCATCAGACCACAGGACCTGGTTCCAGTAATCCATGTCCTTAGTCTGCTAGTTTTCAGCAAACTGTTTGCCGTCTTTCTTGTGCATCATCTTTAGAAGAGGCTTCCTTCTGAGATGACAGCCATGCAGACCAATTTGATGCAGTGTGCGGAGTATGGTCTGAGCACTGACAGGCTGACCCCCCACCCCTTCAACCTCTGCAGCAATGTCTATTTCCCAAAGACAACCTCTGGATATGACGCTGAGCACGTGCATTCAACTTCTTTGGTCGATCATGGCGAGGCTTGTTCTGAGTGCAACCTGTCCTGTTAAATTGCTGTATGGTCTTGGCCACCGTGCTGCAGCTCAGTTTTAGGGTCTTGGCAGTCTTTCTATAGCCTAGGCCATCTTTATGTAGAGCAACATTTCTTTTTTTCAGATCTTCAGAAAGTTCTTTGTCATGAGGTGCATGTTGAACTTCCAGTGACTGGTATGAGAGAGCGTTCACACAAAATTTAACATGCCTGCTCCCCATTCACACCTGAGACCTTGCAAAACTAACGAGTCACATGACACCGGGGAGGAAAAATGGCAAATTTACACTGTTATAAAAGCTTTACACTCACTAGTTTACATTGTACCAAAGTGTCATTTCTTCAGTGTTGTCACATGAAAAGATAGAATAAAATATTTACAAAAATGTGAGGGGTGTACTCATTTTTGTGAGATACTGTATGCTACGGCTGGAAAAAATATTAATACTTGTATGTAAACTTTAACAATAAATGTATTTGCTCCACTATGATCTATTAAATATATAATTGAAAGCATTGTGTCATATCTGTGCAAAAAATAGCTGTTCAGCCAGAAATCTTGAAAGCTGACAACTTCCTGTACTCTCTACCTTACATACAGTTTTCACTTAGCATTGTTTCCGGCAATCTCAATTGACAACAAAGCACCTCCTACTATGTTATGGAGAGGATGGGAGTGCTACATACTGTACCTTGAAAAAGTATTCATACCCCTTAACATTTTCCACATTATGTTACAACCAGAAACATAAATGTATTTGATTGGGATTTTATGTGATAGACCAACACAAACTGGCAAATAATTGTATAAATGATTTTCAAACCTTTTTACAAATAAATATGTGAAAAGTGTGGCGTGCATTTGTATTCAGCCCCCCTCAGTCAATACTTTGTAGAAGCACCTTTCGCTGCAAGCACAGCTGCAAGTCTTTTTGGGGATGTCTCTACCAGCTTTGCACATCTAGAGAGTGATATTTTTGCCCATTCTTCTTTGCAAAATAACTCAAGCTTTGTCAGATTGGATGGAGAGTGTCTATGAACAGCAATTTTCAAGGCTTGCCACAGATTCTCCGTTTGATTTAGGTCTGGACTTTGACTGGGCCATTCTAACACATGAATATGCTTTGATCTAAACCATTCTATTGTAGCTCTGACTGTATGTTTGGGGTCATTTTCCTGCTGGAAGGTGAACCTTTGCCCCAGTCTCAAGTCTTTTGCAGACTCTAACAGGTTTTCTTCTAAGATTGCCCTGTATTTGGCTCCATCCGTCTTCTCATCAACTCTGACAGCTCCCCTGTCCCTGCTGTAAAAAAAACATCCCCACAACATGATGCTGCCACCAATTAATTTGTTCAGTGTTGTCACATGAAAAGATATAATAAAATATTTACAAAAATGTAAGGGGTGTACTCACTTTTGTGAGATAATGTAATGAAACAAATATTTGATAATATATGGAGAAAATAAAATAAGTTAAGTTACTTAATACAGAGTAGAGACTTCAAATTGATTGTTCACTTTGAAAAATGAATGTTACTAATAAAAAAGGATCATGTCACCTTATTTAATAGGGTCGCTGAACATTCACATTATTAAGAGAACAGTTTTTATTGTAAATTAACCCCAATAGCTCCCCAGCAGCTGTAGCACTACAAGTTCTAGCATATCTTCAATTTATAAGGGCTTTCTTCCAATGAAAGTATTTCCTTTGCAAAGAGCTGGTTCTTGTATAAGAATTTTTACAAAGCAGCCCATTGCTTTGAAAAAATTCTTATACAAGAATCCAACAATTTTTTACTTTTTTTAACGCCAATTATATTTTGGTGAATTCTACACTAAGAATTAAGTGGCCAAAATATAGTATAAGCATAACATTCTATTTTTGTTTACAATTTTTTTCTGACAAAATGAGAACTGCTCCAGAAGCTTAATCAATTTCCATTTAACGAGCAACCAATTTTTTTTTTGCCTTTTGTTTACTTGATTGGCAGGCTCTTATGACATGAGCGAAGTGTAAAAGATAACTACCAAGATAAAAATTACAGCCAATGTACAGCAAATATACAGACATTTAATAGTCAACGTTTGTTCTGGTAATTTATTAAATTATTTTTCCTAGGGAGTCATTTACCCAAAAATTCTGTAAAAAAAATAAATAAATAAGTACATATTCACTATCACTGAAACATTCAGTAAAAGGCATCTGTGGTACATAAATGAATCAGGGTATCACAATGTGTAAACCAGACTCACCTTTCTGAAAAGTCTTGCAGTAATATACTCGGTCTGCATCAGATCCAGTGCAGGTGGCTGCATTTTCGTTTACCATTCCCAAAAGCATTACAAGTCCAAAAAAGGCTGCAAAAATGGTCAACAAAGTCATAAAAGCCACAACAAATGCACTTAAAACTTGAAGGCAAGACAGACGAGATGAGATACATAGCGACAAACATTCAGAGAAGAAGATAGATATATTGATTTAGCAAAATCTGATATACTGTTTATCAGATCAAAAAAAAATGAAGCATTTTTCAATCACTTTTTGAAAATTTTCATTAAAAGAAACACAATAAATATGTTTCTCCTGCCTTTTGATCCTTTTTTTTTTTTTTTAAATCAGTCAAATGGAAATCTTAATAAAACTGTCAAATAACTTTTTTGGGGATTTTTGACTAGAATTTGGATCAAAAAACAGATTTTATATACTGTATACTCACATATGAAAATATATATATATATAATTATATAGCAGCATACCTTTCATCTCCATGGTGTGTGTGTATGGAGGCAGCACACAGATAAATGGGAGCTCCAGGACTCAGCTACAGAATATGTTCTGCTACACAAAGACAAGTCAGGACCCGTAATCAGAAAACGGACAAATTCTCCCACACAATTTCCTAGGGTGACTGCTAGAGTCCAAGGGATGCATGGTCAATCGAGTGTTACAATGTTTGTTATTTGTTAACTATCCATATTAACCAGTGCCAGGGTCTCCCAGGATGAGAATACATTTCTATAGTCTGAAAAGAATTGGCCACTTGTCATGCAAGACATCAATGATAAGATGCAAGCGGTACATGCTTATCATACTTCATGTTTTGTTGTGATTCAAGTTATTTTTCTGTTGATAAATTAAAGGCATACATATTAATTTAATTATGAAGGGCAAAATGCAAGAATCTATGCCAGCCAAACAAGCTTTAATTTATCTGACGACAATAAAGTGTAATTTAAGTGGTTGCTAGGAGTTGCAACACGGCACAGAACAAGAAAACACAAACAGCTTGTAAATGCATAACCAGCAAATGACCTGTGTCTACATCCTGGCCAACACTTTCCTTTGCAGGGGGACTCATGTATATGATCATGCGCTTCTATTTATGAAGAATCTGTGATACAAGTGGGTGTTAGTCAGTCAGGGGGTGGAGCAGTCAGTTTCTGGAAGAAGTTGTGGGTGTTCATTAGCCTAGGTGTGTGTGGTCACCAGTCCAGGTGAGTTAAAGGCATAGTACAGCTTTGACCAAAGTTGAATAATGTCCATGATATAGGTGAAGGCCAATTGCGTACGTTATGAAGCCTGACGGGAAAACTTCTAAGATGCTGCTAAGAGAGGCTTAGTGTTACTGCTCACCTTGACCATCATCACAGGAGTGAGCTCTTTCTGCGATTCAAACCCCCTGACCTGTGCATTCTCAGCCATGGCGCAAGTAGCTCTGAGCTCAGCATTTAGGCGCTCGCTCCTGTGAAGATGAAAATGAGCAGTAATACTAGGCCTCTCTTATGCCGCGTACACGAGCGGATTTTCCGTCAGAAAAATCTTGGATGGTTTTTCCGACGGAATTCCGCTCAAGCTTGGTTTCCTGTCGCATCTTCATGGCAGCATACACTCTGGGTGTGACTCCGCCTCCACAACCTGATAGGACCACATAACTATAAGATGACGATACGGCCCCCGCCCCCGTATTCTCTAATTTTTCCTCACCTGTTGGGACCGCACGGATCATCACCCTCTTACCGCTTCGCCCCAGCCAGGTTCTAGCCTCTCCTGGTTTGGAAGTAAGCCTTAAACAGGCTTAAAGGTATGTGGCCTCTCCTATACATTTAAAAAGCCTTAAATAGGTTTTGTACCTTGCAGTGGTCTCCCCTTGGATGTCACTTGCTGTCTTGCTGTCTTTTGTTTTCTCCAGCATGTCTATTATGCAGGCTCTCCTGGTCCCTGTAGTTCCTGTGCCTCCTGTGTTCCCCCTCAGCAGCGCCGAGCGTCCTGGCGCCTCCGCGCATGCGCACCGCGGTCCACGGGCGTCCTGTGCAGGGAGCTGGAGGCTATTGCCAGTTTCCAAGATGGCGCCGACGGCCGCGTGGCGCTACTGCGCATGCGCGAGCGTTTCGGCGCTCCCGGCGCCAAATTCAAAAGGGAAAAAAATCCCTTCCTTTTCCCCTGGACGTTTCTCAGCAGGAACCACCTGTATTGTATCCCAGGACCATCCCAGCACACCCCCAATAGGTAAGTGCCTATTTTGCTCCTTCCTGTGTATTCTGCAATTCTGCTTCTGCTCCTTGCCCCCTTACCTTCCTTCCTCTTTGTTTTGCCTATTTTTATTGTTGCTAGGCTGCCCTTTCACTATCCCTATGGAGACCACTGCCCCAGCAGATCACCACCAACGTGATAGGTAAGAGGGAAGGATTGGGTAAGTAAGAAGATCAAAAAAGAGTGCAGGATCGACTAACGCTGCCTAAACGGTTAGCCCCGCCAGGTCCGCAAGGTCATCCAAATCCGGACGCAGGGAGACCTCTCGTGGAAGAAGTCGCTCGGGGCACAGGAGGAGCCACTCAAGCCGCAGCAGGAGGAGAAGCCGCTCAGGCCACAGGAGAAGCCGCAGGAGTCGCTCCAGGTCCCGCTCCCATAGCCACTACCACCGCAGGAGGTCATCCCACAGATGGCGCTCACCAGCCCCTCCTTCCCGACTGGCTGCCAATGCCTGCTGGATATGCGGAGCCATCGCCCTCCCGGACAAGCTCGCCTGTCGCAGGTGCCTCGAAGAGGCCACCAGGGGAAGGGAACAGGAGCCAAGGGAACTTGCGACTGCAGCCCCGCAGTCCACTCCAGACACGGAGATGTCCGTCAGGGGCACCTATCCAGCCCCCCCCAGTACATCCAGAGAGCTGGACTCCCAGTCTGAGGAAGAGGAGCTGGAGGCCGCCGCGGGCTTCGACTTCTCCCTGATTGAACAATTCGTGAGGTCCATCAAGGAGGCAATAAACTGGGAGGAACCCCAGGAAGCGCCCCAGAAACGGAAGAAGTACTTCCCTAATCTCAAGAGGGATCCAGAGGCTTTTCCCTTCATTGAGGAGCTGGATGACCTCATCAAGGAAGAGTGGCAGAAGCCAGACAAGAAGTTGAGCCTAAATAACAGGCTTACCAAACTATACCCACTCAAAGAGCCTAAGGCTAAGCCCCTGGTTACCCCGCCGGTTGTGGACGCTTCTCTTATGCGCCTGGCCAGGCACGTAACGCTCCCCATTGAGGACGCGGTAACTTTCAGGGATGTCCTTGACAGGAAAATAGATACCGACCTCAAGAGGGCCTATACAGCAGCAGGAGGCGCTTGTAGGCCAGCAGTGGCACTGGCCGCCGTTGGCAAGGCCATCTCCAGCTGGTCAGCTTCCACGGAGAAGCTTGTTACGGAAGGGGCAGACCAGGACAAAATAGTCAGGGCCCTGCAAGAACTCAGTCTCGCAGGGGATTTCGTGGCAGAGGCCTCAGTAGATGCCATCAGATCCTCCTCTAGGGCCACGCTGGCCTCGGTTATGGCCAGACGTGCGCTCTGGCTAAAGCCCTGGGCAGCAGACCCGGCCTCCAAATCTAATTGGTGCCGTATCCCCTTCGATGGCGAGAACCTCTTTGGGGCGAAATTGGCAATTTCGAAGGTGACCGGTGGGAAATCGGGGCTCATTCCCTCGGATAGGAAGCCGAGGCAACAGAGGCCTCCTCCCTCCAGACGCAACCTGCCGGATAAGGCCTACAGACCAGGCAGGGAGTACTGGAGAAACCCCCAGACTACCTTCTCCAAATTCCAGAAACCTAAGACTTCTGCGTCTAATGACCAGAAGTCTTTTTGAAGGTGCGTCCGTCCAGCCAGCAGTAGTGGGGGCCAGGCTCTCAAAATTCCAGCTGGCTTGGGCGGATATCATCAGAGACCCGTGGACGGTGGCTACCGTCCGTTTCGGGCACAGGTGGGCATTCCGGGGACGCCCCCCAGGCGACCACTTCTGTCCAACCAAGCTCCAATCCTCGCAACAAAAAAGGGCATTGCTATTGGACTATGTCCAGGAGTTGCTCCTAAAGGAGGCGATAGTGGAGGTGCCCGTATCGCAAAGAGGCAGGGGGTTTTACTCCCCCCTTTTTCTGGTCAGGAAAAAGTCAGGGGCTCTGCAAGGGGATTGGATGCTGTCCGTGGACCTCCAGGACGCATACCTACGCGTCCCAATCCATACCTTTTTCCGAAGATTCCTCCGGTTCTCCATAAACCAGCGGCACTTTCAGTTCAGGTGCCTCCCGTTCGGGATCTCTACGGCTCCCCGAACCTTTACAAAGATCCTCCTCCCGGTAGTGGCGACCCTGAGAGAGAGGGGTTTGAGGGTCCACCATTATCTGGACGACATTCTCCTCCTCGCAGGCACCCGGGAATCCCTTATCCAGCACCGGGAGATTCTAATTTCCACCCTTCAGAATCTAGGGTGGCTCATAAATTGGGGGAAGAGCAACCCCCAGCCCTCGCAGAGGATGGTCTTCCTGGGGGCTGTACTAGATACTCGGTCAAACACGATAGAGTTACCTCCAGAGAAGATTCCCCCTCTGACCCAGAAAGTCAGGAGAGCCACCCTAGCCACATCCCTACCAGCCAGAGCGTGCCTCAGCCTCCTAGGCTCCCTATCGGCTACCATTCCGATGATACAATGGGCGCAATGGAACTCGAGGCCGCTACAGATCTCATTCCTGCGCCAATGGAACGGCTCGTCCATGTCTCAGCCCATCCACATCTCTCAGGAGGTCAAGCAATCCCTGGGATGGTGGACCCGGCCGAGCAACTTGGACAGGTGCAGGCACATTGTCCCCCCCCCTCAGGAGGTGGTTACCTCGGATGCCAGTTTAGAGGGTTGGGGGGCCCATTACCTACACCATGCAGCCCAGGGCCGCTGGCCATTCGAAGTTCGGGACACCGTTTCCAACGTACTGGAAATGAGGGCGGCTCTCCAGGCACTCCTGGCCTTTGGCCCTCTCCTGAGGGGCAAGCAGGTCCTCTTGAGGTTAGACAACAAAGTCGCTGTCGCCTATGTCAACCGCCAGGGGGGTACCAAGAGCTCTTCCATGATGCGGGAGGTTCTCCCCGTTATGGAGTGGGCCCAGCGGAACCTCCTGGACCTCAGGGCGGTCTACATCCCGGGTACCGAGAATCTCCTGGCCGATTCCCTCAGCAGGAGATTTCTCTCCAACAACGAGTGGTCCCTGAGTTCGCAGGCCTTCGCCCTGATCTCCAGAACCTGGGGCTCCCCAGACATAGACCTGGCAGCGACTCCGGACAATGCGAAATGCCGGAGATTCCTGTCTCGAGTCCCTTTTCCCTCAGCAGAAGGGACAGACTGTCTCCATCACCCCTGGGACTTCCACCTCGGGTATATCTTCCCCCCGACCCCCTTGATAGCGAGATTTCTGCTGAGGCTCAAGAGGTCATCAGCTCTAGTAGTGGCCGTGATCCCCTTCTGGCCCAGGAGGCCATGGTTTACCACTCTCCTACAGTTGAGCACAACAGACCCGCTCCCCCTTCCACAGTCAGTCGACCTGCTCTCCCAGGGCCATCTGCTCCACCCGAGTCCAGAGAGGATGCACCTAATGGCCTGGAGACTGAGAGGTCTAGGTACCTAGAGCAGGGCTGCTCCGCAAGGGTGGTGGACACACTACTTCAGGCCAGGAAACCCACCACAAACAGCACCTACCGGCGGGTCTGGGATAGGTTCACTTCCTTTGCCCGTCAGCAAGAGTGGGATCTATCCTCCATTTTAACCCCTCAGATACTAGAGTTCCTGCAGGCAGGTCTGGACAAAGGCCTCGGCTCCAGCACCCTCAAGGTGCAGGTGTCAGCCCTGTCCGCCCTGACTGGGACTAGATGGGCCCTCAACCCTCTTGTCGTCCAGTTCCAGAGGGCATGTCTCAAGCTGAGGCCTCCCAGAAAGCCTTCATTCCCGACCTGGGATCTGTCGGTCGTTCTGGAGGCCCTATCTAAGGAACCCTTCTTTCCGCTGGAGGACATCTCCCTCTGGGACCTGACGCTAAAGGTGACGTTCCTTATTGCCACAACATCGGCTAAAAGGGTCTCAGAAATGCAAGCCCTACTGGCCAGGGATCCATATCTGGTCGTCTACCCGGACAGGGTAGTCCTTAAACCCTCAGACCGCTTCATCCCCAAAGTGTTATCCTCCTTTCACTTCAACCAAGAGATCGATCTGCCAGCGCTCACTACAGGCCAGGGCGATCCGCACCCCCTGGACGTCAGGGGTAACATCATCAAATACCTCTCGGCCTCAGAACCCTTTAGGAAGTCAGAAAACCTTCTAATCATCCCTCACGGCTTCAGGAGAGGTCAGTCAGCATCGGCCGGAATTCCGCTCAAGCTTGGTTTGCATACACACGGTCACACAAAAGTTCACTGAACTTTTGACTGTCAAGAACGCTGTGACGTACAACACTAAGACGAGCAGAGAAAATTAAGTTCAATGCTTCCGAGCATGCGTAGGAATTTTGCGTGTCGGAATTGCTACAGACGATCAGAATTTTTCCCGACCGGAAAATTGAGAACCTGCTCTAAATCTTTTGCTGGCGGAAATTCGGCCAGCAAGAGTCCGATGGAGCATACACACGGTCGCATTTTCTGACCAAAAGCTCTCATCGGTCTTTTGCTGGCCAAATTTCCGATCGCGTGTACGCTGATTAGCAACATCATTAACAGCATTCTAGAAGTTTTCCAGTCAAGCTTCATAAATGGTATACACCTATAGTAAGGGCATTATTTAACTTTGGTTGAAGTTGCAGAGCTTGTTTTTTTTCTACAATGTCCCTTACCTGCATAGGCAGTTTTTCAGTAAAGGTGCGCTAACACTTTAAGATGGTTCTCAGCCTGTGAGTGTGCAGGATATGGCCATCTATCAGTAGCTGTGCAGGTTATTAGTTCCAGGAACCTGATTAAAACTTATAAAATATTCTTCCAGATTTAGAGCAATAAAGCTACCTGCTGCAACTGTTAACCACTTCTGCCCCGGAAGGATTTACCCCCTTCTTGACCAGAGCATTTTTTGCGATACGGCACTGCGTTGATTTATCTGATAATTGCGCAGTCGTGCGATGTTCCACCCAAACAAAATTGACGTATTTTTTTTTCCCCCACAAATAGAGCTTTCTTTTGATGCCATTTGATCACCTCTGTGTTTTTTTTTTTGTACTATAAACAAAAAAATGCGCCAATTTTGAAAAAAAAACTATATATTTTTTTTACTTTTTGCTATAATAACTATCCCCAAAAAATATTAAACTAATTTCTTCCTCAGTTTAGGCCGATATGTATTCTTCTACATATTTTTGGTAAAAAAAAAAAAAAAAAAAAAAAATCACAATAAGCGTATATTGATTGGTTTGCGCAAAAGTTATGGAGTTTACAAAATAGGGGATAGATTTATAGCATTTTTATTATTATTATTTTTTTACTAGTAATGTCGGCGATCTGCGATTCTTATTGTGACTGCGACATTATGGTGGACAATGTTGACCAATTTTTGGAACCATTGGCATTAATACAGCGATCAATGCGATTACTGTAAAAATGTCACTGGCAGTGAAGGGGTTAACACTAGGAGCGGTGAAGAGGTTAAATGTGTTCCCTGGGCAGTGATTCAAACTGAAGGGGGAGGGACTAACTACAGGAAGTGACACATTGTGGTTCCTAGCTAATAGGAACACACGATCTGTCACTCCTATCAGAACAGAGAAGTGTGTGTTTATACACACTTCCCTGTTCTGTGTCTCCTGGTCACGGTCTCTCTTGGCCGACGGTCATCGCGACCGTTGGCTATGAGCATCGGCACCCCCGCTGTGCAGCGGGCACCTGCTATCCAGACCCCGCGAGATCACACACAGTAACGTGATTTTGCGCAGGGGAGCCAGCCTGCCGCAGTAAAACTGAGGCGGTTGGTCCGGAAGAGGTTAAAGTGGTTGTAAACCCCAGACATGAAATTTGAACAAAGCACATACATCTCTAGTGTTTACTTGTTTCGCTCCAAAGCTCTAATTGTCGTTTCTTTCTGGCGCTTTATTCCTCTGTTATCACTTCTGAAAAGTTTTCCCAAAACATGATACATTTGTGACGGTGAAGGAGATAAGCACACAGCTTGTCTATTCAAAATACAGCTCTGCGTGTTCCTTCGTTCCTCTGCCATGTGAAGGGGGGTGTGTCCCTTTCCCCCAATCAGCTCTCACACAGTGTACCTGCAGCTCTCCACCCCCTCCTCTCTACTCCCCACAGACGCAGAAGAATTTTATTACAATCGTGCTCTTTTAAAGGGTTGTAGACAAGAGAAGACTGCAGATAAACACGTAAAACCCATGTAGAATGATTTGTTTCATCTGAAGCTATACACTTCACTAGGTATATGAGAGGGGTTACAACCACTTTAAGAACCTCAGGTTTCTAAATTTCATACAATTGAAAGTGGTTGTATATTGTTCATGGACATATAGACACAACTACAACATACCCAGTGAACGATCAAAGTATATGTATAGTATAGCCAAACCTTCTCCTTGCGTTCTGGGTAAAGTAGGGAAGAGTTAAAACCCCTGAAAGTGATTCATCCCCAAAGATACTTCCCTGGCCCTTGGGTTTCTTTAAGCAACCCCAGGATTTTTTACCATTCCTTACTATATATGGATGTCTTTATATACCCGACTGTTTACATTTGTTGGAAGCACTATCCATCGCCTCTAGCTAGGATATTTATTTTATTGGCTGATAACCAATTTAAAGTTTGTTGGATTTATAAGACCTGTTGGCTGCTAACTGATTTGATGTTGGTTTTACTTTTGTATGCATATTATAGCTAAGCAGACCCTAATGTCTACACGTCACATTGAATTTTGGTTATCTGTGTACCACTTTATGCTTTGTCTTGCCTAGGTTGTACTGTGCAATTTTGGGTATACAAATAAAAAAATCCTGACAGTTTATTTTTTTTGCCGCGTTCCATGAGGGATATTTCACTCCACATTCTGTCCCAAATATGTGACAGGAAGTAAAGACAATCTCTACAAACTGAGAGGCATTACCCTCTTGGAGACTTGCCACTGTGTGCCCATTGTAAAATGTACCCTCACCTCTTTTTCTGGAGATTTGGACATTTTAGATTTCTCATTACTTTCTCTCTTAGGCCCCTTTCACACCGGGGCGTTTTTCATGCGGTGCAGCGCTAAAAATAGCGCCTGTTCACCGCATGAAAAAATCCGGCCCCTTTAACTCCAGTGTGAAAGCCGGCGGGCTTTCACACTGGAGCGGTGCGCTAGCAGATGACAAAAAAAGTCCTGCTAGCAGCATCTTTGGAGCGGGATAGGAGCGGTGTGTTCACCGCTCCTATACCGCTCCTTCCCATTGATTACAATGGGAGACCGCGGTAAAACCGCGGCAATACCGCGGCAATACCGCGGCTACGGCGGCGCTCTGCGGGGGGTGTTTAACCCTTTTTCGGCCGCTCGCGGGGGGTAAAACCGCACCGCGACCGGCCGAAAACCGCAGTGAAAACGACGGTAAAGCAGCGCTAAATATAGCGCTGCTTTACCGTCACCGCGGCTCACCGCCCCAGTGTGAAAGGGGCCTTAGTGACAATGGTCACAAGGACAAATAGATTGAGGGAATCTACCTAGCAAATAAAAAAAAAACACCAGACCCTGCTGGTAAAGAAAATGGCAAAAGGTTCTTATTGCCAACTGAAATATATTTTTCACAAGAATTAAAAAAAAGTGATGTTTCAGGTTTTTTAGGGCTATGGATACAACAGGTAGAAAAAAAAAAATTCCATTTTGTATTAAAAAATTGCAAATTACAAAAACTTTACCATAAAATTGACATCTCCTGGAAAGACAGTCCCCTCTTCACTTCACCAACTGTAAAAGTAAAAAAAACACATCTAGAGCTTTTTCCATACCCACTTAATTCCACCACCAGATTCTTATGTCATCTCTCCACAGCAACCTGAGAGGACTCCATTGTTGGACAGCTAACAAGTGTACACGCTGCCTAGGCAGTGATTTAAAAACATAAAAAAGGACCCCTCCTCCTCTGCAAGGAACAAGATAGAAGACTCAAGCCCCAGAGCATCAGGAAACCAGGAATTTAGCTTCAAGACTAATACATACTGTACCATAGAAATAAATATTTGTAGCAATCTTTACTTATGTTTCCATTGGTAATACCTATGAAGTTTAGGGATATCATGCTATTCATCAATAGATCTGATGCTGTATGTTTGGATAGCACTCAGTAAAATAACGTTTAATAAGTTATATGCATTTTTAAATCAACTTTGATCGATTTATATTTTTCACATTTCTCAGTGAATTTTGATAACGTGGTATTTTATGCAAATATATTCCACAAATAAGTTCATCTTAAAGAGTAACTCCACTTTTGTTGACAGAAAATAAAATCCCTTCTGGGTGATCGATGTATGTTGCAAGGATTTTAATAAACTTTGTTTGTAGATTGCTACCTGCCATCGCTCTGAAGGAATAGCTGTTTTTTGCCCATGTCTTTTGCATACTTATTCTGAAGAGGAGTGACTGGTTCACTATAATCATCTGATGCACTTTCAGCGTTCTGATGAGAAAAGTTGTAGTGTCTGCATCCATTTAGAAGTAATTAAGCCTGATGTTGCGTACACACGAGCGGATTTTCCGTCGGAAAAATCCTGGATGTTTTTTCCGGCGGAATTCTGCTCAAGCTTAGCTTGCATACACACGGTCTCACAAAAGTTTGCTGAACTTTCGACCGTCAGGAATGCGGTGACGTACAACACTACGACGAGCCGAGAAAATTAAGTTCAATGCTTCTGAGCATGCGTCGAATTGTTTCCGAGCATGCGTAGGAATTTTGCGGATTGGAATTGGTACAGACGATCGGAATTTCCGATCAAAACTTTTTCCGACCGAAAAATTGAGAACCTGCGCTTAATCTTTTTCTGGCTGGAATTCCGCCAGCAAAAGTCTGATGGAGCATACACACGGTCGCATTTTCCGACCAAAAGCTCTCATCGGACTTTTGCTGGCGGAATTTCCGATCGTGTGTACGGGGCATTAGGGAGTATCTCCCCAAAAATGACTTTTTGATGCAGAGGATTTCTAAAGTCTGACTTGTATCTTAGTGCAGGTTTTCTAGAAAAATCAGTAACCAACAGGTAGAGAAGGCCTCCAGGTTGCCATATTACATCGAATTTGACAGAACAGACTGAAATAGAAAGGAGGGCTGCTGCCAGCCCATGGACTGTGCAGCTGCTCTGGAAAGCCTCAGAAGTTCCATAAGTAAATGGACTTTACTCAGAAACTGACCACAGAACCACACGACCAGAGGTCTGGTCCTGAGAGGGACCATCCCAACCTTGAGATGGTGTGTTGAGAATCTGCACTGACTACTAAAGTATTGGCTTTAAGGGACATGTAAACTCTGAGGCCCGGTTCACACCTATGCGAATTGGATGCACCTTACACCGCATCCAATTCGCATGACATTTTAAAATACATTCATTTGAATGAGACTGGTTCACATATGTGCGTTGCATTCGCACTCTGCATTGCCCAAAAAAGTGTGCGTTTTCTGGGCATTGCGGTGCGAATTGCAAGCGCATTATCTTCTATGGGAACACATCTGATTTGCATCTGTTGTGAACAGGAAAAAATCCTGATGTAAACCTGACACTGATGTAATCCTGACCTGATCAAAAACTGACGTGAAACGCTGAACAACTACTTTGTCAATTAGCTGTAAAAACGGAGCTTCAATCCGCACTGCACATGTGTGAACCCAGCCTGAGGGTGCAATAGCACACTTCAAATGACTGGAGAAACATCTGCTTTACTGCAATTAGCTGAATTAAATTGGCGATAGGTAGCTTAATTCTCATAGAACTTGAGTCTATGTATGGTGCCAAGTCAGCAGGTGCCCATACTGTCCAGACAGACTAGGCCGTCTATGGAGGTATGTGAATACGTAAAGCAGCATTTGGAACAAAACAGTAAAAAGAACGATTTCAAAAGCCTTTATACCCTCTGCTGCATTACAGACTGAGCTCTGCATAGAAGCAGCTTATAATCAGATTACAATCTGCTACAACATTTTCATGCGTTTGCCCTCACTAATTACTACCCAAATTATGGATGCTGTGTAAAATCTACATAAAAGTGATGGCAGCAACACGTCTCAAAAATGTTGGGACGGAGCAACAAAGCTGACTTCATACTATAGGAATGTCTTTACCAAGCCCCTTCATGAATGTATGCCATCTTCCAGTAAAATCTTGGATTGTGAGCATACTTCTTTCCGGGAAACATGTATATACTCGAGTATAAGCCGAGTTTTTCAGCACTTTTGTGCTGAAAATGCCTCCCTTGGCTTATACTCGAGTCAAGCACTTTTCTGCAGCAGAGAATGATATTTTCTGACCCAAGTTTGGGGCCCCGTATCTCTGGGCCACTTGGTGCTAGGAACACCAAATATGAAAGAATGCCTAAGAAAATGAACACAACCATTACATCGAAGAAATGGTAAGCTGCAATATAATAAATGTTTGCTTTTGGGTTTAATACCACTTTAATTTTCTCCAGGTTTGTTTTTATATATCCTTTCCTTTCAAAACTTTTTATGAACTTTTTATGAAAACATTACTCTGTTCATCAAAGTCCTTCTCTAGATCATAATTTCTTCTCACTCTGATCATTTGTCACTTTGGAAGGCGGTCTACGCATTTAGGGAGGCGACAACTATTTGTTGGGATAAAGCTGTTCCTATCGGTTTCTTTAAAATATATCTTGGTGCAGACCTTGGCGTCCTTATCCTTTACCACTTCCTGCCCAGCCACAGTACATTTACTGCAGCGGGCAGGCTCAATCACGTACTGTATATACACACATGATTGAGCCCCCTCAGAGTTAGGAGTGCGCTCCTCCTGTGTCCATCGGACACATCGTATTCCAGTTACTGGTATCATGTGATCGCTACAATTGATCATAGTGATCACATGATAGCACTGTAAACAACCTGTCATGAATAGCTTTCCATTCATGAACAGCTTGCTTACGGTTTGCTTTGGGCCAATCACAGCTCACAAAAGGTAAGCAAACTGTTCATGAATGTTTTTTTTTTTTTTATTTTTTTTTATTCTTTATTTTCTAATTATTACAAATGTTCCAAACATTTTATCTTTTACACTCATAACTAACACATTTTTATACATTTGTTTTCTATTGAGCCCTATCCCTAGAGCTTCTCCTTCACTGATGTGCGCTGATGAGGCGGCACTGGTGGGCACTGATAAGGGACATCGATTGGCACTGTCGGGACTTATCAGTGTCGATGTCCCTTTAACACAAGCCGGTCATCGGCTCTCTTCTGCTCTCCTAAAGCTGTCAGCGTGAGGAAAGATAACCGGCTTGTGTTTACATCAATGATCAGCTGTCATTGGACACAGCTGATCACGCGCTAAAGGGCTGCCGTGATCGACACTTTACCCTGATCTGTGATCAGCTGAGTACGAAGGACTTAGTGATCAAAGAGGGAGCGCAGGCAGCATGATCAAGGGAGGACGCCCACGTATGTTCTCCCAGCAAAGTAAGCCCGCACTGTAGCCACCTTTCAGCTATAGCGCGGGCAGGAAGTGGTTAACTAAGGGTCTGAGAATCTGGCGAGTTTTACTCCTTTGGAAGGTGTCCTCTTCACAAGCATGTGAAGCACAATACATGGGGAAATGAACTGAAATGCTTTGATACAATTTGGAACATTGGAGAGCACTTTGATACAAGCTGAAGCACTTTTGTTACAGTGCTGTTAAGCACTTTGTTACAAACTGGACATTAATGCGGATTTGTGTTAAATGGTTCATGATTCACTGATTTAAAGCATTAAACCTTTTTTTTTTTTTTTTTCTTTAAACACTGGTAGTAGTGTTTGAGAGGAATATGATTTGAAACGCACTGAGTATTTATAAATATATAAATATAGATGCACTTTAGAGTAGGGACTAAAATAGCGCTGTATTTATGCAGTGATGCATTTTTTTGTGACGGGTTCTCTTTAACCACTTCAGCCCTGGAAGATTTGGCTGCTCAAGGACTGAGTCATTTTTTGCGATGCGGCACTGCGTCGCTTTAACTGACAATTGTGTGGTCGTGCGACGTTATACCCAAACAAAATTGACATCCTTTTTTTCCCCACAAATAGAGCTTTCTTTTGGTGGTATTTGATCACCTCTGCAGTTTTTATTTTTTTGCGCTATAAACAAAAGAAGAGCGACAACTTTGAAAAAAAAAAAAAAAAAACACTTTTACTTTTTGCTATAATATCCAAAAAAAAAAAATATATATATATTTTCCCTTAGTTTAGGCCGATATGTATTATTCTACATATTTGTGGTTAAAAAAAAAACGCACTAAGCGTATATTGATTGGTTCACGCAAATGTAATAGCGTCTACAAAATAGGAGATTTAAGGCATTTTTATTATTATTTTTTGTTTCTAATAGTAATGGCGTTGATCAGCCATTTTTATCGGGACTTCAATATTGCGGCGGACAATTCAGACACCTTTGACACATTTTTGGGACCAGTGACATTCATACAGCGATCAGTGCTATAAAAATGAACTGATTACTGTATAAATGACACTGGCAGGGAAGGGTTAACACTAGGGGGGGGGGGGGGGGGCAAGGGGCTAACTGTGTTCCCTAGTGTATGTTGTAACTGTAGGGGAGATTGGACTGGCTAGGGGAAGAGAGATCGGTGTTCATACTTAGTATGAACACACGATCTGTCTCTACTCCCCTGAAAGAACCGGATTTGTGTGTTTACATACACACACACATCCCTGTTCTCGCTCTGTAACAAGCAATGGCGGGTGCCCGGTCATTATCACGCCGACCGGGCACTCGTATCGGCTCCGGGGACACGCTACAGGTGCACGCCGCCGGAGGAGTCTTAAAGAGCCTATGTACAGCTACGACGGCTCACACAGGGGCGACAACCTGCCGCAGTATAACTGCGGCGGCTGGTCCAAAAGCAGTTAATGAGACATTGGGTCTTTTAGACCCCTAATATTACAACTGTCCTCCAAAGACGCTAATGGATTGCAAATTGCATTCCATCAACTTCTTCCCCAGACATACTGGCCTGTGGTACCCACCATGTCGGTCCCCAATAGGCACATGGAACCTGGCACGAGTGTCACTGCACTGCCACTGGATCGCCTCCATTGACAGCCGATAGTGAACTTAAATTTAAACATACTCCTGGCGGCTGCAGCTAGCTGCTGGGAGGAAGAGAGGGGGAGAGAGAGAGAGAGAGAGTGGGGGAGAGAGAGAGAACCCCCCAAAACCACTGCTGTAGATACCACGTCAGTGGCAGTAAAACAGTTAAAGCCGAACTCCAGCTAACACTTTTTTTAATCAGTTACAGCCAGAGTCCTTTTAAAAATAAAACTTTCAGGGCTCTTCCACATTAGCATTTGAGGGGCCGTAAAACACCACAATTCAGGCATGTTTTTACTGCCCAAATTCCCTCCCCCCTTCTTAGTTGAAGTAGCCAGGAGTGTACACATGTTGTGGAAGGAATTCTACTGCCTGTTGCTTTAGCGACCCATTCCAGTAAATGGGCTGGCTCTGCAAGTGTCCCGCAACGGTATACAGTGCGCTATTGCGGGGTTCAGGGGGTTAAAGGGGACGGTGAGGTAGGGACACACCATCTCCTTCTCTGCCTGTCAAATTCTCTCTGAAGACTGAACCTAACGCAGATTGCTTTTCAGAAACCAAGGCATATGTGAACAAACCCTTACATAAATTAATAAAAGCTGACCCTTGTGAGCACCCTTCTTGGTGTAAATAGTTTGTCTCAAACCTGTAATTGCAATTTTTGCTGGATAGCTTGATCTGCTAAAGTTAGTTGAAAAATAGCCTTGAAGGCAAGATCAAAAAGGTGGAAAGTATAGGAAAAAGTGTAAAAGAAATAAAGGCAACCACCGCATTTATAAACTGGTGAGCTACAATATAATCAAGTTTTTATTTGGGGGTTTTAAGATTGCATTATGTTTAACTCAGCAAGTATCAAGGATGAATAGAAGTGACATTTCTGAAAGATTAACTTTTTTTTTTTTTTTTCAGTACTTACTAAAAAGGAATGGTTGGTTCCAACAGAATATGTATTTGTTCTTAGGTTTGGCTATATTTAAAAGGTTATTTTATGATTGTCCATTTTGCAGTAAAGGCAGCAAGAAAACTCAATGAAGCATAGAAGACTTCAAGTACAGACTTGATCAGACACTTGGTTTCAGAGGGTAGTTAATATTTTACAGTGATGTTGAAATAGTAAAACACCACTGCTTAGTTGTGTGCAACAAGACTACAGCACACAGACTTCCAATGCAAGTTCAAATAAAACCATTTCAATTATATATTTACTATACAGGATACTGTGTTATGTTGTAAAGCCACTGGGTAATGAAAAGAAAATGAAGAGCCTTCTAGCTGCACAGGGGAAATCAGGGAAGGTTCTAATATTGCCAGTCTAAAGCTGGACCAAAATTCAGCTGGTTCAACGGTGATCTGTCAAATTTCGATCTGTGTGTTTCACTCTAGTTTCAACAGAAGCCGATCACTGGATGGGTTTCTGCCAAACAAGACTGCTAGGAAATCTTGTTAAATCAGCAGCTTGCAGTCAATCGGCTGCAACCCCGATCGGTGTATTCTGACAGCAGAATCTCCGCTGCCAGAACACAATGTCCCTGCAGGGGGGATTCCTGCATCCATATCCCCTTAGTGGATGCAGGAATCTTTTTTTGTTCGGTCCCTTGGCTTAACAGTAAAAATTTTACACCCTTTTTTTTTTTTAAACAGTAAAAAGTACTCCATTTTAGTGAACTGATAAGCTTGCACTTAGACAAAAAGTACAGCATATCATGAAGCACAGGATGCATATGTAAACGCATAAATATGGCTGCCTCCACATTATCTGGACACCATATAGAGAAATGTTATTTTCTTCACCATAAAATCCTATTCTTGGAGTCCAAACAACTGCTAACAAGCCCAACATAAGCAACAGGAACTGGGGAAAATGTGCAGCTGCCTAAAAAAAGGACCTTATGCACAAAGCTGGCAAAAATAGTAGCTGAAAAGTCTACCTGGTAAAATTTTGAAAAACGTGCACAGAAGACCAGACGGCAGCTTTGCAAGTCTGGGAAACAAAGGAATGATGCCCAAACAACCAAGAAGCAAACAGAACTTTCTTTTGATCACCTCTGCGATTTTTATTTTTTTGTGCTATAAAACAGAAAAAGCAACGAGGGGTGCCTGAGTATATATTGTTGAGTGTATCTGTGGGCTGAGTGTATCTGTGGGCTGAGGAGGTGGGACAACAAGTCACAGTAAGTCCGCTTGTCACTGGAAAATTGCAGCACATCAGGATGTGCTGCACTTTGCCAGCGACAAGCGGACTCTCTGTGACAGCCCAGAGGCACTCCCTCTCCCTGAGGCGATGGCAGTCATCTTGGAGTGGGCCAGAAGTCGGCTGGCGTTTTGAGCGTTTATGCCGCCACCTGTGGCCAATTTGGTGCACCCCCTGCATAAATAAAAACGTTGTCCTGAACCCAATGCTGCCCTGGCTTGCTGGGACAGCTGCAACCACTTTTGAGGTCTTAATGGGAGAAGGTATGTTGTACTATCTTTGGAGGCCTTATAATGAATATGGCTGTGGAGCACAGCTAATGCATATATACAGTGGATATTAAAAGTCCACACACCCCTGTTAAAATGTCAGGTTTCTGTGATGTAATTTTTTTTTTAAAAAAAGTTAAATCATTTCAGAACTTTATCCACCTTTAATGTGACCTATAAAAACTGTACAATTCAATTGAAAAACAGACTGAAATCTTTTTTTTGGGGGGGTAAAAATAAATAAAATATTGTGGTTGCATAAGTGTGCACACCCTCTTCACCCCCTTATAACTGGGGATGTAGTAGTGTTCAGAATTAAGCAATCACATTTAAACTCATGTTAAATGGGAGTCAGTACATGCCTGCCATCATTTAATCTGCCTCCGATTAACCCCAAATAAAAGTTCAGCTGTTCTAGTAGGTCTCTGACATTTTCTTAGTCGCAAAAGCCATGGTCCGTAGAGAGCTTCCAAAGCATCAGAGGGATCTCATTGTTAAAGAGGAAGTAAACGCTGCTTTACTTTGTTTTTATGACAATATTCCAAAAACAAGCAAAGTATTAGCAGTCATTCAACATTGTGATAATTTTAAAAACACTTCAGAACTACCTTTTTTCCAGGAATCGGCAGCGCCATCTTTTGTCTTTTCTATGGATGCAATTTTCACCCTTCCTGGGTTCCCCAGCCAAAATCTCACGCATACGCGATCTTGGGAGAACCAGGATGCTGAGGAGGAAGGAGCAGTATCGCGAGCCTTCCTAGCTGTGCCGTTCGATGGAGCACACATACCCGGCATGCTGTTAGGGAAACGGCACACATTGCGTGCCGTGAATCGAACGACGAACTGGGCATGTGCCGGTGACGTAGTGAAAGTTTGCAGCACGAATTGTGAGAAGATTAAAAAAGTAAGTGAAGTGTAACAGGCAGCGATCAATAGCCTGACAAATGTAGATTTAAAATGTGATAAAGTTTTGCTAGAAAGTTTACAACCACTTTAAAAAAGGTATCAGTCAGAAGGGTACAAAAGAATTTCCAAGGCATTAGATATACCATGGAACAGTGTGAAGACCTTCATCAAGTGGAGAAAATATGGCACAACAGTGACATTACCAAGAACTGGACGTCCCTCCAAAATTGACGAAAAGAAAACTGGTCAGGGAGGCTGCCAAGAGGCCTACAGTAACATTAAAGGAGCTGGAGGAATATCTGGCATGTACTGGCTGTGTGGGTACATGCGACAACAATCTCCCGTTTTCTTCATTTGTCTGGGCTATGCGGTAGAGTGGCAAGCTGGAAGCCTTTTCTTACAAAGAAAAACATCTAAGCCCGGCTAAATTTTGCAAAAACACATCTGAAGTCTCCCAAAAGCATGTGAGAAAATGTGTTATGGTCTGATGAAACCAAGGTTGAACTTATTGGCCATAATTCCAAAAGATACGTTTGGCGCAAAAACAACACTGCACATCACCAAAAGAACACCATACCCACACACAGTGAAGCATGGTGGTGGCAGCATCGTGCTTTGGGGACGTTTTTCTTCAGCGGGAACAGGGGCCTTAGTCAAGGTAGAGGGAAATATGAACAGTTCCAAATACCAGTCAATATTGGCACAAAACCATCAGGCTTCTGCTAGAAAGCTGAACATGAAGAGGAACTTCATCTTTCAGCACGACAACGACCCAAAGCATACATCCAAATCAACAAAAGGAATGGCTTCACCAGAAGATGATTAAGGCTGTGTTCACACCATTGAAAATCGGACCTGAAACGGTGAACCAGGATGCACCGAATGCTGTGATGTGAAAAGTTTAAAGTTTTGGAATGGCCAAGCCAGAGCCCGATTGAAGATCTGTGGGGTGATCTGAAGTGGGCTGTGCACAGGAGATGCCCTCGCAATCTGACAAAATTGGAGTGGTGTGTTTTTGCCAAGAAGAGTGGGCAGATATTGCAAAGTTAAAATGTGCCATGCTGATAGACCCAAAAAGTGCTGTAATAAAAATCAAAAGGTGCTTCAACAAAGTATTAGGTTAAGGGTGTGCACACTAATGCAACCATATTATTTTATATTTACTTCCCTCCACCTAAAAGATTTCAGTTTGTTGTTCAACTGAGTTGTACGTCATAACGTCACGCCCAGGCCTCCAGGAGTCAGACTGCCGAGGAACACCTGGCCCTCGGTGTTAATAGGAATAAAAAAAATTTGGGGAGGAAAAGTGTTTTTTTTTTTTTTTAATAAAATAAAAATAAAAGCGCCCCATCCCCGGACGCAGAAGAGAACGCATATGCAAACAACATTCAAACCACACGTGTGGTATCACTGCAAATGTTTGAGCGAGAGCAGTAATTATAACCCAAGACCTCCTCTGTAACTCTAAACAGGTAACTTGTAAAAAGTTTTAAATGGTTAAGGTATGTTGCTTAATTTTTTTATATTATAGATTTTATGAAAGAGAATAGTAGGATCCCTCCATTCATTAACCATCTAAACCCTATTGCACTTTTCCAGTGGAGCATTTTGAAGGCAGCCTCTCCCTACTCTGCTCACTAGTAACTATAAAGTAAGTGCTATAAGGTTTATTGTTTAAAGTGGTTGTTAAGCTACTCTAACCTGTATACACCATCAGCACTGCCTCAAATTGTAGTATCCCCCCCTGTGTGTTATTTATAAAAAAAATAAATGCTGCAAATACCTAAATTTCACTGCCGAGATTGCGATCACATGACTGGCCAGCTTTCTTCTTTCCTCCTCAGAGATGCAGCGGGCAGGCTGAGATTCCTCTGCTGATGTCAGTCTGGAGGGGAGGAGGAGAGCTGGCTGGTCATGTGATCACAATCTCAGCTCCTAAATGAGGTATTTGCAGCATTTATATTTATAAATCATTCACAGGAGGGGGACACTGCAATAGGAGGCAGTGCTGATGGTGTATACAGGTTAGTGTTATGAGAGCAGCGTGCGGGGGGGGGGGGCAGCTCACACATAGAAGAGGAGAGCCAATAGCAGGCTGCTGATGACAGAGGCACATAAACTGAACATGGCATCAGTGCTCAGCAGCCATGATACACCGTGGTCAGTTTACAGAGGGGTGGGGAGAAACTGACAGGGTCAGCCAGGTTTTTTTAGGTGTTACAGGGGGCCAAATGACACAGGACAAGTACTGTGTCATAGAACATGCTTTAAAAGGAGCAGGATCCATTTTTTTATTTTTTTATTTTCAGGGTAACAATTTAAGAGAACTTCCAGAATAAGGCATTTTAGTTCTAATAATCCACATTGTTTTATACATGGACTATGAAGGAGGTTTTTGAAACGCACACCAACACATACATTTTTTATTTATTTTTTTCTTCCTCTTCCCTTATCTTTTTTTCTTTCTGGAAGAGGACGTTGTTATATTTCACACAAGGTGTAATATAAATATATAAACACATCAGGGGATTATGGGAACAACGATGAGAAATGAACTAGGGGGAATTGGGGGGTAGTTAACTACTCAGGGGAGGGGAGTGGGTGGGGAGGAAAAAGGAAAATAGAATATTAAATAAAATATTGCTCGAATAAAAAATGGGAGGGAGTAAAGAATTATATCAGGAAGATGGGGGACTTCTATTGGTTTCTTTGAAAAATATATCAAGATTGATCCATGTGTTTTGTTGATTGTGTTTTTTTTTGTGTTTGTTATGTAATTTATGTACAAGTATTGTGTGTATATATTATGATTTTGTAATAATGTGAAATGTTCTTTGTATTTGTGAAAAATTCATTAATAAAAACAATTAAAACTATACATGGACTATGCAGAATTTCGTCAAAGATTTCTCCCTTTGAATCAGTGTGGAGAGTTTCAATCCCATGGTGAGAAACTGCACCAGGCAACCAGGTAGTGTTTTGTCACACATTGACAAATCATAGGTAATACTGGAGTTGTGGTATCTTTATTTAAACCTTATATATTTCAAACAGTAGTGATGTGGGGGCTTTGTGTTTGTGGTCTTCCCATTATAGCTCTCTTGTAGTTCGGATCCCTTTATCTTGGCACACTCTGGGTTTATTTAATAGAAAAAAAAAAAGAGAGAGGGCGCACTGACCTAGTGCTATATTCAATGTATTCTTTTATAGGAATAGTGATAAAAACAGATATCTACTCACAAACGCGATAATAAAATCTCATCAGGCCACCTTTGCGGGTATTCGAAACATGTTAGTTGGTTGGGTCCTAGACAGGGCCCCTTCCCTCGGTTGGAGGTCACGGTCATGAATAGCCACATATCCACAATCTGGATGTGATTGAATAATGCCTAATATGTATTCACATATACCCACCTAACCGTGTTACAGAATGATGATAGAAAAAAATCAGTTGTTACTATGGCAACCCGCTTACACGTGACAGCTATAAAGCCTTTGCACTGGTCACAGGGCTCATTCCCTTGATAAAGTCACGTGACCTGTGACGCAAAGCGTCGGGAGGAGGAGCCAGTGACATCACCGAGAGAGTGTTCGGAGCGACACGAAAGGTGAAGTGAGGAGGAGCAGGGCTTACAGCCCGCAAGCCTGACTGTTTCAGCACTCGCTCGGTCAACGCTGGGTACATGCGAGTGAATCGGCTTACACTTCAAAAAAATAGTTGGTACACACAGTGTTACGTGATGATGCTTTCTTGTTTGTGTTTTATGTCCATCTGAATACTGAGGGGATAAAAAAAAACTGCAAAGAAATAAACAGCTGAGAATATTCATTGATATAAGAAAAAGAAGCTGTTTGAAAAAAGAAACTGTACAAAGGAGGAAATTGTACAAGGAAGAAAATATATCTTTATATGCGATTTCTATATAAGCTAAGAGACTAAGCAAAAGGACTATAAAAAACGAATTACAAGGATCTGTTTGCCAGTGTATTTACTTTTTTGCTATTGTCCCATCTGCATTCATTTATTACATCCGACCTGCTAATTGATTGATAGTTGTGCTAATTGATATGTGTATGTGCTCAGGGAGATAGATTTTCTCACAGTTTAAAGAATTTCCTACCAGCATCACTAATTGGCAGGATCACAGTAGAGCATAGCACAGAATAGTGCTACATATTTTTAAACATTGGATTGTTTACAGCGTATTTGTTTTGCACAACAGTTAGCACAGCTTATGCTTATTGGCACATTACCCATTTGTTTACATTTTTCACAATTTATTAGCATTTTTGCACAAGGAATTTCAAAGTACATTTTTAGGAAGCACACAGCACATATTGTTCAAGGTTTATTTGATTATTCATTAATTAAGGTTGATAAGAGCGCACTAGTTGTTTACATTATTTCATGAATAGCCACATAGGTGGCCTGATCAGCTTTTATTATTGCGCTGTTTATGAGCAGACATCTATATGTTTTGATCACTATTCCTCCAATAAATACATTGGAGAATGCACTAGGCCAGTGCGCCCTCTTTTCTTTTTTCTACAGTACGGTCAGGACAAGCCCAGTCCCAGAAAGCAGCAAGGCTACTTATGAATTATCCACTGTTCAACCGGCCATCATTGACATCATAATAACCACTACATGGTCCACCCACTCATGCACATGAGTGTTTTTTTTCTTTAATACCCAGTGGGATGTTTATTATATTGTAATAAAGGTTGTAAATAATGATGGATGTCATTCTGTCTAGATTGTTGGGTGTATTATTATACCAATGGCTCCTAAAGAAGTGGATTAAGTCCAGGAAGCCTTGAGATCATCATGTTTGGTTATGATGCACCGTATTGTTACAATTTTTTTTTATAATTCTGTATTGGGATGTTATAAAACTTTTTATGTGAAATGATGGCGCTATATTATTTTATAAAACTGAGTTAATACACTTGTAATTTTAAATTAAAAAAATGTTGAGCCTAAAAATTCTTATTTGAATTTTTGTAGCCCCTTTAGATATGAACAGTGGGAAGATCTTTTCAATGTCTGTCAGGAAAAAGGCAGCAAAGAGCACATGCGGCACTCCTTCAGGCGGACCAACTGCAGCACTCAGTACCAAGGTACCCCTTCCACCGCAAGCTGGAAGGAAATGAAAAATTAAAAGGGCACCCACTTACTAATAAAAATGAGGGAGTTCCAGGTGCCCGAGCTGAAAAGCCCACTCCCAGAAGTGAGCGTCAGAGACATAAGCACAAAGGCAATGCTAAGAGAAGGGAAAGATTGGGTTGGGGACAGAGCTGGCCTATTACATGTACAGGTTATGGTAAAGAATTTAGGTATTTTCAAATTCATATGAGGGAATGATTAACATCACATCCCTGATATCGCAACACCACCAACATCATCTCCCACTAATGTTGAGAATTTGAATAGAATAAACTGTACAAGATGGCGTATAAATATAAAACTGATAAAACAAAACGCTAACTAAAAGGGAAATCCCTATTGATCCTGTAATGGCTCTCCTCAATTTAAAACCGTTTACTTAACACATTACCAATTTAACCTGCTGGTTCAACTTTTCACAGCAGCCAAACACTGGCAAAAGCCTGGAGAACTCCGGACTTGGTGACTAACGAAGTTGTGAATAGAATACTCATGTCTCATGCTAAATTGATAGCTCTTGAGTCAAACACGATTCCTAAATTTGAAAAAATATGGCAGCCATGAATAGATAACTTTTTATCTCCATCATTTGACTTGCACGTGCTTTTGCCATGGTAATTGATTGAGAAGATATCATGCTGAATACATTCATTTCAGAAATAGTGGCGGCTCTCGGCCCAATTCCACGGATTCCTTTCCTTCCCCTTTTTCTTTTCATCCTTTCCTTTTTTCTCTTTAGATCTTTTTCTTTCTCTCTCACCTTCTTTTATTTCACTATACTCACATACCATTATAAAATATGCATACAAGTTTTTTCTATCCAATTATAGTTCAGATGATTACATCTAACTTTGCAAGATTCTTGATTTATAAAGTCTTAATGATATTTTTGTTTATTAGTTAAGGATTTACTAATAATTTACCATGTATGTCTTTAAATGGATTCAGATAATGATACATTTGGATCTGTGTAAACTTCATTACTTTGATTGTATAACCATTATTGTAACTAATATGTATGTCATTTGTACATGCAATAAAATCTTTTAACAAGGAAAGAAAAAAACAAAACAAAAAACAAACACTAACAGAGATTTGCAAGTGTAAATGCATGCGTTATTTTTAACGTTGACTATCAAAGTGTGAAAAAGAAGACTTTAGCTCTGATTTTAAAACAAGCTATAGACTACCTTTAATAATGCGGTTGAATGAAAATAAAAATAAATAAAATTTGCACACAGAATTAGAAAAATGTAAACACAAAAGGGGAAAAAAACATACACTGTATATATACACAGTATTTCATTTTATTTAATTTCAGTGCTTTCGTAAAATAAATAAACCATGGTGAGGAGAGGGGAACACAGGCATGGGGACAGCATGGTAACAAATCATTCAGCACTGTAGACTTATAAAGCTTTGATTATATACATAGACATCAACAACAAGTATATACAAAACTGCAGCAAGAAGAGAAAAGTGTGGAAGGGCATTATGGGCATTTAAACAGACTTCTGAAACTGGTCAATGAAGATTTAACCTCCTCTACCTCTGGACAACAGAATATTAAAAAAAAAAAAAGAAAATGATCTTGCGTCAGACTAAAAAGGCCTACAGTGCAGAACTACAAGTTACAGCATAAACTAGCATGCTAAGATCAGACAACAGAAGGCGTGCCAGAGAGCTTTCAAGGCTGCCTCAAACATCTCAAAACTGGTCGTGGCATACTGTCACTTGTAGTTCCACTACAGCTAGCACATTACAAGTCACCTAGACCTGCATTAAAGTACTTAAGAACACCTTCAGTACCAACCTATAAATTCAAGTAATACTTCAAAACGTAAAACTTGTGCAACAAAAAAAAAAAATAATAATAATACTCAAAAATATATTATTTAAATATTTTATGTGCGATGTTTAATTTAAACTGTAACATAAATTCACATTATGTTTAGTGAAGTCATACAGGGAGGGGAACAGAAAAAGTCCAAAGTGCATTCCATCTAAAAAAACAAAATAGCGTTTAGTGTTTTCAGGGTTTTTTTTTTAAAGCTGAAAGCTGTAACAAATGCCCCCGATTGTAAGCAGGTCAAACAATCCTTCAGATCATGAAAAAACAAAACTTGGTTTTCTTGAATGCAAAGATTTTTTTTTTTTTTTTTTGAAGAAAGCAAAGAAAAAAATATTTCCTTCAAACAATAAATAACCCACCTCAGAAAAAAAAAAAAAAAATATAATATAAATTTTCAACATAAGCACACAAGCTTTTCTGAAGTGTGCTTTTTGCAGAGTACACATCAACAAATATTAAGATTATTTAAATTTGAACACATCATAAAACCATTAAAAAGGACTGTGTTGATCTTTAAGTGCACCATGATATCGGATATAGACAGCAGTACCTCTAGTAGTGCTCAGTGTGGAATATACCTACTTTCTATACCATACACTTTCAGGGATGAATATATCAGAGCAAATATTCCTTGAGAGGGGAATGGAGAAAAAAAAAAAAAATCTACCGTACCACTAGATAAAAAAAAAAAAAAAAAAAGAAGATTTGAAGAAAAATGTTGTAGTTCAAATCATGAATTTTCAAGCATAAAATCCGTCAGTTATTCATTGTATGTGTTGACGGGCAGCTGTATATAATTTTAACAGGTCAATCACTCTTATCGATCCAAAATCAGCAGCGAACAGGGCAGCAGATGATACTTACTTGCAGACACTTTGATTTTGAGTTCTGGTATTTTTCAGACATAGGCTAGCATAATCAGAAAGGCAGCCATGTTGTCGAGCTGTCAGTAGCTATTGAGAACCGTTGCTGTATAGGTGAAATGGAACATGTATATCAGGATGCTCAGGTACCTGACACAGTGGAGGTTTCTATCCAGCACTGGGAACTTTCACTGCCTGGTAATGTGTGTAAAGCTGCAGCGGTGTGTTGCGTCTCAGAACTAGCAGCACTTCTGGGGGGTCAGTCGATGACAGCCTCCAGGGCTGTCTGGGAGCCTCAACTGTGGCGGTACAGACCATCCTCACAGATACCCTTTTTAAAAAAAAAACAAAAAAACACTTATCCGGGATTTCAGACATGCTCCTTTAAATTCCATGTAGAGGAAAAAAAAAAAAAAATATTACAGCAGAACACAGTTGGCAAAGAGGTATGAAAAGTGCATCTCCTTTAGGTCAATTTGCTTCAGGGAAGGTGAACTTTGAACCAGGAAGTACACGAATGTACAACAGGAACAATACTTCGTCTTTTTTTTACGTGTAAAATCTTCATGTTAAAATTCCATTTGGTGGAAAAAAAAAAAAACATTCAAAGTGCTGCAGAATTTGTATCCGCTGAAGGCATAAACATGGTCTCTAAAGCCAAAGTGATGGGTTACCTCGTCAGCGAAGCTTCACTTGTACAGGGGATTCTTCTTTGGCAGCGCAGGTCGCTTGGCTTGCCACAAGTGGTTATGGATAGTCAGTGCATCGACGCTCACCGACATGGTTTTGGCGGGGATGACAGTAAACTGTTTCCTGTCTGAGCTGTACTTGTACAGTTTGTCAATCATTTTCTTGCTGATGCTCTTTGGGCCTGTTCCAGTGAGCTTGCAGATTTCCTCGGAGTCGGGGAAATAAGAATAAAGTGATCGAAACTGGCATCCAGCATCTCGGAACAGGATGATGAAGTGGTTGGCATCGCACTTTTCTAGCTCCTGCATTTTGTAACATAAGTACATAAATACAAAGCCAATATAGGAAATACAATTAATTGAACATTAACCCCAACTAAAACACAATAAAAGCATATAGGATCGGTTATACAAAAGGTAAAAGCCATTAAAAGTAATATCCCTGTTGTGTTATGAAGGACACCACCAAGCACCATCTCTGTATGTTCTTAGGAGTACTAATGGTCATAGTAAATCACACCCTCCCTAAGATCTCTCTCTCTGGCAAGCCCACCCAAGTACATTCCCTTCCAACAGGTTACACAATAGCCAGATTTTAACATCCAGCTGTTGTGTGCCAACTTAAAAATGTTGAAGACAAAATTCAAATGACTGTACTGGCTGAATTGAAAGATTTCATGCATTTTGAAAGTAAACTAAATGAAAATCATATACTCTAAATAGACAAATGATGAAATCTGCATTACTACTTATGAGTTACTGAATATTAAGCTCTGAATTGCCCTATGTAACAAGACAAAAATAAAAGTTTATTTCACTTACATCCAAAGTTTGATTTTTCTGTGCATCATTTACCTTCCCGGCCAGACAGCAGTGAGCTATAGCATTGTGAATTATTGGTTTATTTGACTTGCTGCTCGGCTCCTTATAAAGTTTTGGACCTAGAAAAGCAGCAGAAATAATAATTGATATAAAACTGTACTGGGTTTCCCTTGGCCTAGAATAAATGCAATACATTTACATATGAGACATTAGAATGTTAGCTCCCCTGATGCAGAGATTGATCTAAATCAACAAGTGTTCTCAATATGGCACTATGGCATATGTCAGAGCTATATGAAGGTATATTAGTGTAGGACTGTGCTGGGGGCATTAAAGTGCAAGTAAACCATTTTTAAAAAATGATAATCAAGCGAAGTGCATTACTTAAAGTGGCGTTCCGGATGTTTTTTTTTTTTTTCTTTTTTAAAGGCAGCAGCTACAAACACTGTAGCTGACTTTTAATAAATACACTTACCTGTCCAGTGATCCCGCAATGTCGGCCGCTCAAGGCCGATCCGTGCATCTTAATGAAGGGAAACAGGCAGTGGAGCCTTGCGGCTTCACTGCCCGTTTCCTACTGCACATGCACAAGTCGCGCAAACACTTTGTGAATGGCCCCGTTGCTTTCTGGGACACACACATATCCCAGAAGGCAACGGGGCCGCTCACTGAAGAGGAGGAAGAGCCGCGGAATAGGAAGAGGCAGATTAGGAAGACTGCCTAGCAACAATGGTTTCAGGTAAGTTAAAAAAAAAAATGTTTTCATTTTTTTAAGGAATATTAATGCATTTTTTTTTGGGTGGCCCTCTACTTTAAAGCGGAGGGCCAGCTGAAATTTTTTTTTTTTTTTAAAGTCAGCAGCTACAAACACTGTACCTATCCAGGGTGCCCGCGATGTCGGCCACCCGAGGCTGATCCATCCATCGGATCCCGGCACCACCATTAGCCTTGCGGCTTCACTGCCCGTTTCCTACTACGCATGCACGAGTAGCGTGGCGCTTTGTGAATGGCCGGCTGTGTTCTGGGACACACACAGTTCCCAGAACACAGCACGCCCCATTCCCCAGAAGACAACACGAGGAGGAGAAGAATGAAGATCACTGCGGTGTAAGAAGTGGCAGATTAGGACGATCTGCCTAGCAACAGCCATTTCTGGTAAGTAAAAATGTTTTATTTGTTTTTCATATTTTCAGGAGCATTTTTATGTAATTTTTTTTTAGGGTGGCCCTCCGCTTTAAGAAAGCCATTAAACAATAATCTGGTGATTGAGCAAAGAGAAATTCAAGTGGGATCCAGCGTAAAGAAGAAAAAGTTATTACGTGGGAAATATGTTTCAGAAGTCTTAATCCTATACTGTTCCAGTGCAATTGTGTTCTGGTATACCTGACGTGTATTTACACTTATGTCAACTTTTATATGTTTATTGGATAATTATCCGCATGTGACAAAAATTTTTTTTTTTTTTTTATAAAAGTTGGAGTTTACAACAGGCAGTGTTACAGGTTCCCCACACACATTTTTTTCTTCTATACCTGTGGAGCACGAATATGTTAACCACTTCCCGACCGCCCCATGTACATATACGTCGGCAGAATGGCACGTACAGGCAGAACCACGTACCTGTACGTGCCATTCTTCAGGCGCGTGGGGGGTCCGATCGGACCCCCCCCGGCCGGCGGGGACGGTCGGGATCGCTTCAGGAGCGATCCGGGATGAGGGGACGGCCAGTGGTTTCTGGCCACCCCCTCGCGATCGCTCCTGGCGAATCAGATGCTTCCTCTGTCTGTGTCAATCAAAACACAGGCAGAGGAAGTGATGTCACGCTCGGTGCGCCGGTCTATGTGACCGGAACGCCGAGCTGTCAACATGTACAGGTTAGTGCACCAACAGTACACTGACACCAGTACACATAGGCACACAAAACATCCCCCTGTCACCCCCAGATCACCCCCCAGATCACCCCCTCCCCCCCCAGTCACAGTGTCACTAATTGCAGTGATCATTTTTTTACTGATCACTGCATTTAGTGTCAGTGTGACTGTAATAACTGTCAGTGCAGTTAGTTTTAGGTCCAAGGTAGCCCCCTACCCCCCCCTAATAAAGGTTTAACCCCTTGATTGCCCCCCAGGTAACCCTTTCACCCCCTTTTGCCAGTGTCACTAAGCGATCGTTTTTCTGATCGCTGTATTAGTGTCACTGCTGTCGCTAGGTAACCATTTTTTTTTTTTAGGTAACCGCCATGTTTATATAGGTTCATAAATAGGTTTATAGGTCAGGTACCCCCATATTACAACCTAAATAAAGGTTTTAACCCCTTGATTGCCCCTAGAGTTAACCCTTTCACCAGTGATCACTGTATAACTGTCACTGGTGACGCTGGTTAGCCAGTTAGTTATTTCGTTATTTAGGTTCCCCGTCAGGTTTTTATATAGCGTCAGGTACCCCATATATTACCTAATAAAGGTTTTAACCCCCTGATTGCCCCTAGTTAACCCTTTCACCCCCTTTTGCCAGTGTCACTAAGCGATCGTTTTTTCTGATCGCTGCATTAGTGTCGCTAGGTAACCATTTTTTTTTTTTAGGTAACCGCCATGTTTATATAGGTTCATAAATAGGTTTATAGGTCAGGTACCCCCATATTACAACCTAAATAAAGGTTTTAACCCCCTGATTGCCCCTAGAGTTAACCCTTTCACCAGTGATCACTGTATAACTGTCACTGGTGACGCTGGTTAGCCAGTTAGTTATTTCGTTATTTAGGTTCCCCGTCAGGTTTTTATATAGCGTCAGGTACCCCCATATATTACCTAATAAAGGTTTTAACCCCCTGATTGCCCCTAGTTAACCCTTTCACCCCCTTTTGCCAGTGTCACTAAGCGATCGTTTTTCTGATCGCTGCATTAGTGTCGCTAGGTAACCAGTTTTTTTTTGTATTACTGTTACGGGTGACGCTGGTTAGTTAGCTTGTTTTTTTATACTGTCAGGGCACCCGCCATTTATTACCCAATAACGGTTTAACCCCCTGATCGCCCGGCGGGTGATATCAATTAGGTTTTAGGGTCAAATAAGGTCTGCGTCGCCCCAGGTTAGTGCCAGTACCGCAAACACCCACGCGCAAAGCATACACCTCCCTTAGTGGCACAGTATCTGAACAGATCAATATCTGATCTGATCAGATCTATACTAGCGTCCCAGCAGTTTAGGGTTCCAAAAAAAACCGCATTGTTAGCGGGATCAGCCCAGATACCTGCTAGCACCTGCGTTTTCCCCCTCCGCCCCGCCCAGCCCACCCAAGTGCAGTATCGATCGATCACTGTCACTTACAAAACACTAAGCACACATAACTGCAGCGTTCGCAGAGTCAGGCCTGATCCCTGCGATCGCTAACATTTTTTTTGTGGTAGCGTTTTGATTCAGTCGCTTCAGTCAGGAGCTTTTTTACCTGTGAATCTCAAAAAAAAAAAAAAAAAAAATAGTTGTCGTTTTATTGTTCTCTCTCTCACTCTATTCTCTCTCTATTGTTCTTTTTTTACTCCATTCTATCCTGCAATGTTTTATTATGTTTTATCATGTTTTATCATGCTTGCTTTTCAGGTATGTAATTTTGTTTACTGTGTTTTAGTGTTAAGCATTTTTTTGTTTTCAGGTGCGCCATTCAGTTGCAACGCGGATTTATTTATCTTGACAGCAACAGCGTTTGCTCCCACGATACATAAAGCCGCGACTCCAACGCTGTAGGAGGTGATTTCACCACCACAGTTAAAAAAAAAGAGCATATATGCCGAAGCATGGGGGCAGCAGGGGGGGGGGGGGAGCGATTGGCTCCTAATGCCACGTACATACGGTCGAAATTCCGACCGTGTGTACACGGCATAACTTTTGCGGGAGGATGCCCCCATGCATCGGCATATATAAATGGTGCATGTATGCCCATCATTAGAAGTGGGTGGATGAAGGGAGGTATTCTAATGGTGGGCATACCCACCAATCAATCTCTTTTTTTCGTTCAGCCAAGAGGCTGCATGAAAAAAAAAAGATTACAATATATGTCCAGTATGTTGCTGGACTTTGAATGGTTATACCAGAATGATGCCTGCAGGTTTAGGTATCAGCTTGGTATCATTCTTTTCAGCCAGTGATCGGCTTTCATGTAAAAGCAATTCTAGCGGGTAATTAGCCTCTAGACTGCTTTTACAAGCAGTGGGAGGGAATGTCCCCCCTCCCGGATATAAACCGCGCCATTGGGAAATTGGGAAAGCATTTTATCACACCAATCTTGGTGGGGTCAGATGCTTTGAGGGCAGAGGAAAGATCTAGGGTCTAATAGACCCCAATTTTTTCAAAAAAAGAGTACCTGTCACTGCCTATTGCTATCATAGGGGATATTTACATTCCTGAGATAACAATAAAAATCATAACAAAGAAAAAAAATGGAAGGAACAGTTTAAAAATAAAATAAAAAAGCTAAATAAATAAAAAAAAAAAACAAAAAAAAAAAAAAAAAGCACCCCTGCCCCCCCTTCTCTTGCGCAAAGGCGTACACAAGCGTTGGTCTGGCGTCATATGTAAACAGCAATTGCACCATGCATGTGAGGTATCACCGCGAAGGTCAGATCGAGGGCAGTAATTTTAGCAGTAGACCTCCTCCGTGAATCTAATGTGGTATCATGTAAAGGCTTTTAAAAATGTATGTAGTTTGTCGCCACTGCGTGTTTGTGCGCAATTTTAAAGCATGTCGTGTTTGGTATCCATGTACTCGGCCTAAGATCATATTTTTTATTTCATCAAAAATTTGAGCAATATAGTGTGTTTTAGTGCATTAAAATAAAAAAAAGTGTATTTTTTCCACAAAAAATGCGTTTGAAAAATCGCTGCGCAAATACTGTGTGGAAAAAAAAAAAATGCAACACCCACCATTTTAATCTGTAGGGCCTTTGCTTTAACATTATATATAGTGTTTGGGGGTTCAACGTAATTTTCTTGCAAAAAAAAAAAATGTTTTCATGTAAACAAAAAGTGTCAGAAAGGGCTTTGTCTACAAGTGGTTAGAAGAGTGGGTGACGTGTGACATAGGCTTCTAAATGTTGTGCATAAAATGCCAGGACAGTTCAAACCCCCCCCAAATGACCCCATTTTGGAAAGTAGACACCCCAAGCTATTTGATGAGAGCAATGTTGAGCCCATTAAATATTTTTTTTTTTTGTCCCAAGAGATTGAATAATGAAAAAAAAAATATATATATATTTTTTTTTACAAAAAGTTGTCACTAAATGATATATTGCTCAAACATGTCATGGGCATATGTGGAAATACACCCCAAAATACATTCTGTTGCTTCTCCTGAGTACGGGGATACCACATGTGTGGGACTTTTTGGGAGCCTAGCTGCGTACGGAACCCCAAAAACCAATCACCGCCTTCAGGCTTTCTAAGGGTGTAATTTTTTTATTTCACTTCTCACTGCCAATCACAGTTTCGGAGGCCATGGAATGCCCAGATGGCATAAAACCCCCCAAAATGACCCCATTTTGGAAAGTAGACACCCCAAGCTATTTGCTGAGAGGTATGGTGAGTATTTTGCAGATCTCGCTTTTTGTCACAAAGTTTTGAAAATTGAAAAAAAGAAAAAAAAAATGTTTTTTTCTTTACTTTCTTCATTTTCAAAAACAAATGAGAGCTGTAAAATACTCACCATGCCTCTCAACAAATAGCTTGGGGTGTCTACTTTCCAAAATGGGGTCATTTGGGGGGGTTTTGTGCTATTTTGGCATTTTATGGCCTTCGAAACGGTGATAGGTAGTGAGGAGTGAAATCAAAAATTTGCACCCTTAGAAATCCTGAAGGCGGTGCTTGGGTTTCGGGGCCCCGTACGCGGCTAGGCTCCCAAAAAGTCCCACACATGTGGTATCCCCATACTCAGGAGAAGCAGCAAAATGTATTTTGGGGTGCAATTCCACATATAACTATGGCATGTGTGAGCAATATATCATTTAGTGACAACTTTTTGAAAAAAAAAAAAATCTTTTTTATTTTTGTCTTTATTCAATCACTTGGGACTAAAAAAAAAAATATTCAATGGGCTCAACATGCCTCTCAGCAAATAGCTTGGGGTGTCTACTTTCCAAAATGGGGTCATTTGGGGGGGTTTTGTACTTCTCTGCCATTTTAGCACCTCAAGAAATGAAATAGGCAGTCATAAATTAAAAGCGGTGTAAATTCCAGAAAATGTACTCTAGTTTGTAGATGCTATAACTTTTGTGCAAACCAATAAATATACGCTTATTGGCATTTTTTTTACTAAAGACATGTGGCTGAATACATTTTGGCCCAAATGTTTGACTAAAATTGAGTTTATTAGATTTTTTTTTATAACAAAAAGTAGAAAATCTCTTTTTTTTTCAAAATTTTCGCTCTTTTTCCGTTTATATCGCAAAAAATAAAAATCACAGAGGCAATCAAATACCATCAAAAGAAAGCTCTATTTGTGGGAAGAAAAGGACGCAAATTTCGTTTGGTTACAAAATTGCATGACCGCGCAATTACCAGTTAAAGTAGTGCAGTGCGAAATTGAAAAAAGACCTCTGGTCCTTTGGCTGCCAAATGGTCCGGGGCTGAAGTGGTTAAATAAAAAAGGTATTGACTTGCCTGTGAGTTCCTTATCTTGCAATACAGCACAGGACACAAGACTTAATTTTCACTATTCATAGATCATGATAATACCCTGTTAGCTTCATGTGATTTTTTTTTAGCAATAAGGAGTGACTAAAACACAGAGGGGAAGGGCCTGTGCCCTGTACAGTACTGTACTCCAAGATAAGGAATTTACAGGTAGTCAAAATTACTATCATCTTAACCACTTCCCGCCCAAGCACGTCATACGACGTCCTGGACTTTCAGTGGGAATATCTGAATGATGCCTGCAGCTACAGGCATCATTCAGATATCCTTGTTTTCAGCCGACGATTCAGTGCACCATAAGAACGATCATAGCGGCAGTTCCTGCCACTTGATTGCTCTTACAGGCAACGGTGCTTCTCCGGGCTCTCCCGTGCCATCGGGGACACGAAGAAAGAATCGGCCGCTGCCGGATGACAAAGAATAGAGATTTCCAGTGACCATATGGTCACCGGTCATCTCTATGACCGTCGGAGGCCCAGGCGCGATGTTATGACGTCCAGGCCGCGTTTGTAAACAAAGCCGTGATTGTGGCTGGTAAGAATGAGATCGTGGATTTTTTTTCCGGTCTCATGCTTTCCAGCCTGGAGGAGAGATGTGGGGGTCTTATTGACCTTGCATCTCTCCATAAAGAGGACCTGTCACGAATGATTCCTATTACAAGGGATGTTTACATTCCTTGTAATAGGAATAAAAGTGATCAAAAAAATTTTTAAAATAAAATAAATAAAAAAGTTAAATAAAAAGTAATGTAACCCGATGCACTGACATCTACCTTGTAGAATTTTGTAAAGGTGTGAAACAGACGACCAAGTCGCTGCTTTACACACTTGAGCGACAGACGATTGATGTCGGAAGGCCCAAAACGTCTGGAAGGGGAAGATGCTCTCAGGAGGAGATCGTCTAGGTAACCCACGATCGCGATCCCACATTGTCGCAGCAACGCCAAAACAGGAGCCAATACCTTGGTAAAGACTTGGGGGCTGATGCCAAACCAAAAGGGGAAAGCCAAACTGGTAGTGTGTTTCCCCAACTGCAAACCGCAGAAACCTCTGATGCCGAAGGCATATGGGTATGTGCATGTCCAAAGACGCCAGGGGGTCCCCTTGAGGGAGTGCAGCGTCTACAGCGAACTGATTCCATTGTGAACCTTTGTACTTTTACAAAGTAATTGAGGGCTTTTAGGTCCAAGATTGATGTACCCCTTCCTTTTTGGGGACTACCAGGAAGAGGAAATAGCTTGCGGCCCAGTCCATGCTCAAGCAATTATCCCTTCAGTTGGCAGAAAATAAAAGATTCTTTTTACAACAAAAACATTTTGAAGGAGGGGAAAATACGGGTCATATGCTAGCCCTACTGGTCAAGTCCCAACAAGGCCCCTCACACATAGTGGCAGTGACGGACGCACAGGGCATACCCTGTTACCCCACTCAGGCCATTATGGATGTCTTTAAAAATTTCTTTCACAATGTCTACACATCTAAAGTCCACCCACCATCTGAGGACATCCACTCCTTTTTAGATAAATACCCTATACCATGCTTGTCCACCACAGATGCAGAACAGTTAAATGCCCCACTGACTGAGGAGGCGCTCCTAGACCTAGAGGCGCTGGCCCATGCACAAAACTGAAGTTTATAAACGCTACGCAGCGCAATTAATCCCAATACACCTGCAAGTCTATAACAAGGCATTTGAAACTGGGAGACCCCCCCCCCCCCCCTCTATGAGTGAGGCACTTATTGTAGTACTTTTGAAACCTGGTAAGGACACCCTATCCCCAGATGCATATAGACCTATCTCACTGCTTACGTTTGACATTAAGCTGTTGGACAGAGTCCAGGCCAACAGATTGGCCAAGGGTATTCAAACTGTGATCCATAGAGATCAGTCGGGTTTTATACCAACTAGATTCACATCTCAAAATCTATGCAGACTGTTTCTCAACCTACAACTGCCTACAGACAACCCAGGTAATAGGGCCATCTTTTCTTTAGACGGTGCTAAAGTGTTCAACAGCTTTGAATGGACGCGACAGGGGTGTCCTTTATCACCCGTTTGCCCTAGCTCTTCAAACTTTAGCTATACACGTCAGACCATCACAAAACATCATAGGCTTCCGCCGAGGCCTTAATCATGAAGTCATCTCCCTATTAACGGATGACACACTGATTTATTTAGAGACACCGACAACTCCTTGAAGAATGTAATGAGTTTAATTGCCGACTTTGGTGAGCTATCGGGATTTAGTATTAACTGGAATAAGTCTGTGCTTATGCCATTGGACCCCTTGCCACAACCTCTACATGTGCAGGAGACATTACAGTTAGTGAGTTTCGATACCATGGTATACAGGTAATCCCTGACCCAAACATGTAACCTGTAAAAAAATGTTAACGCATTGCCTATGGAGATTTTTAAGTACTGAAGTTTGGCGTCATTCCATTTGTGTGCGCAATTTTAAAGCGTGACATGTAGGGTATCTATTTACTCGGCGTAACATAATTTTTCACATTATATAAAAAAATTGGGCTAACTTTACTGTTATGTTATTTTTTTTAAATCATGAAACATTGTTTTCCCCCAAGTTTAAAAAATTGTTGCGCAAATACTGCACGAGATAAAAAGTTGCAATAACCGCCATTTTATTCCCTAGGGGGGTCTGCTAAAAAAAAAAAAAAAAAAAAAAAAAAATGTATATTATATATATGGGTGAGCGGCGTGCTGACGTCACCTCCATTCCCCGTCCATCCAGGAAGCGACGGGCAGCGAGAGAGAGAGAGCCGGCCGGCTCGAGATTGTTTTTAACACTTGCCTATTGACTGCATACCAAATGTAAGTGCGATATGTTTTTTTTACATGTGAATAAAATTTTAAAGCAGTATTGCGCTATGGATACCCGTTTGTTTTACATGTAAACGTTTGTGGAAGAGAGCAAGGAATACCTAGACAGGACCTTTAAGTGTACCCATATGCTGTGAGAGATACTTGGAAGACCCCGGATAGAGACCCTGGCAGGGGGATAAGCCACAGGCCCTTTTGATCTCTCTAACACAGAGATCAAAGCAGCTGGTAAGCGGCAGTCTTTTTATTTGGTGGAGGATCCTTCTCTTCTTTTTAATCACTCCTTTCCGAGGGTGTCAAGTATAGGAACACCACGAGAACACCAACAACAGGACTACAATACCCAGTGTGGACTTCCTTGCATGATAATTTAATCTATTGTTATTTATATACAATTTTCTCTATCAATAATTTTTATTTTTATTTTTTCACACAAGTTTTAAAGAAAATTTTCTTAGATGATATTGCATGAGGCTTTGTTCACGGTCACATGTTTACAAGCACTGTAATTGGTTGACTATATATTATTTGGGTGGTGCAATCTTAGAAGTGGCTTTCTGGGCCAATCAGATTGCATCTAGTGGTTGCCCAATAGGTGCAACATTACGCACACATCATTAATTCAAGGTTGAACCTATTTTCACTTATTTTCTCACGATTGGTTTTCAATGTGTGTAAATTTCCAGCGCAGCTATTTTTTTGCATATTATATATATATATATACACACACACACACACACACACACACACACACACACACACACGTTTGGGGGTTCTGAGTAATTTTCAAGAAAAAAAAAAAAAAGTATGGAAGTGGTTAATCGTTCAGTACAGGACTGGTTTGCATAGACCATAGGACAAATACAAGTAAAAAAAATTGGAGGGTTGGGCAACAACATGGCAAGTGAAAACAAATTAGTACAGGTGTAATAATCCAAATACAAGCGGAATAGATTAAAATATTTAATTCTGAACCCAAAATCGAAAAAACTAAAATAGTTAAGGTTTTCCATTACATTAAACCTCATGCGGTATACAGGTACCCAACATAAGCTTGATGGAATAGCTGCCCCATGATCCTCACAGAGATGTGTTTGTTTGAGTCTCTGTACTGAGACTGTGTATAACCTGTTCCCATACTACATTCTAGGTCCATGTAGCTTGAAGTTTTTGTTATGCGACCTTGAGTCAGCAGATAGAGTTGTGTGTTTAGAATCAAATACTTAATTTAGCAGGCTTGTTTTTGGATTATTACACCTGTAATACTACTGAGGTTTTTCCTTAACCTGCGAGGCAAGACCCCTTTGCATTCCCACACCAACCCAGAAACAAGTGTGTTCCAAAGCTATTTTACCCTCTGAGTGTAGCGTTGCCATTTTTTTAAGCAACTCTTCTGCACCCAAAGGGTTTCTGAGGCGTTTTGCCGCGAAACAGGTTGAGCTGGAAGCAAAGGGATGGTGGCATCCCGTTACTGGGCTGTGTTCAAGATTAGACCCAGGTATTGCAGATAAGGCGGCTGTAGGGTACACATTGGAAAAATAACGGTCCAGCCACGGATGTGAGGGAACTGGATGTTTTTTTGAATGTTGGCAGCCAATGTCCTGGCTGAGGAGCCCTTCAGCAAGAGATTGTCCAGGTAACCGGTGGCATGGATGCCCATGGTTTAGGAGAAGAGCCAGAAGAGGGGCAAGAATTTTTGTCACCAGTAAGGGTGCAGAGGAGAGCTTGAATAGTAGTGCCACAAACTGCAAGAACTAGTCTCCTAGAGGAAAACCCAAGTGTTGGTGTGATGAGAAAAACGGCATATGGAGATAGGCATCTTGTTTATCTGCTGATGCAAGAAACTCTTCTTGTTTGAAGGAAGCAATGGCCTTGTAGATTACATCTGGAATTTTGGAACACAAAGAAATCTGGTATGCAATTCTAAGTCTAGTATTGGATGTATGCCCCCCCCCCCCCCCCATTTGGTTTTGGGACAGTGAATAGGTCTACAAAAGAAACCTTAAAATCATTCTTCTGAAGGAACTGCTATAACCACTTGCGTCTGAAGGTGGTCTGAAACTGGCAGATTCAAGAAAGCAAGGATGTAACTAGGTGCATCAAGATGAAAATTCTGGTGCTGAAAATTCAGGATTGCACTTGGCTGAAAACTGAAACAGACAGTTTTCCATTAAGATTTTGTTTTGAATGTGGCTGGTGTTTTTGCAAGTCAATGGGTCGCGATTGTGCATTGAAGTCACTAGCCACTTGAAGACTAGGCCCTGTCTGGAATTTTGTTTAAACTTTTAAATTAGTATTTTTTGCTAGAAAATTTGTTAGATACCCCAAACATTCTGTATATATAATTTTTTCAATTAAAAAAATTAATAAAATAGCGATTGTTGCAATAATTTATGTCACACAGTATTTGCGCAGTGGTCTTTCGAACACAATTTTTTGGAAAAACTGATGAATTAAAAAAAAATTAATAAAATACAATATTTACCCCAATGTTTTTGTATAATGTGAAAGAGTTATGCCAAGTAAATAGATACCCAACATGTCAGATCCTCTTTATTGAGAGATCTGGGGTCAAAAAGTCCTTAAGTCGCTTAATTGAAACTTTTTTTTTTTTTTATAAAGCAAAAGATTTATTATAGCCCGGGAACCGGAAGTCACGTCAGACTTTGTTTTTCGGTACTCCAAGGGCATAGAGATGAGCGGTGGCCATCTTGGCCTCACTTGTCTCCATGTCCAGCTAATGGCCGCATCAGATCGCCCTGGGAAAGACCGGGAAGCACCCCTCGTGTCGCTTCTAAAAGTGATCCTGCAGCGAATCCTCCCACCAGACCACTTTTATCATACAGAGAATCGCCCATAGTTAAAAATAATACCGGGGTTATGGCAGCTAGCTGCTGTTCCCTAAACGACCGGTATTGAACTCGCTAGCCTTGAAGTCAATGGGACGCGATTATGCTTTGAAGTCAATGGGACGCAGCATGCCATTATCGTGCCTTTTTTTTGTATTAAGAGCTGCACGTTTCTGGCTAAAATGAGAATCACAATTTTTTTGCTTAGAAGATAGATCACGATTCTTTTTTTTTTTTTTTTTTTATTCATTAAAGTGCATTTTTTCCCCAAAAATTGCGTTTGAAGGACCACTGGGCAAATACAGTGTGACAAAATATTGCAGCAATTGACATTTTATTCCTTAGGGTATCTGCTAAACTATATATAATGTTTGGGGGTTCCAAGTAATTTTCAAGCAAAAAATATTGATTTTAACTTAACAAGTGTCAGTAAAAAGATTTTGAATTTAAGTGGTTAATCTTCCTGCATTTACACTTGTTTAAAAACTTGGCAGACTGCCTGGATTTTTATTCACATAGAAGTTTCTCCCTTTGATCTAAGAAGAGTTACAATGTTTCATGTTAAACTTGGCAGACTGCCTGGATGTTTTCTTTTGACAGGTGAGTGAGCAGAGAAGTCTCTCCACTTGCTATAAGAAAGAATCTGCAAACTCTGCAATATAGATGTCAGCGGGGTTGAATAGAGATCACGATTTTTTAACGATTAATTGTGCAGCTCTATTAAGGAGGCAAGTTTTATTGCCTTTAGTTAAGCTTTAAGATTTAGGAAGGTGATTGAACACTGGGCAGAACTTTGCTATGGCGCATACTACTGCACGCTCATAAAACCCCACCCACTCTGTGAAACTCCATAAGTAACCATGGGACATTCCCAAGCAATAAACTGAGGCGTGGGCAATAACATAGCAAAGGGAACTCGCAAACCACCTTTTTTACCCAACAAAAACTTAAGGGTTACTTGTCAGTATCCAATCACCTGCAGACAGCCTGCATAAAACCCATGGTCTATGACTACAAGTCCTGTGTCCTATACTACATGATTAAGATACAATGAATTCAGCTAGAAAGTCAGTATAGCAGGGCACCATCCAAATCTCCAACTTTCTAAATAAAATTAGTACTTGAATAATGCCGTGTACACACGATCGGAATTCTCATCGGTAAAAGCTCTGATGGTTTTCCCATCGGAATTCCAACAGAATTTCGCTCAAACTGTGTTGCCTACACACGGTCACACCAAATTCCGACGGTCAATAACACCGGGACATACAACACGTTCAATGGCACTATAAAAAAGGGAAGTTTAATGCTTCTGAGCATGCGTTGAATTGTTTCCGAGCATGCGTCGGAATTTTGCGTGTCGGAATTGCATACACACGATCGGAAAATCCGATAGAAAAGGTTTTCCGTCAGAAAAATTAAGAACAGGCTCTCAATCCAAAGTCCGTCAGAAATGCAGACGGAAAAAGACAGATGGGCATACACACACACAGTCAAAAAAATCAGATGAAAATCAAACTTTTTCCATTGGAAATTCCGACCGTGTGTACACGGCATAACAGTGTGTTCTCCACTCCACTACCAAACAGAGTAGGCAGCTTTAGGTGGCTGCTGTACAATCCAACTGCCACTAAAACACTATAGAGGTCATTACAGGTACAAGTCAAAGTGAAACTCCATCTTTACATACCCCATTAAAAAAAAAAAAAAAAAAAAAAACACGTTGATGCCTATAAACACTTCTTTTAAATATATATTTATCTATGAAATCTCAGATTTTCATAATTTTAATTCATTGTTCGTTTTAGTATTTACAATTTTTTCTGTTTGTGATATTGTGAGGAATAACATGAAAACCAGTAACATTTTAAACAGTCAGAAGGGCACAACAAAGCAAAGGAAGAAGGAGACAAGAGAGAATCGCATACCTGAATATTCCGCCACTGATGCTATAGATGATGCAGTGGATGCATTCTCCCAATCTCGCTCTGCCGTTCTGCTCTGGTGCCTGCTTCCCAATGACAAGGCTTCAACCGAATCCACTCTAAATGAAGGATAAAAAATAAATGTGACTGCAAAAATACCAAATGGCATACACATTTACTTACTCATCTGCCTTAATGACTAAATAAATACAAGAAATGCTCTAAATTTTAAAAGGTGCTTGAATATTCTGAACTGCTAGGAGGCAGTACCATATTTATCGTCGTATAACACGCACCTCTCCCCCCTGAAAACAGAGGGTAAACCCTGTCCGTGTGTTTTTTACGGGTATCAGGCTGCCCTGTGAGATTAACTTGTCAAAGTGTGTGCAGATCCCCTTTAAGAAAACATTACATGACAGCCCTTTGTCATACAACGTTCCTCCTATGTCACTCTCAATGTAAATGGAAGCCTGTAATACCTTAAGTAACGGCGCTTGTTCTGGCCGCTCTCCTCGAGTGTAGCCTTTGATGGGAGGAGAGTGGTCATGTGACCATCAATGAAACAGCAGAGGAGAGTCACATGACCGGGTCCACGATAGATCAGCGTTAATTGAGGCATTACAGGCTTCCATTTACATTAAAGCGGATCTGCACACACTTTGACAAGTTAATCTCACTGGTTTATAAATGTAGCAAAGAGTGCTCAATGGACTTTTTTTTTTGTCGTACCTTTAGATAGGTAGCCCGGTCTATGGTGACAGTGTAATGTCCCTGCGGCTGTGGGCGGGTATCCGCATCATTTACGGTGATCGCCGCACTGTCTCCTGGGATCTCGTGTCATTCATCCCAGGAGTCAGTGCGGAGAGCCGCCATGTTTGGAGGGAGTTTACTAAATATATTAAAATTATATATATATATATATATATATATATATATATATATATATATATATATATATATATATATATATATATATATATATATATATATATATATATATATATATATATATATATATATATAAAATATATAAAAAAACATTTTTTTTCCTCAGTTTAGGCCGATACGTATTCTTCTACATATTTTTGGTAAAAAAAAAAATCGCAATTAGCGATTATTGATTAGTTTGCGCAAAAGTTATAGCGTTTACAAAATAGGGGATAGTTTTATAGCATTTTTATTAATATTTTTTTTTTATTAGTAATGGCGGCGATCAGCGATTTTTATTGTGACTGCGACATTATGGCGGACACATCGGACATTTTTGACACATTTTTGGGACATTTGTCATTTATACAGAAATCAGTGCTATTTAAATAGCACTGATTCCTATGTAAATGACAGTTGTAGTGAAGGGGTTAACCACTCGGGGGCGGGGAGGAGTCAGTGTGACGTGTTGTGTTTTTTTTTTACAGTAGGGGGGCGTGGCTGTACGTCTGACGTCATTGATCGGCGTTCCCGATGACAGGGAACTGCCGATCACTGACAGTCAGTGTAGGAAGCGCGGGGAGAGGTTTGTTTACATAGACCTCTCCCCGTTCTTCAGCTCCGTAACCCGATCGCGGGATACCAGCGGCGATCGGGTTCGCTAGTCCCGCGGCCGTGGTCACGGAGCTCCCGACCGGGTCGCGAGCGCGCCGCTGGCAGGCAAATTAAAGGGGACGTACCCGTACGTGCTTTTGCCTGCCCGTGCCATTCTGTAGACGTATATCTACATGAGGCGGTCGGGAAGCGGATAGAGAATATATATATATATATATATATATATATATATATATATATATATATATATATATATATATATATATATATATATATATATATACATATATACACACATACACACATACACACATATACATACATATACATACATATACATACACACACACACACACACACACACACACACACACACACACACACACACACACACACACACTTTTTATACATTTTTTAGGGTTAGTACAAATAAGGCTCACAGTGAGCATGATTTTCTGTACCTTTCGTGTGAAGCTATCTCCCCGTTCTGAGAGAGCTTCACATCACAACGGGGGCGGGAACTTCCCAAGACATCACCCGTTGTGATGGCAACAAAGATGTTTACACCGCTCGGCGCACTTTCCACTAAGCATGTGTGGGAACCAGCAAGGAATGCTGGTACATACACTGTAATGGAACAAGGAAGCGATTGCTTGTGGGCTTCAAATGCCCACAAGCAAGATGAAAACCGCTGTGAATTATTTTTATAAGTGACGATTTGACAGAAAAACAGACATGGATACTGGAAAGGAACAATAAAAGTGAGTCTGAAGCGTTGATACCAGACAGAGAGTAACTATGTTATGAGGTAGTAACACAGCGGTGTAAGTTAAGAACATGTGCTTTTATTGTACAACTTGAACGAATATTGCACTTAAAATGTATCTGGAATAATACCAAATAAAAACTGTTATTGGAAAAAAAAAAGTGAGTCTGACTTCAGAATGATAGTAATTTTAAACTGTAAAAAAAATAAGGTGTGTGCAGATCCGCTTTAACCGGTTCCCGACCGGCTCACGACGATGTACGTTGACAGAATGGCACAGACAGGCAAAAGGGTGTACAGGTACGTCCCCTTTAAGATTGCCATGTGCCATCACGTGCGTGCCGGTCGGGACCCCCCGTGAGTCCGGTCGTGGGTCCCGCGGACTCGATCGCAGCGGGGATACCCGCGATCGTCTCACGTGACGGCTGAATGGGGAGATGCGGAAGTAAACAGCATCTCCCCGTTCTGCCTAGCAACTAGTGACACCGCTCTCTGTGATTGGAGCAGAGATCAGTGTTCACTAAATCACAGCCCCCCCCAGTTAGTAAAACGCCCCTAGGAACACTTAACCCCTACACTGCCACCTAGTGGTTAACCCCTTCACTGCCAGTGTCATTTACACAGGAATCAGTGCATTTAAATAGCACTGATTGCTGTATAAACGACAATGGTCCCAAAAATGTCCGATGTGTCTGCCATAATGTTGCAGTGGCAATAAAAAATCGCTGATCGCCGCCATTACTAATAAAAAAAAATGCTATAAAACTATCCCCTATTTTTGTAAACGCTATAACTTCTGCGCAAACCAATCAATCGCTTATTGCGATTTTTTTTACCAAAAATATGTATAAGAATACGTATCGGCCTAAACTGAGGAAAACTTTTTTTTTTTTTTTATATATATTTTGGGGGATATTTATTGTAGCAAAAAGTAAAAAATAATGCATTTTTTTCCAAATTGTCGCTCTTTTTTTGTTTATAGCGCAAAAAATAAGATCAAATAACACCAAAAGAAAGCTCCATTTTGTGGGGGAAAAAAAAAGGATGTCAATTTTGTTTGGGAGCCACGTCGCACGACCGCGCAATTGTCAGTTAAATCGACGCAGTGCCGAATTGCAAAAAGTGGTCTGGTCTTAAGCCAGCAAAATGGTCCGGTCTAAAAGTGGTTAAGAGTGACACAGGAGGAACGTTGTATGAGAAAGGGCTGTCAGTAATGATTTACAATGAGAGTCACAAAGGAGGAGCGAAGCGGCGTATAAAAAGGGTCTGACAGTGATGTTTTCTCAACAATGAGGGCAGCGCTCTCCCTGGAGACTGGGGGGGGGGGGGGGGTGGTGGGGGGCCGTGTGCCGTGCAAAGTTTTTCTTTGCTGAAACTTCCCTCTTAAAATGAGGGTTATACGCTGATAAATATTGTATTTCTGGCTGTCGCAGTGTTCCTTATAATCGAGACAGACCAACCTGATGGTACGATAAGCAGTCCTGATCACTTGGTTCCACTATATAGCACAGAATATGGTCAAAGTAGCTTGTGTACGTACGTCACTGTTGCAACAGTGATGAAACAATTTGTGCAAGGATGAGCAGATATCTATCCTGAAAAAGTGAAAGTAAAGGAGCGCCTGGTATCCAGTAGATGCAGGTTTTAAAGAGGCTTTATTTGAAGCCACAAAAAAAATTAGGCCAATGCGTTTCGGGGAACCAAGGACCCCCCCCCCCCCCTTATCAGTGCTGCTGTGGAAAGTTATTAAAGAATGGTCCTGTTGGGGATGGATTGCATGGATCGGCCTGATAGATGACGGATAGCTGAAAGTTCACAGTCAGCGTTTGGACATCTATCAGTCCGACCCATGTGCCAAAGGCAGTCCCCAAAAGGACCATTCTTTAACCACTTCACCCCCGGAAGATTTGGCTGCTCAATGGCCAGAGCATTTTTTGCGATACAGCACTGAGTTGCTTTAACTGTCAATTGCGTGGTCATGCGAAGCTGTACCCAAAAAAAAAATATTTTGGTGGCATTTGATCACCTCTGCGTTTTTTTTTTTTTGCACTAAAAAAAAAAAGAGCGAAAAATTTAAAAAAAAAAAAAAAACACAATATTTTGTACTTTTTGCTATAATAAATATCCACAATTTTATTTAAAAAGCAAATATTCCCAGTTTAGCCCGATATGTATTCTTCTACATATTTTTGGTAATAAAAAAAAAAAAATCGCAATAAGCGTACATTGATTGGTTTGCTCAAATGTTATAGCGTCTACAAAATAGGGGGATAGATTTATGGCATTTTTATTATTTTTACTAGTAATGGTGGTGATCTGCGATTTTTATCGTGACTGCGACATGTTTTTTTCCAACAATGTTGTCAGTTTCAACATGTGCCCTTTCAAACAGGTGATTACACTCTTACACATGTAATCGCCCATGTAAGGGAGGCATTAGGATGTGTGTTTAATATGAGCATTGTACAGATTGAATTCTGCTGCTGTTGAAGGATTTAGGATTATTTACAGTAACAAAAATTGGATTTCTTTCCAGCAAAGGTACAATTTATAGTGAAAAGTACCTGTGTGATGGTGTTCCTCCAGAGTGCACACTTTCTGCCTCTGTAGTTGCTCCAGATGCCAATGACAGACTAGACCCGGACTGCGCACTGCTCAAGTTGTCAGCTATAGAAAAACAAGGAGAGGGATAAAAGCTATATTTGAAATGCAGTTCTCAACATTTTCTTTAACTGACATTTTAATGCATGGAGCTAATACGGTACAATGCATAAAATGAGAGCAAAAACCTAGTCCACAATTCATTTAATCTTCCAATCTATTAGGGAGCGATACAGACACTGGATGGGTTACAATTTTTGGGATAGGGGGATGATGCAGAAGAGGAGCAATGCAAGCACTTAGAACCCATACTGTTATTAGGGAGAAAGACAGAACATAAAGTGCTGCAATAAGGAACCAAAAGCTGACTGAACTAAAATGGCATCTACAACACACTTACGCGTAGAGGAATATTTGGTTCCCGAGTCGCTGTAGGATTCCTCTCGATGGACAGATTTTGGACGAGACTTTTTAGGTTTGGGTTTGGGTTTAGGCCGTCCTAGCCCTTGCTCCTCCAATATTTGTTGCTGCTTCCGTCGTAGATACTCCTGTTTGATGAGTTCCCTTCTGGCCTTTTCCTCATCCTTTCGTATCCGGTCTTCCTCAGCTTTTCGCCTTTAAATGCAAAGAAACCATGATCAAAAATGTAGAGCGCCTTTTGCTGGATTGTTATGGAACAGTAGAGACATTCCGCAACCAAGCACAACAGTTTTTGTTTTATCAGCTCTGCTCTTTGAACTGCCCAATAGATACGCTCACAAAGTTTCCAAAACATAATAAACCCAACTAACTTCCCAAGCTGTACTGAGAGCCTCAGTGGTGGGACAATTCATATATTCATTACATTTGCGATTGCTCTATGCATATTTACCGTGCTTCATCTCTCTTTAGTTCGACTTCAGCCTCGAGCTGCTGTTTCCTGAGACGAGCCTCTTCTGCCTTCCTCTGTTGCTTCAACAGAAAGGCAGCTCGCTTCTTGGCCAGCTCATCCTCTGCTTTCTGGTCATCCTGGAAGTGATAAGGCAAACCATGGAGATCAGTTTTAAAATAGAGACTTTTTTTAATGTACCATTACCATATTTTTTAAAGCTCTGACATATTTCACAATGTGGTACACAAAAACTGAATCGCTGACTTCAGCGAATACAGAAACATACACTATCTTTTAAACATTGCTAAAATATTCTACAGCTGATTACAAAGAACACTGAAGCACTCACATTACCTTCTACCCCAGAAAAGCTTATCCCTTGTCCCTACCATAGTCACACACAAAGCTGTGGCAAAAAGTAGTATTCTGTATAAGCCTTTTGGCCACACAACCGATTTGGTGCGAGTCACAGTTGCCAGAAACCACCAAAGCCTGGTGTACACCAAGTTTTTTTTTCGTTAAGCCCGCTGGGTTTAAACAAAAACTGAAGAGCTCTGGAGAAGATCATGTACTAACTATACCAGGGCTTGACAAATTTGCTTGGAATCTAGGAGCCAGCTAAAAAAGTTAGGAGCCAGTTTTTTTTTTTTTTTTTTTTTTAAACTTCTTGAGATCCGCGCTGTAGCCGTCGTTCTGCTTTGCCAGGACCACGTCCTATGACGTTGTCCCCTGTACGAGCGGCCTGCGCGCTCCCTGCTCTGTGATCAGCGAGTCTGAGACTCGCTGGATCACCGATCCGAGTAAGGGGTCAATCCCGACCCCTTACCACGTGATCAGCTGTCAGCCAATGACAGCTGATAACGTGATGTCAACACAGCCGGTAATCGGCTATTTTTTTTTTCCTCGCCATGACAGCACGAGGAGAAAAAAAGCCGATCAATAACGACCGACAATGGTTAATTTTTATATTGAAAAAAAGCTATCTTAAAATGTACACAGACGACTACAACCAAAGCATACATACACATATTTATATATATATATATATATATATATATATATATATATATATATATATATATATATATATATATATATATATATATATATATATATATATATATATATATATATATATATATATATATATATATATATATAAAATAAATAAATAAATATGTGTGTGTATTTTGGTTCTATTCGCCTGTGTAAATGGAGGCAGCAGGCAGGGCTCCATTAGCATTGCTGGATGTCATACCAACGGCCACCACTAGATGGCGCCAAGATCTTATAAGGAAGCATAGGCTTGCAGAAGGCCGCAAAGCCGCGGCCTCGATTACCGGCCGGCGCGGCCCGACGCAATCGCGGGCCGAGGAGGGGGGTCCGCACCGAGACAGGATACCCCAGATGGGCTGCCCCGGGCGCCAGGTCACTAATTCTAGTCGCCATGGCGCCCTGGCGCCTGGGGATTGTCGAGCCCTGAACTATACAATGTTAATACAACAATCTACCCCACTGAGCTATTGTGTACCGACAGGGGGTTGGGCTCCCTGCCAGAAAACATTGGTCAGTGCTCTCAGCCATTGGCTGAAAGCACTGATTGGGTGCCGACAGGCAGAACTTTTTTCTCCATGTATCTTGGACAGAAGCCAGTTGAACGGCTGGTTGTCGGAATATCAGTCGGTTTCAGTCGGTTTCTATTGAACCGGCCGATGCCACCTGATGATATTTGGTCCGTATCTGCTTAGCTTTAAAGAGGTTGTAAACCTCTGAAAAAAGAAAAAAAACCTGAAAGACAAAAGGCATAATAAGCTAGTATGCATCGCATACTAGCTCATTATGAAATACAGTGGTACCTTGGATTACGAGCATAATTTGTTCCAGAAGAATGCTTGTAATCCAAAGCACTTGTATATCAAAGTGAGTTTCCCCATAGGAGTCAATGGAAACTCAGATAATTTGTTCCACAGTTACTGCTAGTGTATGTAGTACCGCATGTGGCTAGAGGGGGGCGCCGGAAACACTCGGGAGACCGCTCGGACGGCTCTGAGCATCACCGGCGCTCCCGCACCTCTGGCCAAATGCGATACTGCACACCCCATTGGCTGGAATCCTGCTAGTCTTGGGAGACAAGGCTAGCAAACCAAGTGAGGATTAAAAAAAATAAAAAAAATAATAACTCGTATTGCGAAGCGCTCGTAAAACCACATTACTCGCAATCCGAGGTATTACTGTACTTACCTTAGAACGATGCCCTCCAGTGCCGCCCACGCTCCGCTCCCACGGGCGACATCTTTCACCGGAGTTACTTCCGGGTTTGCAAGCTCCTGCTTTGTCATTGGCCAGGTGCAATAACGTCACTCCCGCGCATGCCGCCAGTCATGGCACAGGTACTAAAGAAACGGCACCAGCGGGCCGTTTCTTTAGTGCGCAGATGACGTGCAAGTTTAGAAGATATTTACTGTACCTACAGGTAAGCCTTATCCTAGGCTTACCTGCAGGTACAAGTGGTGTAACAGAGTTTACAACAGCGTTAAGACGCACGTTTTTGTCAGTCTGGAGGAAACTAGGTCAGTTGTAATTTCATGCAAACAATAAAAAACATGACTCACTTTGAAGAAAAATCCTACTCCAGATTTCTGATCTTCGCCAATAGCATCTGTGGACTTCTCTGGATTATCTGTCCCTTCCTCTTCATCTATAATCTCAGAAAGATCAACCTCTATCAGACTAGACTTGTTCTTGAGCCGCTCATCCACAGGAACGTTCTCTTTGCCAGAACTCTCTGAGGAGCCCACACAAGCCGCTCGCGAACTGTTGACAACATCCTTATGTGCCTGGTCTGATAGAATATTTGCATCTTTGGAGGAGGAAAGAACAAATGTCCTCTGGTTGTTTTCCTCATGTAGTCGGAAGGCACCTGTAGGTTTATCAGGGTGCCCTTCGATTTGTTCTGCACTTTTATCCAATACATCTCCTGTAGGATTGATTGGAGATTTCAGAGCTGGAACTGATTTTAAATGAGGCAACGTCTCTATACTTTGTGCTGGGGTTATAACACGGGAAGAGTTGTGCATTTTTTCTTTAAACATTTTATGTTCAGAGGCCCGAGAAGAGCGGGGGGTTCGACCCTGACCAAACCGATTTTTACGAGATCCTGTACCAGTTCCTGGTGGAGACAGAGGCTCTACAAAGTGAACAGGTGGGTTTAATTTGAGGTCCTGGCTATTAGTCTTAAGGGATGGGAGCACAGAGGCTGGGGCTTTCATGAGCAGTTCTTGCTGTTGAGATATTTTTAGTATAGCCTGTTGTAGGGTGCTTATGGTCTCATTCAACTTTTCAATGGAGAGGTTACACTCAGTCACATCGACCTCAGAATCAGCATCATCAGGACTGGCATCAGCTACCACATTACACACTTCAACTTCATCCAAATCAAGCTCTTTCGGCTTCTGTTCTGAAACTTCTTGAACCTTTGGCTGCTTAGAAACTTCACTTGGGAGGTCCGCTTTTTCCAGGACTTGTTCAGCTTTAGAGGCGATGGTCACCATATCTGCCTCAGTTTGCTTGATAAAGTCCTTCAGTGGATGTTCTAGCCTCAACGGATGAGAGGACCCTTCATGCTTGCTCTTTTTCACGACATGCAAGAATGCTGCCTTCCCCAATTTTAACCGCTGACGTGCTGACAAAGACTCCATCTTTTTCTTCTGAGCTTCAATGGCTCTCCTCTTCTCCTCCAGTTGCATGTGAAGTTGTACAAGTTCAGAAGCCAAGACATTAGTGTGGTCTTTGTTTTGTCCACCAGGACTCTGCTCCCTGCGCTGCTTCCAGGTGGTCAGTGGAGGAAGGCAGCATTCAGAACCATCAGGGGTGGTTTTCTGTGAACTGCTCGTACTAGATTTTGTTTCATAGCTATTAAGTCTTTGAAACTTTCTCTCTGCAAAACTAGTCATTCGTACGCTCCCACTAGCCAAGGAGACACTGCTGACCTGGGAAATGGTGCTTAAACAGGGACTCGAGCGTCCACTGACATCATCTTTGTCATCATTTTCCTTTACTTTCATGTCTTCCTGCAGCTTAGCCGACTCTTCTTCACCAATGTATTTGCATACCGGATGAGGAGGAACAAGTTCTTGATCAAACTCCTCTTCCAGATCCAGATTGTCGGAGTCAGAGTCTTGCCTTGATAACGTCCATGTGCTTTCTGGTTCTTTGACTTTATCTAGTGAGAGTTGTGTCGTCTTTTCTTCATCACCCATGTCTGACTTAGAATCATGAAGAAAAAATCCACTACTAGGCTCAACCGATGGATCGATGCTACTGGTGGCAAGAGGTTGAAAAGAGCCAGTACTACTTTCTATTGAGGCCTGTACAGGTTCAATCCTAGGACTTTCTGTGGCTGAGAATTCTGAACTACAGACAGGGGTATAAGTTCTATTCAAATTATGTGCAGTGTGATTAGTAGTGATTTTCTTTCGGGGGAAAGACTGAGTAGTACCTTCATTTTCACGTCTATGAACAAATCCCTTTGGCTTGCTTTCACCATATTCTTCCCTTTTATGGACAATTTGTTTTTCTTTTGCTTTTTTAAGGACTGCAGGCATTAGAGGTTCTAAGAAAAAGCCATCTATTTTTTCTTCATCTGGTTGTGGCCTCCTTGGAGACCTTGCTGTTGCCTGCTGGCTTGAGGCACGGGAAGAGATGCTCTGCAATTCAAGGTCTCCATGATTGGATGCGTCACCTGATCTAAAATATGCAACAAGTTCTTCCTCCTCATCCTCTATGTCCACATGTCCTAAAAGACTCCTTGAACTGAAAGGTGCAGATGAATTAGGCAGCTGGTGTTTAGGAGTGGCATTTATGATGTTTGAAGCCAGGCTGTCCTTGCTGATAGATCGAGCAAGGCTAATACTGTCTCCGGAGGTCGCATCAACATCATCAGCACAGTGAAGGGCAAACGGTGGCTGTGAGAGGGGCCTGCGAACAACAAAAATTAATACTTATCATCAAAGCTCAAATTCTTGTTATGTGCCTGAAATTCAAAGAATAATTTTGAATCTACTCATTAAACCTTCTGCCGTCCAGCACACGACAATATATGTAGACACAATGGCACGGCTGTGCAAACGGGCGTACCTGTATGTCCCCTTTAAAATCGTGTGCCCGCAGGCTCGATGTCTGCTGGTGGCCCACGATCATGACACAGAGGCAGAACAGGGAGATGCCCATTTAAACAAGGCATTTCCCTATTCTGCCTAGCAACATGACAGGGATCGATCTACTGCTCCCTGTCATCGGGAGCAGTGATCTCTGTCATGTTCTAGTGAGCCCACCCCCCCTACAGTTAGAACACACGGAGGGAACACAGTTAACCCCTTGATCGCCCCCAAGTGTTTAACCCCTTTCCTGCCAGTGTCATTTACACAGTAATCAGTGCATTTTTATAGCACTGGTCGCTGTATAAATGTCACTGGTCACAAAATAGTATCAAAAGCGTATGATGTGTCCGCCGTAATGTCACAGTCACGATAAAAATCACAGATCGCCGCCATTACTAATAGAATTTTTTTATAAAAATGCCATAAACCTATCTCCTATTTTGTAGACGCTATAACTTTTGTGCAAACCAAACCAAACAGCTTATTGTAATTTTTTTTTACCAAAAATAAATAGACAAATACATAATCGGTTAAACTGAGGAAGAAATTAGATTAATATTTTTTTGGGGGATATTTATTATAGCAAAATGTAAAAAAAAAAAAAAAAATATTGCTTTTTTTTTTTTTTTCAAAATTGTCGCTCTTTTTTTGTTTATAGCGCAAAAAATAAAAACCACAGAGGTGATCAAATAGCATCAAAAGAAAGCTCTATTTGTGGGAAAAAAAGGACGTCAATTTTGTTTGGGTGCAACATCGCACGACCACGCAATTGTCAGTTAAATCGACGCAGTGCAGTTTTGCAAAAAATGCTCTGGACAGGAAGGGGGTAAATCCTTCCGTGGTTAAAGGGTCAGTGTACCCAATACAGTTATCATGGGTATAATATAGGACAGATACTACTGGGTTTAATTATCCACAGGCTTCTCTTAAGCAAACCATAGGAGGGAATCTTCTTGTGATGTGCTCAGAAGTTAGGTAGAAAATTAAAATGCCTGCATAAGCTTATTAAAATTAATCATGTAATAATTAAAATAAAAAAAACATATATATTAGATAGGCACCTAAACGACCACAACATACAGGGATATACAATGCAATACTGACATATAATCACACACAGTTTGGACTTGATGGACTTGTGTCTTTCAACCTCGCCTATGAAACTATGTAACATACTTCATCCGATTTTAGGGTGGAACATGCAACATGTTCCCGCTCCTGCAGCCTCTCCTTAAACCTCATTTATAATTGTGACAGCGGGCCAGGGATCTTCTCCCTGCACCCACTGTCATAAGCTGAAAAAAATGTTGTCCCACGCGGCTCTGACGTTCATTCACAGAGTTCTGTGAATGAATGAACTACGAGTACCAACAGCCTGGTGGCTTGTAGTTCTCAATGAACTATCAGGGCACTGGTGAGCACTCTAGTAATTAATTGATTTTACTTGTCATTCAGTAACTGCCTACCCATACCTCTACAGACAGTCTGCAGTAGACCGAGATTAGACTTGTGATCTGCTGATCATGGGGGGCAATACTTTACAGACTCCTAATAAAAAATAAATGCACTTCTTTTACCTGCAAAAAAATGTGCATTATACTTTAAGAAAGGTGAACTTATCCTTTAAAAGGAAATCCATAAGTAAATACAGGATCTGGAATTTCTGCCTTTCTACTAAAAAAGATAGCTGTCTGAATGTCTAATACCTGGAGACACTGTCGAGGAGCAAGTATGCATCCTGTAACACCAGAACTAGATGGACTTATGTCTTTTTTCAACAAGACTATGTAAGAACTGATCTGCATTCCTTTGTTTCAACATGTGACCCAGAAAGCCATAAAGCCAATGAATTACAAGGACAGCCAGGCAACCAGCATTTTCAAAAGGAGAGATTAGAAAAGAAAACCTTCATACTTTAAAGGCAAACCTGTTATGAAAGAATTATACTGACCACTCTTGTAAATGCTAGCCACCTGGTTGTAGACCTTTGTTCTTTAAACATCTGCATCACTAAACCAAAAAAAGAATGCAAAGCAGGACCTTCTACCATCTCTGCCACTTTCCTCATCAACCTACTTATTCAGAAAGTTATGAAGTCATCAGATCATCATGCATACCAACAACTAGCATTTTCAAAAGGTCAGCAATGGTAGCCCAGTATGTCTTTCATGACAGATTTCTTTAACTCCAAGCCTACAAGATGTATGACAGATAGAAGGCAGGCTGTTAATCAACAAGAGAGGCAGGTTTACAACATGGAGCTCCACAGCGAAGAAAGATCATCAGTGACTTAGAAGAATTTCTGATTTTACCAAGAGCAGTGGGTCATATATTGTCTATAGGTAACCCCTTCTAGTCCATGCAGAGGAGATTTTTGCTGTGCCATTCTATTGTAAGTAAAGAAGAATTTCAGACACATGGATATTGCACAGTGAAAACTTTACCAAGGCTAGTCAAAGACTTCTGATGGGTGAAGAGAACATTTCATGAAGGTAGCCTAAGGAATATCTTATATTGTGGACTTACCTTGGCCTTTTCTCTGCCCATGCCACCACCGATGAACGAGGTGGCACTTCATTTTGTGTCAAAGAATTCGCACAATCTCTGTGACCTATAAAGAAATATTTTCACAATGAGCTTCTGAGCAATGGACAGGTAGCTCTAATTTGTATTTACTGAAGAAAAATATTCACCAAAACAATTCAGCTATTAAAGCTTCTGAAAGAAGACCAAAGAGAGACATTGCTTTACTTAAGCTGCCTCCCCATTCATATTAACCTCTTGTCTAGTAAGAGTACTGGTATTCAAGGGGTTACAACAAGCTCACAGCTGCTCCTGCTTGGTATTTTTGTAAGCAGATGATCTTTCATGTAAAAGTGATCAGAGTGATGGTAGATCACTTTTATAGTACAGATGCTGCTCTACCCCTTCTGGTAGCAAACATGATGGTTCTTCGGCTCTGTTGTTCCTCCAAGGAGACTGGGAGATTGGGGAACATCTATTCCCTGATTTCCTCTGCTATGAATGAACCCGGAAACATCACTTCCAGGTTCATGATCTGTGCTTGATCAGCTGCAGTGCAGTGAAGGGCAGGGAAGACATTGGTGGGGGGGGGGGGTCTCCAAGAAGAGGACCAATCATCTGGCCACCTGCCTGTTAGCCCTCATGACAGCAATAAAGCTAAATGAAAACAAGTGTTAAAAACAAAAAATAAATATAAACCACACCCCTGTTGCTTCACACATATGCGCACAGGGGGCATGTAACCGCTGTTCCACATGTGAGGTAATTCTGAAAATGTCAGCGAGAGCAATAATTCTAGGGCCATAATTCAAGATCAACTCTTTATTGATAAACTTGTAAAGGCTCTTAAAGTGTCCCCTATGGACAATTTTGGGCACCGTATTTTTTTGCCATTTCACTGGCACACCAAAGTTTAAGTTTTGACACATTTGGTATCTACTCTGCGAAACACCATATTTTTTTTAATGCAAACAAAATAATGTGCACCAAAATTTATTTTAATGTATCCTTTCCTAAAAATGTGTTTGGTAAACAGTTGTGCCAATCTCATACAACGTAAAAAATGGCCTCTACTTCACAAAATATGTTTGGGGGTTTAAAGTAAATTTTTTGCAAAAATGCAGATTTTAAAATGTTACTAAACCCACAACAGTAAAATCAGTCTGTATATGCAGCATAGCATGCTTGTTATATTCACTGTGGAACTTAAGGGGTTAATCCTCTGCATTGTGTAAAAAGGCTGTTTTTATCCTGTATGCACAGATCCTCCCTCTCCTGAACTGTATATCTGGGGAAGGCCAGCTAACACAGGCAGGGTAGCCAACCTGCACATGCTCAGTTGTGTCTTTTATGCTGGAAAGAATATTTACTTGTTCTCAGAGCTAGCCAGGTCACATGATATTGGCATCACACATGTGGGAGTGTATACAGGCTGTAGTGGAAATCTCCTCCTACCTGAACTCTCAGGACTGGAGAAACTGTGCAGTTTATCACTGACCATGGTATACAGATCAGCCAAAAAGGTATATATTGGCAATATTTTAATGTAAATATGATTTCCAAGCTGTGGGCACTGTGGGAGGGCAGATGAACTATTTTCATATTACAGGGTTTAGTAACACTTTAACGTGTGCAAAGCAAAAAATGTCAAAATTGTCATGGTAGGCAACTGTTTAGGGAAATGCATTCATTGTGATAGGGACTCAGTTACAGCGATAAGGTGAGGGTAAAAAAAAAAAAAAAAAGAAGGTTGAAGGAGAAAGAAAAAAGCAGCTATTTTACACACAATACTATGCTTTCGAGGCCAGTACAAATAACTTTGTGCTTCATCCTGAAATTACACTTGCACTTATATCAGCACAAATAAGTAATATATGCAAGTTCTGCAAGGTCTCCCATACAACATCTTGAGTAAAAATTTTTTACCCCTAAGGCTACTTTCACACCGAGGAGCTTTACAGGCGCTATATCGCTAACAATAGCACCGGCAAAGCGCCTCTCCTGTCACTCCAGTGTGAGCACTCGGGCTTTCACACTGGTACGGTGCGCTGGCAGGATGCTAAAAAAAAGTATTGCAAGCAGCATCTGAAGCGCTTTAGGAGCAGTGTATACACCGCTCCTAAAGCGCCTCTGCCCATTGAAATCAACGCCCCAGTGTCTGTATGAAAAGTGCCCTTAAATATTTACCAGTTTGCTAGGAGAGGCCCCGACATTCCTCACCTTAATCATTTCCATACTGGGCCAATTCTGACACTCCTTTTCTACAAGTAAAAATCATAATTTTTTTGCTAGAAAATTACTCAGAACCCCCAAACATTATGTTTTTTTTTTTTTAGCAGAGATCCTAGGGAATAAAATGGCGGTCGTTGCAACTTTTTATGTCACACGGTATTTGCGCAGCCATTTTTCAAACGCTTTTTTTATTTTTATTTTAACTGTTTCATGAATTGAAAAAAACAAAAACAAAAAAACACAGTAAAGTTAGCTCAATCTTTTTGTATAATGTGAAAGATGTTACACTGAGTACATAGATACCCAATATGTCATGCTTTAAAACTGTGCACACCAGTGGAATGGAGCCAAAGTTCGGTACTTAAAAATCTCCATAGGAAACGCTTAAATTTTTTTTTACAGGTTACCGAGTTATAGAGGGAGTCTTGGGATAGAATTGTTACTCTCGCTCTAACCTTCACGGCGATACCTCACATGTGTGGTTTGAACGTAGTTTAGATATGTGGGCACAACGTACGTATGGGGACATGGGCATTTTAATTTTTTTTATGAACATCACCTGTATTAGGAATAAGGCATGACAGGTCCTCTTTATAGACCTCACATCTCTCCTCTAAGCTGGAATACATGAGAGGGCTGGACGTGATGTCACAACGTCGTGCTGGCCTCCGAAGATCTGCCAGGGACCACCTGGTCTGTGGTATTCTCTAGGGTGAACTTCTGCCACTGGCAGATTCCTTTTCTGGTTTGGCAATCGCACAGCAAACCCGTAGAAGCACCAGAGAGCGGGGCTTTCCCTCCTGCCACCTGTGAAAACAACCAAGCGGCTTAACAGGCGCTATGATTGTTCTTACTGTGCAGGGAATCATTGGCGGAAAAAAAAATTGTATCTGAATGATGGCCTGCAGCTGCAGGCATCAGATATCCCCACTCAAACCCCAGGACTTCAAATGACATACTGTGGTATGGAAGTGGTTAAGAATCTGTTTCACGCTCACCTCAGCTTCTTATAATATATAAAGGGCAAGGAGAGTAGAGGTGAAGCAGAGGCATTGGTTGGCCCATGGCTGAACCTGTCTTTGCTGTAGTAGACAACAGGCCAGCAATGGGTCATAGCCTGCTCTAGCAAAAAGAAAGTATTGTGAGAGATAGAAAAGTCAGTTTACTTCAGACGCAACAGGGAGAATCAGCCAAGGTCAATGCTTGACCAAAGTTGCGCCTATACACTGTGAATTCCACCATGTAAAGCTTATACTTACTAGGACTGTCGTCTGAATGCACAGTCTTCTGCTGCTTCTGTCTTAAGGGCAAGAGCGGATGGGATGGGCTGAACGCCGTGCTTCCTTTCCCACTACACAGTAATTATTAGAAAACATTAGAGGGTTTGTGTACCAACAAAGTTAAAACAAGGGGAATTAGTACAAACAAGTATTAAAATACAATGCAGAGAACCAATGTTATCAGGTGCGAGTTTTTTTATTTACTAAAATCAAAAACATTACATGTTTACAATGGAAATATCTAAATCAGGAGTGTGCAACCTTTTGACTTTCCCGGGCCACATTGGAAGAAGAGCAATTGTTTTGGGCCACACATAAAAAAAAATTCATGAATGATGAGCAGAAAAAGTTAGCGATACTGGATATTCATAATATACCTGTGAGTAATGAAATTCTTTTTTTTTTTTTTTTAATATATTTTTTATTTTAAAAGTAAAAAAGGGCAACAAAACTAGTGTGAAATTTGACATGGTTTTTGATAAACTAAACGCACCAATATCTGGTTTAATGGATGCAATAGCAATTCTCAATGAACATTCAATGTGCTCAGCAGATATTTTGATTCTAATGTTGCCCATCGTGTGCTTTATTCTTGAAAATAGTTAATCACAAATATGGATTAACCAAAAATGGATGACATGAAGAAGGCATGATTGTGAGTGGAGTATTATAATTTGGGAGGATACAACTTATAAAAGTATAGTAAAGAGACACTGTAAAATGTTTCTTAGGCATATAAAGGCATTTAAAAAATTTAAAAATATATATATGTTTTTAACTGCTTCTGGACCAGCCGCTGCAGTTTTACTGTACAGTTTTACCTTATGTCGCTTTGCCTTTTGGCCACTAGGAGGCACACGCCTGTGGCTCGCCGCTGGAGCCGATGCGAGTGCCCGGCGGATGCGATGACCGCCGAGCACACACGATCGCTTGTGACAGAGCGAGAACCGGGATCTGTGTGTGTAAACACACATATCATGGTTCTCTCAGGGGAGAGGAGACCGATCGTGTGTTCATACTGATTATGAACACCGATCTGTCATCTCTCCTAGTCAGTCCCATCCCCCCTACAGTTAGAACACAGTGAGGGAACACGGTTAACCTCCCCTTGATCGCCCCAGGCCTTTGCCATGGTCGACCAGAGAAGTTGAGTGGGCATGCTCAGCGTCATATCCAGAAGTTGTCTTTGGGAAATAGATGTACGAGTGCTGCCAGCATTGCTGCAGAGGTTGAAGGGGTGGGGGTTTAGCCTGTCAGTGCTCAGACCATACTCTGCACACTTCATCAAATTGGTCTGCGTGGCTATCGTCCCAGAAGGAAGCCTCTTCCAAAGAGAATGCACAAGAAAGCACACAGTTTGTTGAAGACAAGCAGACTAAGGACATGGATTACTGGAACTGTGTCTTGTGGTTTGATGAGACCAAGATAAAATAATTTGGTTGAGATGGTGTCAAGCGTGTGTGGTGGCAACCAGGTGAGGAGTACAAAGACAAGTGTGCCTTGCCTACAGTCGAGCATGGTGGTGGGAGTGTCAATGTCATGGTCTGGGGCTGCATGAGTGCTGCCAGCACTGGGGAGCTACAGTTCATTGAGGGAACCATGAATGCCAACATGTACTGTGATATACTGAAGCAGAGCACTCCTTCGGAGACTGGGCCGCAGGACAGTATTCCAACATAACGACCCCAAACACACCTCCAAGACAACTACTGCCTTGCTAAAGAAGCTGAGGGTAAAGGTGATGGACTGGCCAAGCATGTCTCCAGACCTAAATCCTATTGAGCATCTGTGGGGCATCCTCAAAATGGAAGGTGGAGGAGCGCAAGGTCTCTAAACTCCACTAGCTCCATGATATCGTCATGGAGGAGTGAAAGAGGACTCCAGTAGCAACCTGTTAAGCTCTGGTGAACTCCATGCCCAAGAGAATTAAGGCAGTGCTGGAAAATAATGGTGGCCACACAAAATAGACACTTTGGGCCCAATTGGGACATTTTCACTTAGGGGTGTACTCACTTTTGTTGCCAGCAGTTTAGGCATTAATGGCTGTGTGTTGAGTTGATTTGAGGGGACAGCAAATTTACACTGTTATACAAACTGTACACTCACTACTTTACATTGTAGAGAAGTATAATTTCTTCAGTGTTGTCACATGAAAAGATATAATAAAATATTTACAAAAATGTGGTGGGGTGTACTCACTTTTGTGAGAGTGCGTGTGTGGTTGTGAGTGTGTGAGAGAGATATATATATATATATATATATATATATATAATCTCTATCTCCCACATATACATACAATTTTTTACAATGGGTATATCTATCAGCGCTGTAATAGGGGGCAAGAGAACCCCATCTGTGCTTGCTTGTATCGCAAAACAATCCACTCTTCTGAGTCGAAGGAGGAGATGCTGAAGAGTCATGTCACTACAACTGATAAATTGCTGGCTCCATTAGTTTACAGACCAGCAACAATCAGTACAAAGTTGAAATCTCTCAGCAAGAAAATTTGTGAGCCACTGAAGCTGCCTGCCTACAGTAAGCAGAATGGACACTAACTTGATTATGCTATTAACCCCTTCCCGCTGATGGTACACTTATATGCAGCCTCACTGGAGAGGGTTTTTTTTTTTTCCATGGGGCTGCACACACGCACCTTGCTTTGTGCTGGGAGCACGCTGCTCAAAGCACAGAGACTAGGCTCTCGGACCAACGATCGGGTCCCAAGACTCCGGATTTCGGGTCACCTGATCGCTGTGATAGCCTCCGATTGGCCATCACAGTGATCAGTCACTGTAAGCCAGTTCCTGTGTTTACTTCCTCTTCTGAATGGAGAGGAAGATTTGCTGCATTTTCCTCTCCTTGCAGGAGATGAAGCTGTAAATAAACAAAAAAATAAAAAAAAGGTGGGAAAAGAAAAAAAAAAAAAAAAAAAAATGTAAAAAATATTTTCTTTTTTTTTTTTAAATAAAAAAAAATAAATAAAAAAATAATAGATAGATCACAATTTGAGCTAGGTCAGCATCAGGGTTAGTGTCACTATTTTTATAGGGTTTAAAAAAAAAAAAAAAAAGCATGGTTTAAATTATCAGTGTGTTTTAGGTAGAACAACCAACATACATACACATGTTGTATCACTGTGATCATCAGAAGCAGCAGAATATATTTTGGGTTATAATTTGGTGGTAAATTACAATAGCAAGAAATATACAGCTAAAATTTATGTTTACTGTTTTGGGCCAGTTTTTCTTTGATAATAAAATCAAAAGAAAGTCCAATTTGTCCTGAAAAAAAAGAAAAAAAACCCTGGATACACAAAGTAGTTGTGATGATATGTACAGATATACTATCACGTCAAAGTGGTTTTACCCTCAGTCACTAAGGCCAGTTTCACAATGGGGCGGTGGGGGCGGCAGCGGTAAAGCAGCGCTATATTTAGCGCTGCTTTACCGACGTTTTAGCCGCGTTAGCTAGCGGCCGAAAAAGGGGTTAAAACCCCCCGCAAAGCGCCGCTGCAGCGGTATCCCCACGGTGCTCCAAAGATGCTGCTAGCAGGACTTTTTTACCGTCCTGCTGGCGCACCGCTCCAGTGTGAAAGCCCTCCGGCTTTCACTCTGGAGTTAAAGGACCCGCTTTTTTCAGGAGCTACACAGGCGCTATTTTTAGCACTGTAGCTCCTGAAAAACGCTTCAGTGTGAAAGGGGCTTAAGGGAACCTGAATCCTGCAGGAAATGAAACTTTTATACTTTAACATTAAGCTCAAAGGGCACTAAATAAATCTATAACTTGGCCAAGCCTATAGCTGCCATGCCCGCTCACTAAAGAATCAGGTTTATCCTCACAAAAACCAGTGAAGAAATAAAACAAGAGAAAATGAATTTACTAACTTCTCAGAGTCCTCTGGCTGCAGGTGGCTTCGCGTTTCACTGTGAGAATCTACGGCAGTTGATGGACTTGCCATGAAACTCCGCTTTGTGGCATTGGAAATAGGAATCTGAGGTCTACCGCTCTTCTGAGACAATACTAATTTAGCTGGAAAAGATAAAGAAACAAAAATCTGGCAGTTAGTATTGTGGTCTCAGCTGGTAGAGAACCAAATTTTAAAGTGCAAAAAAACTGGAAATACATAATAAGAGAGACTGACATAGCTGAATTCTCAGCCGAGAGGTGTACTTAAAGCGTTTGTTACCCCAACACTTCATATTCCTGAAATGTGGCCTGCTGTACCATGTACTTGTATGAGAAAGTATCCTTTTTTTAAACAACTGAATTTTATTGAAGAAATAATAACATACAGGAAATTTCAAGTTACAACGAGGATATTCGCTCTAGGCTTACAACGAGCATATGCATATCCTTGTGGAACATATAATAAAGGAAGAAAATAAAAGAAAAATAATAGAGAGGGAAAAGGCAATAGTGACACATTCTGAAGTCAATTTGCAGCAATCATTGTCTAGTACCGGTTAGATTGTAGAGTCCAACCAGAAAGTCTCAATTTTATTGCATAGTTAGAAGTAATGCGTTAGGCCACTTCTGTTTAGGTCTAAGACGTAGGGGCAATCGGTAGTAGTAGGGGAGGAGGGGGAAGGGAATGAGGGGGGGTAGGGAATGGGGGGGGAGCCGTATTAAGAGAAAAACCAGTCTATGGGAGCCTGGAAACCAAAGTGTTATCAAGGTAATCATATAGTATTTTTATGTATCTGCGAACAAGCCTTAGTCTGCAGTATCCGGTATACTGTAGAGAACGTATATGTGGTATAACCTTTTATCAGTGAGAAGTAATATCTATACCCATCATGACAACTATTTCACCCTGTATCAATGGCGACCATGTATTATTGAATTTTTCAGTAGTTTCTTTGGCCATGGCGGCTGTTTCTTCCATGGAATATATATTGTTTATCTCGTTAAACCATTCTGGTATGGAGGGAACCTCCCTAGACTTCCAGTGTCTTGGTACCAGAGTTTTTGCTGCATTCAGCAGATGTCTTGTAAGGGATTTCTTGTATCTTTTTATAGAACAGTCTGCAATATGTAGTAGACCGCATGAGGGTGTGAGGGATATTTTTGTGTCGGATTTCTTTAAATCAGGCCGCATACCCTGTTCCAGAAGGGTTGTATCGCGGGACAATCCCACCAAATGTGGAATAGTGTGCCTAAATCCTGCTCACATCTCCAACAGGAGTCCGAGGACAGTGGGTACCATTTTTTAACCTTGACAGGCGTTGCGTACCACTGCGTCAGCAGTTTATAGGACGTTTCTTGTAACTTCGTCCCAATTGAACACTTGTGTGCAAAAATTGAGGCTTGCCGCCATTGGTTGTCTGTGATATTTGAGCCGAGGGCTCTTTCCCACTGTGCTCGTGCTCCTGCTGTTTCCCCCCTTCTGTCCCCTTGTAGCCATGCGTACATTAGTGATGTGGATTTGATTACTGGGGTTCCAGAGTAGCATAAGTTTTCAAACGGGGTGGTTTGTCTAATTAATTGCAGTTTGTTTGGGGAGGTATGTATATAGTTGTGAATTTGTCGGTAGGTCCAGTATGTAAGTGTTTAGGGGTTCAAGTCCTGTGTCAGAGATGGGAATGGTTTAGTACTGTTCGCATCTGTGCAGTGCAATGCTAAGAGGGGTACCTGTTGGTCATGGGGTGAGGTCAATTGTAATTGTACACCAGGTGGAAAGTCTGGATTGTGAGTTATGGGTGTAAGGGGGCTTAGCGATGAGGACAGTTTGTGATGTTTGATCAGTGTTTGAAACGTCTTCAGTGTCGTTCCTATGAGTGGGTGACGTCGTAATTCTTGTGGAACTTTGTTCCAAGGGATCCAGGGGAGGAATCGCAAGTGCAGAGGAGATGAAGTCTCTTCTAGAGAGACCCAGTCCCTCCGCATCTTACGGCAATTCCAATCCAGGATCCTGGTTAAATGTGTGCCGTAGTGGTATAATCTGAAATCGGGCAGTCCGATACCCCCTTCCTCCTTTGGTAGTGTGAGAGTTTCAAGTTTGATGCGGGGCCTTTTCCCTGCCCATATAAAAGGTGCGTATGATGGTTTTGAGTTTTTTAAAAAACTGGCAGGGGAGCGAGACAGGTAGAGTGTGGAAGTGATACAAGATTCTGGGCAATAGTACCATCTTGATTATCGCCGCTCTACCGAACCAGGAAAAGTGTTTAGTTGGCCATGATTTAAGGTCTAATTGTATTCTGCTTAGTAATGGTGGGAAGTTAGCATCATATATGTTATTCAGGTTGCTTGTAAGTTTAACTCCAAGATAAGTAATGGAAGAGGATACCCACTTAAATGTGCTAGCATTACGTGCTTTGTCCAGGGAGTCAGGTTGTAGTGTTAAATTGAGGGCTTCTGACTTAGTGTAGTTAATCTTCATATTGGAGATGTAGCCAAATAGTTGGAAAGCTTTAATCAGGTTCGGTATGGAGGTGTGAGGTCGCGTAAGAGCAAAAAGGAGGTCGTCTGCGTATGCAGCTATTTTGTATTGGCGTACCTTTATCTGAAAACCAGTCACGTCAGGGTTGTTGTTAATCGTGCGAATGAAAGGTTCAAGGGATAAAATAAATAATAAAGGGGATAAGGGACAGCCCTGTCTCGTGCCGTTTTGAATGTTCACAGCTTCGGCGAGGGTACCATTTATTTTGAGTTTGGCTTGGGGTTGGTGGTATAAGGCCACCAGCCAAGCCATCATGTGTGTGCCTAAGCCAATATGATTGCATGTGGTAAAAAGGTAGTCCCAAGCTACTCGATCGAAGGCCTTCTCTGCGTCCGTGGACAGGAGAAGGCCTTCGATGCCCTTTGTATGGGCGTAGTGAATAAAGTTGAGTGTCTTTGTGACGTTGTCACGTGCCTCCCTACCCGGCATGAATCCCACCTGTTCTGGGCCTATGAGTTGCGGGAGGAATGCTGTGAGTCTGGTAGCCAAAATTTTGGCCAGGAGTTTTAGGTCCAGGTTCAGCAATGAAATTGGCCTATAGTTCGAGCAGTTAGTGGGGTCCTTTGCCGGTTTGGGAAGCAACGCGACGTGTGCTGATGTAAAGGTGTTTGATGTTGGTGGAGAGGATTTGAGGTGGTTTAGTGCGCGAAGGAGGGGGGGGTTTAAGTATATCGGTAAACGTCTTATAATAATGGGCCGTGTACCCGTCAGGGCCTGGACTTTTGCCTGGTTTGAGATTTCTAATTGCCAATGTAATTTCGTCTTCTGTAATAGGTAGTTCTAATGATTCGCGTTCAGGCGCTTTCAGTGTGGGCATACCGCTGTCTTTGATATAGTTAGTTAAGGTGCATTCCCTGGTATCCTTAAAGTCAGGAGGAGTATGTGGCGGAGGCAGGTTGTATAGTCTTGTGTAATAGCTATGGAATTGTGACGCAACACGGTCCGTTTCATGTAGCACTTGCCCTTCTCGATTTTTAATAGATAGAATAGTGTTAGAGTGCGTAATATCCTTGAGGGCTTTTGCTAGAAACTTGCCACATTTGTCCCCATGTTCGTAGTAGAAGCCTTTCCTAAAGTAAAGAACCCGTTTAGCTTTGAGATTGAGTAGTGAGTTTAGCTTGTCTCTAGTGTCTAGCAATTCTGCGGAAACATTTTCTGCTCGAGATTGTTTATGTTGGGTTTCTAGTAATGTCATTTTGTCTGCTAATGAGGTAATGTCCTTGTTAGCCTCTTTCTTCTTGTGTGCACCCAAGCGAATCAGTTCTCCACATATGACGCATTTGTGTGCCTCCCATATTGTCATGGGTGACATATCCCCTGTTTCGTTGAGTTGGAAATACGTTTTGAGAGCTGTCGAGATTTGTGGGCATACTATGGGGTCAGTTAGGAGTGCAGGGTTTAGTCTCCAGTTACATGGTCTGTGGTGTTTGTCTATTTGTGTCATGGAGATTGATACCGGGCAATGATCTGAGAGTGTTTGTATGCCTATGCATGCTGATTTAAGTAGTGGTAGGTCGCGTTGTGTGATGAAGACATAATCAATGCGAGAGTATTTTTTATGCAAGGCCGAGTAGTATGTAAAGTCTTTCCCTGTCGGGTGTGCCAGGCGCCAAGTATCTATCAGAGTCAAAGAATTCAGTGAAGATTTGATTTTTTGCAATATGGAGTATGAAAAGCTGGATTTGCCGTTAGAAGTATCCTGTAAAGGCTGTAACGGGATGTTAAAATCCCCTCAAAACAAGATACAGCCTGAGGCAAAACTTTTGAGTTCATCGACCATGCGACGACAAAAAGCTAAATGTCCCGTGTTAGGGAAGTATGCGTTTGCGAGTGTAAATTGGCTTATTGTGCCAAGACCCTTTCAAGAACAGAAATCGTCCTTGGGGGTCCGCATAGCGGTGCGTCACTTTAAAGTTGGCATGTTTGTGCAGTAATATCGATACTCCTTTAGATTTATTAATCGGGTTTGGCGCATGGAACACCTCGGGGAAATGCCTGTCAGTCTCGGAATGGCTTGGGAGTGAAAGTGTGTCTCCTGTAAGAAAACAAAAGTAGGTTGTGCCCTCTTCAGTTCCCTTAGTAGAGACACGCGTTTCTCTGGTATGTTAAGGCCTTTTAGATTGTGTGAGATCAGTGTGGGCCGTTTGCCTAGAGATGAGTATGCTATGATTGACCTTTGCGAGTCCGCAGCGTTAGGTTATTCAGATATGTCCACTTACTTAGATACGGCAATAACAATAAGAAGTAGAAGCTGATAAGGAGGGGAGGGAGGGTGGGGGTGGAAGAGGGAGGATGTGGGTAAGGGGAAGTCACAAGGTAGTGAAATAAAAAGAAAAAACGTCCCCCGAGTGTATGGGGGGGATTAAGATCAAAGGATTGTAACGAGCACACCCCTAGTATCCACAGGGGGGCTCCTAAAGTTGTGACCCTCTTGGAACCTGTTGGGCACCCAAGAGAGGCCACAAGGTAGGGTGCGTGGGAGTAGCTTGCGGATTCGTCAAGAACCTAAAAAAAAAAAAATCTGTCTGTAAGTTAGACATGTAGCAAGCTCCTCCCGCAGCCAAAAAAAGCACATTGTATACGTTTAACTGAAATACTGACCAATATAACTAAAGTCTACAGTAACATTGTCAGAGGATCCGGATACACACTTATGCTCTAATGCGTATGCCTCCAGCATGCACGCCGCCCCCGAGTCCCCCCTAATGTAGTGGGAGCACAGTGCAGCATACACGCAGCAGGCATATAGTGCAACAGAATGTAGTACTTCAACCAACAAAACATATAGCATCTATAAACAAATACATGTTGAACCGAAGAAAATACCCGTATCCCCTAGAGGGGATTACCAGCTTAAATTTGTTCAGGGTAAGGTGAATTTGCAGACCCATTGAGTCGTGCCCGTAGTAAAGTGACGGCGGTGGGTAAAGGAAGCAACGTTCAAGTGCCCGCCTAGGCAGTGCTGTAATATCAAAGGCCCTTTAAACTGGGCTTGTGTGTCTCAGTGGCGGTTGAAGTCAAGGAGCAATGTTCATGTGCCCGCCTGGTTGGTGTTTCGATGGCAGAGGTCCTTTAAGTTAGGCCTGTGGTAGTGCAGTGGCAGTTGGACTCAAGAATCAACGTTCATGAGCCCGCCTAAATAATGCTTCGGTGGTAAAGGCCCTTCAAACTAGGCCCATAATACATGCATGTGCCCGCCTGCATATTAACTAGGTGATTCAAGTGGGGCCTCTGTGTCCACAAGGGTGGGGACTCCAGAGACTAGGTCTGCCAGACAGCATGTTTGCCACACCGGGAGCCGTGTGGGCCCCCACGCTGTCCGCAGCCCATCAAGTTAGAAAGAGAAATAAAATGTTACCAGGGAGGTGTTTGCCGAGTCGCCATCTCAGGTGTATTCTTTAGCTCTGGTGCTCCTGGAGACCTGTGAGGACCTCATGGGTGCTGGTTCTTGCCTCTTCTGATACTTCCCTTTCTTTGGGTCAGGTTTGGTCGGTGTGGAGGGTGGAGATGTTGGCGGGCTGTGGGGTTCTGGCGGTTGTCTGAATTCCCTGTACCAGTCGGGCAGGTCCACCATCGGTATTTGTAAAGTTGAGCAGAACGTTGGTAGATCCTCTGGGGTTCGGAGTGCATAAGGAATTCTATCTAGTGTGACCGACCGGGCGAATGGAAACTTCAATCGGTAAGCAAGGTGGTGTTCTCTCAGGGTTTCCAATAAGGGGCGTAGAGCCCTGCGGTTATTCAGTGTAATTGGGGATAAGTCCTGGTACAGGGAAATCGTTTGCTCATTGAAGGTGATCAGCTCATTCTGCCGAGCGTGGGATAAAATTTCTTCCTTGAGCTTATAATCAGAGAGGCAGCATATTATATCCCTGGGTGGTGCTGGTTCTCGTGGTCTGGGACGGAGGGCCCTGTGTGCTCTCTCAAAATCAATGCTTGTGTCTGCCGGTTGCTCTAGCAGATTATTAAATATGGAGGTCAATGCAGGGACTATTTGGTCCGGCAGGACTTCTTCTGGGATCCCCCGCACCCTAACATTATGGCGTCTGCCCCTATTGTCCAAATCTTCTAAATGGCGATTAACTGCAATTAGTTGGGCTGTGTGTGTGTCCGTGATCCGTTCCAGTCTAGTAATTGCCTTGCCTCTTTTTTGCCCCGAGCGTTCAATGTGCCGGGTTTTTTCAGTCAGTGCCAGCATGTCGGCTTTTAGCTCGGTGACTGCTGATGAGAAGGCATTTTTTATGTCTGCTACGAATGCAGACATATCGGCATATGTCAGCGGCTGATCTGAGGAGGAGCGGTGTCTTACCCGGTCCTCATATGCGGCCTGAGAGTCCTCGCTGTCCTCGTGTTCGTCAGGCGCCATCTTGGAGGCCTCCGTGCTGTGTCGGCTGAGGCCTGGATCTGAAAAGATCCGGTATGCTGTGGGATCGTTGCACCGCCGGTGAGTTCCTGGCATGTATACCGGTTAGAGGTTTGTTCGTTTTGCCCATTATCCGGATCGATGTGGTCAGTATTAGGCTTAAGGGCTGCGGGAAGAGCGGAGCCTCGTCTTTATGCTTCCATCCGCGTTGCGTGCCAAGCCACGCCCCCGAGGAAGTATCCTGTCCTCTTTGTATTGTTTCCTTCCTGGTGTTCCTGCTAGTCCCCTTGCTTTCCTATTAAAAACTGACCACACCGTGGTCACTTCCCTAGCTATGCAGGGTGTGCGCTCTCCACCATATAATCTAACTAAGTCCTGACATGCCCCCACTGCACAGCCATTCACTGGCAAGCTTGCGGCCCCCTCCCCCTCCCCCCCCCCAGATCTTATGCAGCTGAGAAGGAATGTAATCACTTATAAAAAAAAAAAAAAAAGGGGAAGGGGGCATTTATAATGTTTTTTTTTTTATATATGTATACAAAAATGTCTTGCCTTTCATTTCTATTTTAAACTTAATAGGTTGTTTTACAAGGTGAACGTTCCGTCACTTTAAGATTGTCATACAGTATGGTTATACAACTGCTGTACAATCCCCTTTAAAGCTTTTGCTGTCTTTATCAATTTTACACACGCAAAAATGCACATTTCACAACATAATAAAAGCATGGACAAATGAGTTGTATTAGAGTAAATCCCTGCTCATGGAAACAATACTTGATTCCTCCTGAAATGTGATGAAAATAAAAAACAATGGTCGTAACCTGCATGCATTGGTACAACAAAGAATAGAGCAAAGAAAGTATGAAAAGCAAAGAAGGCAAGTGTCCCTTGTGCCGATCCCTGTTTTTTTGACTAAACTTAGGCATTAGGCTGGGTTCACACTGGTCACTGGTATGACACGACAGTCGCATCGACAGTCGCACCGACCTTGCCCTGCAACTTGAAGTCTGACTTCAATGAACAGGAGCAACTTTGATCCCGACAATACCAGACCCTTTGTGTCTGGTATGAATTTTTAGGGAAAACCCCATGCCAAATAAGAAAGTTAAATAAAAAAAGCAAAAGGGTTCCCCGCCAAGACTATACCAGATGCCCCCCCAAATCCATACCAGACCCTTATCCGAGCACGCAGCCCAGCAGGTCAGGAAAGGGGGTGGGGACAAGCGAGCCCCCCCCCTCCTACTACCAGGCCACATGCCCTCAACGTGGGTGGGTGCTTTGGGGCAGGGAGGCCCCGCGCAAGTGTTTGTCGGAGTCTGCCCCCACCCTATTTGAATGAGTATGGGGTACATTGTAGCCCTACCCATTCACTCAAAAAAAAGTGTCAAAAATAAAAAAAATGGTTTATGACAAAGTCATTTATTAAAGCAGCTCCAGCATCTCTCCTCCTCCTGATTTCTTCTCCCTCTGCCGGTTCTCCTCTCTCTGCTGGCAGAGGGAGAAGACATCAGTGGAGGTAGAAGAACCAAACTGGTATGGATTTTGGAGTGGGAGGCCCCATGCAGTTTTTTTTTTTTAGCATGGGGTTCCCCTTCAAGCTCATCAGAGCACACGTTGAAAAATTTAAGACGATAATCCGACTTCAATGAGATTCAATGGGCTGAAGTAGGATCAAATCTCGATGGCTGCATTCCTCAGATCCCGTAAAAAGCCATCTTTATTTAAGGTTTGCATCCATAAAAGATACAATGGGGTACAGAGAGACAAAAGTTGACACGTTACGTGCTATTCTAAGAGCTTACTTATAACTTCCCTCGCTGCCCAAGCAGATCACCTGATATACTAACGCACAGGCGGCTGCTCGGGTGTTGCCAAATTACCAGCAGGCACAGGCTTGTTATTTATTTTTTTCAAAACAAAAACCACAGAAACATTTCCACACAAATATACAAATAATTAAGTACATACATTGCTAAAGCCCCGTCTGTACACATGATCTGAAAATCAGACAGATCATCCGTGTTTTTTTTTTATTTTTCTTTTGCATGCTAGTCGCATATGGAAAATGAAGAGTTTACAAAGGTTCCAAAAATTTCAGTGCTAAAGATAAAAAAAAAAAAAAATCTGATGTGATGTTATGTGTTGTAATGTATTTGTATTGTATTTTCAGATGACAACTGTACTGATTAAACAAAAATCGTATGATCTGGTATCGTACGAGTAAAATTTTCATGCTTGTCCGAGTGTCACGTCAAAAATATAAACACAACACAAAAAATAAAAAACATACATACATCAAAAGATATACAAATGTTACCAACATGTATTAATCCGTTAATCTCCCACGGAGCACATTATTACATACCAGGTATGGAGTCATCCTCATTCCTAAAGTGGTAAATCCCATTCATAGTTCAAGCCAACTGGCATAATCATCCTTAAAGCGGATGCAAGATCAATGAATCAGAATAAGCTGGATGTGGTCAAACAGGAGATGGCAAGATTGAACATTGATATCTTTGAAATTAGTTAACTGAAGTGGACTGGAATGGGCAAATTCAGCTCGGATGACTACTGTATCTACTACTGTGGCCAAGAATCTCTCAGAATAAATGGTGTAGCCCTCAGTCAACAAAAAAAGAGTGAGGAAAGCAGTACTGGGGTACAATTCCAAAACCGACAGGGTGATCCAAGGCAAACCACTCAACATCACAATAATCCAAGTTTGTGTGCCCCAACCTCTGATGCTGAAGAAGCTGCTGTTGACCGCTTTTATGAAGATATAACACTTTTTAGAACTTCAAAAAAAAGATACCCTTCTCATAATGGGAGACTGGCATGCTAAAGTAGGAAGTAAAAGCATATCCGGAATGACCAGTAAATATGGCCTTGGAGTACAAAATGAAGAAGGACAAAGATAAATAGAGTTTTGTAAAGAGAGCACACTGGTAATAATAAACACTGTTTTCCAACAACCAAAGTGGTGACTATACATGAACATCACTGGATAGTCAATATAGAAATCAGATTGATTATATTCTCTGCAGTCAATAATGGAGAAGCTCTATACCCGGGATCACCAACCCGTCCACCACGATCTACCAGTCGACCGCGAGTAGGTGACTGGTAGATCGAATGCTTGTCCCTACCTTGCCGACTCGCAACTGGCACAGCAGAGCAGGAAACCTGTCAAAAGCCAACAAAGGCATTCCCCGCCCCCGCAGCATGCCCTCCGCTTAAGTGTGGCTGCGGGGCATGGGAAGCCTCTGCCATCTATGCAACGAGGTTCAGGCTGTGGGTAGATGAATGCCTCTGCCGCAGATGACAACGGACGGGCAGAGCAAGGAAAGAATCTGCTCCTGATGACAGCGTGTGGGCGGGCGGAGCTAGGAAAGCATCTGCCGCCGATGACAGTGCGTGGGGGCGGGCGGAGCTAGGAAAGCATCCGGGGTCTGGTTCTTTCAGAAGGCACCTAAAACTGGAGTGCATTGTGCCGACCCTTCCATCTTACTCAGTCCATCCAAGGCGCTTATGGATGACATGTGGGATGGACGAGATAGGAGGGCTGGGTGGTGTCAGCACAAGCACAGTTAGATCTGCCACAGTAGCTGCATCCCTGCATCAGTAACAATTTTTTTGTCATCCTGAGCCCCCAGTGATGTATTCTCCAAACTCCTCAGTAATGGGCCTGATACCCCAGTGGTGTGCTCCCCATGAGGTTCTCTATGGCATGTCCCCGACTCCCTATATTGTGCCCTCGCGAGCCCCTGTACTGCTCACCCACGTCCACTGCCCTACCTCCCTAATGACCTCCGCACACTGCCCTACCTCCCTAATGACCTCCGCACACTGCCCTACCTCCCTACTGAAAAAAAATAAACATAAAATAAAAATCGCAATAAGTGTTTGATTGGTTTGTGCAAAAGTTATAGCGTTTACAAAATAGGGGATAGTTTTATGGCATTTTTATTAATAATTTTTTTTTTTTTTTTTTTTACTAGTAATGGCAGCAATCAGCGATTTTTGTGATCGTGACTGCGACATTATGGCAGACACAGCAGACATTTTTGGGACCATTGTCATTTATACAGCAATCAGTGCTATACAAATGCACTGATTCCTGTGTATATGACATTGGCAGTGAAGGGGTTAACCACTAGGGGGCAGTTAAGTGTATCCTGGGGAGTGAGTCTAACTGTGGGGGGGGGGGGGCGTGGCTACGTCACTGATCTCTGCTCACGATCACAGGGAGCAGAGGTCAGCGACACCGTCACTAGGCAGAACAGGGAGATGCTTGTTTACATTAGCATCTCCCCGTTCTTCCTCTCCGTGAGACGATCGCGGGTATCCCTGCGGACATAGAGTCCGCAGGACCCGCGACTCGACTCACGGAGCTTGCAGCGGGCACGCGCTGGCCCGCAGGCCACCTCTCATAGGGCAACGTACAAGTTAGTCGGCAAGCGGTTAAGGTAGGCTACATTTGAATTTTTACAGTGACATTTTGTTTGTATTTTCTAAGTTTTCTCCATGCCGTCTTTGTCCTTACTTTTCATTGGGGGCTTGACGATTAACTTCTTAAAAAAAAAAAAAAAAGGGCGTCGCACCCCAGGGACCTATGATCTCTTCCTTGTTGTCCAGGAATATATATATATATATATATATATATATATATATATATATATATATATATATATATATATATATATATATATATATATATATATACACACACACACACACACACACACACACACACACACACAAGATGAGAGAGCAAGACCTTTCTTAATCAATGCAAAGAATTAGAGGAAAAACAGAATGGGAAAGACTAGAGAGCTTTTCAAGAAAATTGGAGCTATCCGGGGAAAGTGTTGTGCAAACATGGGCACAGTAAAACATAAAAGGCAAGGACCTGACAGAAGCAAAAGCGATAAAGAAGAGATGGCAAGAATATACAGAAGAACTATACAAGAATGACCTCCATGTCCCATATAACGATGATGCCATCACTGGCCTTAAAACGGGATATCCTGGAGAGTGAAGTCAAGTGGGCCTTAGAAAGCATTGCGAATACCAAAGCTAGCGGAACTGATGGTTTTCCAGCTGAGTTATTTAAAATCCTAAAAGATGATGCTGTTAAAGTGCTGCACTCATAATGCCAACAAATTTGGAAAACTCAACAAAATCCATGTTTACATTCCGATACCAAAGAAAGGCAGTGCGCTAAAAATGTTCAAACTACCGTACGATCGCACTCATCTCATACGCTAGCAAGGTTATGTTGAAAATTATACAAGCTAGGCTACAGCAGCATGTGAATCGAGAGCTACTACAAGTACAAGCTGAATTTCGAAGAGGCAGAGGAACTAGAGATCAAATTACCAACAATTACTGCATCATGAAGCAAGCAAGGGATTGCCAGAATCTCCACAACTTTGTCTGCTGTTTGGAGAGTTCCTTTGTCTTCATGTTGTTTGCTTTGTGGTGCTGAAGACTCGGGGGGCCCTTTGGGACAGGTGTATTGTATTTACACTGACATTGTGTGATACTGATAGCACACAGGTAGAATTTACGTAATGCAATTATAGAACTTCTGAAGTTAATTGGTTTGACCATACCTTAGGGGATTCATAGCAATGGGGGTGAATATTTATGCACACACAAGATTCGTTTGTGTGACAAAAAATATTGCAAAAAAAATAAAAAATCAATTTGCACCCATTTCAAAAATCCATTCTAATTCCAGGTTGTGAATGTATTTGCAATGCACTGTAACTACTCCAAAATGGTTAACAGAGAATTTACCAATACATTCTAAAATGTATTGGCAAATTAATAGCCTAATTCCTGTATGTAAAATTTTTATTTTCTCGTGGATAGATTTCCCTTTAAGTGGGTCTAGGAAGAGCACCCAGTGTCAATATATGTATAAAACTTCATAAAATTACAATAACAATCCTGATAAAGTAAGGAAGAATAATTCTGAAAATGATAACGTTTACCTTCTTTCGATTCTTGGGTATCTCTGGGCTGCACAAAGTCAGGCTTCACATTTTCAAACCACCAAAAAAGCTCAGCAATAAACACCATAAAATTAGGCTGAGAAAGAAAAAAAAGATAGCAGTTTTGACATTTTTTTTTTTTAATTTCCCTTTGCTGAATGCTGTACATGATTCTCGAGGGACCTACCTTCAGAACTGGCGGGGAATACAACATGTCTTCTAAGGTCAGGTAAAAGCACTTGTTTAGGTATTCGCTGGAGAATTCCTTTAGGAGCTGGATGTTATATAGGTTGTCAGCCATTGATGGCACTTCCTTCAAACAGATGTCTGCATAATAAGAGAGAAGGAAAAAGAGCAAAAAGGTGTGAAAAGGCCACAACTCCATTTTTACATCAACATTTTCTCAGTTTAAAACATTTAATATGTTTTCTATTGTTGATAAAATATTGTGAACAAAATCAAAATATGTCTTCAAAACTATCAAGGAAAGGAATCATATGTACGGTAAATGGCTAATTGCCTGGATGGCAACATCTAACAAGTTTTTTTTTTTAAGGTGCACTGCCCATTATTTCCCTGTTATGATTAGGGAAACTGCCCAACACCTGGCCAAGGAACAGCTCATCAGTTAACAGTCTAACTACTTTTTATTTAATTTTTTTTAAGCAACCATAAGGGGACTATGTATACAAAGTGCTGCATTTCCTAAACTATTTACTTACAAGGGATATGTATTATCCAGACGTTAAAATTCAGTCTGCACTTTCAGCCCGAGTATATTATATTATATTCAACACCAATATTTTTGGTAAAATGTGAATATCCAAATATTTATGACCCCCAAGTTAATATATAAATGAATAACAAGATATCGGAAGTCTAAAGTTGATCTAGATGTCACATATTTCTAGATGTGGTGCAGCATCTTTAATAATGCTGAAATCAGACCACAGATGGTATCCGACCATGCATGCACCTTTCGGGCCGATGAAATGTATTTATTTTGAAAGGTCATATTACAAACAAATCCACCTAGAGAAAATACATATACATACACACACACACACACACACACACACACACACACACACACACACACACACACACACACACACACACACACACACACACACACACACACACACACACACACACACACACACACACACACACACACACACACACACACACACACACACATCCTTGAAAAAGTATTCATACCACCTTAAAATTTTGTCACATTACATCCAAAAACAAAATGTATTTTATTGGGGTTTTATGTGTATACCAACACAAAAGTGGCACATAATTGTGAAGTGGAAGAAAAATGATAACTGGTTCTCAAAATTTTTACAAATAAATATCTGAAAAGTGTGGTGTGCATTTGTATGCAGCCCCCCCGTCAATACTTTGTAGAACCACCTTTTGCTGCACAGCTGCAAGTCTTATTGGGGATGTCTCTACCAGCTTTGCACATCTAGAGAGCAACATTTTTTCCCATTCTTCTTCGCAAAATAGCTCAAGCTTTGTCAGAGTGGATGGAGAGCGTCTGAACAGCAATTTTCCAGCCTTGCTACAGATTCTCAATTGGATTTAGATCTGGACTTTGACTGGGTAATTCCAACACATGAATAGGCTTTGATCTAAACCATTCCATTTTAGCTCTGGCTGTATGGTTTAGGGTCGTTGTCCTGCTGGAAGGTGACCCTCCGCCCCAGTCCCAAGTCTTTTGCAGACTAACAAGTTTTCTTTTAAGATTGCTCTGTATTTGGCTCCATCCATCTTCCCATTAACTCTGACCAGCTTCCCTGTCCCTGGTGAAGAAAGGAATCCCTACAACATGATGCTGCTACCACCATGTTTCACAGTGGATGGTGTGCTCAGGGTGATGTGCAGTGTTAGTTTTATGCCACACGTACCATTTTGCTTTTAGGCCAAAAAGTTAAATTTTGGTCTCATCTGACCAGAGCACCTTCTTCTCCATACGTTTGCTGCGTCCCCCACATGGCTTATGGCAAACTGCAAACGGGACCTCTTATGGCTTTCTTTCAACAATGGCATTCTGCTTGCCACTCTTCCATAAAGGCCAGATTTGTGGAGTGTACGACAAATAGTTGTCCTGTGGGACAGATTCTCCCACCAGAGCTGTGGATCTCTGCAGCTCCTCCCGAGTCACCATGGGCCTCTTGGCTGCTTTTCCGATGAATGCTTTCCTTGCCCGGCCTGTCAGTAGGTGGAGGGCCATGTCTTGGTAGATTTGCAGTTGTGCCATACACTTTCCATGTTTGGGTGATAGATTGAACAGTGCTCCGTGAGATGTTCAAAGCTTGGGATATTTTTTTGTAACCTAACCCCGCTTTCAACTTCTCCCCAACTTTTCACAGAACAGCTGTATTTATACTGAGATTAAATTACACACGATGGGCTCGATTTACTAATTAGGTGACTTCTGAAGGCAATTGGTTCCACTAGATTTTAGGTAGGGGTATCAGAATAAAAGGGGGCTAAATACAAATACACGCCACACTTTTCACATATTTATAAAACATTTGAAAACCATTCATCATTTTCCTTCCACTTCACAATTATGTGCCACTTTGTGTTGGTCGATCACATAAAATCCCAATAAAATACATTTACGTTTTTGGTTGTAACATGACGAAATGTGGAAAATTTCAAGGGGTATGAACACTTTTTCAAGGCACTATATTATAGGTTTATGCGCCATTTTTTTTTATTTTACTTGTTGGTGGCATTAAATTACAGCTTCCATAGTCTCTCTCTCCCCCCCCCCCCCCCCCCCCCCCCCCCCCCCCCCAGTGGCCGAATTCTGTTGCCATGTGGTTTTATTTAAATTTTTCATTTGCATTGTAAGTGGCTGCTTTGTCCTACACACTTCTTTGGTTGGGTTTATATTATTTTTATTTATATTGACATTTATCCTTTGGGATTTAGCTTTCATTTCTTTTTGATTTATCACTTTTAAAAATGAAAATGGGAATTTTGGCAATAGCTATTCCTTGGCTATTTAGACCATCCAGAACAATCAAAGTGGAACTAAATACTCACCTCCTCATTCCAGTGATGCAGTGGTTAATCCCTCGATGATTGCCGTCAGCTCCTCCCTGGCTACTTCCAGGTGAGTTTTTGGCCTCTTAATTGGCTAGTTAGGGAAATTACATCATTCTGAGCATGCACACAGGAGTTCATCATTCTGGTGCAGCTCAGTGTGCATTTCATAGAAGGCTATAACCAGGCAGATACACGTCTGTCATTACAGAATAGATATAGCATGTCTATATTGCAATAAAGGAATGCCTAGTCACAGTTTATCAGCAGTCAAGTTTGGTTCCACTTTAAAAGAAGTATGGGGTTTTGCAGTTTCATACTTAGCTAGGTGGGTGCAGCAACTGTCCCCCACCAGCTTTAACACTGGGAACCCAACGATCCAACTCCGCCTCGGCAGCCGACTCAGGCTCTCAGCGGCTCATTGAGAGGCTGAGCCACGTGCTGGTCCTGGCATGTGTTCAGATCCCAACCCCAGTGTCGCTTTCTTGCCTGAGCCTGGACCGCTTCTGTGACGTCAGCAGACAGCAGACTTCAAGCTCGCTGTCTGCTGAAAACGGGTCACATGAGTGCAAAACAAACAGTACTCCTGTGATCCACAGAAGTACAGCCAAACAAGCTTTGGCTGTGCTTCTTTACTATCCAGAGGTTCTTCACCTCCACTCACAGTTCAGTATTTTACATCATTCCAGTACTTTGTAAATTGTAAAGCTGAACTCCAACAGCTAAACTCACACACTTAACAATTTTCTCCAATAAAGATACATGCTGACTGAACAATGGGGAAGCATCAGCAAAATTAGGCCAACTCTCTGCTCTCCACTCCTGGTACTTAAACTGTTAGGCCTTCACACTTGCTGAAAATACCTACGCTGAACAAATGTGCCCTTTTTTTGCCTTTTTGTGAACAAAGCCAAATGCCCTGTAAACGCGTGCTGGCGCGTTTATGGTGCATTGCCATAAGCTTGAATGGAAGGAGTTAAAATGCTTAACTCCTTCCAAACTCCTCATGAAGCTCATTTTTTAAAGCGCGCTTCATGTTTTGACACTGGGGTTTATTTACTAAAGGCAAATCCACTTTACACTACAAGTGCACTTGGAAGTGCAGTCGCTGAAGATCTGAGGGGGACATGCAAGAACAAAAAAATGCATTTTTGCTTGTACATGATTGGATGATAAAAATCTGCAGAGCTTATCCTCATTTCAGATTTTCCCCTCAGATCTAAAGCGACTGCACGTCCAAGTAGATTTGCCCTTAGTAAATCAACCCCATTGTGTGCTGTCCATATTATCAATTGCAGACTGCTTGACAAGGACTTTGAGGCACAATGAAAAAGTGCCCTAAACTCCTATTTTTAATGCCAGTGTGAACAGGGCCTTAGAATGACAGAAAAGTGAAATCTAACTGTCTGTCGGGTTGACACCCCCCTCTGAGCTCATGAGTACAGGGGACTGTTAACATACTAGATCTAAGATACTCATTCTAGAAAGATTTACAATAAATAAAAAGAAAACAATTCAATAAAGCGTTTTTTTTTTTTTTTTTTTTTTACTTAGATGGAGCTCGGCTACATGATTACACAACACTATATTGCAAATAAAAGGATTACATGCGTCTACATTAAACTAACTGGACAGAAACGCTTTTGATACTTCAAATACACAGATACTTGAAGGCTAAACAAATGATTTTACTGTACCGATACTCAAGGCTGGTTAGTTGAGGTACAAGCAATACCACATAACTGCACTTACCATCTAGTTTCATCTGCTCGGGGCAGTAGAAGTGTATGACAGTCAGGAGGGCTGCTCCATCACTAATGTCTTTCAATAAATCTTCAAGTATTGGAAAATATGGAAGGTGTCTGTTTGATGGGTGATCACGGCGGTAGCGCACCTGGAAAAGGGAAAGGTTGATGAGTGAATGATGTGGCCAACAATACAATAAAAAGTTAGTTTAGGCCAAAAAACCTAGAGAGAGTTAAACAGCTAAATCTAGAAACTCTATAAAGCAGGGGGTTGTGTGGCTAGAGCCTGGTGACTGTAGAGTATAAAATATCCACACTCCAAGAACGCTACAGTATTAATCACACGCTAAAAAACACAACAGGCAGGAGAGATATCAATTTTCCACAGGATCTCACAGGAAGGGCAAAGAGTAGGAAACTGAAATATTTAGTGGATGCATGCAAACATAACATTTTTAAATGTTGAACTTTCATATAGGGTTATGGTTACTTAATGCTTGTGGCCTGTACTTATTTCACTCAGTTACTGGGGCGCATTTCGGCCGCTAGCGGGGAGCTTTTAAAGAAAGGGTTAAAACCGCCCGCAATAGCTGCGTTTTGCCGGCGGTATAACATCGCTGCCCCATTGATTTCAATGGGGAGCAGCGGTGGAGGAGCGGTAAACACACCGCTCCAAAGAAGCTGCTGGCAGGACTTTTCCTGATGTCCTGCCAGCGCACCGCTCCAGTGTGAAAGCCATCCGGCTTTCACACTGGAGACAATGGTGCAGCTGTTTTAAGGCGGATTGCAGGCGCTATTTCTAACACTATAGCGCCTGCAAAACGCCCTTGGTGTGAAAGGGGTCTAAGTCCCTGGTTCAGTTCTAATCAGAGCGTGTTCTCTTCGTATTTTCACTCCTTGCTGATGTTGGGTTATGTGCCACTTTGTGTTGGTCTATCACATAAAATACATTTACGTTTTTGGTTGTAACATGACAAAATGTCGAAAATTTCAAGGGGTATGAATACTTTTTCAAGGCACTGATAGGAAAAGGTATTTAGCAGTTTATATTTACTAAAATAATTGCATTTCCATGTTCTGTGTACTGTGGGAGACCAGATATAGTGAATGCAGGGTCCTGGGTTTAGTAGCACTAACATAAATGTAGATGTTATAGAATGGAGGCATTTAGTGCACTGAGCGATTAGGTTTAGTATTCATACACATTTCCCATCATGCTATCCCACGGGTTACCACCATTCCATTTCTCCCCCCCCCCCCCCCCCATCATCACATCCTCGCTTACAGGATGAAAGATATTTTACTGCTTTTTACAAAAGAATTTAGTATATACTGCATCAAGAAAGACCCTTTCTCTGACTCACTTCTTACCCCAATTCTCAGTGATCTGTAGACACTGATCAGTAGACACTGCCCCTGATACATGCATCTTGTCCTTATCTATACAATCCACAGAGGATATTGAACAGCCTCCAACATTGTCAGAATTTGTCCTTTTAAATGCTCTCTGCTGCTGGAATACTCAGCTCCTTCCAGGAGGTCATCACTCCCCTGAGCTGATGCTGGCTATCCTAGTGAAGCCAGAAATCCATTACTAATTCAGCTGTACACATTAAGACCCATAACCCTAATGTAAAGATCAGTCCACTTAACTTATTCTAACAAAGATGAGTGATCCAGTTTATCTACTAGTTTCTCACATCCTTCAGGGATGATAGCAGTGAAACTAGGTTTGCCACCTCATCCCTTTAAACCCGAACACATATGAATTATACAGGTTCTCATGCTAATTTAATACAGATAAGGCACCAAGTGAGTTTAAAGGGGTTGTAAAGGAATTTTTTTTTAAATAAAACGTTATACTTACCTCCACTGTGCAGCTCGTTTTGCACAGAGAGGCCCCGAACCTGCTCTTCTGGGGTCCCTCGGCAGCTGTCTCCGCTCCCCCCCGTAAAGAAACTTCTCACCTGAATGTGAGCTCCCTCGCATGGTGTGGAGTACTTACGGGTGCGCTCCCGTGATACAGCCAGTGGCTATAGCCGCTCGCTGTATCACTCGGCCCCGCCCCTTGATGCACCACACCATTGGATTTGATTGACAGCAGCGCGAGCCAATGGCTGTGCTGCTTTCAATCCATCCACCTTAGCCAATCAACGGCCAGGGTGAGCAGTGAAGAGGATGTCGGGGGCGAGCGCGGGACTTTCGAGGGGTCAGGTAAGTAAAGTGGGGGGGGGGGGGCTGGGGGGGCCGGTATAGTCAGAGGTTTTTTCACCTTAATGCATAGAATGCATTAAGGTGAAAAAAACTTACCTTTACAACCCCTTTAATTACCATGTTAATCAGCCACAGAACCTGCGTAAATATGTGTTCGGTATTAAAGGGATGTGGTGGCAACTCTAAATGAAACCCTATAGCTATGGGGCTTATTCCTGATTTTGATCAGTCTCACTTCTCTCCATACAACCTCTGTAATGTAGTATTAATGAAAAATCCAGCAGGGATTTACCTCTGATGACTCAAACCGTCACCATTATGGAAACAAAATGTTTTGGAAAGAACTGATCTTTAAACATTTGGAATGCTCACTAAATATTTCAGTTAAAATGTAATCACAATTCCACTTTGGGCATTCCATAATTAAAAGTAAATTACAGGGAATGATTGTTTCAAGAGAGAAAAATGAATTTAAAAAAATCCTATTCTCTCAAATATTTTTCTCTGAAGATTTTTAGAAGGGTCAGGAAGGTGGTAAGACTACTAAAAAATGTCCATTCTGAACATTTTTGGGTAAAAACACAGATTTTTACACGCAGCAGGCAATATGTACTTTTGGTGAGCACAGTCTCAGCCACAACAGAGAACAGATGCCCTGCATGCCCCCACATACCATATCTGCTACGTATGCAAAGGTTAGAAATACTATACCACTCGTGCATACTCCGCGGGTTCCAACATGCAATGCGCTAGGGCATGCATTAGATCAGGCTTAAAGACACAGATGAAACAAGAAACACACAGAGAATGAGACTATTAATGATGGTTATGTGTGAGGTTAGCGCAGTGATTAGAGAGGCACAGACAGACAAACGCACTAAGGAGGACTAGAGGCAAATGGCAGAGCAGATTCTTTTCTTTTGTGTGGATATTAAGTACGGAAGAAACTATGAACCAATCTGGTTTACAGCTGAACTGCCTTGCCAGTTTTTCCTGAAATCTTTTTGTGGGTGTAGTGTACAAAGCATGGTCAGACAACCTGAAGACCTCTATCTGTCTAGGAACCAAGAGTCTCACCATGCCAAGCCAGACTCTAGATGTTTCCTAAACAGCTGATGGGCTTTGCTTTGACCACAACCTGCTGGAGAATGAAAAAGCTTGACACTAAGATGACTGTATACCATGGTGGGATGAATGAAAATTTAACATCGAAGGGGTATAACTTACAGGTACTAACTTCCAATACCATTTTGAAGGAGACTTTTCAGGAAGGAAGGAGAACAAATTAGGCAGAAGAAAGGAAAGTTTGGCAGATTAAACGGTACAGTTCTGGCACAGCTGATTAAACAAATATTCAGAACTTCCCATTCTTTACCACTTTCAGTGCTCAAAGGGCTCTTGCACATAAGCTGGCTGAACCCATTCAGTGTATTTCTCTGCAAATTTCCTCTGCCCAGGAACAGCTGGCAAACAGTATAAAACACCTGCAGTAATTCCCCGAGGTGGTGAGCGGTTAGTGCACTGGCTTGTAGTGTCCTCCGAGCACTCGAGCAAATGTGTAGATAAAAGAAAGCCGGCAGCTCGATCTTACGCAATTAACCACTTCAATACAGGGCATTTATGTACCCTTCCTGCCCAGACCAATTTTTAGCTTTCAGCGCTCTCACACTTTGAATGCTAATTACTTAGTGATGCAACACTGTAACCAAACACATTTTTTATCATTTTTTTCATACAAATAGAGCTTTCTTGTGGTGGTATTTAATCCACACTGGGTTTTTTTTTTTCTGCGACATAAGTGAAAAAAAGAGCGAAAATTTTTTGGGGGGGGGGGGGGGTTGGGGACACTTTAATTTCTATGATAAAATTTAGCAAATTAGTAATTTTTGTTGATAAATTTGCGCCAAAATGTATACTGCTACATCTCTTTGGTAAAAATAACCCAAATTAGTGGATATAAATTTAGTCTCTGAGACCCTGAAATGTCAGGAAAGTACAAATACCACCCAAATGACCCCTTTTTGAAAAGTAGACAGTCCAAGGTATTTAGTAAGAGGCATGGTGAGTTTTTTGAAGTTGTAATTTTTCACAAAATTGTCATATAACAAGTTATTTCTTACACACAGCATATGCATACTTCCAATTACACCCCAGAATACATTCTGCTACTCCTCCCGAGTACGGCGATACCACATGTGTGTGACTTTTACACAGCCTGGCCACACAGAGGTCCAACATGCAGGGAGCACCATCAGGGGTTCTAGGAGCATAAATTACCCCTCTAATTTCCTAATGACTTATTACATTTGTGAAGGCCCTGGAGCACCAGAACAGTCGAATTACCCACAAAATGACCCCATTTTGGAAAGCAAACACCCCGTCTATTCTAGGAGTCATAATGTGTCTTTTGAACGGTTCATTTTTTCCACATGTCTTGGGAAAACGTGGAAAAAAAATAAAACTTTTTTTTTTTTTTTTTACACAAAGTTGTCAATTTATAAGATATTTCTAACACATAGCAATGTATATAGCTAAAATTACACCCCAAAACACATTCTGCTACTCATCCTGAGTAGGACGGTACCACATGTGTGAAACTTTTACACAGCCTGGCCACATACAGAGGCCCAACATTGAAGTAGTATCTTCTGGCGTTTCAGGGGCATAAATTACATTCCTACCTATGACTTATCACACTCTTTTGAAGGTCCTTGAGCACCAGGACAGTGGAATTACCCACAAAATGACCCCGTTTTGGAAAGCTTCTCAATGCATATTCTATGAGGCATGGGCTGCAGATATGTACTCGGTTTACTCTGATAGCCTGGTGACAGGTACTCGGTACTCTGATGGGTGGTGACAGGTCCTCCTTATTTGGGGGGGGGGGGGGGGCAATCAGTGTGGTTGGTGTACACTAAGCGGTAACAAGATGTTACCGCAATCTCCTTCTCAAACACAAATGGTGTGTGAGGAGGAGAACCCGGTAACATCTAGTTACCGTGGTTTGTTGACATTCTGTGACCGACTGTGATTGGACACAGCCGGTCACATGGTAAAAAGACAATTTCATTGGCTCTTTACTGCAATCGGGGTTGGGCTATGTCAGGGCGACAAGCCTCATCCTCAATTGCGGTTCTGCGCGCGCCCTAGGGACGCGCACAAGCGCCGTACACAGCACATGTGACCGGCTGTGGTAAAGAGCTTTTTATTAGCTCTTTACACGGATCTGGGATGGGCTGTGTCCGAGGGACACACCTCCTCCCCGATTTCCGTGCTGCGGGCCCCTGGGGGCACGCAGGATAGGCGAGAAGCCGAGGACATCATATGACGCCAGCCCAGGATGGGAGAGCCTATCTGCGGACGTCATTTGACTACGGCCCGGTATTGAAGTGGTTAATAAATGTATTAAGCCAGGTGTGGTACAGAATACAGGGCTTACGCGTTTCATCGTGTAGCCTTAGTCATTGCTAAGACTAAATGTTACAGGCCGAAACATGCAAGCCCTGGATTAATAAATGTATTCATTAAGGTAGATTCAGCTGCTGGCTTTTTACCTACAGATTACAGCTGGCCATTAACATAAATGACTATATGCTGCACCTGAGCAGAGGAATTGTGCTGGGAATAACATTTAATGGGCTCAGCCAGCCTATGTGCAAGAGCCAAAAAACTGACTCAAATAACTACATTTTTAGAAGGTAAATTTTGTATTACATCAATGCTTACATTAACAGTGTCTTTTTCTTCAGGGCAGAAAAAAATTGAAATTTATATATTTAATAGCAAAGGAAATCATGGGTAGCTGCCCATTGCAAACAAGACCTCAGCTTGTGTTCTCTTAAATGCATAAAACAAACTGAAATCTGGTTTCTATGGGCATTTTTCCAGTTTTCAAAAGATGCAAAAGGCTTGGGTTAAAGTGTATTGCATGCCAAGCAATGTCAGAACAAAAAGGCCTACGGGAAAATAAAAAATAAAACCCACACACAAGACATTTATATTTATATAATATAATAAGCATTCAAATCCATTTTTCTTTGTAGACGTAAGCATTAGTGAAAAAAGTTAGAGCTGAACTCCAGGCAAATACAAATGCCACAATCTGATGCAGCTTACATTTACCTTTACAATGCAAGTACCTGAATTTGGCATGGTATCGCTTGCAGTCCCTATAAAACAGAACTCGGAAAGAGAAAAGCAGCACAAAGGCCAATCAGCTGTGCTGCAATACAAGAAGCATGCTGCTAGGAGAGAGCAGAGTGACAGATGAGCACATCAATCTGCAGATTGTCATTTCACTATCCAGTCACAGGCAAGACCTGTTTTACTAAGTCGTAGCAGCAAAAAAAATGGAGGCCTCCTGCCAGTAGGGCTATGCTGTTTGGTGGAGCTGTGTATATATTAGAACTGGATGGGCACAAATTTAAATCCTTTGGCAGGTAAAACAGCCATCTTGTATATCTTTCATTTGTGCATAGGACTTTTAGCCTGGAGTTCAGTGTTAAACTACAATCGCTAATCATCAAAACATGGCAAAAAAACAGTCTAGAAAAACATGCATATAGCAGTCCTTGTAAGAGTATTACATATCCGATTGTGCAGAATGCTTTTGTAGTGTCAAAAACACAAAATCTTGAAATATTAGAAAACAAAGGAAAATGCCAATCAGGACAAAATCATCAGTGAACCTAAATACCAAAGTTAAGTCTCTGCATTTTTATTTTACTGCAGTCCCCTCATTCAATTTTAAAGTGTTAGCAGCTATATTTCCGGCCTTCTATATGGTTATTGATTTTAGTAGGTCTACATATTCCACAGATGACACAGTCTGTGTATGCCAAGGGGGGAGAGTAGTGTGAATCTGAACACACAGAACCCTCTCCGAGGGGCTCGCTCACACCATCTATAGCAGGGGTGCCCAACCAGTGGCCAGGGGGCCACTTGTGGCCCGCGGAGCCCTCTGATGTGGCCCGCGACCTCCTGCTCTGGGATGGAATAGAATAGAAGACTGTTATTAAAGGTCAGTTTATTACTAAAATCACAGTGTATATATGGGCATATCTGTTCTGCAGTGGTTACTGGGCTGCTTTCAAACTGATCCGCAGGTGCAGAGCAGTTTATCTGTGGGTTACCTGCACTGAGCCATAGACTTCTGTTATTACCTTCGAGTTTGATGAGCTTTCGTGAAGTGCACCAAACCTGCAGAATAATAGAAGTCTATTGCAAAGTGCAGGAAAGCCAAAGGTACACTGCGTTTCACCCACGGAGCAGGTAAACCCCAGTGCATCAGTGTGAAAGCAGCCTTGGGCCCCTTTCACATGGTCAGTCTGGCAGTCCGACCAATTGGACCCTCCATTCACCTCCAAGTAGTGGCAGACATAAACCAACTTGCATCCTACCTCCAATCCGATCCACAAAAAAAAAAAAAAAAAAAAAAAAAAAAAAAAAAAGTACAGTGGGCCATGTCTGTGTCCTCTCTGCATATGCAGAGCAGACATGGACATGCCATCCACCCACTCCGCTCATTGCGGCCCGGTTACCAAGTCGCTTAAATGGCCCTCGCTCTTCAAAAGGTTGGGCACCCCTGATCTACAGGAACCTATGTTTTTTTCCACACTGGATAAACGCAGGGCAAATAGAAAGCAATTGTTTGGTGGGATGTGCCAGGAGCTGTGGAAAAACGCAGCATGTCTGCATCTTCCTGCAGCGAAGTGGATGGCACTGCATGTGACTATTTTACAGAGAGAGAGAGAGAGAGAGAGAGAGAGAGAGAGAGAGAGAGAGAGAGAGAGAGAGAGAGAGAGAGAGAGAGAGAGAGAGAGAGAGAGAGAGAGAGAGAGAGAGAGAGAGAGAGAGAGAGAGAGAGAGAGAGAGAGAGAGAGATTAAAAAAATAAAAGTAAAGTTAATAAAAAAAAATTTTTAAAGCGCCCCTGTCCCCGCGAGCTCGTACGCAGAAGTGAACGCATACGTAAGCCCCGCCCACATATGAAAACGTGATAGAGCGAGAGCAATAATTCTAGCCCTAGACCTCCTCTAACTCAAAACATGTAACCAGTAAAAAAAATTAAAGCGTAGCCTATAGGGATTTTTAAATACCAAAGTTTGGCGCCATTCCACGAGCGCGGGCAATTTTGAAGCGTGACATGTTGGGTATCTATTTACTTGGCGTATCTTCATCTTTCACATTATGCAAAAAAATTGGGCTAACTTTACTGTTTTTTTTTTTTTTTTTTTTAGCATGAAATTGTTTTTTTTTTCTGAAAAAAAAACGTGTTCGAAAAATTGCTGCGCAAATACCGTGCGAGATAAAAAGTTGCAACAACCGTCATTGTATTCTCTAGGGTCTTTGCTAAAAAAAAAACATATATAATGTTTGGGGGTTCTAAAATTATGAATTTTACATGTAGGAGAGAAATATCAGAATTGGCCTGGATGCGAAGTGGTTAAATAACAAGACTATCAATTTAAAGAACCAGGCAGACGTTCAGAGCTACAGTAAAGCGAATTCAGATGGATTGCTAGTGTTCTGCCAGACAGTGTATTCCAAATCAAAGTGCAGCCACAAGAAAATATACTTTCCCTTACAGTAAATCTGTCAAAAGAAGAGGCTGCCACTGCTGACTTCTGAAAAATCTAGTTTCCAAACTGGTTGTTTTTTGACCCAGAATAACTTCTGTACCAGTAATCTGGAAAAAACACAATAGTCAGAGCCCTGATCTGCATCCTTATTCTGTGTAAATGATTCCAATTTACGAAGCCAGAGGATCAGCATAACAGACAGGCAACTAGCGTTTTCAGAAAGACAAATAAGTAATGGAAGCCTCCGTGTTTCTTTTGAGACAGGTTTTCTTCAAAAGCAGGAAATGGTGGTAGCTGCACCAATTGGATTTTGTGCCTGTCTACACTACCATGATTCTCAGCAATGCAGAGGTGCAGAAAGGGCACTGAACTGAATTTCTCAAACACTGAATTTCTTGTCATATCCATCCAATGCAGGAGGACAACAGCATTATAGGAATACCTTTTGATGACTGGGGCTCTCAATTATCTGCTGTTTTAATCTTTGCTCCTTCTCCAGAATCTCTCTCATTTTCAGGTTTACCTATAATATAAACATTTTTGTTTGTCATTATACATTTATATGGCTTGGACATATTCAGCAGTACTGTAGGAGAACAGTGATCCATTTACAACAGCCTCTGTGCCAGGACAGCTCACACACCAATGTCCCACCACTATCACACACTATTAATCACTTATACGGCTCTCCATATTACCCCTCACAAACATTCAGATACTCCCATACCTTATTAATCCAGAAAACCATAGCATCTTCCAAATCATAGGGAAGCTCTTTGGAGGCGCTAAACGTAGAGAAACGCTTGACACTTGCAACTACTTTCTCAATGCTGATCATTTCCACAGTATATGCCATCATCAGGGCATCGATCATGGACATGTGGGCACTCTGAAAATGAAAAAAAGAGAATGGGCATATTTAAAGAACAACTCCAGGATAGTGATACAATTTGCACATTAGACCTGTGTAGTTAGTCAAGCAAAGCTGCTAATGCGATTTGGATTGAAAAAAAAAAAAAAAAAAAAAAAAAAAAAAAAAAAAATCGCAAGAGGTGTACAAAACTCACTGGTTTTAAAAATCAGTGACATCTATTTACATGGAATTTTCTTTATCCTTGGGCTCCAGGAAGGATCTCTGAAATGGCGACATCATTTTCTGTGTCTGTCACCACAAACTAAGACTTGTAGTCTTAGCATCTGGTGACAGACACGGGAAGGGATGTCGCCATTTCACAGATCCTTCCTGGAGCCCAAGGATAGAGACAATTATGTCATGCCCATTTAGAATCTGAATGGGTGGCAGTGTGGGTAGGACGGTGGGTCTCAGTCTCAGACTCCTGGTCCAATTCACCCACATTCTAAATGGGCAGAAACGTGGGCAGGACTGAGCGTGCATGGGATGAATGCGAGGGGAACAGAGGGCACCACACAGAATAAAAGTGGCAAATGTACAAAATCAGCAGAGGATCAAATACTTTTTCCCTGTATCTATACAACATAACATTTCTGCTCGGAGCTCAGTTTTAGGCAATCAAGCCGAGTTATATGGCACAAGAAATTTAGCAAGCTATAAACCTATGTATATACAGTATGTTAAATTGAAAACCCTGTTCAGTGCAGTAAAGGGTGCATGGAAAGAAGTCTACTACTAGGCAGTAGCCATTTAGCCTGATCACCAATTCTGGCTGTTGTACAAGGGATGGAGCAGATCTCAAACCATTACATGCAACAAAAACATAATAAAAAAAAAGCAGAAAGATTCTTCAGGTAGAACTTCAGCCAAAAGGGTTAGAGCCTCTGTCAGTTTTTTTGCAATGTGTGTCCTTATTGGGTAGATATAAAGTCAGCCCACACAACATAATAATATGAAACGGTCATCTAAAAAAAGAGAAAAAAAAAAAAAACACTTTATCCAACAGTGTATGTATATAGGCATTTCTGAAGGCATATCCAATAAAGTGGCCGGCTAAATATCTTTACACACATTTTTGTAAATATTTTATTATATCTTTTCATGTGACAACGCTGAAGAAATGACACTTTGCTACAATGTAAAGTAGTGAGTGTACAGCTTGTATAACAGTGTAATTTTGCTGCCCCCTCAAAAAGTGAGTACACCCCTAAGTGAAAATGTCCAAATTGGGCCCAATTAGCCATTTTCCCTCCCCGATGTCATGCGACTCCTTTGTGTTACAAGGTCTCAGGTTTTAATGGGGAGCAGGTGTGTTAAATTTGAGGTTATCGCTCTCACTCTCTCATACTGGTCACTGGAAGTTCAACATGGCACCTCATGGCAAAGAACTCTGAGAATTGTTGCTCTACATAAAGATGGCCTAGGCTATAAGAAGATTGCCAAAACCCTGAAACTGAGCTGCAGCACGGTGGCCAAGACCATACAGCAGTTTAACCACTTCAGCCCCGGACCAATTGGCAGCCAAAGGAAGAGGCCCCTTTTTGTGATTCGGCACTGCGTCGCTTTAACTGACAATTGCGCGGTCGTGCGACGTGGCTCCAAAACAAATTTGGCGTCCTTTTTTTCCCACAAATAGAGCTTTCTTTTGTGGTATTTGATCGCCCCTGCGGTTTTTATTTTTTGCGCTATAAACAAAAATAGAGCGACAATTTTGAAAACAATGCAATATTTTTTGCTTTTTGCTATAATAAATATCCCCAAAAATATATAAAAAAAACATTTTTTTTCCTCAGTTTAGGCCGATACGTATTCTTCTACATATTTTTGGTAGTAAAAAAAAAAAAAAATCGCAATTAGCGATTATTGATTGGTTTGCGCAAAAGTTATAGCGTTTACAAAATAGGGGATAGTTTTATAGCATTTTTATTATATTTTTTTTTTTTACTAGTAATGGCGGCGATCAGCGATTTTTATTGTGACTGCGACATTATGGCGGACACATCAGACATTTTTGACACATTTTTGGGACATTTGTCATTTATACAGAAATCAGTGCTATTTAAATAGCACTGATTCCTATGTAAATGACAGTTGTAGTGAAAGAGTTAACCACTAGGGGGCGGGGGAGGAGTCAGTGTGACGTGTTGTGTTTTTTTTTTACAGTAGGGGGCGTGGCTGTACGTCTGACGTCATTGATCGGCGTTCCCGATGACAGGGAACAGCCGATCACTGACAGTCAGTGTAGGAAGCGCGGGGAGAGGTTTGTTTACACAAACCTCTCCCCGTTCTTCAGCTCCGTAACCCGATCGCGGGATACCAGCGGCGATCGGGTCCGCTGGGTCCCGCGGCCGGGGTCACGGAGCTCCCAACCGGGTCGCGACCCACAGGCAGGCACATGCGCGATCACGTACAGGTACGTGATTTTGCCTGCCCGTGCCATTTTGCCGACGTATATCGGCGTTAGGCGGTCGGGAAGCGGTTAACAGGACAGATTCCACTCAGAACAGGCCTCGCCATAGTTGACCAAAAAAGTTGAGTGCACGTGCTCAGCGTCATATCCAGAGGTTGTCTTTGGGAAATAAACGTATGAGTGCTGCCAGCATTGCTGCAGACGTTGAAGGGGTGGGGGGGGGGGGGGGGGGGGGGGGGGGGGGGGGGGGGGGGCTCAGTCTGTCAGTGCTCAGACCATACGCTGCACACTGCATCAAATTGGTCTGCATGGCTGTCATCCCAGAAGGAAGCCTCTTCCAAAGATGATGCACAAGAAAGCCCACAGTTTTCTGAAGACAAGCAGACTAAGGACATGGATTACTGGAACCATGTCCTGTGGTCTGATGAGACCAAGATAAGCTTATTTGGTTGAGATGGTGCCAAGCATGTGTGGCGGAAACCAGGTGAGGAGTACAAAGACAAGTGTGTTTTGCCTACAGTCAAGCACGGTGGTGGGAGTGTCATGGTCTGGGGCTGCATGAGTGCTGCCGGCACTGGGTACAGTTCATTGAGGGAACCATGAATGCCAACATCTACTCTGACATACTGAAGCTGAGCATGATCCTCTCCCTTCGTAGACTGGGCTGCAGGGCAGTATTCCAACAAAACGGCCCCAAACACACCTCCAAGATGACCACTGCCTTACTAAAGAAGCTGAAGGTAAAGCTGGATACACACTACACAACTTTTGTTGTTAGATTTCCTTTAGATTTATCTTCAACCAGGGTGGATTTGATTTTAAAATTAAGTCGATTTAAAATCATGATTTAAATCACTAGTAAAAAGGCTTGGATTTAAAATCATAATTTTTAAAAGAGCAAATTTCATCTGTCCCGCAGCGGCTCCCTCTTTGACCTGCTGTTGACTCACCCACAGTCACATTCACTTTATTGGGATGGCTGGTGATGCGGCAGTGACACAAGAAGGTGAAGGAGGTGGTGGCAGCAGGTGAGTGGATGCCCGCTAACAAGTGCTGCCATGATGGATCTGAAATTACAGTTGCCCTTTAAATGTAAGGACTCATTCTTGCTGGTAGTTAGGCCACTTTCACACTGAATCGGTGACCGCGTTAGTGGCAAAGCACCAATAGTTTTAGTGGCGCTTTACCGTCATTTTAGCTGCGCTTTTCGGACACTAGCGGGCGCTTTTAACCCCTGCTAGCGACCGAAAAAGGGCTAAAAGCGCCTGCAAAGCGACGCACTGTCGAAGCGCTTTGGCAGCGCTGGCCATCGATTTCAATGGCAGGGGCATTTTGGGAGCGCTGTATTCAGCGCTCCTAAACCGCCCGAAAGATGCTGCTTGCAGGACTTTCCTGTCCTGCAAGCGCATCACCCCAGTGTGAAAGCACTCTGGCTTTCACACTGGGACTGCAGAAGAGGCAGTTTACAGGTGCTTTTCAGGCACTCTTTTTTCTGCCTGTAAAAATGCCTCAGTGTGAAATTGTGTGAATGCATCAATGCAGTGCATGTTATATCAACTTGCAGAGCTTGGATTCATTGAAGGAGTTTACCAAAAATGTAAATATTGCAGACTATACAGCCTCATGCTACATAAAGCTTAATTTCATGCTGAATAAACTAAAATTATTAATGCATCTTAAATAGAAAAAACTATCTTTAGATTTTTACTCCAAAAGCATTTTAGTAAAATAAATTTGATAAAAAATAAATCACATTTAAAATCAAAAATCTTTTTTTTTTTTTTTTTTAAATCGTCAATTTTTATCTACCCTGCCTTCAACTATGTAGTGCAAGGGCCTGCCTGATTACATGCAAATTGAAAGTGTTTAAGTTTGACCTCATAGTATATGATTTTGGTAAATATAAAGGAAAAAGTCTAAAGAAAATTGTATAGCGTGTATCCCAGCCTAAAGGTGATGGACTGTCCGAGCATGTCTCCAGATCTAAACCCTATTGAGAATCTGTGGGGCATGTCAAAACGGAAGGTGGAGGAGTGCAAGGTCTCCAACATCCACCAGCTCCGTGATGTCATTATGGAGCAGTGGAAGAGGACTTCAGTGGCAACCTGTGAAGCTCTGGAGAACTCCCATGCCCAAGATGGTTGAGGCAGTAGTGGAAAATAATGGTGGCCACACAAAATATTACTTTGAGGGGACAGCAAATTTACACTGTTATACAAGCTGTACACTCACTACTTTACATTGTAGCAAAGTGTCATTTCTTCAATGTTGTCACATGAAAAGATATAATAAAATGTTTACAAAAATGTGAGGGGTGTACTCACTTTTGTGAGATAGCGAAGTAGAGCTAGAGAGAGATTGTGTGTGTGTGTGTGTGTGTGTGTGTGTGTGTGTGTGTGTGTGTGTGTGTGTGTGTGTGTGTGTGTGTGTGTATTAATATATATATATATATATATATATATATATATATATATATATATATATATATATATATATATATATATATATATATATATATATATATATATATATACACACACACACACACACACACACACACACACACACACATATATATATATATACACATTTATACACACACACACAGGAGATCAATATTGGAGAACCTACAATTTCCTAAATTTCAAGGTCTTGCTTAGTCCTATTTCAAAATAGAAAACAGGAGTAAAAGTGCAGTTTTGTTAAGCATATTTCATGAGTTATATGAATTTTGAAGCACAGAATAAAAAAACTTCAATGAGATTTGAAAAAGATCAAAATTGGAGAACACTTTCAGATACCTCCCAGTTATTGGTGTTAATCTGGCACCTTGTGCTATTTTTTTCAATTACCTGACAAATCCTATCTAACCATTGAAGCCTGCGCTATAGCCCGAAGACAGCTTACATTGGCAGGAGGGCGTACATGGACGTCGTCCCGTTCTAAAGCTGCCCGGGCGCCCCCTGCGGCACGCTCTGATCACCAAGTCTTCGGGACTCATGATCAGCTGTCAGGCAATGACAGCTGATCACGTTTTGTAAAACAGAAGCCAGTAAATCGTCTTTTTTTCCACCCTCATGCTGATAGCGTGAAGAGAGAAAACAAGCCGATTACCGGCTCATGTAAAAAGGGCAGGGCCGGTGCTCCCACTAGGCGGACTAGGCAGCCGCCTAGGGCGCCCCGGCCCCTGTCCACAGAGCTTGCAGTTGCAACTATACTATACACAAGGCAGCCGCTCTGAGCCTCTGACATGTGTGAAGCAGGGCAGTGCCCCCGCCCCCCCCCCCTCCCCCCGTCTCCGCTCTGACATCATGTGTGTCCACACTGTGCAGAACAACTCTCCGCTTCTGACATGTTTTCCAGCGGATTCACACCCCCCCCCCCCCCCAGCCAGCTTTCTGCTCTGAGCCTCTGAGAGCGGAGAGCGTTCTGAGTTCTGACAGTGATGTGTCCTGTGTCCAGCACCCCCCGTCCCGATGCTCTCCGCTCTTCACTCTCCGCTCTGTCATGTGTGTGTGTCCAGCACCTCCCCCCCCCCCCCCCCCCCCGCTCGAGGACGCTCTCCTGTCACACGAGTGGAGCGGAGAGAATCATGGGACAGTCTCGTAGCGTGGCGCCGGGCGGGCAGCTCTCCGGGCTTGGGTACAGGTGGAGCCTGGAAGAGGCCAGGACAGAGGCAGGTACAGGCGTGCACAGCAGAATTGTAGATTGGCGTGAGCGAGAAACTGTTTCTGTCTTAATAATGAGATGGTGTATATATTGACAATGACATGCAATTTGTAAATGCTATGTGTGTATTATATGTATTTATATTCACTGATGACTGATCTGCCAAAATGCCAAGTATGGACCAATGACCCCCCCCCCCCCCCCCCCTATGTGAGGCTGCATTGATTGGCAGTGGTGAAGCGGCATTGTTGGGCACAGCTGACACTGTATTTGATGGACACAGGTGAAACTATTTGGTGGGCACAGGTGAAGCAGCGTTTGATGGTCACTGGTGGGGCTGCTTGCATTTAATGGGCACAGGTGAAGCAGCATAGTGAGGGCACAAGTCAGACTGCATTTGATGGGCACAGGTGAAGCAGCATTAATGGGCACAGGTGAGACAGCGTTTGATGGCCACTGTTAGGGCTGCCTGCATTTGATGGGCACAGGTGAGACTGCATTTGATGGGCACAGGTGAGGCTGTATTTGATGGGCACAGGTGAGACTGTATTTGATGGGCACAGGTGAGACTGTATTTGATGGGCACAGGTGAGACTGTATTTGATGGGCACAGGTGAAACTATTTGGTGGGCACAGGTGAAGCAGCGTTTGATGGCCACTGGTGGGGCTGCTTGCATTTAATGGGCACAGGTGAAGCGGCATAGTGAGGGCACAAGTCAGACTGCATTTGATGGGCACAGGTGAAGCGGCATTAATGGGCACAGGTGAGACAGCGTTTGATGGCCACTGTTGGGGCTGCCTGCAATCGATGGGCACAGGTGAGGCTGTATTTGATGGGCGCAGGTGAAGCGGCATTAATGGGCACAGGTGAGACTTTGCACAATTAGCTGGTCTAGCAAAGTGTTGCATGCAAAATAGTAGCAGTCATTAAAAAGGTGGGGTATACATGGGCAGGGCAAAGGGGTGGAGTCAGGGGTGGAGCCAGGGGGGCGGCAAAATTAGGTTTTGCCTAGGGTGTCAAAAATCCTTGCACCTGCCCTGAAAAAGGAACATCAGTCCCACACACTGACAGCTACTGCTGCTAAGCAGTGCCCCCCTGCGCCACCTACCAGTACGGCCAAGCAGTGCCCACCAGTGCCGCCTATCAGTGCCACCTATTAGTGCAGCTTCATCAGCGCACAACAATGAAGGAGAAAAATTACCTGTTTCCTTAACGTTCCAGTTTTCACTGACTTTGCAAGATGGTGAGCTGTTCTAAAGTGACTGAAACCCTCTGGCAGCAGGTTGTCCAGATGAAGGCCAAAGGAATGACCCTTTCAACCATAGCAAAAGTAGTTTGTCATTTCAAATCGGTGTTTTCTAGAATTTTGCATCTTAACAAATGTCACAAACTCATTCAAGTACCCCAAGAAGGCTGGTCGTCCATGAAAGACAAATGCAAGAGGACAAGATAATCCACAGAATCTCAATGGGCGATCAGTGGAAGAAAACCAATCGGGGCCTTCAGAAAAAAACTCAAGACCCACCTCTTCCAAGAAGCAGGCCAACGCAGGACGGAACAAGTGCCTTGAGGCGATTCAGTTCGCATTTGCAGCGCTATACATGTCATTCATTCATTTCAACACTGCAGCTGCTATTACTCGACAGTTCAGCGCTAAACAGGGTAAGGATCTCTCTCGCCATTTAAGAGAATTTGGACTGAAAGCCCACTCTGCAGTGACCAAACCTCTCAGCAGAAAGAATCAAAAGGCTAGACTAACCTTTGCTGAGGAGCATGTTGCGTGGAGAACTGGTTCAAAGTTCACTTTAGTGATTAAAGCAATTATTTGGGTCCGATGGGAAACATTATGGTCGTTGTCAAACTGGGGGAAGACTGAACTCAAAGTGTGTAAAGAAATCAGTGAAAGATGGGAGGGGAAAGCGTCATGGTTTGGGGGATGTTTTCTGCAGCAGGAGTTGGGCCTCATATACAGCTACATGCAGAGTGAATGCAAAGGTTTATCAGAACCTTCTTTGACAACATGCGGTTCCTTCCCTGCGTTCATCACACAATCGGGCAGCAATTTTCATACATGACAATACCCCCTGTCACACAGAACAACAGGTAAAGCAGTTCCTTGAAGCTGAAAACATTGAAAAGGCCAGCCCAGAGCCCTGATCTAAACCCAATAAAAAACTCTGGAAAATCATTGGCAACAAAAGTTATGGCCAAGAAACCCACTACAGTCACCGAACTGTGGAAGAAGAGCGGAAGAAAACCACACCAGAGCTGTGTGAGACTAGAGATGTCCTGTTGCTGCAGATGTGCTGAAGTCAAAGCAAGAGCCTGTGCACTTCCTACTAATGGTTGATTGTTATAATCTTTTTCTGTGCTACAGTCATTGCTGTTCTCCAATTTTGATCATTGTGCTGTCTACAAAATAGATTTTTTGGTGTTCCTTGGTTATTTTGAAAAACACTGTTCTATTAGCATGGTATAACCACAACAAAAATGCCATCAAATGTTAATTGTCAATTAAAAAATGAAGTGATCATAAATTGTTCTCTAATTTTGATCTCCAGTGTATATACACACACACACACACACACACACACACACACACACACACACGATAGATAGGATATCAGTATACCTTATGTAAACGACATATTTGTGCCAAAGTAAAGAAGAAAATTGAAGTAAATTTATAAAAATATCAAAATAAGAGGTCTTCCAAAACCATTTACCAAAACTTAGTGTGGGTATCCTCTCCACATATGGCCCTCAACACTTTGTACACTTGAATAGACTCAAAGTTAGATCAACCGCCTGTTTTGATCTGAAAGATCTCTGGGTGCATAGACTGCTCGCCGAGGTCCAAGCATTGGCAGCTTTAGAAATATGCATTCCAATTGTTCTCTCCGAGGATGTGGTTGGCCAAGAACTGCAAAGTGAGTTTCCACCCAGGATGGCATCAGACTTGTTTCCTTTAAGGTAGCCTGACTTCTGGTGCCCACCTGATGGTTTATGCAAGACACTGCTGTGGCATTGTCCAACTATACCCTAACTGGATGACCATGCAGAATTGAGGTCCAGTGTTGTAGAAGAAAACTAATGGCTGTCAGTTCCGGGTTGTTAATGGGAAGTTTTGACTTCTGTGGAGGACCAGGACACCTGGACAGTAAGGAGTTGTAAACTCCACCTCTGCCTGTAAGGCTGACATCAGTCGGTGCCTATTTCCAGGGCATGTGAAGGACTTTTCCCACCTCTAGGGCAAGATTGGACCTCCACCAAATCGAAAACTTTGTCTAGCTCAACAGAAGCACTGGGATAACCAAGAATGGGGTTTGCTTGTTCCATGTTAGAAGTATATTAAATTGAAGAGGTCTAGAGTGTAACTTGGAAAATGGAAGTGTTTTTCCATCAAGCCCAAAACCCTCATACAGAAGTGATTTGAGGGGTGACGTGTTGTAGGACTTTAGGGAAGCAACCTGCTCTTGGGAGAGAAACTTTGACTTGCAGTGTGTCCAAGCTTATACCCAGTTACTTCAGGTGTGAGGACTGAAATGCAGACTTTGGAAATGTAATTGTCCAAGTCAAAGGTTTGAAGGAACTAAAATTGCATTCTAGATGTTGGTAACCAAGGAGGGGGCTGAGAAATCCTTCACTAGATGTTCTTCCTGGTAATCTGTGACATGAATACTCTTAGTTAATAGAAGAGCCAAAAGCAGGGCAAGTACTTTGGTGAACACTTGGGTTGTAGGGGAGAGCCCGAATGGCAGTGCTACAAATTGGAAGTGTTGATCTCTCACTGCCATATGCACAAAACATTGATGTGATGGGGACATGGGAATGTGTAGACAGGCATTTTGTATGTCTATTGATGCCAGAAATCCCTATTGTTTTACAGAAGTAATGACAAATCTCGTTGACTTCATCCTGGAATTTTTGAACATGAAGTTTTTTTTGTTTTTTTTTCCTTTCATTTAATCAGATTTTATTTAGGTCAACATTTTCTACAGTACACAAATAGACAAGACAGGGGGGTCAGAGATAGAACACATTTTTGTAGATTTTAAGCTCGGTATGGAGTGGATGCCCCTATTTGGTTTTGGAACTGGGACTAGGTTTAACCACTTACCCACTGGGCACTTAAACCCCCTTCCTAACTAGACCAATTTTCAGCTTTCGGTGCTCTCACACTTTGAATGACAATTACTCAGTCATGCAACACTGTACCCAAATTAATTTTGTCCTTTTTTTCACACAAATAGAGCTTTCTTTTGGTGGTATTTAATCACCGCTGGGTTTTTAATTTTGTGCGCTATAAATCAAAAAAATACAGAAAATTCGGTAAAAAAAAAAATTGTTTATTTCTATTAAAATTTATGGCAGAGTGTTGGCAGTGTGGTGGCAGAGTATTGCACAGTGCTGTCACTGACCAGCGCTGTGGGCACTACACATCCAGTCCACAGCGCTGGTCCCATCTCTCCCCCTCTCCCCTCTCACTGTACCGATCGGTACAGAGAGGGGAGGGAGGAACCGGCGTCATGACGTGATGCTGATTTGTGTACATGTGATCGCTTTGTCATTTGACAGAGCGATCACGTGGTAAACGGCCGCTATCAGTACACCCGGCGGTCACGGATGTTCCCGAGTGCGTGCCCCAGGGGGCGCACGGGAGCAAGGTTCTGGTTCAAGGTTCTACGGACGTCCACCCAGAATAAGCCGACCGCGCTGTAGCCGTCTTTCGGCTATGGTCCGGTCAGCATGTGGTTAAATAGAAACCTTAAAACCATTCTTGGAAAGGAACTGGTACAATCACTCCTTGTGCGTGAAGCTGGTGCAGGGCAGTCATTACATCTGCCTTCTTTTGGCCTGAAATCTGTACATCATAAAATGCAGAGGAGGCAAAAAATGCTCTACAACCTGCGCTGTCAAAATACTTTCCTCTATAATACACTCAAGGAAAAGGGGGTTCTGCTTTTGAATCCTGAACTGGATCAGGGAAATAGAGAATGTGCAGCATTTCTGGCCTCTGAAAAACAAAAGTTCCAGAAGAGCAGAGAGTTTTCCAAAGAACTGACTGGCAAAGAAAAATCTGCCTTTGTCAGACTGGTACTGTAAGCCTGTGAGGGAGCCAGAGTCAGATAATGGGTGAAGTGTCAGAAGTCATTGCTCTGGAACAAAAGAAAAGCTACCACTCTGGTGGTTAGAATTACCTGTAGGCCATCTGTGAAACACACGCTATTAAGCCCTTTTGTCCCAGTTCTCATGTTCCTGTGATCCCCGGTACTAAGTGATGAGATCCCAGAGGAGTACACACAGTTATGGAGTGAGGAATGGATAAGGCTGTACATGTTGGATATAGAATATAAACCAGGCACTGACCATGTTCCTCCAGCTGGAGGAAGAAGTCAGGAGTATAGCCACATACTGTGTGCATGTTTCGTGGAAAGGCAGGCAAGGAAGGATCATCCAAGAGGAATGACATCTGCAGAGACTAAATTTAGATTTGATGAGGAAAACCACCAAATTTAAAGTGCGCATGCCAAGAAATGTTAGAGACAAAACAGCAGGGGTTACAACAATAAAGTGAACACCACACAACTGCGCTGCATATAGAACCGCATAATTTGCTATGCACTGCAGCTTGTGTTAGTAAAAGTCAGGAACTTGAGTAAGTATGCAGGGATACCTTGTCTTACTTTATCCAACCACTGGATAGACTGGAGGTCCAGGCTTCACCCATCACTGTGGGCATACCCCCAAGTCAGTCATCAGGTTCTGGGAAACCTAGAAATGGACCATGGCCCTCGACCTGTATAGCACTCTTCTGCCAACTACACATGTTGCACTAAGTGCCAAGGCAAGCACCTAATCCAGGGAGCTTTGCCAGAAGTAAAAATTTCAGGCTATCCTCACACAGTGGGGTCCAGGTACATCCCCAATGTAGACACTTAAGAGTAACCGATCTAGAAAATGCTAGATAGCCCAGGGCAGTAAGCAGTTACGTTTTGATAGAAGTTTGAGAGAAAAAAAAAAAAATGAATGGTTAGGAGAGAAAAAATAATAATAATTCTTCAGAGGAGAACAGTTCCATCACTTAAAAAGGGTAACTCCACTCCTGTGGGGGGAAAAAAAAAAAAAAATGCAAAAAAATAATAAAATATAATGTATATTAATTGGGACTCAAGTCATATTGCAATTGAATGTTATTAAAAATTACCTTTCCTTTTCAATATGCACCTGTGTAATTTTCTGTAAAATGCAATGCAATATGGCTACCCAGAAACATAATTCCCTGCTTTTCCCAGAAGTCTACATTAAGATACAAGTCAGATTTCAGACATCCCCTGCAACAAAAAAATTTATTTTTGGTGAGATACACCCAATAGGAAACCGTGTCTAAAGGGATACAGACCCTGCAATTTTCCTCATTAGAGCCCTGCAATTGCAGCAGCCCTAGCAAGTGTTTTTACCAATCACATAGAAGTAGCTGCATAAAACCGATTGAATTCTGATCCGCCACAAGGGTGTTAAAGAGACTGCCAGTGGGGAAGGGTAACTGCTGCATTTATTAGAAAGTATAGGAACCTAGAGGTGTGTGGAAATATCTTTTAGCAGCCAGCCAATCCTTCCTGTAATTGCCAAATTTAAAGAGGAGGGCCCACAAAAAAAAAAAAAAAAAAAATTTAAAAGTCAGCAGCTACAAATACTGCAGCTGCTGACTTTTAATAATCGGACACTTACCTGTCTTGGGGTCCAGCGATGCGGGGGAACGAGACCCCCCCCCCCCCTCGTTCCCCGCTCTGCTCGCAGCGGCATTCTTAATGTGGGCACCCGGCTGTGGCTTCACAGCCGGGCACCCACAGCGCATGCGCGAGCGGCGCCGTGATTCGATGTTCACTCATCTGGGACACATGACAGGTCCCAGATGACTGTGCGGCGCCTAGGGGAAGTGATGTCATTGCCCGGGCAATGAAGGTGGCAGACTACGAGGGACCCCCTAGCCACAGGCATTTAGAGGTGAGTAAAAAAAAATTATTTTTCTAATTATTTATTTTTTCTTTTTTTTTATGATTTTTAAGCCAAATTTTTTTTTTGGTGGCAACACCACTTTAAGGACAGGCAAATACTTTCACAACTAAAGTTATCCAATAATTGCCATCTCCACTTAAAGATTAAACTGTTACAGTTCTGTATGATGGCTGAGCAGGTAAAGCAACATTACAATGTCAAAATTAGTCACCAATGGATGCTTCTTAACCTATTTAAAAAAGAAAAAAAGGGAAACTGCAAATGTCACCTTCACTATAGCCTTTTGAGGGTGTTGGAGTCACATACACAGGGAAATCAAGCTACTGGTGTTCATGTGCAAATGAAAGTTATAGGGCTGCTGGTGTAGAAAGGCAACTTCCTTCTCTACTCTCCAGCTGCACTGCACAGACAGCATGTGATGGGGCTGACAGACACACACTGCTCTACATTGTCTGCCTTCCTCAGTATTGATTATCTGTCTCCCCAAATTCACAGTCAACTAAACATGCCCTAGAAATCAGCTTGCGCTGTTGCACAGTAAAGTTCAATATTTCATCATGTGCTCAGTACATAAATTCAGAAACACACATTTTTCCAAGACCAATTCTGCAACAACCCACTTGGCTGATATTTTACCATGCTTCCAAATGCTACATTATATCACTGAACAGAGGGAAATCAAGCTGAAAAACTTCAATAAAATGAGCACCGGAGAGTGTTAGAAAACTGTTAGAAAACAGCATGGACTCTTTAAAAACTGGTCTGAGCAGCCTATTCATACAGAATGGACAAAGTAATTGCTGTATACAATATTATAGTGAAATTGGTTTCTACACAGACCATTTTGATTGGGGCACAGCTGAGGTCAGTTTCGGACACGGGTGCGTCTTCACTCTCCATGACATAAATCCCTTTCTGAGACAAAGCCTCGATGACGGGTTGGTGGCCCTGCAAGGCAGCCACCTGATCCCCTGTGAGGATAAGACCGCAGACACGGCAATATAGCTCGCTGGAGAGTAGAAGCTTGATGACAGGTGGTTTGATGTGCTCCTGCTCATACTGGTCAATGTAAAACGGCTCCTTTAGTTCCTCGGGAACATTATCTTAACAAAAAAAAAAAAAAGGAGACAAAGATTAATGCAGAGCTAATGACCCGATTAAACAATCTGCAAATCAAATTATCCTTTATGTATTTACATAGAAATTAAATTAGCACTTCTGTATTAAGTGTTACAACTTCTTGATTTAATAACAGCTCAAGATTAGCTAAACAAACAAGAAAGACACACAACAAACAGTAAAAAACATAGTAAAAATGTAATAGCAGATAATTAAGGATTTAAAAAAAAAAATAATAAGTTTGGTGAATGTGGACAGGATAAATAATCTTGATCTTCTAAGATCTTCACAGAACCAGTGTCAAGATTTGTGTCTAAAACACACAGCTTCTTGTTTCTGCTGCAACAACTGCAAGGGGTATTTTTATTGTGGCAGTACGGATAAGAGACCATGATGCCGATTGCTGAATGCAGAGCCTGGAATATCCAACTGAAGGAGATGAGGGAAAATTCACTAAAAGGACGTAGATGCCAGACGATGACGAGCTCCCGAACTTATGGAAACAATACTTTTCAGAAAACGATCAAACTGCCTCTATTTCAGCGGTTTGGGACTCATTCAAAATATACGCACGCACGACCCTCACCTCCCACATAAATGCAATCAAGACAAAATCTGCAGATATCTTTGACAGGGCGATAGCAGAACTAACCTCCACAGAACGAGAATATGCCACTAATCCTACCCCAGAGATAGCAGCCCGACTCAAGATGCAATCCAGAGTAGCAACTCAACTTCAGTTTACAAAGGCCAGGCAAAAACTGTTTTTCACAAAGCAAAAACTTTTTGAGCATGGAGAAAAGGCAGGTAAACTGTTGGCCTATCTGGTACATAGTGAAGATAGACCGCCAGTGGTCATCACATTACATGGACCGGGGGGCCAACAGATCACGGATCTACATAGTGTAACTGCTAGATTTAGAGACTTCTTTGCAGACCTATACAAAACAACGACAATAGACCCAACGGACCAGAGAACGGCATTCCTCCATAGTATCACCCTCCCTCAACTGACGACAGACCAGATTGACCTTCTCGAGGCACCCCTCACCACAGACGAAATAGCCACGGCTATAGCTAGTTTTGCCAGATCCAAATCCCCTGGTTCGGACGGTCTCCCAATCGAGTTTTACTCCCAGTTCAGTGAACTTCTTACTCCAAAGCTACTCATACTATACAACCACCTGTTTGAAACCTTTTCCTTACCACCGTCCATGAGAGAGGCAGTAATAGTGCTCATTCCCAAACAGGGGAAAGACCCGGGATATCCGGAATCATATCGCCCAATCTCCCTACTCCAAGTAGACATAAAAGTCCTCGCCAAGGTACTATCCTTGAGATTGAACAAAGTTATCCTTTCTCTAATACATGTCGACCAGGCAGGATTCATGCCAGGTCGCAACACATCCTTCAACTTACGTAAATTGTTCATCAACCTGCAGGCCACACACGTGGAAGCAGGATCTCGGGTGGTGGTAACTTTAGACACGGCAAAAGCCTTTGACTCCGTGGAATGGGAGTACTTGTGGAAATGTCTGGAGGGGTATGGCTTTGGCCCTAAATTTATTAAATGGGTGCAACTATTGTATCAGTCACCCACGGCCAAGGTAGTGGCGAACGGATGGCCCTCCGAGCAGTTTGACCTCAGCAGAGGCACAAGGCAGGGCTGCCCCCTTTCGCCGTTGCTATACGCCCTGGCAGCTGAGCCGTTAGCCATATCCATCCGGGATAATCCAGAAATCAAGGGACTATGCTCCGGTACTTTGATTGAAAAAATCAGCATGTACGCGGATGATACCCTCTTATACCTCGCAGATCCGGGACCTTCCTTGCGTGTGGCACTACAAACAATTGAACAATTTGGGACCTTCTCTGGTCTAAAAATTAATTGGGAGAAATCACAGATATTACCAATAGACAGTTTCCCACCAACCGAGTTACAGGCCAATTTACCACTCCAAAGAGTTAGTACCATTAAATACCTTGGGATACATGTATCCAGAATGTCGACAGACTATGTACATCTAAATATTGAACCCCTTATATCCTATGTGAAAACCAAGATCAGGACTTGGGCTCGCCTGCCACTTGGGGTATGGGGCCGAATAAATCTCATCAAAATGATTCTACTTCCCAAAATATTATATGTTATATGGCACTCCCCAACATACTTACCTCTGAAATACTTCAAGACCCTAGAAGCCCTCCTTAAACCTTTTGTATGGGGTCCTAGCAGACACAAACTAGCATGGCAGGCGCTAAAAAATCCAACTGACCTGGGAGGTATGGCATTGCCGGATTTTAACCTATACTATATTGCGTCCCAATTATCACAACTATACCACATTGATAAGACAGACAGAGAGAGGTTCCTCCAGCTAATGTGCCCCAAGTGGGCCAGATACACTAAAGACCCAATTTATGCGATAATAATAAACACCGGAAATACTCTCTTACGGAGTGGTGAGAAGGCCCTATTGCATCAATACAGACGCATATGGGACATTGCCTCCGCTAAACTAGAGATTCCTCAACATAACGACTTCACCCCATTATGGCACAACAAGACCCTACTCGAATTCTGGCAAATTCCTGATGTGGATCGCTGGTCCATTTATGGAATTTTCTATCTGCATCATTTAATTACGAATGGGACCCTAAAAACCTTTCACACACTCAGAGAAGAATACAATCTCCCCAATCACATGTTCTTTAGATATCTACAAGTCAAACATGCAACCCAAACTCAATTCTTATCATCCCCCCCTCAGCCCACTTCAAATGTCATCATGGCAGTAGTCAAAAGCACAGATCCTCAAAAACTAATATCAGCATTTTATAACATACTCTCCACCCCAGTAGCAACTAAAATAGCCTATGGCCTTAAGCCTCGCTGGGAAAGGGCAGTGGGACCTATAGAGGACGAAGAATGGGAGGAAGCCCTGGAATTCTGTAAAGCGGCTTCGCCAAAACTCTCGGACAGACTGACACAAATTTACATAATCCATCAAGCGTACCTCACCCCCCTCAGGGTAGCCAGATACAGAAACTCCCAGTCCACTTTGTGTCAAATGTGTGGAAGGGAGACAGGCACATTCATTCACTTATTGTGGTCATGCCCCAAAGTACAGGGACTATGGACTCAGATAGTGAGATTTCTTCACGACGACATGGGCTCCCCGGCCACGCTTGACCCTAAAATGTGCCTTCTAGGACTCTTGCCAGACTCAATCGACAGGTACACAAAGACATTTCTACACGAGACACTATTCACAGCACGAAAGACAATAGCGAAGAAATGGATGAGGACTCGTCCCCCGTGCATTGCAGACTGGAAAGCAGAAATAAACAACACCCTCCCTTATAAAAAATTTATATACACCAACAGAGGATGCCCTGAGAAATACTATAAAATTTGGGACAGGTGGCTGCAGGAGTCTGACACTTGTTCATAACCTGATTTTTGCACTATGCACGACGAAGTAAATGACACGAAGATCTCCAAGCCCATGGGTAATAAAGCAAACCAAAAACACAGACGCAAGGTACCTCTTCACTTCAGTTATCTCAGGCATAAGACATAATGTGATAACAAAGATCTACGATGGGGATACAAATGTTATTTGAAACTTTGTGTGATATGTACCATACCTGGAAATGTACAATATAACATGTATGCACTGTAAATAAAACTGGTTGATTTAAAAAAAAGGACGTAGATAGCAAAAAATAAAAATAAATAAATAATAATAAATTAAAAAAAAAAAAAAAAATATACAGAAGCTTGAACTATTTGTTGCTCTAACAAAACAACCCTTTGTCTGGATTTAGGCTTCTACTAGCTTGAATATTGGCTTTGGAAGCGCTAGAAATTACCGTATTCATCAGCGTATATCACACACTTTTTCCCCCTTAAAATAAGGGGGGAATCATGTGTGCGTGTTATACGCCGATACAGTCTGTCACGGAGGGGGAAGGAGGGTATGAGCGCCACCGAAATAGACAGAGCCGGATCTCCTGTGTACTCAGTGTCACGCCCAGTTCCGCCCCCTGGACGGCTCCTAGCATTGACGTCCCGGCATTGGACCAGTGCTATGTCCATCATAGGATCCAGGCCAAGGGCACTGGGCATGACGCCAAGCACACAGGAGATCCAGCTCTGTCTATTTCAGCAATGACAAGGCTGCAGATGGGCACTGATCAGGCTGCAGTGAGGAGCAAGGCTGCAGATGGGCACTGATCAGGCTGTAGTGATGAGCAAAGCTGCAGATGGGCACTGATCAGGCTGCAGTGATGAGCAAAGCTGCAGATGGGCACTGATCAGGCTGCAGATTAGCACCGATAAGGCTGCATTGACCCTTTTTTTGCTTCAAAAGTCTTTAATTTAAAATTAAATTTTTTCCCTATAACTTCTCTTAAAATACGGTAACCACTTTTCAAACAATCCCCACACTTACATTCTGCCCATTTCTTACCATGTGACTAAAATTAATTATGGAGGTTAATGTCACAATCGAGATGGCAAACATCCAGATGACAACAACATCATAGAAGCAAACAACCTACATCATTTCTGCATTATTTAAACTTGTTTTACAAGTTGCTCACAGTTAATTAGAGCAATAAAAGGCAGGGAGGAACATAACCTAGAAAATCTTATCCAGCTGACTCCTGTGCCAAGTACTCCTCCAGTAATTCTTGTAAAGTAAACAATGGCCAGCACTATTGTTTGCCAGCTACAACAGGACCATCAAACATGACTTTAGCTGGCCATAGATGGATTGAAATTAGACCGGTTTAGCAGGGAGCAGCCAATTTTGATCCTTTTAATGGGCAAGCTGGTTGTACAGAAGTCGATTTCTCGATTGACTTCTGTACAACCAGCCTGTTGAAAAATTCATGCTCGATCAGTGCAGCCGGGAGGCTCCGCAAAGAGGGATACCCCCCCTATCAATATCGAGTTTGAATGGGGAAATTGATTATTTTTCTTTAGTTTTTTTTTTTATATAATCTTTATTTTCAAAAGAAAGACAAGACATGAATACAACAGTACAGTTTCATAAAGCAAAGGAAGATGGGGGGGGGGGGGGGGGGGTGGTCTGGGCGACATGGGATTACAGGGTCTCCAATAGTATGCCTCAGTACGTTTCATATGACATCACACATTATTCCCCTTTCCAGAGGGTACATAAGTTGGAGGCCTCTATTGCTATAGAGATTGAGATCAGATTGGGGGTACTATGCTTCCCCTGCTGCATAGTGCATGGTCCAGAGTAGCTAAAGGGGGAAAGGAAGGATAGGAAGACAAGGGAGGGCGATGCAAAGTAGCCCATTATGCTTTACCTTTGCAGGGAAACAAAGAGGAAGTAAACCCATCAGGGTTTACTTCCTCTTTAAAGTGTAAACCACAGACATGAAATATGAACAAATTCTGATTAGAGCCAGCAGCCTTTGAAACTAGCAAACCTTGGTTACCCCCATACAACCAGGAACTTTTTTTAAGCACATGAACTGAATCATTTACACATAGATTTTTATACATCCTAATAAACTGTCTTGGCTTGTGTCGGTTCCAACCTGGCCTTCAGTGCACCAATGCTGTGTGTTTGTTGTATGAAATAAGAAAAAGCAAATCCCTCTTTAGTCTGTACTTGTCTCAATACCAAGTGTCACTTCTGTCTGCTGCCTCCTTCCTCTGCTATCAGCATGAGTCCCACCTGACAAGGTTTCCTGACACCAAGAGAAAAATGGTGACAGTGGAGGGATCTCCAGCTATTTGCAGCCTTGGCTCCGTCCATGTGTGTGTCTGTCCTGTCCCTTCTCTCCAATAAGCTCTCATAGCTCTTCTCACTGATGCAACTTCAGGTCTGTGTGCACTGCTTTTCAGGGCAGAGAGATCCTGTGTAAATTCTGCACTTTGAATGCATGTAGGGAAAAGATGGCTGAAGATAAACAGGTACAACGTCTGCTGGAGGATTTGTTTCATCTCTGTGCATCACCCGGGGACAGTCACTTCACTGGGTATATGAGAGGGTTTACAACCACTTTAAAAAAGGGGGGGGGGTCCATAATGGCAGCTGCAGAAATACATTTGTTACCTACAGCATGTATACACAAGTGTTAGTGCTCCTGTCTATGAAATAATGCAGCAGGTGAAGATTCACATCAGAATAATGGGGTCCTTGTGACAGGCCCCCGTCACTGCACCAGAAACCATGAAAATGCTATTTTTTTTTTTAGTTTTTATTGTTTGTTTTACTCCCAAAGAATAAAGACAATACACAAACTACAATACAATGAGCAAGTGATCAGAATATGAATAAGCAATATGAAAATGAATGATTCATCTCCTGCTCGCCTAACACAATAACAGCTTCAAACTGAACATTCCCCAGGACTAAAAGATACATTTTATCTACAAAACACAGTATTTGCTGTATATTGTGTGAGGAAATGGTATTTCACTTAACCTCAGTAAGATTTACCCCTCCTTCATGATCAGGTCCTTTTTTGCAATATGGCACTGGGTTACTTTAACTGACAATTGCGCGGTTGTGCGACGCTGTACCCAAATAAATGTCATTTATTTTCCCACAAATAGAGCTTTCTTTTGGTGGCATTAGGTCACCTCCACGGTTTTTATTTTTTGCGCTATAAAACAAAAAAAAATAAAAAAAGAGCAACAATTCTGAAAAAAGAATAAAAATACATTTTTTACGTTCGACTATAACAAGTTTTTTTTTTTATCAAAATGTCTTCATAAATTTAGGGCAATATGTATTCCGTTACATATATTTGGTAAAAAATCCCAAGCAGCATATATTGATTGGTATGCGCAAAAGTTATAGCGTCTACAAACTATGGGATATATACTGGAATTTTTTTTTTTTTTTTTTTATAGTCATTTTATATTACTAGTATTATTTACTTATTTACTAAGTAATGGCAGCGATCAGCAACTTTAGGTGGGACTGCGATATGGCGGCGGACAATCTGACACTTAACACTGTGGGGACTAGTGAAACAAATTACAATGATCAGTGCTAAAAATATGCACTGTCACTATACCAATGACACTGGCTGGGAAGGGGTTAAACAGCTAGGGAAATTTAAGGGTTAAATGTGTGCCTAGCCAGTGTTTGTGTACACTACGTGTGGTGCTTTTACTAAGGGAAGTGATGGAATATTGATTCCCTGCTTTGCAGGGAATCAAAATCCATCACTTCCCGACTAACAGGACAGAGCTTTGCCTTTGCCTTGTTCGCCAATCAGCGGGTGCCGGTGAACATCCATTGACTGCGACCCGCTGATCGGCTTGTGCTGTGTCTAATCAATTTTGGGTTGTCCCCAGACTCTTTTCAGTTAACACTTGGACTTTATTCATTTTTCGTTTTTTGCTATTGTGCAGTTTTATGTGACAGCGCAACACTTATCGCTTAGGAGTTGTTTGAATATTGGTGTGTAATATCAGTGAGTCTAGCGGACATGATCACACTTTTTATCATACACATATTGATGCTCTGGAGTCTCTTTAGTTCAGGATGTAAATATATTCAAAGGTTTAGCACAATATGCTACTAAATCCATAAGGCTGCATAGTGTCCTTTTTTTTTGTAGGAATGAACTTAAAAAGGGGTTGTAACCCCTCTGTTAGTGAGAGAAAAAAAAAAACAACACACAACATGTCATACTTACCTATACTGTGCTTCCTGGTGACACGTGTGTATGCAAAACGCATAGAGGCCTCTGGGTAATTTTGGACGTCACTTCCTGTCACTAACCTGAACCAAAACGAGGCTTGAAGCGCAAGCCAGAACGAGGAACGAAGCGGCGCAATAGAGCCCCATAACAGAACGTTGGATAGACTCAGTGCCGGTCTAAGGCACTATAAAACGTGAGTGAGCATTGTTTGTGTTTTTACTGGCTACAAATAAATCTCTTTTATAAACAAACATACTGCGCAATGATAAATATCTAATTTTTATGAGATACCAAAGTTGGGCATGGAGGATTAAGGAACGCTTTGAGGCTAAACTAACTGGAGGAACGCCAGGACAGTGGAGTGGTTATCCCTATATGAACCAAAGGCAAAGCTTTTTCAAGGCTCTGGTGAGTGACCATTTCTGAAGGTGGTGGTGGCACAAGAAGCGGTGAAAAGTCATGAATATTCAGCATGGATGAGTTTTGAAGCATATGAGCACTTTGAACATACATGTTAAATGGCAATGGACATTTGAGATTAATAATATATGTCTATGGTTTGAATTTTTTATTTTTTTTTGCACTTTAAAAAGGGGTTAGGTTGGCACATAAAATATAAAAGGAATAAATGCACCTGTGGGTCCAACAGAGATACTCCCACCACAATTTCTAGTAATAAGTAGAACTTGATGAAAAAAACATTTTTAACAAAAAAAAATTAGAAAACAGTTACCTGAACTCTAAGGCCTCATGCACACGAGACGCAGTTAAACGCGCATTCAGAGGCAGTTGGACACTTTTTTCAACTGCACCTGAACGCATGCAATGTTATCCTATGTGTCCATGTACATACACAGTCTAGTTTTTTCCCATTTTTATGCAGTTGCGTTTAACCTCGTTTTTCCAGAAGCAAAAAAATGCGTTCAGACACTTTGCTTTTCTGCTTTTCAGACGCTAAACGCGGCTAAACGCAGGCACCTGCGTTTAGCCACGTTTGCGTTTATAAGCCTTTTTAAAAGGAACCCAATTTTTTGGAGCAGAAAACTCAGAAATATGATGGTAAACCATAAAAAATACTAGAAAAAAATTGTTTAAAATGTCGTAATTAGTTTAGATAGTTCATAGAGCGTATATACTCACTAATGCACACATGTTTGTGAAATATCCAACGGACATTCGCTGTGCCATCAACGGATGGGTCCAATATCGACAAGCTCCGATTCTGGACCTCTCATGCAAATTTGCGACGACATTGCTGCCGCATCAAGAGCAACATCAGGAGCATTTCCTGACATATATTCAATATGGGATCCATTTTAAAAAAAAAACACAGAAAGAGGCAAATGCAAGTGTACAACTGCTCTCTCTGCTGCTGCTCACTCTGATCAAATTGGCAGAAATAGTTAATAATACATGCTTTCTGAGCTTGGGGAGGGTCTATATGATGTTATCTTTACAAATGCTTATAGACGCAAACGCGTCTAAACGCGGCATGAAAACACAGCAAAACGCGCGGTTTTAAACGCAGGTTTCTGCTTTTTAAAACACGCGTTCAGCAGAGTTTGCATCTGCGTCTCGTGTGCATGGGGCCTAAACAATACCGGACAATACACTTTGCACAGCAGGTTTTTATTGGAACTGGTCCAAAATATTTTCAAGAGCTTAAGGATGAATTTTCCCTTCCCAACTTCACGTTTCTCTGATATTTACAATTACAGCATGCTTTATATACCCAATTTCCTGGCCCTCCCCATAATGGATACAATATTAGGCCCAGGTCCTAAGAAACTGATCTCCATATTCTACATTGATCTTATCACTCCCTCAGCCACTTAGTTGGCCTACCAACTGTAATCCAGATGGATGCGGGATATTGGGGATGTGGAGGATGATGGGAGGATGGGGAGTGCTGAAATACTGGATGTATGTCCCAAGGCACGCCTCAGATCGCCACACACACACACACACACACACACACACACACCCCTTTACACTCAGCATAGAGCAAATCTGACTAAAGTACGCATTGCAATGTACCGCCCCCATCACTCCCCTATATGTCCCAAATGTTTTGATTCCTGGAGGACCTTTTTCCACATACTGTGGATGTCCAGTCATAAGACTACTGGTCGCAAGTGGTTCAATTACACTTCACGATAAGAAGGCCTCACCACTGACAGTTGACCCTAGGTTATGCCAGTTTGGTCTCTTCCCTAACCCAGAGGAAGAGAAGTTTGAGATGCTTTCTTTACAGGAAGTGCTTTTCATTGCTGGGAAGCTCACTGCATGCCAATGGATGCAGGGACTCCCTCCCACACTTCAAGACTGGTGTCATGAAGTTAAGAGAAGTATGGAAAAAAATATTTTCCCATAACCCTACTTACCTAGGTGCCTCTGCACTAAGAACCGAGCCATCGAACACCGCCAATGGGTCGTTTCATTCGGCTCTCCAAGCAGAGAGATGCTGCCCGTCAGTCTGCATCTCTCTGCTCTGCTCCTCCACGCTCACTGGAGCGATGAGCTGTGGAGGGGTGGGGAGCGGTTGTCTCAGTGGCTCGCCAGGAGGCTGAGACGGCCATCAGTCCAGGCACCTGGTGGATCCAGACTACCAGAGTTGGGATGAAGCGGTGCCTGGGCTGATCTGTGTGCCTTCAGCAGAGAGCGGACTTCAGACCTCTCTCTGCTGAAAACGTGTCACAGGAGTGCAAAAACGAGTTGCCCTCCTGTGACCCATAGGAGAAGCCCAGCCAAATGAGCTCAGACTGGACTTCTCCTTTAACCACTTTACCACTGAGCACTTAAACCCCCTTCCTAACCAGACCAATTTTCAGCTTTTCGGTTTGTTTGTTTCCGTTATAGAATTTAGCAAATTAGTAATTTTTCTTCATACATTTTGGCCAAAATTTATACTGCTACATATCTTTGGTAAAAATAAGTACAAATTGGTGAATATTATTTGGTCTTTGTGAAAGTAAGGCCCCTTTCACACATGCGGACCGTATGTCCGTTTTTCATCCATCCGTTTTTGGATGAAAAACGGACATACATGTACCCCCTATGGGATAGCGGGTGTCAGCGGATGAGCATCCGCTGACACCCGCTAGCGTCCGATTCTCCAGACAGAGGAAAACCCTATTTTTCCATCCGTCTGCAGAGCGGATCGGATGAACACGGACAGACGGTCCGTGTTCATCCGATCCTCCATAGAGGAGAGCGGAGAACTGACAGGGCGGTCCCTGCACAGTGTGCAGGGACCGCCCTGTCATCAGCCAGGCTCAGCGGGGATCAGCTGAGCGATCCCCGCTGAGCAGCGTATCTTCGCGGGGCGGATCAATACGGATCTGTCCCGTGTGAAAGGGGCCTTATAGAGTCCATAAGCTATGGTGCCAATCTCTGAAAATTGATCACACCTGAAGTACTGACAGCCTATCTAATTTCTTGAGACCCTAACATGCCAGAAAAGTACAAATACCCCCCAAATGATCCCTTTTTGGAAAGAAGACAAGGTATTTAGAAAGATGCATGGCGAGTTTTTTGAAGTTGTAATTTTTTCCCACAATTCTGTGCAAAATCAAGTTTTTTTTTTTCCCTTCACAAAATTGTCATATTAGCAGGTTATTTCTCACACACAGCATATGCATACCACAAATAACACCCCAAAACACATTCTGCTATTACTCCTGAGTAATAGCGATAACACGTGTGAGACTTTTAAACAGCGCGGCCACATACAGGAGGCCCAACATACAGGGAGCACCTTCAGGCGTTCTGGAGCACCCAGGACAATTCTGACATTTCTCTCCTATATGTAAAAATCATAATTTATTTGCTAGAAAATTACATAGAACCCCAAAACATTATATATGTTTTTTAAGCAAAGAACCTAGAGAATACAATGGCAGTCATTGCAACTTTTTATCTCTCACGGTATTTGCGCAGCAATTATTCAAAAGCCAGTTTGGTGCTTTAAAAAAAAAAAAAAAAACAGTAAAGTTAGCCCAATGGTTTTGCATAATGTGAAAGATGAAGTTACGCTGAGTAAATAAATGTCACCCTTCAAAATTGCACACGGTCGTGGAATGGCGCCAAACTTCGCTACTTAAAAATCCCCATAGGCGACGCTATAAATTTTTTTTTACTAGTTACATGTTTTGAGTTAAGAGGAGATCTAGGGCCAAAAGTATTGCTCTCGCTCTAACGTTCGCAGCAATACCTCACATGTGTGTTTGTAACCTGGTTTCATATGTGGGCGGGACTTACGTATGCGTTCGCTTCTGCATGCGAGCACATGGGGACAAGGGCGCTTTAAAATTATTATTATTTTATTTTATTTTTTAATTGTTCATTTTACTTTTAGTTTGACACTTTTTTCCCCAAAAAAAAAATTTTTTTGATCACTTTTATTCCTATTACAAGGAATGTAAACATCCCTTGTAATAGGAATATGGCATGACAGGTCCCCTTTACAGTGAGATATGGGGTCAATAAGACGCCACACATCTTACCTCTAGGCTGGGAGGCCTGAAATCAAAAAGAAAAACGGTCCTGGCTTTGATCGTATCGGTGAGTCGTTAGAAGCACCGGAGGGTGGCGGGAGGGGCGTCCCCTCTCGCCTCCCGTAAGAACGATGAAGCAGCGGAACAGCCGCTATGATCGTTCTTATGGTGTAGGGCAGTGGTCATAAACCCTGTCCTCAGGGCCCACTAACAGGCCAGGTTTGCAAGATAACTGAAATGCATCACAGGAGATATCATTTGCTGCTCAGAGATTGCAGTATTCTAGTCTGCATCCCCCCAAAGTAATACATAAAACCTGGCCTGTTAGTGGGCCCTGAGGACAGGGTTGATGACCACTGGTGTAGGGAATCGCCTGCTGAAAAAGCGGATATCTGAATGATGCCTGTAGCTGCAGACATCATTCAGATATCCCCAAACAAAGTCCAGGACGTCATATGACGGCAGGCGGGAAGTGGTTAAAACACCATTTTTTTTTTAACACAAAGTCCATTTATACAATATTTCTAACACATAGCATGTACATAGCATGTACATACCAAATATGACACCCCAAAACTGCCCCTGGGTGTAATGGGCCGCGTAAACTTAATCAAAATGGTCCTACGTCCCAAGTTCCTATATGTACTGTGGCATGCTCCAGTTTACTTACCTCTTAGAATCTTCAAATCAATAGAAGCCATTCCTAACTCCTTTGTGTGGGGCAAGACCCGACACAAACTGTCATGGCAAGTGCTGAAGAACCCCACTGATTTAGGGGGCACAGCACTACCTGACTTTAATTTCTACTATTTAGCAGCGCAATTGTACCACTTTTTCTACCTAGATAAAAATGACAAAGAACGTTATCTGGTCCTCATATGCTCCCCGTACACACCCACCCCTTCCAAATTCTCTTCAGAGACCCGGCGGATCCTTAGGTGTTGGGAAACTAAAAGACTACTATACAATCATTGTAAAATTTGGGAAGTGGCGAGACGTAGACTGAAAACCCCTCCTATGCACCTCGCAGACACCCCTCTGGGACAATCCAGGCCTAAAAGAATTATTAACGGTACCAGACCACAATCTTTGGATTAACCAGGGTGTGATGAGCCTAACAGATGTATATTGTGATACTACATTGAAGTCGTTTCAACAACTTAGGGATGAATTCAATCTCCCCAACTCCATGCACTTTCGCTAGCTCCAGCTCCGCCACGCCCTACAGACCCAGTTTCGAGATAACCCTCCTAACCTAGAACAATTGGACATTCCAAGTATAATAACTGGGCCAGACTCCTCAAAACTTATTTTTAAGTATTTTACAACGCTCTTCTCCACCCAACTGCAACAACACTTGCCTATAGATTGAAAGATTGTTGGGCTGGGGACGTGGGGGAGATGGAGGAAGACGAATGGGAAGACACACTAGATGCCTGTAAAAAAGGTCTCTACCAAACTCTTAGACCGCCTGACACAAATTTACATCATGCACAGATCTTATCTGACCCTGCGTTTGACCAAATACAGACCGACCATAGCCCACTGTGCCCCAGATGCGGTAGCCCCTCCAGCAACTTCTTCCATCCCATTTGGTCATGCCCAATAATACAAGACTACTGGTCCCACATAGTGAAATTTATACACAACGAGATGGGTTCCCCCCTGACGTTATGCCCTAAACAATGTCTACTGGGAGTGTTCCCAGACAAATCTCATGTTATATTCTTACAAGAAACACTATTTACAGTCAGATTGCTCATAGCGTGCAAAGGGCTCATGGCGATACCACCGACACTCCAGGAATGGATATCTGCAGTTAACAGTGTTTTACCCTCCAAAAAAAAAAAAAGAAGAACTCTATGCCCATAGGGGCTGCCTGGCCAAATATAGGAAGATTTGGGACACTTGGTTAGATAATGCAGCCACAAGCAATGAGACGGCTGAATGATCCTCAATTTTGAACACACCGTTTGTTGACTAACTTCTCCTTATAACATACCCAGAAAGTTCTAACACCTGTGATTATGGATTACATTACGGTGCTTGTGTAACACATGTAGAACGGTATGAGCTCTCCAGTATATGCTACCTTCTTCCACTGTATTTTGCTTATTGATTATAATACCAATGTCAATACTCTGTAAAACATGCACTCTTCTCAAATAAACAACCAAGCTATTTGTAAAAAAAAAAAATAATAAACGATAAGATAGTCCAATAGTGACTGTAATCCAAATATAAACACTGATCAATGTGCAGTCCTTAAGGCCCCTTTCACACTGGGGCGGTTTTCAGGCGGTACGGCGCTAAAATAGCGCCTGTATACCGCCTGAAAAAACCGGCCCCATTCACTCCAGTGTGAAAGCCGGCGGGCTTTCACATGGAGCGGTGCGCTAGCAGACCGCAACAAAAGTCCTGCTAGCATCTTTGGAGCGGTGAAGAAGCGGTGTGTTCACCGCTCCTATACCGCTCCTTCCCATTGAAATCAATCCGCGGGGATACCGCCCGCAAACCGCCGCTGCAGCGGCGCTTTGCGGAGGTTTTTAACCCTTTTGCGGCCGCTAGCGGGGGTTAAAACCACCCCGCTAGCGGCCGCATACCGCGGGTAAAACGATGGTAAAGCAGCGCTAAATAAGCGCTGCTTTACCGTCGCCGCCCCGCACCGCCCCAGTGTGAAGCCAGCCTTACTGAGCAAATCCAATAAACTCCTTAATATAGCTTCAGAGAGTCTACAACACCTCAGTGGTCACAGAACTCAACTCATATCGACAGAATACAGGCATTGAGTATTAAGGACAAGGTATTCCCTTCTGCTGGAGACTCCTCCACAAATCCTCTCTCAGAAGGTCCAGGATCATGTGTGGGAGTAAGGTAAACAGACAAGCCTCCAATAGTGCATAAACGTTTTCAAACCAATTTAATTAAAAGTATTAAAATCTGCTTACATTTAAGCACAATTAAAAGCGCTTCAAATGGTAAAACAGCAGTGTTTCCACCTCTCACATCACTTCCGGTTCGCCTTGCGCCTTACGGCCCCTCCCCCTACGTCACGTGACTTCTTCAGGGGACCATGAATTAAATTGGTTTGGAAACGTTAATGCACTATTGAAGGCTTGTCTGTTTACCTTACTCCCACACATGATCCTGTACCTACTGAGAGAGGATTTGCGGAGGAGTCTCCAGCAGGAGGGAATAGCTTGTTCTTACAGTGATTGTAAAGGCATTTTTTTATTATTTAAAAATAACAAACCTATCATACTTCCCTCCACTGTGCAGCTCGTTTTGCACAGAGTGGCCACGATCCTTGACTTCTAGGCGCTGCCTCCTATCCGATGACCTCCCCTAGGAGAACCGTTCTCCTGGGTGGTTACCTTGCGGGCATGCTCCAGAATCCAGTATTCGGCATCCAGAGACACAAATGATGGACTCGGCTCCGGCATCGTTGGATTAGATTGATAGGAGCGGGAGCCAATGGCTGCGCTGCTATCAATTTATCCAATCAAGAGCTGGGACCCTGTGCAGAGAGGGACTACGCGTCTCCGCCGAGCGAAATACAGGGCTTAAGTAAGAAAAATGGGGGGGCTGCTGACTGCCAGAAGTTTTCTTCACCCTCATGCATAGGGTGCATGAAGGTGGAAAAACACAAGGGTTTACCACCCCTTTAATACTCAAGGCCTATATTCTGTGGATATGAGGTGAGAGTTCTGTGAGCACTGAGGTGTTGGTGGCGGCATAGACTCTCTGAAGCTATATTAAGTAGTTTATTGGAGTAGCCTATTGAAGGACTGCACATTGATCACAGTGTTTATATTTGGATTACAGTCACTATTGGACTATATTATCGTTATTTTTATTGAATTGGTAATGGTATATATTTTTACAATCACCATTGGATTTCACTATTGCAAGATTTCAGTTTATATTTATAGCATATTGTTTAATTATATAAAATGGAATAGTGCAAAACCATTTATTTATGCACGTGTATTTGTGAAATCACTAGGTTTTGCAGCAATTCTGGGTATCCAATTAGGATTTATTGCCATCACATAATAGTGCAGAGGATCACTATTACTATAAGAATGGAGCAATGACATTCTCGTTGATCACCAAGTTCTCAGTCTGCTCAGTGGTGACTGTCAGTCACCGCTCTCCACTGTTCCCCTCCAGCGCTTCAAAAGGAGGGTTGAGCTGGAGAGAGGGCGGTCACAGCTGGCTTCGGCTCTCAGCCATGCACTTAAAGCGGTTCTGCACCAGTTTTTTTTTTTTTTTTTTTTTGGGCTATATGCCAAGGGCATATAGCTCAATTGGGGGACTTACCTGTTCCATCTTCCATCTCGATCGCCGCCGGTTTTCGTCCGATGAAGTTCTTCATCTTCTTCTTTTGTGCTGGGGGCCATCTTGCCTGTGGGCATGTGAAACCCCCACAGGCACTTTAGATGGCCCAGCATGCACCGCCGTTACTCGCGCGTGCGCAGTAACGGCACATCTGCCGACATCTCACGAGATTTCGGAAGATGTCCGCACTGACTCCTGGGAACAATGACACCAGATCCCAGGAGACAGTGCGGCCTGACGACGATCGACGCAGAGACCCCCGCCCACCCCCGAAGAGACAGAAGACCGGAAGTCATCAATTACAAGGTAAAAAAAAAAATAAAAAAAAAAAAAAAAACACATTTCATTTAGTACTCTTTGCCTGATTTGGAAGGCAAAGAGATTTACTAAATGAAATGGGTGCAGAACCACTTTAAACTAGGAGCTAGATGGTAATCAGGCAGCTGGATGGATCCAGACAATATAGTCAGGATCCTTTACAGATCCTCGAGTGGTCCTGCCTTGTCAGCTAATCAGTGGGCTACAGCCGATGTCGGTTGATTCTGGATCACAAGAGATCAAGTGAACTCCTATGACCCACAAGAGAAGTATGGCCAAAAAAGCCTAACCATAACTATTCTTAAAAAATTCCCCTTTACCCTCCTGCTAACTACCTGACTTAAACAAAAATAAAATAAAATCAGTATCCTTACCCAATTTCAGCCTGCTCCAGTTGATCATGTGATCCCACAACTCCAGTTTCCCTGTGTCAGTTTGCGGCCAACTGCAGGGAAGAGGAGGAAGCACTGACAACATTTTAGCTATGGGAGCCGTCCTTACTCCTAGAATTTCCAGCCATTGTCAAGCGCTCCCTGACACAGAAATATTTAACACTGAACATATTTCTATGCATTGTCTGCCTAGGAATATCGATTCAGAAAAAATGAATAAGTAGCCTTCTGTGTGCTAAGCAAGAAGTCATACTCCAAGAAATCAACAGAAAAGTCAGTGCTACTGCCAATACACCACATAGATAGCAGAGCTCCCAGGTGCTCGATCCATAGTCGCTGGCTGAGTAGAGTAATGTAAAAAAAGTTATCCGCACTCCGGTTGTAGCTCTTAAAATTTCTTAATTTTATTGAATAGCAACAGTGAACAAGCGCAGATTAAGTCAGTTGACGCGTTTCAGCCTAAAAGGTCTTAGTCATTATGACTAAGGCCTTAAAGATTGGTGCATTTTTTGATAATGCCTGTATTGCTCGGTTGTAAATTGGTTGTTAATCTGTAAAAGATTGAACTGCATGCAGATTATTATCAGCGTGTGGAAGCCATCAGATCTGACAGACAGGGATTTATGTACGTTTTATGTATAGTTGCCTAGCAGGCCGGTCAGCTGGAAAACTACAGGTGGTGGCTCGCTACCCTAAATTGTGTCTGCTGTGTGCGTGCAGTGGAAAAAGTGGTAGTGCAATGATTATGGCTCACAGAATAGCTTGTAGAATGTCAGAAGTTTGTGGAAATCACTTGTCAGCTCCACAACCCTTAGAGTGCACCAGACTGAATGTAAGATTTTCATCTGCCTGTGTGTATGTCCAGTCAGCTAAATATGGCCGAGTCACCCTCCAGTAGCAGAATTGCTGGCAGTAATAACCGTTTTACAGCCCTGTTCTCTCCTCATTCCTCCAAACACAGACATTGGCCTGGTTAGCGAGTCATTATTTTCACGTAGAGCTGCACGATTAATCGTTAAAGAATCAAGATTGTGATTCTACCCCCATCATGATCTAAAGCGGTTCTGCACACATTTCATTTAGTAAATCTCTTTGCCCTCCAAATCAGGCAAAGAGTACTAAATGAAATGTGTTTTTTTTTTTTTTTTTTTCACTTACCTTGATAATCGCCGACTTCTTGTCCTCTGTTTCTGCGGCGGTGGGCGGGGTCTGTGCGGGGATCCTCGTCACGCCGCACTGTCTCCTGGGATCTGGTTTCATTGATCCCAGGAGTCTGTGCGGGCATCTTCCGAAATCTCGCGAGATGTCGGCCACATCTTCCGAAATCTCGCGAGATGTCGGCCACATCTTCCGAAATCTCGCGAGATGTCGGCCACATCTTCCGAAATCTCGCGAGATGTCGGCCACATCTTCCGAAATCTCGCGAGATGTCTGCCACATCTTCCGAAATCTCGCGAGATGTCGGCCACATCTTCCGAAATCTCGCGAGATGTCGGCCACATCTTCCGAAATCTCGCGAGATGTCGGCCACATCTTCCGAAATCTCGCGAGATGTCGGCCACATCTTCCGAAATCTCGCGAGATGTCGGCAGACGTGCCGACATCTCGCGAGATTTCGGAGAACGTGAGCTGCACTTCGCCGTTACTGCGCACGCGCGAGATCGGCGCATTAACGGAGGTGCATGCTGGGCCATCTGGAGTGCCTGTGTGGGTTCAAATGCCCACAGCATTAAAAAATTTCTAGAAATAATAAATCTATTTGAAAGAAGCTGCTGCCGGTTTACATCCAAGGACACGTGAGTACCTAAACTGCATTGCATAAGCCATTGCATTGCAGTAAAAAAAACAAAAAAAACAAAGACAGTGCAGAACTGCTTTAAAGCATTTCCTCCATTCAGTGCAGAGAGTTCGTGTTAGCAGACAGATGTTAAAAAAAAATAAAAAAATAAAAAATAAAAAAAACACACACCACACACAGTTACTCACAACATCGCTTAGGCGGAGATAAAGAGAAACATCGTAACATAGTTCTTCTAGATCAAATGCATGAACTTCGGTCTGTAAATGAGGTCAGTTTAACCACTTAAAGAGGAACTTCAGTAATTGTTTTAATCTTTCAGCTATAAAATCTTCTACCCTTGTTGTTTTAACTTTGGATATTAAAAAAAAAAAAAAAAAAAAAGTTCTGCCAGTAATTACCTTATACCGCCCACTTCCTGTTTCTTGTCTGGTAAAAACGGGAGGAGGGTGAGTCATAAGAGGGCCAATGGGAGCTGCAGAGCTGGAGGTGTGCCTCTGTGTTAATCCAGGAAGTGAACAGGCAGCAGCTTCAGCTGCCCAGTTAAAATGGTTGCAGCCAGAATCAGTGGAGGGAGATTTCTGCAGCATATTTGGCAAGTACAGAATCACATACATAAAATAATATACAAAGTCTTTGGAAGGAAGCTTCAGAATGGCAAAGATGTTATTACAAATTTTGTGAGCAGACTGCAGTTCCTCTTTAAAGACTAAACCTTTTCCTGACACTTGTTGGTTACAAGTAGGGCTGAAACAACTAATCGATTAATCGGCCAGTAACATAATGGGGTTAAAAAATGTAAAAAAAAATAAATCAGATGAGTTCTTTATAGTACGAAGAGCAAATAATTGCTACTGTAAATATTACTTTCACAGTTCTACAGTAATAAAAAAAAAATGAACCCCTTACAGTAGTGATTATCTGCTTTTTTGTACTATAAAGGGCTATTTTTAGTTTTTTTTAACCCCCCATTATGTTACAAAACGTCTCAGGCCTGGTTCACATCTAGGTGTTTTTTGCAGAAACGCACTACAGTTCATTTCCATGGTTTCCTATGGGACACCTTCACATCTATGCTTTTTTCAGCCGCTGCATATTTGGAAAGGGTCAGGGACTTTTCTTTTAACCACTTCAGCCCCGGACCAATTGGCAGCCAAAGGACCGGGCCCCTTTTTGCGATTCGGCACTGCGTCGCTTTAACTGACAATTGCGCTGTCGTGCGACGTGGCTCCAAAACAAAATTGGCGTCCTTTTTTTCCCACAAATAGAGCTTTCTTTTGGTGGTATTTGATCGCCCCTGCGGTTTTTATTTTTTTTGCGCTATAAACAAAAATAGAGCGACAATTTTGAAAACAATGCAATATTTTTTGCTTTTTGCTATAATAAATATCCCCAAAAAATATATAAAAAAAAAAACTTTTTTTTTCCTCAGTTTAGGCCGATACGTATTCTTCTACATATTTTTGGTAAAAAAAAAAAAAAAATTTTAAAAAAATTGCAATTAGCGATTATTGATTGGTTTGCGCAAAAGTTATAGCGTTTACAAAATAGGGGATAGTTTTATAGCATTTTTATTAATATTTTTTTTTTTTACTAGTATTTACTAGCGATTTTTATTGTGACTGCGACATTATGGCGGACACATCAGACATTTTTGACACATTTTTGGGACCATTGTCATTTATACAGCAATCAATGCTATTTAAATGCATTGTTTCCTGTATAAATGACAGTTGTAGTGAAAGAGTTAACCACTAGGGGGAGGGGGGTTATGGGCTGTGACGTGTGTGTTTTTTTTTTACATTAGGGGGCGGGGCCGACGTCATTGATCGGCTTTCCCGATGACCGGGAACAGCCAATCAATGACAGGCAGAGTAGGAAGCGCGGGGAGAGGTTTGTTTACACATACCTCTCCCCGTTCTTCAGCTCCGTAACCCGATCGCGGGACACCAGCGGCGATTGGGTCCGCTGGTCCCACCGCCGTGGTCATGGAGCTCCCGACCGGGTCGCGAGCGTGCCGCTGGCGGCGCGCGACCCACAGGAAGGCAAATGCACGATCACGTACAGGTACGTGCTTTTGCCTGCCCGTGCCATTCTGCTGACATATACATGCAGTGGGCGGTCGGGAAGTGGTTAATGCAAAACTTTTTTTGGTTCAATATACTTCAATGGAGAAGCTGCAGAAAAGCATGTAATGCGTTTTTGCAGCAATTTGTGTTTTTTTAATCTGCCCAACAAAATTGGCCAACAAAAAATAAAATACGCAAATCGCAGCAAAATCACGTGCACAAAAATCAAAACGCACAGCAAAAAGCACTGTAGAAACAGATCAAAAGCAAACTGCATAGGTGTGTACCGAGCCTTATGCTGGCCACACCGATAAATTTTCAGACGAGAATATTCAGACGAAAAATCTTTGTACATTCACTGAAAGAATTTTTGAAATTTTCACTTGTTTAACATTCCGTTTTTAAAATAATTGTCATTTCTGAACGAAAACCACATACACTGTCTGAAAATTCCTTTGACCAAGAAGTTTTCTATTACTTCCAAATTTTCCCATCACTGTGGTTGAAAAAGACCGTCGATTTGACCCCACTAACGATGTGGAAATCGAACGAACGTTCTTAAAAATTACTTTTTTTTGAAGGAAGACATTTTTTTTTAAAACAAACAAATAGATTTCTGAGTATTACGATATTCACCAGATTTACCCTCTAATAGTATATACAGTATACTCTTCTGTCTGTTATTCTCAGAGTGGATTAGATATTTTGCTCCCTAACCATATAGTTGGTTATTTATATTTACCACTGCATAGAGATATTTAACAATAAATTGCCTTTTTTTTTTTAAAGCGGTTCTGCACTCTGAAAAAAAATTTTTTTTTTTAGGATGTAATATAAAGTGTGCTTACCTTTATTAGGGGACTCACCTGTTCCATCTTCCATCTCGATCGCCGCCGGTTTTCGTCCGATGAAGTTCCTCGTCTTCTTCTTTAGTGCTGGGGGCCATCTTGCCTGTGGGCATGTGAAACACCCACAGGGACTTTAGATGGCCCAGCATGCACTGCCGTTACTCGCGCGTGCGCAGTAACGGCTCATCTGCCGAGATCTCACGAGATTTCGGCAGATGCGGCCGAAATCTCGGGAGATTTCGGAAGATGTGGCCGAAATCTCGCGAGATTTCGGAAGATGCCCGCACTGACTCCTGGATCAATGACACCAGATCCCAGGAGACAGTGCGCCGTGACGACGATCGACGCAAGACCCCGCCCGCCGCCGCAGAGGGAGAAGACCGGAAGTCTTCAATTACAAGGTAAGTAAAAAAAAAAAAAAAAAAAAAAAAAAAAACATTTCATTTAGTACTCTTTGCCTGATTTGGAAGGCAAAGAGATTTACTAAATGAAAAGGGTGCAGAACCGCTTTAACTTTACATATTGACTAAATTATACACACTTTAAGGTTATTAACCGATTAATCGAAACAATAATCGGCCAACTAATCGATTATGAAAATAATCGTTAGTTGCAGCCCTACTTACAAGTTAAAATCAGTATATTTGGAAATGACTTATAACCCCCAAACATTAACTATTTTTAGCAGAGACCCTAGAGAATAAAATGGTGGTTGTTCCAATATTTTATGTCACACTGTATTTGCGCAGCGGTCTTTTAAATGCAATTAATTTATTTATTTTTTAGGAAAAAAATACACTTAAATAACAAAAAAAAAAAAAACAGTAAAGTTAGCCCAATTTGTTTGTATAATGTGAAAGATGATGTTACGCTGCGAGAATCGTGATCTCTATTCTCATTTTAGCCAGAATCGTGCAGCTCTATTTTCTCAAAAAGTAGCATTCGGGCTGGGGGAGGGAGAAGCAGCACAAGCAGCATGCTGATAGAGGGGGAAAGCAGAGTGGCAGACAGATGAGCTCATCACTTTGCTGCTTCTCTGTTACTGTCCAATCACAGACTGGGAGATGTACAAGACCTGCAAGTGTTACTTAACTTCAGCAGTTTAAAAGACGGTCTTCTGCCTGAAAGCGCTGTGCTGTGTTACGCAAACCTACAGTGCATTACCGTGCAATGCAGTAATACAGGTTACAATGCGCATTATACCTCGCATTATGATGTGAACAAATCATAAATAAGTAAATCAGGACCAGCCCTGCCTGCATCCCAGTCTAACCTGTTTAGCTACCATTATTATTTCATCTGCACATCCTGTAAAATTCTTGTATGGTTGTGTCATTACTGCTTGGAAGAACTCCAGGCATGGTATATTTTTACATTGGTCAAAGCTGGCCCAATGTAACTACGTAAATACCGTACCTGGCCAAGGCCCTGGGAATCACTGAAGTAGGCAGCAGTACTCCAGTAATCTCCACTTACTTTTGGGTCCTGTGAACACAGGCAATTCGCTCATCACTGGTGCATTTCAGGGAAGTCCTTCTAATTGGAGGTGGACATCACTGCCCCGCCTCTCCACCTCATCCAATTCATTCAGAAAATGAAAAGCATTCTCTGAATGGTGTCCATGCTGAGCGGCCGACCTCCTGTATTCACAATGCATCAGGCTGGCCGCTTAGCAGGGGACCTCGAAGTGAAGATCACTTGGAGTAGCAGTGTCTACTTCAGCGATTTCCAGCTTCCTGGGGTATCATTCCTGTATGGCAGGGGTCAGCAACCTGTAGATCACGGGCAGGTGACTGGTAGATCACGGTCTGTGCATGCTGACCCACCACCCCAGAGCATCAAACAGAGTGCAATGCTGAGGGACTACTTATAAAGTTGGAGATGTAGAAGGGAGCAAGAACAGCATAAGCCGATGCCTCCTCTGTAGTGTTGGCTCCTGTCCCATGCAGAGTGATACCAACTGCACTCCACCTCCTACCCCGGCTAGTGGTCTCCAGAGTGGTGCCAGCAGCAGGAAAGAAGATCTCCAGGTCAGCGTGAAGCAATACACTGGGCATAATAGTAAGGGGCTGCTTTCACACTGATGCTCTGTGGTTTACCCCGCAGGCTTGCTGGGCTTAGCAATAGACTATTATATCCTGAGGGTTTGGTGCACTTTCTGAATGCAGGAGTTTTGGTGTGGTTTGAGAAAGCGCACCACATCTGCAGGATATAATAGAAATCTATGGCAAAGCACAGCTAACCCAGGACGGTCGCAGATGCACTGCAGTGCAGGTAAACTGCAGCATACAAGTGTGAAAACAGCCTTATAGGGGGTTCAGAACAGTAAGTTCTGTAGTTTGAGGGGTGGTAAAACCCCATAGCTAAAACAGGTTTTAACCACCCCTGCACAACCTCACCCCCTTTAGCTGCAGTGGCCAGGGGCATACACATGTTGCAGCAAGTGTTATACAGCCCGTCATGGCTGGTGGGTGTAGCACCTGCAAAGCATGACCCCTTCAAGTGAATAAGGCTGCAAATGCCCTGCAACCTTGTGCAGTACAGCAAACAAGGGGGTAAAAGCAGGCAGCATTTTGTTGCTTTCTTACCACCTGCTTTAACCCCTTGAACCCCGCTGCTTACAGAGTGGCCACATTTGGCAGGCAGTGGTACCCATCAAATGCAACAGGGGGCTTAATTCCTGCTGCCTCGGCAGCTAAAGGGAGTAAGGTCTGGGGGCAGGAAATCCGCAAATCAACCACAGGGTTTTACCACCAGCCAACTTTGTGTGAACTAACCCTAAGGGTACCGCTGCGGAATGCAACTAAAGGACCATTCACAAGGTGTAGCACTGCTGTTCCTCTGAAAAGCGATCAGACACTGTTTGACAGGTTGTAAAGAGGCGATATGTAGCCTCCTCACCACTCGATTTAAACACATGAATGCACGCGTTTGCGACATGGTAGTACAGCAATTAGGAGGTGCAAATCAGGTGTGAGGAGGCACACAAAAGTGTGTATGTGTGTGTGTATATATATATATATATATATATATATATATATATATATATATATATATATATATATATATATATATATATATATATATATATATACATATATACATACACACACACACACACACATATACATATACATACATACATACATACATACATACATACACACACATACACACACACACACACACATACATACACTCCCAAAAGTGAGTACACATTTTTGTAAATATTTTATTATACCTTTTCATATGACAACACTGAAGAATACACTTTGCTACAAAATGAAGTAGTGAGTAGGGATGCACCGAAATTTTGGCCGCCAATACATATCGGCCGAAAATGGCCTTTTCGGCAATTTGCCAAAAGAGAAAAACGGCCGATAATGGAGCCAAAAATGGGGCGGGGCTCCGCCCCCCACCCCTGGTGCCGCCCATCATGGGGGTGATCTATAGCACAGGAGAGCTGCCTCCGCCGCCTGGTTGATTAGAGCGCCGAGAACACCACAGCTTTCATTTCAATAGCTGAGTGTTCCCTGCCGCGCGTCGTCACAAACAGCCCCTCCCCTCTGGGGAACTTTGACAGATCACCCGTCCCAGGATTGGACGGGTGATCTGTCTGTCAAAGTGCCCGGACACGGGGGAGGGGTTGTATGTGACAGCACAAGGCGGGGAACACACAGCTATTGAAATGAAAGCTATGATGTTCCCGGCGCTCTAATCAACCAGGAGGCGGAGATGGCAGCTCTCCTCTCTCTTCCCTTCACAGGCTGGTGCAATGGGGGACACGCTGGCTGCAATATTGGGGACACACTGGCTGCATCTGACGGGCACTGGTGAGGCTGCATTGATCTCCTGTACCAGGTCCCCAGTCTTTTCAGTTTTCAGCCTAGTGCATTTTTCATTTTCGGTATCGGCACCAAAAAACCCATTCGGTGCACCCCAATAGTGAGTGTACAGCTTGTATAACAGTGTAAATTTGCTGTCGCCCTAAAAATAACACAACACACAGCCATTAATGTCTAAACTGCTGGCAACAAAAGTGAGTGCACCCCTAAGTGAAAATGTCCAAATTGGGCCCAATTAGCCATTTTTGCTCCCCGGTGTCATGCGACTCAGTGTTAAGAGGTCTCAGGTGTGAATGGGGAGCAGGTGTGTTAAATTTGGTGTTATCGCTCTCACTCTCTCATACTGGTCACTGGAAGTTCAACATGGCACCTCATGGCAAAGAACTCTGAGGATCTGAAAAAAAGAATTGTTGCGCTACATAAAGAGGACCTAGGCTATAAGATTGCCAAGACCCTGAAACTGAGCTGCACCATGGTAGCCAAGACCATACAGCGGTTTAACAGGACAGTTTCCACTCAAAAGATGAGTACACGTGCTCAGCGTCATATCCAGAGGTTGTCTTTGGGAAATACGCCGCACACTGCATCAAATTTGTCTGCATGGCTGCCGTCCCAGAGGGGAGCCCCGTCTAAAGATGCACAAGAAAGCCTGCAAACAGTTTGCAGAAGACAAGCAGACTAAGGACATGAATTACGGAACCATGTCTTGTGGTCTGAAGAGACCAAGATAAAACTTCTTTGGTTCAGATGGTGTTAAGTGTGTGTGGCGGCAGCCAGGTAAGGAGTACAAAGACAAGTGTGTCTTGCCTACAGTCAAGCATGGTGGTGGGAGTGTCATGGTCTGGGGCTGCCATGAGTGCTGCCGGCACTGGGGAGCTACAGTTCATTGTGGAAACCATGAATGTCAACATGTACAGACATATACTGAAGCAGAGCACGATCCCCTCCCTTCGGAGACTGGGCCGCAGGCCAGTATTCCAACACAACCATTGCCTTGCTAAAGAAGCTGAGGGTAAAGGTGATGGACTGGCCAAGCATGTCTCCAGACATAAACCCTACTGACCATCCATGGGGTATCCTCAAACAGAAGGTGGAGGAGCGCAAGGTCTCCAACATCCACCAGCTTCGTGATGTCGTCATGGAGGAGTGGAAGAGGATTTCAGTGGCAACCTGTGAAGCTCTGGTGAACTCCATGCCCAAGAGGGTTAAGGCAGAGTTGGAAAATAATGGTGGCCACACAAAATATTTACAAATATTATTGTTTCTGACTCTCGTCCGAAAACTGTACACATTAAACAAAAATTGTTCGTTTTTGTTCTCGTACGAGAACAATTTTGGAGTTTGTACCTTCAGAAGGTCAGAATCGGCTGTCAGAAGTTATGTACACACTATCAGAAAATCGTACGATCGCTCCTCGGACAAAAATGTTAGCCCGATTTTCCTATAGTGTGTACAAGCCTTTATACTGTCGATATTGCTGCCTTCAGAGATCAGTCAGCTTTATTAATATTGCACCGGAAAATAAAAAGAAGGATTTGACTTGTTGCCATGTCAGATGCAGGTAAGACTTTCTTCACACACTTGTGTTATGGATCGCAATTTTCAGGAGAAAGTCTTGAGGTAAATAATCCTCACCAAAAGTAGTAAAATAATTCAGCAGAATTAGTAATAGTGGCAGTACAAAACAAGGACAATTAACAGACAGTAGGGCCCCTTTCACACTGGGGCAGGAGCCGCGGCGACGGTAAGGCAGCGCTATATTTAGCGCTGCTTTACCGTCGTTTTAGCCACAGTATTCGGCCGCTCGCGGGGCGGTTTAACCCCCCCCCCCCCCCCGAGAGGCTGAAAAAGGGTTAAAATCCCCCGCAAAGCGCCGCCGTAGCAGCGCTTTGCGGCGGTATTACCGCGGTATCCCATTGAGATCAATGGGTAGGAGCGGTGAATACACCGCTCCTATACCGCTCCAAAGATGCTGCTAGCAGGACTTTTTTTATTGTCCTGCTAGCGCACCGCTCCAGTGTGAAAGCCCGCCGGCTTTCACACTGGAGTGAATGGGGCCGGTTTTTTCAGGTGGTGTACAGGCGCTATTTTTATCGCTGTACCGCCTGAAAACCCCCCCCCCAGTGTGAAAGGGGCCTAAGAAACACATTTATAATTTCCACCACGGACATTTCACAAAAAACAAAAAAACAGATCTTACCAACTCCATAAGCCTTCGCAAAAATCCATTGTAAATTAGCAGCAATTTTGGACCTGAAGGAATCGTACATATCAAGCGGTACAACCTCCTCTGTAGAGTCCACAAAGGAATCCATTTTTCTTCTGGTGCTTTCTCCAGAGGCAGAGCCACCAATATCCACCATCTACAAAACAAACCACACATAGATTACTCAAGTTGTACTGACCACCACAGTGAATTAGTTTGCAGTTCTTTTGGTTTACTGGTGAAGCAGAATTTTTAGGAGAGCTAAAAGCAGTTCTAAACCCAAAACTAAACAATTTTTATATTGCAGGTTACTAATCATTAGATGTAGTAGTTTTCTTCTTTACTTCTTTAGGCTTTCACCCCCTCAGTTTTTACCCGGTGATCTGGCCAGTAACACACCTCCTGTATTATACAGACACCACTCTGGATGAAAGAGCACAGGGGGCAGATTTGAACAGCAGCATTATCAGTCTGTGGGGGGGGGGGGGGGGGGAGGGAGTGTTAGAAATACTAGCAGATTTAGGGCCCATTTTCGATAGAAACTGCATATGTACTGCACGTTTTTTTTTTTTTGCATGTATACATGCATCAGTTGACACACATTTTATATCTACATTTGTCCTGTGAGGCCGCTTCCTTCCCCTGGGCTTGTATGTGCATTGTGATGTGTTGCAATTCCATGTGTTTGTAGTGCAGAAAAATGTAGTATGCTCTACTTTTTTTTTTTTAATGTTAACTATGCCCATAGGATTACCTTGATTTTGGACTGTCTATGCAGTTGGAGTACACAGACAAAAACGCATCCCACTGCATTAGGTGTAAATGCCCCCTTAAAACACAAGAAATTGAAGCTTTACCTCAGCTAATACTTTATAATCAGTTACATCATTTTTTTTTTCTTTTGGGATAAAGTTTGTACATAAAACACAAGGTGATAATTTTAAAGCACCCCTGCCAGTGTTATATGTTCTTATGGTCTTATCCCTGTACCTGCAAGAGAGCTTTTTGTTAAACAGACATACTGGCCAGATCACCAGATAAGAATAGAAAAAAAAAAAGGAGAGCCTAAAAATGGAAACAAAAGGCCAGCCATACATGATTCAAATGCTGCTGAACCGGCCGAGATTTGAATCATTAGTGGGCAGGCCGAATGCCCAAAGTTGATCGCATAACTTGGGTACAACCAGCCTGCCGGATTCGCTTACGATTATCGCAAGCGGCTGCTATAGCAAGACACGTTACTACACTGCCACGCGTTGCACTGCCTCTTTGTTGGCAATGTGCATTGGGTGCCATTCAGAATAAATGCCACCACATCATCGCAGTGTGGGGTGAACTCCGCTGCAGTAACATGCATGGCAATGTACGTTTTCCTGCAATAATACTAACAAGGTGAAGTGATGATGCAAACCTTGCAATTTACTTTTTTCTTATCTTGCCCAGATAGACACTTGAATTTCTTTTTTAAATCCCCCCTCTTCCCTAAGGACAATGATAAATAGTTCACATCGCTTACATAAAGTCAGGTACAGCAACTGCAACTTCTGTTTTCCAGGTAATGACATTGGATATTCTAAAGCAGCCAACAGTAACACTAGGCACAAAATACCACAGCAGGAGCTGCTAGGCCTGCACAGCAATGATTTAACTTATACAGTACCAAAAGGTATTTTGGACTACACTGGTGATGAATTAACTCATTCATTAAATTGCACAAACATTGGAAATCCTAATATCAGCAGCACGAAGTCTAAATCCTTTGTTACTGGGGTACCCGATTCAGAGATCCCATAAAACAAAAGGAGATGCAAAACACCACATGCCCGATGACTTCACATAAAAGAATAGAAGACGCTTTCTAAAATTCTGTACCCATTTTTAAATACCCAAGAATTGTTTTCTGTAAAACAGTCTGTTGTAGTTGAAGGCTTGCAGCGTGAGGTAATGTGTGTGTTTTGGGAGCCAAGAGCCGATTTTCCAGACATCAAAAAAACACAAAGGCAGCTGCTGACAGGGCCAAATCAGACAATTCCCAGCCGAGCACCACGGCCTACAACTTGCACAGCGCATCCCACTGCCTTCCATCCTCGTCGAGCCTCCAGACCCCACCTTAGTGTGAAGTCTCATTAATCTCCGGCCTACTGACAACACAACCAAGCTAAACCTTTCACTTGTGCGCTCCTTTTTACGTTACAGAAGTGACATGGGCAATCCTAATTTGAGATTATTACACAATATATACTAAAAGGAATCCACACACTTAACTGCTCGTTAAATACTTTTTTTTTTTTTTTTTAAATCTTTATTTAAATAATTTTTACAGTGATCAATCGGTACATCATTTCAGTAAGAAAATACATATAATTCTCAGTTTGATATTGTAACCAGATCCCTTTTGCACCCCGTCCCGCCCTCCCCCCACCCCCCCCCCCTCTTTGTATGACTTATCTTTATCTCCCTTACTCCTGAATTTCCGACCTTTCCGACATGTCCGGCATACAACGTGTGGGCCTTCTATCGGGTAATCTCGATATAATATCTCCATGAGTTTCTGAAGTCGTTCCATTCTGACCACTTATTTCTGTGTTCCCCCTTCCCTTGCCCTCCTGTTTGTAGCTCGGTGCTATCTAATCGTTGAATCGCGTTTACGCCAAGAATCCAATCCCGTGTCGTCGGGCAATCGGTCCTTCGCCACTTCACCGGTATTAGATTCTTGGCTTCATTTAAGAGGGTAGGTATTAGGGATGAAATATATTGTTTCCTTGGCGTCGCAGTCCCGTGGAAGAGAACCACCCAAGGGTCCTCAGGTATCTGTATCTTGGTGATATAATAAATTAATTCTAATATTTCTCTCCAGAATTTTGCAATTACCGGGCACCCCCATTAAATACTTTTCTTAAGAAATTCAGAATTTGTTTGTTCCACTGGAAGTCATAAAATCAACCATAACCCAAAGTCCCTAGAATACTATTACATTACTTTCTATCAGTACAAAGATTAGGGTCTCATTAAAAAGCTCTAAACTTCTTAATGCCAGAAAATTGAGAACATATCACTCGGCACAATAAAATGCCGTCACGTTTCATCTTTTCTAACAATCCACTATAATATATATATATTTTTTTTTATTTTTTTTTTTATATATATGATATATTATATATATATATGTGTGTGTGTGTGTATATATATATATATATATATATATATATATATATATATAAAATTATTTTTATATGAAATGTCACCATAAAGAAATTCTACAACCAGATGGTGACAGTAAGATTACCATGAGCACACCAAAAATGTTCATTGTACAGTCCCCATGATGGCCTCCAAGTACCTGAACATAAACATAACTTACTATTATTAATATACATAACCAATGTAATAAAAGTGCACTGATCAAATAAAATGACTACAGAACGTAGGCCCTACACCTGTGCATTAATGGTTCAACGTCTTTATCTCCACTTCCTGCAGAGCCTTTATTTACATACACTCTCCCAGTCTCCCCCTCCCCTAATAACTGACAGCTGTCCCACCCCTGAACACACCCACCATTCATTCCATCTGGGATCCTAGTGACTACACCAACATCTCCAGCTTTTCACTGAAAACTGGCTGCACCTTTTTACTCCCCAACGTCTAGCACAACAGCAACAACCACAATGTATAAACACGGAAGAGCCCTACTAAGTTTTGTTTTTCTGGGCTATCCTGTAAAGTTTACTGGCAGCACACAGTCTTCCCTATGCTACAATTCTGAAAAGTCCCTTGTATGTGAGATCTACAAAGTAAAGAACAATTTGTAGGGTAGGGAGGATTTGTTCTTGTAATTTTTCATTAAACTGGTAGATGTATCTGTCATTACAAATGATAAACTAAAATAAGCACATCCCGAATACTAGCATCCACATGGAAGTAAAGTGGTTCTAAAGGCTCAAGGATTTTTTACAGGTAAAAAAAACCTTCTGTGTGCTGCAGCCCCCACTAAGACCCCTTTCACATTGAGAGCCTCTGCTGTTAGCGCTAAAGTGGCGCTCGTTTTTGTGGGGTTTAGCAGTGCTTTTGACAAAAAAAAAAAAAGGAAAAAAAAAATGTTTTTTCTTGAGCCCCATCATGATCCAGCGATGTGCACGAGAGGAACTCTCACACCTCATTGGCTCCCGCTGCTGTCAGAGCCAGTGAGCAAATGAGGAGAGAGAGGGGGCAGGGCCAACCCTTGGCTGTGTGTGAATGGACACACAGAGCAGCAGCGAGCCTTCTTGGGTGCCCCTACAGCAAGCTGCTTTCTAATGGGGGCAGGAGGGAGGAGCCAGGAGCACCTGAGAAGAGGAGGATCAGGGCTGCTCTGTGCAAAACTATTGCATAGAGCAGGCAAGTATAATATATTTATAGCGATGCTTTTCGGCCACTAGCAGGGTGCTTTTAACCCCCGCTAGTGGCCGACGAAAGGGTTAAAAGCGTCCGAAAAGTGCCGCTGCCCATTGATTTCAATAGCAGGGGCTGTGCAGGAGTGGTGTATATAACGCTCCTGCACCGCCGCAAAGATGCTGCTTGCAGGACTTTTTTTCCCGTCCTGCAAGTGCACCGCCCCAGTGTGAAAGCCCTCAGGCTTTCACGCTGGGTTGGCTTGAGAGGCGCTTTTCAGGCACTATTTTTAGCACAAAAAATGCGTGAAAAAGGTGTCCCAGGCTGATTTCTTTAGGGCTACAGATGACATAAATCCACTTGAGTACAGCAAATGCATTTGCAAAGCCAGTTCTTTCCTTGTAAAAGTACTAGTGATGCAATTGCTGGGCTGCACAATAGTATGTGCATAGAGCTGTGGGAGGGACCAAGCAGGCTCCATCAACTTTAAGCTGCCTGCAGAAAACTACAGGAGGGGGCGGAGACAAGACCAGTCACTCTGTACAAGGAGAAAGAGCAGCAGGGGCCGATTTTTTTTCCAGGAAGCTCCTGCACAAAGGCAAAGCTTCACACTGGATTACAACAGAGATCTAAAAAAGGTAATACACAAAGAACACCAAGATAAGGAATATATACAGTGGATATAAAAATTCTACACCCCCGTTAAAATGTCAGGTTTCTGTGATGTAAACAAATGAGACAGAGATAAATAATTTCAGAACCTTTTATGTGACCTATAAACTGTACAACTCAGTTGAACAACAAACTTAAATCTTTTAGGTGGAGTGAAGTAAAAATAAAATATGATTGCATAAGTGCCCACACCCTAAAACTAATACTTTGTTGTTGAAGCACCTCTTAATTTTATTACAGCACTCAGTCTTTTTGGGTAGGAGTCTATCAGTCTGGCACATCTTGACATGGTAAGATATGCCCACTCTTTGCAAAAACACTGCAAATCTGTCAGATTGCGAGGGCATCTCCTGTGCACAGACCTCTTCAGATCACCCCACAGATATTCAATCAGATTCAGGTCTGGGCTCTGGCTGGGCCATTCCAAAACTTTAATGTTTCTGGTGAAGCCATTCCTTTTGTTGATTTGGATGTATGCTTTGAGTCCTTGACATGCTGAAAGATAAAGTTCCTCTTGGTTTTGTGCCAATATTGACTGGTATTTGGAACTGTTCATAATTCTCTCTACCTTGACTAAGGCCCCTGTTCCAGCTGAAGAAAAACAGCCCCAAAGCATGATGCTTTCACCACCATGCTTCACAGTGGGTATGGTGTTCTTTTGGTGATGTGCAGTGTTGTTTTTGTGCCAAACATAGCTTTTGGAATTATGGACAAAAAGTTCAACCTTGGTTTCATCAGACCATAACACATTTTCCAACATGCTTTTGGGAGACTTCAGATGTGTTTTTGCAAAAATTTAGCCAGGCTTGAATGTTTTTCTTCCTAAGAAAAGGCTTCTGTCTTGCCACTCTACCCCAGACATATGAAGAATACGGGAGATTGTTTTCACATGTACCACACAGCCAGTACACGCCAGATATTCCTGCAGCTCATTTAATGTTGCTGTAGGCCTCTTGGCAGCCTCCCTGATCAGTTTTCTTCTCGTCTTTTCATCAATTTTGGAGGGACGTCCAGTTCTTGATAATGTCACTGTTGTGCCACATTTTCTCCACTTGATGACTGTCTTCACTGTGTTCCAAGTTATATCTAATGCCTTGGAATTTTTTTGTACCCTTCTCCTGACTGATACCTTTTAACAGTGAGATCTCTCTGATGCTTTGGAAGCTCTCTGGGGACCATGGCTTTTGCTGTAGGATGCGACTAAGAAAATGTCAGGAAAGACCTACTAGAACAGCTGAACTTTATTTGGGGTTAATCAGAGGCACTTTATATGATGGCAGGTGTGTACTGACTCTTTTTAACATGAGTTTGAATGTGATTGCTTAATTATGAATACAGCTACATCCCCAGTTATAAGAGGGTGTCCACACTTATGCAACCACATTATTTTATTTTTACTCCACCCCCTAAAAGATTTCAGTTTGCTTTTTCAATTGAGTTGTACAGTTTAAAGGTCACATTAAAAAGGTGGAAAAAGTTCTGAAATGATTTATCTTCATCTATTTTTTTTTTTTACATCACAGAAACCTGACATTTTAAAGAGGAAGTAAACCCTCATGGGTTTACTTCCTCTTTGTTTCCCTGCAAAGGTAAAGCATAATGGACTACTATGCATCACATAGTAGTCCATTATGTGTCACTTACCTGACACAGGAGCCAGCGAAGTCACAGCTGTCCTCTTGAGTATGGGGCCTCCATCTTCTTGGTGGGTCTTTGCTGCTCCGGCGCTATCATTCGATGGAGCCGCGATGACGTCACTCCTGCGCATGCGCACAGGAGCCGCAACTCGCGGCATATCGCCGTTAACAGCGGTGCACTCAGTGCATGCGCCGTAGACAGCGGTGCCTGTCTTTTGGCAAATATCTCCTAAACCGTGTAGGTTTAGGAGATATTTCTTGGACCTACAGGTAAGCCTTAATCTAGGCTTACCTGTAGGTCAAAGTGGTTTGTAAGGGTTAACAGGGGTGTAAAGATTTTTTTATATCCACTATACATGCCTCTTGTATTCAAAAAGGATAAGTTCACCGTAACAAAAAAATAATAAATGCACTTTTTTTTACCTGCAAAAAAAATGTGCATTTATTTTTTTTTTTTTTTTTTAAAAGCCTGCAAAGCATTGCACACATGATTAGCAGATCGTGGGTGTAATTCCAGGCTCCTGAAGACTGTTAGTGTAGGTGTCTTGCCGTACCTCCGATATGGGCAGGCAGTTACTGAATGACAGGAAGCTCATTGAACTACCTTGAGTGCTCATCAGCACCCCTGGTAGTTCATCGAGAACTACAAGCTGTCAGATGCAAAGGCTGACAGTAGTTGAAACTCAATGATTCACAGAAATCTGCGAATGACAAGGCCATGTGTGCAGGGCGAAGATCCCCCAGCCACAGTCACAAGGAGGGGGGGGGGGGGGGGGGGGAAATGGGGCAGATGCTGAACATGTTACACCAGAATATGGGTGTAACATGTTCAGAAAGTTGAACTTATCCTTTAAACAATATTTGCATATCCTGAAGTTCAGCTTTTATCAATAAACCTTGATAGAAAGTCCACTGCTGCAGGTCACCGCAAGTTCCTGAAACCTGCATTGATCTGTAACCCACCACTTCATGATTTGGTAAAGCCATTGAATTCTACAATGTGATGCAGGGCATTTTACATTAAGACCCTGCATTGCATTATGGGATATGCCCAGGTACTTCTCCATTTAGAAGGTAAGCTCTACAAGCAGGGCCCTCCTGTCCATTCTGTATTGAACTGTACTGTAATTGTGCTGTCCCCCCCCCTCTACATTCTAAAGCGCTGTGTAAACTGTTGGCGCTATATAAATCGTGTATAATAATATGAACATTTGGCAGGGTCTCCGGGGGCCCAAGAGCACCAAGCAGTGCCTAGTTTCCCTGTAAGTGTTTATATAAACCTACCGCCACGGGGTGACAGTGTTAATGCAGCAGCAAAAGAAATGCTACAGGACAGTCATTCTATACAAAGGCCATTTGTTGCAAAAAAAATAAATAAAAAATCAGAGGAAAGTTTAAAGCTAAATGCCATTTATTTATATGTCCCTTGAATTGTAATGTCTTGGGGAACCCCTGCTAAATTACTACATCTCTAGCGCACCATCCATTTTTGTGCAAATAAGAGCCTGTTCACATATCACGTAGCGGGAACTTGTGCTCCCACTTGTGAACGATTTTGACGCAAATGGGCCGCCCTATGTGCTTTTGTCGCGCTAAAGAAGGTCTTGCACCTTATTGGGCGATCAGCTTTGCATGATTTTAAAATGCACAGCTTGCTGTGCATTTGTCATGCGGCAAAATCGCACCCCGTTTGAGGTTTCATTAAGAATAATAGCACCCAAACATGTGTTGCGTGTTTTACAGCGACTACACGCAATGCCACATCGCCAAGTGTGAATGCAGCAACACCTAGCATCTCACACTTGGAATGGATACTTTTTTTTTTTTTTTTAACACCCTCCTGCTCTATAAGGAAAATTTGTCTCAGTAACAATCATGAACTGGAATAATATTGGCCTAAAAATAAACTCCAACAGTGAACATTGTAGTGCCTCTTACACTGGTAGTGCACACTGTCTGCATTCGGGGACACACACCAGCATGGCTGTCAGATTGGGAGCAGCGGCTGTGTCCGTGCAGCCACTGCGCCTCAATATATATGGAATAGAACTGCCTGCACGCAGATTTGCAGAACACCGGGGCATCCCATGCGCGCAAAGATGGCCCTTCGTAGGAAGGGACACACAAGTACGCCCGTGTTAATGATGCCTTTTATTGGCTGTCAGGCTAGTGGCCATACATGGCTGTCATACATTAGTGGCCAAAGACAGAAGAACTCCTAATATTATTGGTCAGTGGGAGAAAGACACACTCACATTGTTGACCACTGAGAATACTGCCCTCCTCATAGTCAGGGAAAAATATAACATCAGTGGAAGACTGGAAGTTAGAAACTTAATTGCTCAAGGAACCCCTAGAACCTCTGCAGGAGCCTTGGTTGAGAAACCCTGGTCTACACAGTCAAGGGACGAATCGCTATTGAATTATATATTTATGATCTCAGCCAGGGTCATATATCGGAGTTAATTTAAGTCCCCTCATTTTAACGTTTATTACAAACAATACTACTAAAACCTGCCCATATTGATAATATATCCCTTCAAATCATTACTAATTTAAAGACGTACATAACTGACACTGAGGGTAAAACCTTCAGTAAAGATATTTTAACCCCTTCAATACCGGGCACTTTCCCCCCTTCCTGCCCAGGACAATTTTCAGCTTTCAGTGTCACACTTTGAATGACAATTGCAATGCCATGGAACACTGTACCAAACTAATTTTTTTTCCCCACAAATAGAACTTTCTTTTGGTGGTCAAAAAAAAAAAAGACTGAATTTTTGGAAAAAAAAAAAAAACATCTTTCTTCGTTTCTGTTATAAAATTTGGTTTTCTCCTTCGCTGACGGCCACTGATGAGGCTGCACTGACGGCCACTGATGAGGCTGCACTGACGGCCACTGATGAGGCTGCACTGACGGCCACTGATGAGGCTGCACTGACAGCCACTGATGAGGCTGCACTGACAGCCACTGATGAGGCTGCACTGACAGCCACTGATGAGGCTGCACTGACAGCCACTGATGAGGCTGCACTGACAGCCACTGATGAGGCTGCACTGACGGCCACTGATGAGGCTGCACTGACGGCCACTGATGAGGCTGCACTGACGGCCACTGATGAGGCTGCACTGACGGCCACTGATGAGGCTGCACTGACGGCCACTGATGAGGCTGCACTGACGGCCACTGATGAGGCTGCACTGACGGCCACTGATGAGGCTGCACTGATATGTAGAATTGATGGGCCCCCGATAGGCGGCTCTGATATGCACCACTGATGGGTACTGATGAGATACTGACAGTCATTACTGATGGGCATCTGTGAAGGGCATTGATTGGCATTTTGATGGGCACTGATGGCAGCAGTGGTGGGCACCTCTGATGGGGCTGCACTGATAATCAATGCACCGATTATCAGCACCCACCCCCGTCAGGAGAGCCGCTGATCGGCCATACCTGTCAGCGCAACCCGAGGAAAGCCGATTACCGGCACTTCCTGGTTACCGCTGTGATTGGTCACAGCTGATCACATGGTAAGGAGTCTACGTCATGGGCTCTTTACCACGATCAGAGATGCGGTGTGTCACTCTCAGGTGCGTGCACGAGCAGCTTATCCTGCTGGACGTTATATGATGCCCAGTCAGGATAACAGAGCCACATTGCGGACGTCACTCCGCAATGGGACGGGTGGGAAGTGGCTAATAAGAAAGAAAACCCACATAAGCGTGAACCCAGCCTCAATAAAAGTACAACCTGCTGTAATTTTGTTGTCCGGAATGCATACAAATAAGTGTAAACACACATTGCCCTGAATAAAAATACATTTTTATAAGTGTTAAGATTTTTCAAGTGGTAAAAAAAACACTGGAATGCATAGAAATTATGTGTAAATGCTCATGCAAAAATACATCTGGAAATTGTAGTGCGAACAAACCCTCATCCTGCAGATCACTGGATCCCCCCCATCCCCCTCCCGGCCATTGTATTCTGACAGCCACGGCTTCCACCATCAGAACACCTAGCCAATGGCTGCATATGATTGGCTGCACTCACTATTCGGCCGGCAGTTTTCCGTCTGGCTCCTTCGATATTTAGACTGAAGTTTGTCATGGCGGGCGGGTGATATCACCCTGAATCGGGTAACATTGGAGCCATGTATGACCTGCAATGGGGAGCTTGGAGAGGAAGCTCCTCATAGGACTGGTGTGACTGGACAATACATGTACAGCACTGTGTATATTATCAGCACCATAACAATACCACATTTATAGGACATGACTATTCTAGATTATACCCTGTGCATGTTCTCTGATTGCTTCTATTGTGCACATTTGCATGGTATTCTTTGTATGTATGTTTCTATGATGACAGATCATACAGAGGCAATGTATTATTATTATTAGAGTGGTGGCCTTTCCCCTCCAGAGATGACAATCCCCTCCATTGAGTCCACATATAACAATATAATGATCCCAGCCCCCTGTCAGTAGAGGTGCACACAGAGGACACCTCCCCACCCCCACCCACAATGATGAGACACCAGGCCCTCACCTTCCTCTCACCTGCCCCCACACTGAGGTATAATCCACCTCCCAGGCCTCACCTCTCCTGCAGGCTGCTGGCGGGGCCCCTGCCGTCACCCAGCCATGTCAATGGGGCCCCGGCGTGTCAGGCCTACCCTCTTTCAGCTTAGCGGGACCCTCCGCTCCTCCCCTCGGAGCCTCCGGCCGCTTCTCCTCCTCTGTGCGGCGGACGCTGACAGGGAGCCGTCTGTTGCCCGGGAACTGGCTGCGCGTGCGCGGAAAGAGGAGGGCCCCACTCACAACTCAACCTGGGAACCAGCCATGGCTGTACTGCGCCGGCGCGGACTTCGACTTGCCGCTGACGGGTTGGGCTCACCGCGCTGTTGGCCGGGAGAAGCCTTACTGCGCAGGCGCGGACTGGTTGCTAGCGAGATGGGGAAGAAGACGCGCATGCGCAGTGACGGCGATCTGTGTTCTTTGAATTGGATGAATGATAAATGCATGGGCACGCCCCTCTGGTGCTGTCACCCAGCAGTGTGTGTGAGGTGACAGATAGGACATGGGCTGGGCTCAGCGTCATTAATAAAAGAGCAGGACACTGAATATTCATAATCAATCATTTTATTGCATTGCATATTAAAGTATGCCTATCTCAAATAAACAGCCATTGTTATGTCAGCTGGGCTCATATAAAGCAGCAGGAGGCATGAGGCTGCAAGTGCCTCTTCTTCCTTCAAATGTCCCTATTTTTATGGTTGTCTCTGATTTTACGTTCAATCCAGCCTTTCAGAATCCATCCTTTTCATAATGTTGTCATTGTTTGCTCTTCAGCAGGTCGTTTTAATTGGTGTTGGGCTTCCTTTTTTTCTCCAAACGCTAATATACTGATTTTTTATTGCATTAGACGGAGAATCTCCCAACGGGGAATCCTGTTCTGGTGACAATTGCATAAGAGGGGATTTCCCCTCACTTTGGAGAGATTATTATTATTATTTTTATTATTATACAGGATTTATATAGTGCCGTTTACGCAGCGCTTTACAATATAAAAAGGAGACAATACAGTTATAATACAATAAAATACACAAGGATTAAGGGGGCCCTGCTCAGAAGAACTTACAATCTAATAGGGTGGGGCAGGTGGTATAAAAGGCTGTAACTGTGGGGAATGAGCTGATGGAAGTGGAAGGAGATTAGTTGGAGACGTGATAGGCTTTCCTGAAGAGATGAGTTTTCAGGGATCGCCTGAAGGTAGCTAGAGTAGGGGATAGCCGGACAGGTCGAGGTAGTGAGTTCCAGAGGATGGGAGAGGCTCTGGAGAAATCCTGGAGATGAGCATGGGAGGAGGAGACGAGAGAGCTTGAGAGTAGGAGGTCTTGAGAAGAGCGGAGAGGACGATTTGGGTGATATTTGGAGACAAGATTGGTGATGTAGCTCAGGGCAGAGTTGTGAATGGCTTTGTAAGTTGTGGTTAGTATTTTGAATTGAATGCGTTGGGCGATTGGGAGCCAGTGTAGGGATTGGAGGAGAGGGTTGGCTGACACTGAGTGGTTGGTAAGGTGGATAAGTCTGGCAGCAGCATTCATGATAGACTGAAGAGGCGATAGCCTATGTAGAGGCAGGCCAATGAGAAGGGAGTTGCAATAGTCAAGGCGAGAGATAACGAGGGAGTGAATGAGGAGCTTGGTGGTTTCATTTGGTAAAAAGGGGTGAATTTATCCTTGCTTCCTGTTATGTCTGCAGGACAGGAAGTGAAAGCAAATCTCCCCAATGTGACACAGACAAAAAAAATGGCAGAGGTTCTGACCTTTCCTTGTTCCATCTGAAATCAAAGTAGACATTTGGTTTCAGATGCACATAGCCCCCTCATATCTTTGCGGTGTGTTACATTTACATGCAGAGCCAAAGAATGTCACCAGCACATCACGGATCTCCAGAACGGGTCCAAAGCTTTTATTCAGCGATAATATTATTAGAACAGAAGCAACATTTTGAAGCCTCTCAGGACCTCTTCATCAGGCATGTGATGAAGAGGTCTTGCGAGTCTCCGAAACATTGCTTCTGTTTTAATAATATGATTGCTGAATAAAAGCTTTGGACCCGTTCTGGAGATCCGTGGTGTGCTGGTGACATTCTATGGCTCTGATTACCTTCCCTGGTTCCAGCCGATTGTCGCTGCTGCACTCCTTAACATCTACAGCCACCTTGCAGGAACATGTGTGTTCACCTTTATCAAAAAGCTGCCTATACAGATAAGGGGTGCCTGTAGCCACTTTCCACTTTCCCTCCGGAAGATTTACAGTACCCCCTCTGATGACCAGGTCATTTGTTTGTGATAGGGCACTGCGTTACTTTAACTAAAAATTGTGTGCTCATGCCACACTGTACTGAAACAAAATGGATGTCCTTTTTCCACACAAATAAAGCTTTCTGTTGGTGGTATTTGATCACCACTGCGCTTTTGCACTATAAACAAAATAAGACTGACAATTTTGAAAAAAAAAAAAAAAACAATAGTTTTACTTTCTGCTATAAAACCTATTGGCAAGTGGGTAGATAAAAACAAGCTGTGCAGCTTTGATGAAAATTGAATAATGACCTTGCTACAGTTGTAGGCCATTTTCATACCCCATGAATCCTGGTTGGAAAACTCCCAGAGATTGCATCTCCCCGTCCTGCCTTGTTGCTAGGATGTTGCTAAGACACTCCCAGCTGTAACTGTTCACTTCCACCATCACATTCAAACCCCCTCATATGTACTTTCTCTCCCCTGATGCAAGAGGCCAAGTTATGCCCTGTACACACGAGCGGAAATTCCGCCAGCAAAAGTCAGATGAGAGCTTTTTGTCCGAAAATGCGACCAGCATTTTGTCCGAAAATGAATTCCAGCCAGCAAAAGATTGAGAGCAGGTTCCAATCAGAAATTCCGATTGTCTGTACAAATTCCGACGCGCAAAATTCCTACGCATGCTCGGAAACATTTCGACGCATGCTTGGAAGCATTGAACTTCATTTTCTCTACTCGTCATAGTGTTGTACGTCACCGCGTTCTTGTTGATGGTCGAAAGTTCAGAGAACTTTTGTGTGACTGTGTGTATGCAAGCCAAGCTTGAGTGGAATTCTGTCGGAAAAACCATCCAAGGTTTTTCTGACAGTAAATCCGCTCGTGTGTACACGGCATTAGTGCTGACACTAACACAAACCAATGTAGCTCAAGCGTTTATGCACCCCAGATGCCCTCCAATAAATTTTCTTTTAAAATTAAAGGGGAATGATTTTTTTCCACTGATATTTCTTAAATGCTTGTCAAGTGTGCTGTAAATGCTACAGGCATGTTTACAGTGATTTACCATAGACCTGAATGGAAGGAAATGACAAGCTTTAACTCCTGCCAGACTTGACATGTTAGCTTCATTTTTGCCGCACAGCGACATGAAGCCAAGCAAACGCTACATGTTTTTCAAGTGTGAACAGCTCTGTCCCCTGCCTATGTTATCCATTGTAGGCCACTTTGCTATGGAATGATGCCATCTCTGGGAATTTTCCAGTCAGGCTTCATGAGAAATGTAAATGGCCTACAAATATAGCAAGGACATTATTCAACTTTGTTCAGAGCTGCACAACTAATTTTTATCTAGATCTATAGGCAGTTTTTTGATGAATTTGAACTATGCCTTTAGGCAGTATATTCATTTTAAGTGGGCTGTCCATGCGGACCAGTGTACTGAAAACCAGGCCTGGCCATTTCGTTTCCTGATGCAGCTTGTTACCATGCCACGTGTTGCACTGTATGAATCCGTGGCCTAATGCTGCGTACACAAGACCAGACTTTTCAACGGACTAGGTCCGACGGTCTTCCGGACTGTCTTTCGGCGGAGTTCCGGTGGACTGTCCGAATTAACAGACTTGGCCACACACAAGCACACCAAAGTCCCATGGATTCGAACGTGATGACGTACGACCGGACTAGAATAAGGAAGTTCATAGCCAGTAGCCAATAGCTGCCCTAGCGTTGTTTTTCGTCCGTCGGACTAGCATACAGACGAGCGGAGTCCCGGTGGAGTCCCGGCGGAAAAATTTGAAACATGTTCTATTTCTAAAGTCCTTCTGATTTTTGGACAGCAAAGGTCCAATGAAGCCCACAAATGATCGAATTGTCCGGTGGATTCGTTCCGTCGGACCTTTGCTGTCAAAAAGTCTGGTTATGTGTACGTGGCATTAGTGTGTCAGGATGCCATTCACTCAATGCATTAAAGTGGAACTAAGCCCTCCTACCCTTTCAAGCCAAGCAAGCTGCCATCTTAGTCTCTATTTGATCTGCAGTTGCCATGGGGCTGCACATGTGATCTGTTATGACGTCTTGACAGTTCTGTTGTGATCACAAGCAACTGTGACAGCTTTCATCCACTGCATGTCTTGAATGTAACGGTTTTGGAAAACAGCTAAATTGATGGGTTCAGTTCTACTGATTGTCAGCGAGCATTGTGCTACTGCAATGCAAAGAAGTAAAGCCAGCCGAAAGGAACATCATTGAAATAAATATTTTTTCTGGTCCTAGAGTTGACTGGATGTTGCAAACAATTAGGGAGTTCAGGAATAATCACATAATTAATTACTTCAGGACAAACAGTAAGCATTCTGGTAATTCAGTTAGATGTCATCGCAGGAAACAGAGGACGTGGCGTTTCATTAGTTCAAGAACCATAGAACGGGATGCACAGTATGTACAGACAGAGGGATCCCTGGATATAAAGCAGTGTACACAGCACCTCTATATTCAATCAATATCACCAAAATCATCATTATAACAACTTCACTGCAGATTTTCAAAAGAGCAGTCATATGGCAATCCTGCAAGAGGATAGAGCAGATGAGCCATTATGGTGACTTTGCCTTTATTTTTCTTGTAGTACACCTGGAGCCTTTGCACCCTTGTTACACATCTATCACGTATGGAAATACTGCTTAAAGGAACCTGTCAGTACAGAAATATGGGAACTGTCCAGTGCTGACTTTTTAATAAAAGTGCATTGACATCCATATAACTTAAAGAGGAGTTTCCATTTAAAGTCAGCAGCTACAAATACTGAAGCTGCTGACTTTTAATAATCGGACACTTACCTGTCCCAGGGTCCAGCGATGCGGGGGGGGGTTGAAGCTCCGCTCGTCGCCCCCTACGCTCGGCACCAGCATTGCAACTGTGGGCACCCGGCTGTGGCTTTACAGCCGGGCAACCCACTGTGCCGTGATTGGCCGCGCAGTCATCTGGGACCTGTCACGTGTCCCAGATGACTGACAGGAGGGAGGGGGAGAGCTGAGCCCTTCCTGCGCCGAGGGGTGATGTCACCAGCACAGGCACTGAAGGAGGCAGACTACGAGGGACCCCCTAGCAACAGGCATTTAAAGGTGAGTTAAAAAAAAAATGTCCTAATGTTTTTTTTTATTTTTTTAGGAATTTTAATCATCTTTTTTTGGAGGGGAAACACCACTTTAAAGTAGTTGCAAACCCTTACAAATACCCAGTGCAGTGACTATCCTCAGATGATACAGAGATGAAACAAATCCTCCTACATAAGTTGTATCTGTCTATCTGCAGCCCTCTCTTCTCTACATCTATTTAAAGTGCTGAATTTATAAGTTTGTCTGAGATTTCAGAAAAAAGGGGGCAGAAAATCACACTCTCCAGGGCTCAGTGAGGAGAGACCTGAGAGCTGATTGGAAAGAGGGAGACACCCCCCCCCCCCCCCTTTGCACACAGGAACAGAGCTGAGGCAGTCAATCAGTTGGAGGTTCCTCCCGTCACCATTTTTCTCTTGGTGTCAGGAAAAATTGTGATTCATGCTGATAGCAGAGGAACGAAGTAGCAGACAGAAATTACACGTATTGCTTGTAATTGAGACAAGTACACACAATAAAGGGATATTCTTTGTTCATATTTCATCTCTGAGGTTTACAACCACTTTAACTCACCACGCAGGTTACAATCTGATTGTACAATCTCCTTTAGATCTACCAACAAGTATGCCCCTGCCAAGATTTTACTAACGCGTTAAAACATTGCGCTTTAGCTATGGAGCCAGTTCTGTGTAGTCACATACAGTGGTGTGAAAAAGTGTTTGCCCCCTTCCTCATTTCCTGTTCCTTTGCATGTTTGTCACACTTAAGTGTTTCGGAACATCAAACCAATTTAAACAATAGTCAAGGACAACACAAGTAAACACAAAATGCAATTTGTAAATGAAGGTGTTTATTATTAAAAGGTGAAAAAAAAATCCAAACCATCATGGCCCTGTGTGAAAAAAAGTGATTGCCCCCTAAACCTAATAACTGGTTGGGCCACCCTTAGCAGCAACAACTGCAACCAAGCGTTTGCGATAACGTGCAATGAGGCTTTTACAGCGTCCTGGAGGAATTTTGGCCCACTCATCTTTGAGGAATTGTCCTAATTCAGTTACATTAGAGGGTTTTCGAGCATGAACGGCCTTTTTAAGGTCATACCACAACATCTCAATAGGATTCAGGTCAGGAATTTGGCTAGGCCACTCCAAAGTCTTCATTTTGTTTTTCTTCAGCCATTCGGTGGTGGACTTGCTGGTGTGTTTAGGATCATTGTCCTGCTGCAGAACCCAAGTTCGTTTCAGCTTGAGTACACGAACAGATGGTCGGACATTCTCCTTCAGGATCTCTTGGTAGACAGCAGAATTCATAGTTCCTTTTATCACGGCAAGTCTTCCAGGTCCTGAAGCAGCAAAACAGCCCCAGACCATCACACTACCACCACCATATTTTACTGTTGGTATAATGTTCTTTTTCTGAAATGCAGTGTTCCTTCTACGCCAGATATACTTGGACACACACCTTCCAAAGAGTTCCACTTTTGTCTCATCGGTCCACAGAATGTTGTCCCAAAAGTCTTGGGGATCATCAAGATGTGTTGTGGAGAAATTGAGACGAGCTTTGATGTTCTTTTTGCTCAGCAGTGGTTTTCTCCTTGGAACTCTGCCATGCAGGCCATTTTTGCCCAGTCTTTTCCTGATGGTGGAGGCATGAACGCTGACCTTAACTGAGGCAAGTGAGGCCTGCAGTTCCTTGGACGTTGTTGTGGGGTCTTTTGTGACCTCTTGGATGAGTCGTCGCTGCGCTCTTGGGGTAATTTTGGGCGGCCGGCCACTCCTGGGAAGGTTCACCACTGTTCCATGTCTTCGCCATTTGTGGATAATGGCTCTCACTGTGGTTCGCTGGATTCCCAAAGCTTTGGAAATGGCTTTATAACCCTTTCCAGACTGATAGATCTCAATTACTTTCTTTCTCAATTGTTCCTGAATTTCTTTGGGTCTCGGCATGATGTGTAGCTTTTAAGGATCTTCTGGTGGACCTTACTGTGTCAAGCAGCTCCTATTTAAGTGATGCCTTGATTGTGAACAGGTGTGGCAATAATCAGGCCTGGGTGTGGCTAGAGAAATTGAACTCAGGTGTGGACAACCACAGTTATAGTATGTTTTAACAAGGGGGGCAATCACTTTTTCACACAGGGCCATGATGGTTTGGATTTTTTTTCACCTTTAATAATAAACACCTTCATTTACAAATTGCATTTTGTGTTTACTTGTGTTGTCCTTGACTATTGTTTAAATTGGTTTGATGTTCCGAAACACTTAAGTGTGACAAACATGCAAAGGAACAGGAAATGAGGAAGGGGGCAAACACTTTTTCACACCACTGTAACTGTATTACGAGGGGATGAAGCTACGAGTCATGGCTCCTGACTGATCAGTCTTACCCATAATCCTCTGCTACAGCAACCATGATTGCAGTGCTGCTCTGTCATGGCCTACCCTGAACCTACCACAGCCTCATTCTTATACAATTCCACAGTCTGTAATACAAAGCAGATCTCAACCATAATCTGATAAATAACGTAACAGCAAGAGACCAGGCTGCCTCTTCCGCTTCCACGGGCACTCAGCCCAGACCTGAATGCGCACAGTCACGATGCAATGTGCTCTGTAGGCAATAACACATAGACAATACACAGACCATGGCATGCAGCTAGGGGATGTGGCAGGTGGTCTATTATAGATAGCTGCATTTATTTCCCCATGATGCATTTTTAGTACATACATGGTGCTGATATTGAGGTATGTGGTTTAGTATACATGGCTGCATTTATTGATGCATGATGCATTGTTAGTACATACATAGTGCTGATTATATTGCGAGTGGTTTATTATAGATGGCTACATTTGTTTTTCCATGCTGCATTTTAGTGCATACATGGTACTGTTATTGTATCAGGTGTTTTTTTAATAGACACTTGCCTTTATTTATTTATCCAGGATGCATTTAAGTGCATACATGGTGCTAATCTTATGGCAGGGCTTGTTATAGACGTCTGCATTTATTTCTCTATAATGCATTTTAGTGCATACAAGTGTAGCTCCCACTAGTGTGCTAGAGTAGGATTTTTGTGTAGTGTAGGTAAATTGTTAGGCTTGGCTGGCATTCAAGCCTGTGTTATTTTTGTCTGGGTCGGGTGAGTGACTCAGGGAGGGCTGGATGATTCACAGGCAGCATCTCTGAGACCTCCCCCTACTTCTGGAACTTGCTGGAAACTTCCAGAAGAATGGGAGTGGAGGTGAGGAGGAGCTGTCTGGAGTATTCTGAGGGCCCTGACCAATCCCCAACAGATTGGGGATTGTACAGGTTGGCAGGGGGCAGGCCCCCTCAAATACTCTGGGTTAGCCCAGCTGGGGCAGTGGAGTTCGGGTGGAGACTGGAGATGGAGTGTTAGGCTGTCAGTGGCCCTTGAGGCTAGCCCCCTAGTCTAGGGGGGTTACCTCTGGCCTGGGCTCGGGTGTGGAAGGGACCCTCTTCGTGACACACAGGGGTGTCCTGACCGGAGGCACGGGAGCTCTGGCACAGGGCTCTGGCGCTAGCTCTGTGCTTTCCAGTCTGTGGAGCGCTCTCACTTCTAAATACAGAAGCCCGCCTTCTGTGTTTAGAAATGACAGCGCTCCTCTGAGCGGTTGCGCTGCACCCTCCCTGCAATCCCCAGGCACTGTACTGTGTTATATACAGGAGGGTGGGGGGGGGGTGCCACTGACATCGCTAGTACAGGGCATCTAGGCAAAGCCCTGCTGCAATTGCCGGCATTCTCTGCACCTCTCCCCGCTGACCGCTGCCTGTCACAGTTGCTAAAAGAGCAGAGGAAGCTTCCACTAAACTCCTCCTCGGCTCTTACCTTACACTGCGCACCCTTGAGCTCCGCACCCTGTACACTGCGCACTCTGATGTCTGTATCCTGTACACTGTGCACCCCTGAGCTCCACCCCGTGTATGCTGCGCACCCCTGAGCTTCGCACTCTGTACACTGCACACCCTTGAGCTTCGCATCCTGTACACTGCACACCCCTAAGCTCCGCACCCTGTACACTGCGCACCCCTGAGCTCCACGCCCTTTGCACCCTGTAGACTGCACACCCCTGAGCTCTGCATCCTGTACACTGCGCACCCCTGAGCTTCGCACCCTGTACACTGCACACCCCTGAGCTCCGCGCCCTGTACACTGCGCACCCCTGTACACTGCGCACCCCTGAGCTCTGCACCCTGTACACTGTGCACCCCTGAGCTTCGCACCCTGTACAATGCGCACCCCTGAGCTCTGCATCCTGTACACTGCGCACCCCTGAGCTCCGCACTTTGTACACTGCGCACCCCTGAACTCCGCACTTTGTACACTGCGCACCCCTGAACCCTGCACTCTACACTGTGCACCCCTGAACTCTGCACTATATACACTACACACCCCTAAACTCTGCACTCTATACACTACACACCCCTAAACTCTGCACTCTATACACTACGCACCCCTGAACTCTGCACTCTATACACTACGCACCCCTGAACTCCCCATATTCCTGCATATATATATATATATATATATATATATATATATATATATATATATATATATACGTACACACACTTACACAAGCATGGGTGCACATCCTAATGCAGTTGGCTGCACACACCTATGCCTGGGAGTTGTAGTGCTGCAATCAAGAGTTGTGCAGGAGGCAGAGGTGAAGTATACATGTGGACTGTATATAGTTGTGTCCCTGAAGATTCCTTTTTTCTGAAAAGTCAAGTGGGCATCCCATAATACCCCAATCCCTTTCCAAGTTTATTCTCCTCAATAAAACATAAAACAAAATACTGGACTGTTCTTTGACTCAAATCTGATGCAGTGTGCCTAGCTGTGCAGGGTGGGGGATCCCTTTCTAAATGCAGCGCCTTAAGGGGTGCACTACACAAGGTACTGATATTGTAGCAGCTGGTTTATTATAAAAGGCTGCATTTATTTCTCTATGCTTTTTTCCAAAGCCGACTGTGGGTAACTGTATCATGCCAATCACTAATTCTTCACTTAGCAGTCTACAGGATCCCTCCATAGCCACCATTTACTGCTATAGGCCTCCACTGGGCTCTTCTTGAATAAAAATATTTTTTTTTTATTTGCAAATACATTTTCAAATGTACTAATTAGTATAATATAAATCTTTTTTTTTTCTCTATGGAATGAGTTTCTTAATGGTTCATTATAGCCAATCTCTGCACATACTTGCCCAGAACAGATGGCAGCTTGTGTATGTCTCTGATCACAGCCCCTGTTCTAATACGCTTGTGCTTTCATTGATGTGTGATGCCAGTTCTGCCTCACAGGACACCAGTGATCCTGCCCTGTCGTCATTATTCCAGCTGAGTGGAGCCTGGAAGCATAGCCCTCTGTGTGGCACCAGCTCATTGCATGATGCTGAGACCTGCAGCTCCCACATCACTGATAATAATGCTTCCCTATCTCCCAGGGGAGGCAGGCAAAGCTGCTTATGGATTGCCCATAAATTAGGCAGATTGCAACAATGCAACGTGCTAATATCATTGCATAGAGCCAGCTCCAATAGAATACATGGCTATGTATTTTATGATGGGGCTTGTAGACAGCAGTGATGTGTAGCAGATGGGTAGAGAACAGTGGGAAGGGCCATAATAAGATACACAGGGACCTGGGCTTAGAGCAATAAGGTTATACAGGGGGAAATAAAGCCCCAAATTTACAGACTGCAATAAAAATCTGTTTATATTTGTCTGACCATCTCTGGACATTAATGAGTATATCCAGCAAAAATACTGTAGTGAAAAGGAATCAAATGCAGGGGAGGTGTTACAAGATTCTTTGTATTTTATATACATGTATTGTGGTATCGGGTGATTATACTCATGTGGTCTGGTACAAGTGACCATATAAATACAGGCAAAAAAAACACGCTAACCCAAACAAATAGAAAACAGAGACAGACACAAAGAAATATTTTTGATAAAAAATAATAATAAAAAAGGCTAAACAAGGCTGCAGAATAGTGAGATAAACACAGTATGTAATGCAAAGGGAAAAACTGTGCCAAGTTAATAACTAACACTGGAATCCAATGGTAAAGGTGACCATATTACCCCTATCCTGGAGACCTTACACTGGCTACCCATCAGATTTCGCATATACTTTAACCACCTCAATACGGGGGAACTTACACCCCCTTCCTGCCCAGGCCATTTTTCAGCTTTCAGCACTGTCACACTTTGAATGACAATTGTGCGGTCATGCTACACTGTAACTGTAATGTGAAATGTTTTTTTCACGCAAATAGAGCTTTCGTTTGGTGGTATTTAATCACTTCTGTGTTTTTTATTTTTTCCTAAAAAAAAAGAGAGAAAATTTTGGGGAAAAAATATGTTTTTCTTAGTTTCTGTCAGTAAATTTTGTAAATAAGTAATTTTTCTCCTTCACTGATGGGCGCTGATGAGGCGGCACTGATGGGCACTGATAGGCGGCACTGATGGGGACTCATAAGGTGGCACTTATGGGCACTGAGGTGGCACTGATGAGAAGGCACTAATATGCGGCACTCAGGGGGCGGGACTCTGGCTGGGGAGGACAGACACCGGACTGAGCAGCACTGCATGGAGCAGGAGAGGGGGACCCCGAGGAGCGGCAGAGGACACAGGTTGTGTGGGGAATGCACAACTAAAGAGCAGCCAGTGCGGTAGTCGAGCATGGAGCTCTGCTAGTCCCCCCCACCTCCAGCCACCCGTGCGCGCGGTGCCTAACTGCCTATGCTGCCACCGACCATATGTAGAGGGGGCCGCATGGGCCCCTTGCAGCACAAGGTGGTTGTGCCACTGATATGTGGCTCCGCACTGATGGGTGGCACTGGTGGGCACATATAGGCATAGGCGGCAGTGATGGGCATTGATGGGCAGCAGTGATGGGCATTGATGGACAGCACTGATAGCCAGCACTGACTGGTATCACTTGTGGGCAGTGATTGCTGGCACTTGTGGGCACTGATTGCTGGCACTTGTGGGCATAGGCGTGTGAATGGGGTGTGCCAGGTGTGCCTGGGCACACCCTAATCATCCTGTGCGGTGCAGATTCCCCCTGCTGATATTTCACCAAAACCCCCCAACAGGGCTCCTAAAAAAATTGTAAAAAATAATAAATGAATAAAGGAAGTAAAAATAAAAAACTACTGACACCATCCACTGCTCTACTAACACTGTTCATGTTTTAATACATTTGGGGTGCACACCCTAATGCAATAGGCTGCGCACACCTATGCTTGTGGGCAAAGATGGGCACTGATTGCTGGCACTGGTGGGCACTTAATTGTAATCAGGGCACTGATGATCAGTGCCCTGATTACATCTCTAGATGTCCTCTATGAGGAGATGCCGCTGATCGTCTCTCCTCTCCTCTCTGTCAGTGTGAGGCGAGGAGTGACGATTACTGGCATCTCCGTGTTTACATGTGACTGGACATAGCCGAATACATGGTTAAAGAGCCACGGCGCGGCCGCAGTTGGCGCGCCCCTGCGGCGTGTGAGAGCGGTCGTTCTGGGAAGCAGTCATATGACGTCCACCCAGAATGAGAGCCACACCGCCCAGCCGTCTGTTCTGTGTGTCCCCTCTACTCACCTACACTCAATGCTCCAAAACTCTTCTCTAAACGCATTTGAATCAAATTTAATAAAAAATATATATATATTTTTTTTTTAAGACAAGCTTTCACCTAATTTTACCTTTTTTCATTGTGTTATCCTGTGTATTTCTTGTGTTTTCTTTGTAAAGCACTTTCAGAAGCTACCTTTAAAGGCACTACATAAAATAAAGCTTATTATTATTATGTGGTAGGTGCTTTTTCACAATAAGTTGTGCCAGTCCAAACTGTATTTTAGAGAATGGCAGCCCTCTTTTATTAAACAAAATGGAAAGTTCATATTAACATTAGTTGCCCATGCAGGGGTTCTTCCACATCAACAAGAATAGACAACTGAAAATGTCAAGCAACCTGGCTCGCTTGTCAGCACCACCGCGGCTCTTCTTACCAGTCCCTCTGACTGTGTTGCCAAGCTCTCCTGTTTCACTTGGCTCTATTGGCATTTAGTCGCAGCTTCCTCCTGCGTGGTCCACTCCTGGCATCTGGATAGGGGTTCTCCTGACACCCCAATAGGAGCCTACCTGACTCCTGGAACGAGACCTCCTGTCTCCTGGCTGGGGGGTCCCCTCTGACCCCTGGTTGAGGCCACCTGTGTCTTGACTCCTGGCTGGGGCCCCTCTGACCCCTGGGGGAGACCTGTCTACAATATAGGAGCTGTGTCCAAACTGGGAGCTCTAAACTATCCTCAGGCCTGAGTATATAACGACCATGCACATATGTGTACTCACACAGGCTGCAGGCACCCAGTAAAATCTAGACACAGAATTGAAGGTTACGTCCCACCCAAGACACTTTGGAACCTTCAAGCCCCAGGCCCCAATTTGGAACCACAGAACCTGGAAAAAAACAAAAACATAGCTTTCTCCACTCAGAAACAATAGTCTGGAACTTCACATGATCCTGTGTCATTTTCTCCCACAGTTTATTGCAAATCCATTAATTCCTATCATGTCATTTTTTTTTTTTTTGCAGCAAGCCAAAGTGGTTATATTGCTTGTTTGTTTTTGTTTTTTTTTTCTTTGTGAGATCCACTTTGCACCTTGTGACCTCTCTGCTGCCATCCTGAATTGATGATGTCACACAAGGTTTCCATGATGATTCATTCGGCGACAGTTGCCGTGGAGATGGGAGCCATTCTTGTACACATAGTCAGCTATTTTTATAGGCTGAGGCAAAGGCTCAATGCAGCTGCAGCCTCACACAATGGCTGCTTGGAAGCTTTTTTTGTGTGTGATGAAATTAACACCAATTGAGAGGAAGATGTTTGGCATTCAAGTTAGGTGTATTTGAAAATATCACATCTGTAAAAGTGAAATGAAAAGAATAAAGTATATATGAATGGTAAAAAAAAAAAATTTGTTGGATGAATGAATTGTAAAGTCCAAAACAATTTTTATTCCTGTGTGAACCCTACCAACTGGAAAACCAGTCAAAATATGGCATAGCATCAGCAATGCAAGGCAACAGGACCTCTCCGAGTGGTACAGCAAACAGGAAATCCTTTATAAATGCTTTATTACAAACAGGCTTTAGAAAATCAGGATCCCTAGTGTTACTAAACTAAAAAACCCACATCATAACTATCAATAAATGCTGTATTACATGTTGTTCTTAGTTACTCAGTCACTTTATGAGATTCATTTTCTGTATTCTGCAAAAATCCTGGTTGATCCAGCTGCTCTCTATCTCCCCCTTCTGTTGATGCCCCCAATTCAGCTAGGAATTTTGCAGCTGTGGTGGAAACTCTGCACATGCTCAGTTTTCAGTGAGTTTCCGCCCCATCACATCTGAGCAGCCCATGTGACTATAGAGTCGCATATGTGGGCGTATGCACAGTGGTAAATGACAGCCCACTCACTCACTCCTCTTCCATGTTCACTAACCAGCCAAACACAATGGGGGGGAGGGGGGTTATTAGATGTAGAATTAAAGTAGAACTATAGGCAAAACTTTTTCCTGGTGCATCTATGGCAGCATACTAGTAATAGGCTCCGCCCTCAGGACAGTGAATATCATTAAAAAAAAAAAAGGTTAGTGACTTCATCGTTCTTTTTTTCCTCATACCTCAGTGACATGGCGATAGTCCTTACCTCTGCTTCATGCAGCTTCCGTCTGGGTTCAGCCTCTCCCAGATGCAGTCCTCAGTCCTGGGCCGCTAAAAGCACTAATAGGCTGAGGAGTCCCTTCTGTGGGTCTTTTAGGACTACAGTGGCTTTCCTAACCAGGAGCATTTTGCTGTTTTCTTTTACAGCTAGACAGACTGGTTGCTCTGCAAGCATCTTTCTCTTCTACCCTTGTTCTCTCCCCTCCTCTTTCTAACTCCTCTCTTTGCTTTCCTTCATGCTGTATGTCTTCTGGAAAGTCTCCCTCTGGGTTTAGGAGTTTGGGCCATTCCTTTTTTGACAGGAGACGTTTACCTTGTATAGCGCCCTGGGTTCTAGTCAGGGAGCTCCTCACCAATTTCCTTGTCAGGAGTAGCTACTGCAGTTAATTTATAGAGATCTATTGATTTAGCCCTAAGTCTGGTCTTGTTGCACTTTTCTCTTCTACCACTAGGTGGCTGGGAACTTAGTGGTACTAGATATGAGAAGGGAAACCCAAGGTCAGGTTATGGGTATATGGGGTATCTCAGCTAATGGGCAGGGGTTTTGTTGAATCCCTTGGCCTGCTGGCAGAACCTATATTTTCGGGTGAGGTCAGGTGATCTATGTTCTGTGCCACCCGGACCGCTGTCTGGGTGGACGTGTGTCGTATGCCCTAAGCTGCTAGGCCGGAGATTGGGCCTATCCTGGGGGCATCTGGCTGCCAGGCTGTGTGAGGGCCTATTCAGAAGTGACAGGGCAGCGCAGGGTTGGGAATGCGGCTTGCAGTCCAACGAGAAGTGGCAGTTCTGCCGGCTGGAGAACCTGTCGTGGTCGGAGGTAGAAGGAAAGCTGTTGCCACTAAGGGACCAACCACCTTTACCAGGAACTACAGTGAGTAACTGAAGCAAATACCGGAGAAGTATTCTCACCGAACGGGCACGATGGAGAATCGGGAAACTTCAGGCGGTGATCAAGTCAGGGACCCAACCAGTGGAGGTGACGCTTGCAGAGCAGCCTTGTGAGTCAAGCCAGGGACCAAGCTGGTCAGCAGGGGTGAAGCTTCAGAGCTATCTGGAGTGCCAAGCTAGGGACCCAGCAGGGAAGCATGGGTGACGATTGATGGAGATACCACCACAAAAGCCTTGAGGAGCTCACAGGATTCAAAGTCAGTGAATCAGAGAGTCCAGTGAGAGACTAGGAGCTCAAGGGGCTGAAGAACTACAAGTAGAAGTTGTAGTGAAGCTGAGTGAACTGTTGAACTTTGTGTTAGGAACTGTTAAGTACTGTTGCCATAAGAGACAGCAATCCTGCATGTGCAGAAGTGGCACCTTGCTGGGGCCTTTCCCTGTACGGCTGTCCTCCTATTGCAGTCTCAGTGTCTGCGAATTGAAATTGCAATCACTCAAGGGTGTACTGGCCCTAACCCTCTTTCCCTTCAAAATATAAAAGGACTGTTAAAATAAATAAAACCTCTTTTGCATCCAAGAAGTGTCTGGTGCTTAATGACTTTCACCATCTTTGCACCCACTATGCCTCACACAACCCACTACATATGGAAGGATGTCAGCTCTCTTTGGCCTTGAAGGTCCTCGTTAGGCTGGAAGAGGTTAAAGACTTTGCTACGCTTGCATATTTCTTCCTCTAGAAGCTGGCGCATCTGATGCTTTTGTAAACATCCTCCATGATGTCCAGTGGGGATCTTAGACAGAGCTTCAGCTCATGCTTGCATGCGGCACTCATGCGCATTACACGGAGAGGCCGCGGCGGCCATCTTGGAAAAGGGTAAGGAGCCCTGTTCGGTGTTTCTTTTGGACAGTGGGTGGTGCTGTGCTAATCAGGGCCACCCACCCCTGTACTTAAGCTCTGCAGCAGGCGGCCCTATATCTCACAGAGGGTTGCCTGAATTGAGCTCCTGCTAGTTGTAACCTGGCTCTGTGTGGCAGGTTTTGAAACTTATATTGTTTTTAAAAAAAAAAACAAAAACACAAAAGGGTAAAATATATAGAGGGGGGTGTAAGATAAGTTTTTAATGTTAAACTTTATCTTCTTTCTTTTTTTCCTTTTCTCCCCTCTCTCCCTTATTGTTGATCTAGCTGCCCGCTGCGCCACTGGTTACGAGTCGCTTGCGCCCTGTCCAAGACCCTCACACTGTCTTAAGGTAAGGGTATTTGTTTAAAAAAAAAAAAGTGTGCATTTACACTGGGATCTTTTTCTTTTCTTCCCAGTCCTGTATGCCCGAGGACATCCAAGAAGACTTCCAGGCATGAACCCAGAGAAACCAGCAGAGACCGTCATAGGCACTCGTCCAGACACCATTCATCTGGTGGTCATATGTCCTCAAGGAGCCATCGCTCATCCCATTCAGTAGGCCATGAAAGAACCAGAAAGTGCTGGGCATGTGGAGCAACCTCGATGGCTGACAAGCTAGTCTGCCAAAACTGTTTTAGAGACTATGCTGCAGACAGGGAATCAGAGGGCCAGCAAGTGATCGATCTGCTGAAGAAGGTGGTTAAGGATTCCTTTTCTGAGCTAATTGCTTCCCTGCCATCGCAGCAAGCCCCTCAACATGTGGGAGGCAGTACCTGGTCAAGTTATCTCGTCGGATTTCAGGTTCCCCTGGTTAGCAGCGCAGAAGGAAGACCGGGTCAAGATGGAAGCGCCCGGGCCCCGAACGCCCGGGCCCCGCCGGATTGATCACAGCACAGCACAGAAAAGTTTACTATCGCTTTAATATCATTGGAACCCAGGAGCCTCTCATGGGGCCCTCTACTGACCCGCATAGTTGCCAACATTTCAAAAATATTTTCAGGACACTTTTTTACAAGTGCTATATTTAGAGTAGCTGACATCCCCTATGTTCCTCTATACATCACAATAGTAATTACAAAATGAAATAAGTACTAATAATGGGGCAGAACAAATATGAGGACTGAGATTTCCTTTAGTTGAACTAAAAAAATTGTTCCCATTATAGAGCTGGTAACATTGATGATATTCAGTATAATTTTAAAGAACTGTTTTTGTGGGTAAGAGGCATAGAGGAGGAGAATGGATGGTATAAAAGTGGGAAGTATGTGCAGGTGAGGAAGAGGAGTGTGGAGGATATGACAGTGGGCACTATGTACATGAGAGGAGTGCGGAGGGTATGACAGAAGGCACTATGTACAGGAGAGGAGTGTGACGAGTATGACAGTGGGCAGTATGTACAGGAGAGGAGTGCGGATGGTATGACAGTGGGCACTATGTACAGGAGAGAAGTGTATGACAGCGGGCACTATGTACAGGAGAGGAGTGTGTAGGATATGACAGCGGGCGCTATGTATAGGAGAGAAGTGTGGAGGGTATGACAGTGAGCAGTATGTACAGGAGAGAAGTGTGGAGAGAATGACAGTGGGCACTATGTATAGGAGAGGAGTATGAAGGAATCTGGGAAGGAAAAATTTAAAGGTTTGTGGAAGGATGTTTAGGGACTGTGTAGTGGTTAAGCGGGCCATACATGGATTGAAATTACACCAATTAAGCAGAGACCAGCCATAGTCGATCTATGTATGGGCTAGCTGGTTTTACACAAGTCAACCTATTAACCGACTTGAGTACAACCAGCCTATCAGGTTTTCCCCAAAACAATCAGTGCTGCCAGCTATAGTTAGCAACACTGATCATCGTATTCACTGGCAGAACACAATAACACTGCGGGATTGCAGAGTGCGAGGGTTCTATATCACAGCGCTCGTTCCTGTTAAAGCCAGCAGTCCCAGTGACGGGATAAGGCCCTTTTAGAAGTAAGGAGCCACTTGGCTAACAATCTTTTAAAAACTTTTAATAAAACTGTGTTACGCTATGGAGGCTCTCTATCGGTTTCTCATATCCCATATACATCAGTGAGGAGGAAGCTTTAGTTCATCTCCAGGTCATCCAATCTGAGCAGGCACAATCCTGCATAAGCGATTATTGACTGTCTTTTTCACTAAAGTAGTCAATAAAATCTGGTAAGCAGAACTTAAATAGTCACTTTTGGGTGGTGATATCCTAAGCTGTGGTGAAGGATCACGTAGAATGATGTTGGAGTTATTTCCCTGCTAAAAAGACATATCGCCGTTTTTTTGTGTTGGAATCACAATTACGTTTGAAGAATTCATATATTGGGACACAATTTTATTTATGGGACTTTAGTTCTCATTTTTTTAATATTTGTTGTCACTAGGGTGTTTCACATGGACTTCTTTTTTGAATTTATAATAGTTTTCTGATTGTCACAATCTGTATAATTTTATTATGATATTAGTGGTTATAATTTATTTTTATTTTTATTTCTACATATTTTTGTTTTAATACAGTATTATGATCACGTGATATTTGTAATCAACTAGCGCCCCTTATACAATATATACACAAAAATAGGAGCACATCACTCTTTTCAGGGGAGCAGCACTATATTAATTTAACAATTATATAGAAACTTAATAATTTAACAATTAATTGGCGCAGAGTTTATACCAATCTTTCACAAGCCCCTCAATATACTGAGAAGGAAGGGGAGTCCGTACTCCCAGGACCATCTATGGGTGAAGCTACCCTACCAGCGGTAGATCCACCCGCAAAAGCACCAGAGCCTAATCTCCGCCAGCAAAACTTTGAGAGCATGTTCTCAATTTTTCAGACGGAAAAAGTTTCTATCGGAAAAAATTCCGATCGTCAGCAGCAATTCAGACGCGCAAAATTCCTACGCATGCTCGGAAACAATACGACGCATGCTCGGAAGCATTGAACTTAATTTTCTTGGCTTGTCGTAGTGTTGTACGTCACTGCGTTCTTGACGGTCGAAAGTTCAGCAAACTTTTGTGTGACTGTGTGTATGCAAGCCAAGCATGAGCGGAATTCCGTCAGAAAACCCATCCAAGATTTTTCTGATGGAAAATCCGCTTGTGTGTACGCGGCATTATTCTAAAACACAGCCTGTGACTGGCAGAAATTCGCCCATACCATTATATTTCCACAAAATAATAAAGATTTGATTTCAAATATATAATTGTATGCCAATTTAAAACAGTTTATTGATACTAATTATTTATTTTTACTCTGTATTTATCTATTCTGTATTTATTTTTACTTTGTTTATTATTGTGACCAGCAGCAGAGGACTAGAAGCTCCTCCTACTTATGTTTCCCTGCAGACAATGTGTCTTTAGTATCACTTCAGTCTGGGTTCACACTATTGCTGCATGGGGCACACAGCAGGGGTCCGGTGTGTCCCCGATTCACCATTTCAGGTCTGATTTCAGCCTGAATTTTTTTTTCATTTTGGATAGAGCAAGAGAGGGTTATAACCTCTGTCAGATCTTTTTTTCGCCACCTGTGTCCCATTTCAGAGATTTCCCTTCACTTCCTGTCTTATAGCCAAACAGGAAGTGAGAGAAAAGCCCTGCCAATTAAGGGAATGCCTTGGGGACCCCCAGGTCACCATTGGAAGACTTCTCCTCTATTACTTTTTTGGGGACGACCCAAAATTTCGGATTTTCTCTTACTTTCCCTTTTAATGTAATGGTAAACGGGACAAATAGAGAGGGTGAATCTCCCTAACGGAGGCACAGGCAGCAATAAAACCTGACAGGGGTTCTAATCCCTCTCCTCTCTATCCAATATTACAAAAAAAGTTTTGCCTTTAGCTGTACTTTTATGTTACAGCACACACGTTCACATCTACCATTTATTATTATTGTTATATATCACGTGTAACCAAGGGGCTGCTCCATTATTACTTTAACCAAGGGGCAGATCTGTTATAGCGTGTAAGCAAGGGGCGGGTCTATTATTATTATTATATCGTGTAAGGGGCGGATTTCTACAGAAGAGGGCGAATGTTAAATTAATGGGCAGAGCTCGATATATAACAATAATAATAAATGCGCTCCTTGGTTACAGTAATACTAGACCCGCCCCTTAGTTACACGATAGACGCCCCTTGCAGAGTAGCACGAGCATCAGGAGCGTACGGCATCGCTTCGTACAATTACATGTTAACTGTGCCTGCGCGGTGTAGAGTTCACTCAGAGCTGTTTAGGTTCGGCAATTTTCGGAAGCTCCGTAGTCCTTATACAGCGGGGGAACTTTTTCGCCAGGACACCGGAATTGCACTACTGTAATTGGGGTAACTAAGCCAAAGTAATGGGAACTGAGTTAGTGAAGATGCAAATTAAGGACTCTGAACGGCCGCACTCCAAGAAAAATTCAAAAGCCTTTATTGGTAAAATATGGAATCACACAAAAATAGGTCACAGCAAAGCAAGAAAATAGCTAATGCATTTCACACTACCAAGAGTGCTTACTCACAGCTATGAGTAAGCACTCTTGGTAGTGTGAAATGCATTAGCTATTTTCTTGCTTTGCTGTGACCTATTTTTGTGTGATTCCATATTTTACCAATAAAGGCTTTTGAATTTTTCTTGGAGTGCGGCCGTTCAGAGTCCTTAATTTGCATCTTCATCAGCTTGTGCCGTGCCTGCACCCAGGTTCTCTAACCATAGGAACAGCTGTGGGATTGAGTTTGGGTGGATCATCCTGGAGCGGTGGATCTCTTCATACTACTGAATGGGAACTGAGTTACCATGAGGGGAAAAGTAATCAGTTAGATTACTCGTTACCCTCTAAAGTAACTGCGTTAGGTAACTCAGTTTATTTTAACTCAGTTACTTACATCACTGGAAATAAACCAGCAAAGTAAGGAGATCAGACTACACAGGTTGAATAAAGAGTCACAAAGGAGGGACATGCCTCTTTCTCGTTCATACCAAAGACAGGACATCTGACATAGTCAGGTATGTACAGGCTGCCTACAAGCATGCAGTCAGTGGTGAATTTTCTTATTAGAAAATCCTGTGTGTATTCCACCCTGTAATAATACTTATTAAAAAAAAATGAACAAGTTGAAATAAACATTTCTACATGTGTTAAATTAAAAAAAATCATTCAAATAAATTGAATCAGAAATGACTGGTTTTCTTCAACTGGGCTGCGCCATTGATCTGATTCCACCAAACAGGCCTTCTGATTCACTTTCCCTGTATATAGATAGCGCAAGCTACTGTAGGCCTGTCAGTGGATGGGTCAATTAATCATGAGTCAGCATTCTAGAGCGAAACAATGAAGGATGCTGGGGGAGGAGGGGAGACAAGTGACCATTATTTAGGAACGTTATAAGAAGAAAAGGAGTCTCTATGGACAGCTCCTGTCATTAAATACTTTATGGGAGGTTTTATTCCTAAAAATGCGTTTGCAATGTAATACAGGGAAAACAGCCTACTATGTATTGTAAGTACCATGTACACCATGGGTTTATATGTGTGAAAGTCAAGAAAATGGCAGAGTAATGCTTCTCTTTTGTATACAATTCTTAGCACAGATATACTGTACTCTGCACGTCTTATGATTCTCCATGGAAGCACTCGCTGTCACTTCTCATGTTCTATATACTCATTACACTCATTACAATTTTCTGAGTTGGAGCATTACTGTTTAATGCACATGGACAGAGCATAGTACTCCTTTTCTTCTGAACAGAGCTAGAGAGCCTGCACATGGGATTACATATAGGAAGAGCTGCTATGCCTCATGTAATGCTACTAGAGCAAGTGGCTCCCTTTGGACCAGCTGCTGTCGAGGAGCTTTTGAAGTGGGACCCCATGGGAGTCAGAGGGTTCACGTCACCTGGGAAGATGCAAAGTTTGTCTGCCATCCCAAGGGATTTACCAGTTGTGGGCGCTACCAGTTATGGATTTACACCTTTACAGGTATACCTGGGCAGCCACTAAATAGTTAGCCAGGAGATGGACTGAGATGCAAGAGGGGTGGGGCAGGAATCGTAGGGTGATAGTTACATTCTCCATGTTTCCCTTCTCATTGGGCGCTAAGCAAGGGAGAGGCCTGCCTCGGGTGGGTTCTTCTGGGCTATGCTAGGTACTTTGAATAGGGTCACTGCCTTAGACATGGGGTACCTTTGCTGAAACAGATGGCTGAACCCTAATAAACTCTCTCAATGTAATATACACCACATGGCCACTTGTGCATTTGGGAGGGACATGCAGAGCCAATGCCCTATCCACATGTCCAGAGTATTAACGCTACCTCACTCCCAGTAATGTCACTGTAGTCACTTAGCTCTTCTTCTTCTGTACCTGTGTACAGGTTAGGGCTCCTCTGTGGTGCTGATCTGCTCCTGTTACTATGGAAGATGGACCTGCTCACAGAATGTCGACAACAACTCTTCCTGCAAGAAGCTATCCCACCTGCCACAAGTACACACTTATGACAGGCCACTAGAGAGACCTCAGTTACCCGTGGTAACCACTTGTATATTCACACAGTTATCTTCATACACCAATGTGCTTAGTGACTCGAGCTGTAGACTATATGTGCTGGTTACACAATTTAGTAACTTCAGACCATGCAAAGGCAACGTTTCAAAAGCTTAAGAATAAGTTAACATGACAGTTCAACATAGAGTGCAGCCTTTTCTTTACATCCATAGTCCCTAACTCAGGCTTGCGGCTGCCCCAGCATGCCTGTATAGAAAAGCGTCCATCTTGGGCATAGTCCATAGTGGTGGTATCCAACATTGGCATCTTCGGAATGAACTGCAAGTCCCAGCAGTTCCTTCAGGTTGTAACAGGCTGGAAGAAAAGAACTGAAACACAATTAACCCTAACCTTCCCAACTGAGGCAGCATTAACCTCTTCCTTTTTCTCTCTATAGCTGCATTGCAGGGGGATCAGTATCTGTGCCTGTACCCCCCTGCTGTTTGGGTCCCCCCTGCGTCTCCCCCTTCTCCTGCAGTGCTTCCCTTCTCTTCTGCTGGCAGCTGCTGGGGGCACACAGCAGGATCAGTTTCAGGATGGAGAGTGGAAGGGGGGCCAGTAAATATGTCCTATTTACTGGTCCCTTCCTTTTCTAAGTTAACACAGTGAGCGATCACTACCAATGGCTCCTGTGTTCATTCATAACGGAAGGATAGTAAACTGTGTTTACTATGCTTAAGTTTGTGAGTGAACAGGAAGCGGCTCAGCACAGAGCCATTCCCATTCATTCACTGTCCAGTGCAGCTGAGGCTGCATTGGAAGGGACTGGGCAATCTCTGTCCTCAGTCCCTTTCTCTGCCTCAAATGTGAGATGATATTTCATCAAAGCCCCCATAACAGGGCAAAAACTGTAAAAAAAAAAAATAAATAAAACAATTAAAAAAAAATGTTAAAATTCTAAAAAAAGTATTTGAAAAAAATTAAGGACTCTTTCAAATGTGTTTTGCTCACTGAGGAGCGGACAACATCTCTTCAGAGAGCATTTGACAGGCAGTGAGGAGGCATATTGCCTACTCACCGCCTGCTTTAACCCCACCCTAGTGCACCACAACCACGTGCAAAGCACATGGCTGCGGGGTGCTTGCAGGGCAGTGATTTTCACCTGAATGGGTCTTATTCGATGGGGGTGTACTTTATACCATGGCTGCGAAGCATAGCATCACAGCCATGGGATTTTATGACCCTTAGAGAGCAGGGGAAAGGGAAGCCGCAACCGAGCAGGGGAAACCGCCGGGGAAACGATGGGGTAAGTGCTACCGACCGCCACTGCATAAAGGCCAGATTTTCCGACGGAAAATGTGCGGTCATATCGTGTTGTCGGAAAATCCGATCGTGTGTGGGCTCCGTCTGATTTTTTCTGTTGGAATTTCCAACACACAAAGTTTGAAAGCTGGATCTAAAATTTTCCGACAACAAAATCCGATCGTTCGTGTGTAGACAATTCGGATGGACAAAGTGCCACGCATGCTCAGAATAAATTATGAAACGAAAGCTATTGGCTACAGGCCTCTTTATAGTCCAGACGTACGTGTTGTATGTCACCTCATTCTGAACGATCTGATTTTACGACAACTTTGTGCGACCGTGTGTATGCAAGACAATTTTGGGCCAAAATCCATCTGAAAAAATGTTGTCGTCAGAATGTCCGACCGTGTATACAGGGCATAGTAGTTGTCCTGTGGACAGATTCTCCCACCTGAGCTGTGGATCTCTGCAGATCCTCCAGAGTTACCATGGGCCTCTTGGCTGCTTCTCTGATTAATCCTCTCCTTGCCCGGCCTGTTATTTTAGGTGGATGGCCAGGTCTTGGTAGGTTTGCAGTTGTGCCATACGCTTTCCATTTTGAGATGATGGATTGCACAATGCTCGGTGAGATGTTTAAAGCTTGGGATATATTTTTATAACCTAACCCTGCTTTAAACCTCTCTAGAACTTTATCCCTGACCTGTCTGGTGTGTTCCTTAGCCTTCACAATGCTGTTTGTTCACTAAGGTTCTCTAACAAACCTCTGAGGGCTTCACAAAACAGCTGTATTTTGTCAGAAACCATGAAATCAGACCAAGACAGAAGTACAGTTAAATCACACTTGTTTAATAATAAAAGTAAAAAGAAAAAACGTAGTCAAAACATAGCCAAAGTTCAGTAACCTGAACGGATAGTATGCCAAGCCAGAAGTCAGGGATCAATGTAGTGGAACAGCAAGCAGGATCCGGAGCCAGAAGGGATGTCAGCAAAGCAAGTCTTGAACAGGATCGCAGGAGATAGTTTCTGTGATGTTGACCAAGGCGAAAGCAGAGATCCTCTGGACTGGATGGCTTAAGTAGGTAGGACTGATGAGCAGGATATCATCAACAGCTGAGTAACTGTGGAGAGCTGGTAATTAGCCGACAGCTGAGCGTCCAGCTCAGAGAAGGAAGGGCTGAGCCCAGCCCTGACATATTTATACTGGGATTAAATTACACACAGGTGGACTCTATTTACTTATTAAATTACTTCTGAAGACACAATAAATCCCAATAAAATACATTTACGTTTTTGGTTGTAGCATGACAAAATGTGGAAAATTTCAAGGGGTATGAATACTTTTTCAAGGCACTGTATGCATGCACATTGTCACTTCTATTCTTCTGTACACTGGTAGTAATTCTCATTATTGGATTATTAAAACTGATGTTAAATTCTATTGTTTGCATAATGTCTCTATGGTAAGGCTAATGCATATTTGAGAAACATAAAGTCTGATATAATATGCTGGTATTTGTAGTTCTTGGGTGGCTGAAGCCCCCATAGTGCCAAATGTGAGATATAACGCATAACTTCTATGAGAAAAGACGACTTACATGCAGATGCTGTGACAGTGAGTTATCTCACACATCTGTGTAACCGGATCCATTTGTTGCAGACAAGAAAAGGGAAATGTATTCTTGTCAATCAAAGGGGAAGACATGAGCAGAGTGATGTAATAGTGATGAGTGTATACCTGCAGGCCCAGGTGTGTCCCCCTACCTGGATAATCCTGTGTTATTGCTTCATATCTTTCTGTCAGTGCAATCCATCACAGCTATAGGGAGGAGAAAGACAGAGAGAGATATACAGGTGCCTGCGATGACAGATCTCCAACAACACCCAAAAACTCACCCAGCATAGTGCTGGGAATAAATCCAGACTATTCACAAGATAAGATTCATCACATTACACAGCTCTCAATCCTCACTATGCGCCATCAATCCACCTGAGCCTCTTCATGCTCAATTATTTCTCTCCTAGCTCTACTATCTATCAATTTGTACAGTTATTACATTAAATTACACAAAAGTATTGCTGTTTATGCTGCGTACTCCCTATACGCTGCTTATTTTTAAATGTGTATAAAAGCAAAAAGTAGTGATGTTGTAGCCAGGTTTCTAAATTACATATGCAGTTTCTGCTTCCTACTTTGCAGTGCTACACAGTGGTTTACTGCTCCTTCCCACAATGCAAGCTGCTAAGCTAATGTCTGGATGTCTGCCAATAGTCTATTTTCTATATTGCTGGTCTTTTGTTTTTCCAAAATGACACATGACAAGGACAGTGGCGGCTGGCGCACCGCCACCTCCCTCCGTTGCTTGATCGTCAGCCCACCAGCCTCGCACTTACCCCATCTAGGTTGCGGGCAGTGCTTCCTCCTCGTCAGCTACACCTTGTGTCTCCTCCTCCTCGGCTTCACGGCGGCTTCCCCTGCGTCTTCTCCTTCTCCTCCGTGGCCAATACGGACCCCTTCCTGATTGGTCTGAAGGAGAATCAGGAAGACAATAGCGAATATTAATTCACTATTGTCATGCAACTTGGTGGGCTCGTCAGCCCACCAGCCCCGCACTTACCCCATCTAGGTTGCGGGCAGCACTTCCTCCACGTCAGCTTCACCTTGCGTCTCCTCCTCCTCGGCTTCACGGCGGCCTCCCCTGCGTCTTCTCCTCCTCCTCGGCTGCCAAAATGATCGGGTCTCCTCTCGGACTATCGGGCCTCAGGACCCGTTCCTGGTTGGTCTGAAGGAGAATCAGGAAGACAATAGCTAATATTAATTTGCTATTGTCACGCAACTTGGTGAGCTCCGGGTGCAGTGCTTTTTTGAAACCAATTAGAGCCTCTGGCTCTAATCACGTGCTTCTAAAAAGAAAAAAACATTATAATCCATACATCTGGCACCCTGCATGTAGATTAGGGGTCGGCGCATGCATTAGGGGGGCAGCACCCCTGCGCCCCTTATGGACGGGCCACCACTGGACAAGGGTGTATCTCTTGTTCAAAAAAGTGTTGTTGAAAGCCTGGGGCTCAAAGTTGAACTTCCCTGTATCTGAGCACCACAAATCAAAAATGCTACTTAGTTCATTTTTAATATTCAAAGCAAACTCATACATCCATTCAGGTCTCCATGCTTTATTTTGCTGAGAAATCACTTTCAAAAATATCCCCTAGCATTTCTAGCTGTGCCCATCTTGAGTAAGGGCAGATGATTCATGTAGCATTTACTTCCTGGTATCCATCTGCACTTAGCTTAGGCATGCAGACAGAAGGGTGTGGTTATCTAAGTAAACCCATCCTCCCTTCCTGAAGACTCCTGGGATGTATGACATCATTTGCCTAGGCCTTACTAGGAAGTAACTGAAAAAAAATAAAACAAATAAATATAACGCACCTTCCTGTCTATTTCGGAATTTTGGCAGCATAAGGACTAAAAATAATCAGTGTTAATTGAAAGCAAAAAAAATTTTAAAGTCAGCATCTACAAATACTGCAGGTGCTGACTTTTAATAATCGGACACTTGCCTGTCCCGGGGTCCAGCGATGCGGGGGATCGAAGCCCCGCTCGTCTCCCCCTCCGCTCGGCGGCGCCGGCATTTTAACTGTGGCCACCCGGCTGTGGCTTCACATCCGGGCACCCACTGCGCATGCGGGAGCCGCGCCGTGCGCCGTGACTGGCCGCGTAGTCATCTGGGACCTGTCACGTGTCCCAGATGATTTGCAGAGGGAAGGGAAAGAGGCGATCTCCTTTCCTTCGTTGAGGGAAGTGACGTCAGGAGCCCAGGCACTGGAGGAGGCAGATTTTGAGGGACCACATAGCAACAGGGAAAAAAAGGTAAGTTAAAAAAAAAATATTTTTTTCAAATGTTTTACAAAATACATTAATGACATTTTGTTTTTTTTGGGTGGAACACCACTTTAAGTTCCACTTTAAGGCTTCATTCACACCAATGCATTTTTTTCATGGTTTTTGCAGAAACGCAGGACATTTTTAACATGGGTTCCTATAGAATACATTCACATCAATGCTTTTTGGTGCCTCTGCGTTTTCGGAAAGAGGGACTTTTTTTTAAACACAAAAAAGGAAAATTTATTATCAAATACTTACCGTAATATTCCTTTCCTGATGGACTCCATGGCAGCCTACGTGTGGGTTAACCCCGCCTCCTCTCCAATGCTATAGGACCCCATTACCATAAAAGAACACTCACCACTCCATACTGTGTTCCGTAACTAGCCTACTCATATGACTCATGGGTGGGAACTCTGTCTGCCATGGAGTCCATCAGGAAAGGAAAATTACGGTAAGTATTTGATAATAAATTTTCCTTTTTCCTGACAGACTCCATGGCAGCCTACGTGTGGGAAATAACTAGCCGACCACACAGGTGGGTATGCTTTAAACAGAAAATATTTAATTTGGTCTATCAGCCGATAGAATTTTCAAACCAAAGTTAACAGAGGATAAAGAAGCAGGTTCAACGCAATAGTGTGACATAAAAGTATTAATAGAAGCCCAAGAAGCTGCCTTGCAGATTGTCTCAGGAGCCACGTGCCGGGCCGCTGCCCATGAAGTAGCCATTCCCCTCGTCGAATGCGCTGTCACCGCCTCAGGAGGAGCCAAGCCCTTAGCCCTATAAGCCTGCTGTATCGTTCTCACAATCCAAGCTGCAAGAGTCCTGGTTGAAGCCTTGTTCCCCTTGTTGCTGCCGGAGTGCAGTATGAAAAGATGATCTGAACGCCTAAAGGCGGAGGTAATGCGAAGGTATTCCCTCAGTGCTTCCCCGACATCCAAAGGATGAATGTCATCAGATCCCGGCGATCTAAAGGTAGGTAGAACAATTTCCTGATTCTGATGGAATACCGAGGTTACCTTAGGATTGGATCCCAACATAGGAATGAGGACCACTCGGTCCGGAAAGAAAGTCAAAAAGGGTTCTTCAAAGCCCAGTGACCCGATTTCTGATACCCTCTTGGCCGAAGTGACTGCCACCAGAAAGGCAACTTTTTCCGAAAAGTCTTTAATGGAAAGCGGGGATGGCCCCGTCATACTCAGCCCAGAAATATAATCCAGGACAAGGGGAAGATCCCACTTAGGGAATCTCGATTTCCTTTGGGGCTTGAGTCTTGAGGCCCCCCTGAAAAATTGACGAACTAACGGATGGATTGCCCAGGAGGTACCGGAGAAGGCTGACAAAGCTGAAACTTGCACCCTGAGAGAGCCTACGGATAAGGGAAGGTCAAGGCCAGTCTGTAGGAAACCGAGGATATCTTGGACTCCTGGATGTTCAAAGGACCTCTCTGTAGATAAACAAAAACTCACGAATTTGGACCAGATCCTGCCATATACCTTGTTCGTACTCGATCTCCTGGAACTCAATAAGGTAGAAATCACACTAGAAGCGCATCCGATGGATTCTAGCCTCTTCCTTTCAAGAACCAGACCATCAGTTTCAGTATTGCTGGACATGGGTGCAGTACCGCCCCCTGAGACAGAAGGTCCGTCCTGAGCGGGAGAGATACCGGTTCCCGTATACTCAGTTGAACTAGCAGAGGGAACCAAGGCCTGTTGGGCCAGTAAGGAGCGATCATCACTACCTCCACCGTCTCCATCTGGAGCCTCTGAAGAAATCTGAGAATCAGGGGAAGTGGCGGGAAGGCATAGGCCCTCCTGAATCTCCATTGGTCTGTCAATGCGTCTGTCCCCAGAGCCTGGCTGCAGCGGTTCCGCGTGTAGAACCTCTCTATTTTGAAGTTGCACGGGGAGGCAAAAAGGTCTACCTCTGGATCGACACCCAGCGACAGGATCCACTTGAAGGACTGAATGTGGAGGGACCACTCGTTGTTGTCCAACTGGGTGCGTGATAGAAAGTCCGCTTGCGTGTTCTGCACCCCTGGGAGAAAAACCGCAGAAATATTCACCAAGTTCTTCTGTGCCCATGACAGAATGGGTTCCACTTCCCGGAGAAGGGTAGAGCTCCTGGTGCCCCCTTGTCTCTTCACATAGGAGACCGCTGTGGTGTTGTCCATTCGCAACAGTACCGACTTCCCCCTCAAGATCTGGGAGAAGTGCTGGAGAGCGCACCAGGCTGCCCGGAGTTCCAGAATGTTCGATCCTAGGACAGGAAGACTTATGTCCCACTTGCCCTGTGCAAGATCCGATCCGCAAAGGGCCCCCCAGCCGGTCCCGCTGGCATCGGTTGTGACCGTTACCCAAGAGATGGGAGCTATCGAGTGACAGTTCAGGAGATTCTTGTGTTGGAGCCACCAGAAGAGACTGTTCCTCATTGTTGATGTTATTCGTATCTTTTGGCTTTTGCTTCCCGACTTCCATTGTTTCAGAAAACCCGACTGGAACGGGCGTAGTCTCCACAAGGCCCACTTGACCATAGGTGTCGTGGAGACCATTGTCCCTATGATTTTGAGACACTGCGAGGCTTTCAGGTATTGTGTATGAAGGGCTTGAGAAACCCTTTCCCGGATGACCGGGATCTTTTCCACCGGTAACGAGATTGTACTTCGCACGGTGTCGAACTGGGCACCCAGATAAATCAGCCGTTGTGTTGGCACTAGCTGGCTTTTTTCCATGTTTAGGAGCCAACCGAAGCTGGTCAATGTGGACATCACCTGCTCGCGATGAACTAACAGCTGCTCTTTGTTTTGTGACAGAACCAGCAGATCGTCTAGATAATGGTACAGTCTTACCCCTTTCAGCCTGATCAGGGCCACCACTGCCAAGAGCACCTTTGAAAAGACTCGAGGGGAGGTCGTCAACCCGAAGGGGAGGCAGATAAACTGTAGATGGTCTTGATCGACATGAAATCTTAGAAACCTTTGGCAGCTTTCCTCTATTGGAACATGGAAATAAGCGTCCTTTAAGTCGATCGAGACCATCCAATCCCCTGGTTGGATGGCTTGTTGTATAGTTAGAAGAGTCTCCATTTTGAATTTCCCGTATTGTATATACCGATTTAAGTATGTCAGATCTATCACTGGGCGCCATGATCCACTTTTCTTCTTTACTAAGAAGAGGGGAGAGTAGACCCCTTGAAAACGCTCCTCTTCTGGCACCCGGACCACTGCCCCCTGAGCTTTTAATAGCTCCACGTATGAAAATAGAACCTGACTCTGGTCTTCCGACCGAGGAAGTTGGGTAGACACGAACCTGGGAGGAGGAACGCTGGAGAAGGTCCACCTGTGCCCTGACGAGACCGTCTTGATGACCCAATAATCCGAGATCGAGGCCACCCAGACGTGCCGGAAGAGAGATAGACGGGCCCCCACCCGACCCGCCTGGGCGGGCACGATCTCAGAAGGACTTGGGTGGCTCACGTCCACCAGACGACTGGTTCTTGATGGACTTGCGAAAGGAACTCTGTCCTCTGTTCCAATTTCTTCTGAAGTCCCTTCCTGGTTTGTAGGAGCGTACCTCCCTCGAGCGCTCAGGACTACGCCTCTTGAACTGAGGCTTCTTCCGCCCGAGCAGTCTTCTGTCCTGGGGAAGGAACCCCGACTTACCGCCTGTTGCACGCGTTATGGCATCATCCAACTTGTTACCGAATAACGTAGATCCCTCGAAGGGGATTTTGCACCAGGCTTGTTTGGAAACAGGATCGGCGAGCCAAGGCCGTAGCCACAAGGCGCGCTTAGCCGTGACTGAGGACAGCATAATGCGTGCCAACAGACGAATCAAGTCGATGGAAGCCTCCCCCAGAAAAACTGCTGCGAGTTTTAGTTCTGCTGCTGCTGAACTCCTGGCCAGTTCGGCCGACACGCTATTCAGGAAGGAGTCCACATTTTCAGTCCATGCCTCCATGGCCTTGGACATAGCCGCTAGGGCTAAGACGGGCTTACAGGCCATTCCGGCCAGACCGTAGATCCTTTTGAGGTCCTGGTCGATCTTCCTCTCCAGACCATCCTTAAAGGAAACCGAGTCCTCCATCGGGAGAGTGACATGCTTGGCCAAGCGCATCAACGCTGCATCCACAAGCGGAGCGTTCTCCAGATGCTTCACCTCTTCCATCTTAAAGGGGTACAGCCTGGAAGTCTTGGTAGTCATGGAGGATTTCCTATCCACCCTGCTCCACTCTTCCTCTATCACATCTTTTAATTCTGTGAGTAAAGGGAAGTTTGGCCGCTCTTTACCCAGCTGCTTGAAAAACTTCTTCTGTTTGGCTGGGGGAGTAGACGCTTCTTCCCACTTGAGGGCTTCTTTAATTGCCTTAATCAGTGGTGAGACCATGGCGAAATCAAAGCCCCCGATCTCTTTGTCCGGGAACTCTTCTCCAGAGGACTCACCAGAAGCCTCGTAGGGCTGGGACGTACCCGGATCGTCGCGGGATTCATCAGCCTGGGGACCAGACGCCGTCGTTGATTGGCTCAACGTGTGAGGGACCACCATGTCCTTAAGCGACTGCTGTACAACACGTTTTACCAGGGACTCCATGCGCTGGTTTTCCGTGTCTTTTTCCCCGACCGCCTTGGCAAAACATCTGTCACATAATGACTTGTCATCCGGGACTCGTGTCCTACAGCCCCAGCACGTTCTGTACTTTGGGCGTTCATCATGGCGGTGGGAGCGGTGTCTGGAGGAGGAATGAGAACTTCTCCTCTGATGATGAGACCCATGCGAGGATCCTTGCTTGGATCTAGAAGATTGCTTTTGTTGTGGCCTGGCAAGGTCCCTATCCTGCGAATCCGGTCTGGAAGGGCTGAAGCACAAACAGGGTGGGGGAAAAAAACATTGGCATCAGAGAAATGCAAACAAGCAATACAGTTGTACCTCAACCCCTCCCTTACCAGCACATACCTAGTGCGTAAGGGCTGACCACTAAAAGGCGGTGAATTGTCCATAATCTGTGGACGACGGGCGTCACAATATGAATACTGCAGTCTGTAAGAGAAAAATACCCTAAGCAACAAACCGGCCAAACAGAACTAGCAAGGACAATGCGTGCCATCTTTTTTTTTTTTTTTTTTTTTTAAACATCATATATTAAATATATATATCCATGCATAAAAGCATAAGACGGTATTGCCATACCATTACATTTGGAAGAAAACAACCCCAAAAGAATACCTTCACAGATTTTAAATACATGCATATACTTAAAAGAAACGTTACTTTTTTTTTTTTATTTTTTAAAACAGCACAATCAAAGTAACAAGCACTGACCTTGTAGTAGCCAAGTTTGCCTTGGGCTGGGGAACGGGCTTGCTGCTTCCACTATCCTGGAAACCCAGATAGGACTGCAGCAGCAGCCCAGAATTTAAATTCCCCGCCCGTGACGTCACCGCTCCTCCACCACGCACCTGCGCCGTGGGAAAGCCATACTGCGCATGCGCGACCGTCAGGCCGCGCACGCGCGAACCAGGCCTCGATTTCGCCAGAGGCTGGTGCGCATGCGCAGACCGCCGAAGCGGCTAGGGACCCGGAAATCGTACGGCGAGCTGGAACGCAGGAGCGCTCCAGCCGCCATCCAGGGGGGGAGTACACTAGACGCCAGGGAAAACACATATAACAAATAACACTGCCATGGAGTCACAAATAACGGTGCAGACCTTGCCAGCCGCCGATGCCATCCGTCCAACGTCCCTGTGCATCCACCAGCATACCGAGGCAACACCACCCCGTTCTGGGGGGAGAAGGACATCCAGCCTCAAAAAAGCTTACTCGCCCGCCCATGGCTGAGCACAGAGCTTTGCACCGCACAGGTATGCTTCTTCAGAAACGAAAAATCCGAAATCCTACCGGACGCGAACGGAATGTGAAGGTCCATAGGAGGAGGACAAAAAAGGAACACAGTATGGAGTGGTGAGTGTTCTTTTATGGTAATGGGGTCCTATAGCATTGGAGAGGAGGCGGGGTTAACCCACACGTAGGCTGCCATGGAGTCTGTCAGGAAACAGTTTTTTTGGTTCAATAGACTTCAATGGAGAAGCTGCAGAAAAGCATGTAGTGCGCTTTTACTGCAATTTTGCTGCGATTTGCATTTTTTAGTCTGCGTAACAACACATTTTCCAATAAAAGCATAAAAAATGCAAACTGAAAATCACGGCAGAAACGCTCAAACGCAAATTGCATTGGTGTAAATGGCTCCATTCACACCAATGCGTTTTCTCATGCTTTTTGCAGGAACGCAGGACATTATTTTAAACATGGGTTCCTATGGAACACGGTCACATGAATGCTTTTTTGTGCCTCTGCATTTTCGGAAAGGGTCAGGGACTTTTTTAAAGTCAAAACACTGCATTTTTGGTTCAATAGACTTTAATGAAGAAGCGTCAGAAAAGCTGAGTTGCATGATTCTGGCTAAAATGAGAATCCCAATTTTTTTGCTTAGACTAAAGATCACGATTCTCTCACGATTCTCATGGCGCATTGTCATCTAGTGGTATTCACATTATACAAAAAAAAAAAAATACAGTGTTCAATACAGTGTATTTTTTCCCCAAAAATTGCGCTTGAAAGACCACTGTGCAAATGCAGTGAGACATGAAATATTGCAATTTTTGGAAATGATGTAGAAAATTAGAGGCAGCATACAATTACCATACCACACATTGGGGGGTAATGTCTTTCATCAAAACGTATCTATCAGAGGGTCTTGCACCAAGAGGTTTGCGTAATACTAAACGCTGTGGCTTCTTGGATGAAGATCTCCAGTCCACCTGGGATAAAGTTTCATCCTTATGTACAGCTTAATGGAGGTAAATTGTGCATGTGCATAGAGAACGCATGTTAACATACGATAGGGAGAAACTAAAAGATCTGGAAACCTATAAACGTATGCCCAGCTATTCCAGATGTGTGAATATTTAAAAAAAACGTAGGACACAATTTAAGGAGTAGCTAATTGAGGTTAAGCAGAAAAAGTTCTCTAGAGACCTGGATGATTATGAGAAGGGGTGCATATTTAATTGGAAAAAGCCACCATGTTTTTAACAACCCTGGAGAGCTACATACCAATCAAAATACAAATACATATATGCATTCTACATCCCATGTTCCACCTAATCCCAATGGTTGGGATTACCATCCACACAAGCATAGGGCTCCAAATTTGAGGCCTGGAAGTGGGAGATCAGAGACCGGACTGACAATGGATGGGAATGGTGGAAATGTTCACAATAGAAATACTTATCAGACTACTGGCTACAAGAATTTCAAAAACAATAATAATAAAAATAAAAAAATAAAAATACACCCCCAGGATGAGGCTAGATAAAGATAAAAATTCGAACATTACAGCTATACACCCTCTGAGCTGGTTCCCTATATTTCTGCGGGTGATATAGGTATTAGAAACTTCTGTGCCAGGAAATTTGAGGCATCTGACACCAACAAATGTAACAAAGACAGTGGAGATACAAATTCAATGCACAAATACAATGTTGCAGTGTCAAATTCGTTTCAAATCTTGGAGATGGAAATTCCCCATACAGATCAATCTACAGTATAAGCTAGCACTAGTAATGAAACAGATCAGAGTTTTTTTTTATTGAAATCTGTCCTCCCAGAAAAAAAGAAAAAAGGAAAATACAGGGAATCTAGAGGAGGAAGAAAATATGGGAAGGAAAAGAGGTAAACCGGGGAGTCCAACTCCACCATAAAGATTTTTAATTTGTCCACACACCACCTTTGGTTCACCTTTGTTGCTGATCCTAAGAAGGATGATACCCACAATATTGAATCCAAAACCCATTTCAAAGACACTGCAGGCAACTCTAATGCCGCGTACACACGTGCAGACTTTTGCCGGCGGACTTAGTCCAGCGGACAATCCGCCGGACTTTCCAGCTGGGTCCGCCGGACCTTCCGAGCGTGTGGACTTGCCCACACACGTGCGGACTTCTCCGGCGGACTATCCGCTGGCCAAAGTCCGCGGGACTTTTGAAAATGAACGGACTTGCCCACACACGGAGCAGTCCGTTCATTTAGAACGTAACTTCAGGTTACGTAGCTAGCGTAGGCAGTAAATGCCGCCGCGCTAGCTCCGTAAGCTGGCATGGATTTAAAGGGACTCCCCACGCCGAAAAAAACGGCGTGGGGGTTCCCCCCAAATCCATGTCAGACCCTTATCCGAGCACGCAGCCTGGCAGGCCAGGAAAGGGGTGGGGACGAACGAGCGTCCCCCCCTTCCTGAGCCGTACCAGGCCGCGTGCCCTCAACATGGGGGGTGCCCTGGGGAAAGGGGGGCCGTGCGGCCCCCCCACCCCAAAGCACCTTGTCCCCATGTTGATGAGGACAAGGACCTCTTCCCGACAACCCTGGCCGTTGGTTGTCGGGGTCTGCGGGCGGGGGCTTATCGGAATCTGGGAGCCCCCTTTAATAAGGGGGCCCTCAGATCCCGGCCCCCCACCCTATGTGAATGAGTATGGGGTACGATGTACCCCTACCCATTCACCTAAGGTGTAAAATGTAAAGTACAAAAACACACACACTTTTGAAAAAATAGTTTATTGCACTGCTCCGGGGGTCTTCTTCCGTCTTGGGGGTCTTCTCGCCGGACTCCTCCGCTCTCTTCTGCTCTTTTACCTAGCTCTTTCACGAGCGGAGGAGGCCGGCTACCTTCTTCGTCGTCGCCGCCGTCGTCTGGGGGTCTCGATCCGCCTTCGGGGGTCTTCCGGGGTCTCTTCTGTTCTTGCGGCAGTCGTCGTCTTCCGCGCCGCCGGAGCCTTCTTCTTCTTGTTCTTCTTCTTGTTCTTGTTCTTGTTCTTCCGATGTTGACCCGTCACTCTCTCTGCCCGGAATGCCGGAGCCGCGCTGTGCTGGGACTTATATAGGGACATGGGGACAAGGTCACATGCTCATGTCACATGGTGACCCCGCCCCCCTGTGATGTCACAGTCCCGGAGGATGCTGTGCTCGAATAAGGGTCTGACATGGATTTGGGGGGAACCCCCACGCCGTTTTTCGGCGTGGGGAGTCCCTTTAAATCCATGCCAGGTCACGGAGCTAGCGCGGCGGCATTTACTGCCTACGCTAGCTACGTAACCTGAAGTCACTTGCTAAATGAACTGACTTGCCGACGAGCGGCAAGTCCGTTCATTTAAAAAGTCCGGCGGACTAGCCTACTAACGGCGGGATTGTCCGCCGGACTGCCAAGTCCAGCGGATAGTTTTAAAACAAAACTTAAAACTTTGGTCCGCCGGACTTTGGCGCCAAAAAGTCCGCCCACACACGAGGGGATTGTCCGCTGGACTTGAGTCCAGAGGATAATCCCGCGGGATTGTCCCTTCGTGTGTACGTGGCATTACTTGCATCAAAATAGGTGCCACCTAGCTAGCTGGAAACAAAACATACCTTATAGTCATGGGCGTCCACAGAACGTTTTCCGGGGGGCATCAATTTAAGGTCACCCATGCTCCACCCCTTTTCGACAACATCATGAAGGGGAGGGCGAGCTATATGGGCACAACAGCATCTATATGGGCACAATTGCAGCTATATGGGCACAATAGAATAAAGACGCTATTGTGTCCATATAACTCCAGTCCTATTGTGGCCATACAATGCTTGTACTGTCTGTCTCCTATTGTGCCCACACTGCCCAGCGACACTGACCTGCTCTCTCTCTAGTGGTGCAGATACAGCGTGGCTCTCTCTCTCTCTGGTGTTGTGGGTACAGCATGGCTCTGGTGGCTCTCTCTGGTGGTGCGGTACAGCATGGCTCTCTCGCTCTGGTGGTGCAGTACAGCGTGGCTCTCTCTGGTGGTGCAAGTACAGAGTGGCTCTCTCTGGTGGTGCATGTACAGAGTGGCTCTCTCTGGTGGTGCAGGTACAGAGTCTCTCTCTCTGGTGGTGTGGGTACAGCGTGACTCTCTCTCTCTGGTGGTGCGGCACAGCGTGGCTCTCTCTGGTGGTGCGGTACAGAGTAGCTCTATCTGATGGTGTGGGTGCAGTATGGCTCTCTCTGGTGGTGCGGGTACAGCGTGGCTCTCTCTGGCGGTGTGGGTACAGTGTGGCTCTCTCTGCCCAGTGACACTGACCTGACATTTTCACTTAGAGGTGTACTCACTTTTGTTGCCAGAGGTTTAGACATTAATGACTGTGCGTTGAGTTATTTTGAGGGGCTCAGCAAGTTTACACTGTTATACAAGCTGTACACTCACTACTTTACATTGTAGACAAGTGTAATTTCAGTGTTGTCACATGAAAAGATATAATAAAATATTTAAAAAAATGTGAGGGGTGTACTCACTTTTGTGAGATACTATAAATGGTTAAACTGACCTCATTTACAGACTAAAGTTCATCCTTTTGATCTAAAAGAACTAAATGTTACAATGTTTCTCTTTATCTCTGTCTAAGATGTTGTGATAAACTTGACAGGCTGCCTTTTTTTTTTGACAGCAGTGAGCAGAGAACTCTCTGCACTGAATCGAGGAAATGCTATTTTAAGATCGTGATGGGGTTGAATCACAATTCTTTAATGATTAATCGTGCAGCTCTATATCACGTGCAGATTTCTGCTCAGGATTTGCAATGTATATGCAGTTTTTTGTGTGGAAAAAACTGACGTGACATCAACATTGTGGTGTGAACAAGGGAAGAAGAGTGATGACACAGGGTGTGATCGTGTGTGATGTCTATCTGTGAATAAAAAAAAACGTGCATGAAAATTCATGTCAATGTGCATAAAAACTCACTGAAACGTGCATGAAAACTGATGTAAACTCATGTCTCTGCAAGGTAAATCTGCTCAGTTTTCCCATCAGTTTTTCTGCACGCATGGTATGAACAAGGACTTAAACCTGCAGCCCCCCCAGCCAGCCAACCATACAAACAGTGGAGGGTGTCAGTAGGGCAGTGGATGGTGTCAGGAGAGCAGTGTACAGTGCCAGTAGAGCAGTGGACGGGGTCAGTAGGGCAGTGGAAAGTGCCAGTATTGCAGTGGATGGTGTCAGTAGGGCAGTGGGCAGTGGACGGTGTCAGTAGAAGCAGTAGACCGTGTCAGTAGAGCAGTAGACCGTGTCAGTAGAGCAGTAGACCGTGTCAGTAGAGCAGTAGACCGTGTCAGTAGAGCAGTGGACCGTTCCAGTAGAGCAGTGGACCATGCCAGTAGAGCAGTGGACTATGCCAGTAGGGCAGTGTATGGTGTCAGAAGAGCAGTGTCTGAAGGTGCCAGTAGAGCAGTGGACGGTGTCAAAAGGGCAGTGGACGGTGTCAGTAGGGCAGTGAACCATGTCAGTAGGGCAGTGAACCGTGTCAGTAGGGCAGTGAACCGTGTCAGTAGGGCAGTGGATGGTGCCAGTAGAGCAGTGGACCGTGTCAGTAGGGCAGTGAACAGGTCAGTAGAGTAGTGGATGGGTCAGTAGAGCAGTGGATGGTGTCAGTAGAGCAGTGGACCGTGTCAGTTGCCACCTCATCCCTTTAAACCCGAACACATATGAATTACACAGGTTCTGTGGCTGATTACAGTGGTAATTAAACGTACTTAGTGCCTTATCTGCAATAAATTAGCCTCAGAACCTGTGTATGAGGGATGAGATGACAACCCTAGTGTCTGTAGAGCAGTGGATAGTGTCTGTAGAGCAGTGGGTGGTGTCTTTAGAGCAGTGGACGGTGTCAGGAACGTAGTGGACGGTGTCAGAAGCGTAGTGGACTGTGTCAGTAGGGCAGTGGATGGTGTCAGTAGGGCAGTGGACGGTGTCAGTAATGCAGTGGATGGTATGGTGTCAATATAACAGTGGATGGTGTCAGTAGGACAGGGATATTGCAGTTTGAAATGGGTGCAGAACCAAAACAGAGGACTGCGGGAAGGGCAGTGGAAAGAGGTCATTGCAGCCAGGTTGGCTGGCAGGGGCTAAAGAGAGCTCTCTAGGATTGGTAGCTGAACAGAGGACAGTTAGCACCTGAACTATTTCTACACCACAGGGGGGCAGTTCACAGAGGCCTGGCTGCATTAGTGTCAGGCCTAACCATATGGTGCTAGCTAGTCTGGGGAGTAACAGTCTGCAGCAAGGGAGGTGCTGGAGGAGTAAAAGACTGCAGCAAGGGAGGTGCTGGAGGTGTAACAGTATGCAGCAAGTGAAGTGCTGGAGGAATGAAGGATAAGAGGTCTTAGGCAAGAGTTTGTGCTGGAGAGAAGACTGGAGTGTATATACTAGAGTGTATATAGAAGTCCCGAGCAAGTTGTGATGAATATTCCTGGGCATCCCATAATTTCCCATTCCCATCCAAGTTAAATCCCATCAATAAAAAATAAAATAAAAAAAAACAAAGCTTATGGACGGTTCTATGTCTCTGAGTGTCTGAGAGATGGATGTCAGGCTGAGCAGGGTGACAGGTGAACCACAACATTCAGCAACCCCTACGGGGCATGGTTACACTTGTATTATTTTGGTAAATGCCTTAAAAACAAAAATTTTTAGTGGCTGATATTTTGTGCTTAGTTCACACACTGATGTGACAGTTCAATGACCTCAGCACCTTAGAGGTCCCTGACCGGGAGGAATTTTACTTTACATCTGGAATGTGCATATACAAGTGAAAAAAGCTGTGCCATGGAATAACTGCCCTTTGTTCCTGCAAATATATCTTTTTTTTTTTTTACTACTTGTGAACCTGTCCCTAAAGAAATGGTTGCTGTTGCTTGTTTTTAAATTAGCAGGTTCCAGGACTATTGTCCTGATCCAGGCTTTACTACCTGCTGAGTTTCTGACCTGTAGAAAGCATGCAACCAATCTTCTATCCTCTGTGCGTGTTTAAAATCAGTGAATCACAATGTAGTAAAGGCAGTATCTAGATGACAGCCCATTATTAGCACTTCTGAAACAAGTCAGCCCTCATATTTTTATTCTGATGGGTTCCCTATATAATGGCAAGTTCACACTGGTCCGACATGCTCTCTGACTTCGAGAGCACAAGTCGCATGATATGTCAAAATCAATGGTTCCCTATGAGAGCCGTTTTAACTGGTCCGACTTTGAAAATGCTTTCTATATTACTTTGGTCCGACTTGGGCATAATTTCAGCCTATTGCTTTGAATGTAAGTCAGGATCATCATCTTAACTGATCCAACTTGTGCCATGTGACTTGTGCTCTAAGGATCTTGAGGGGGAACCGCACGCAAAAATAAAAAAAACAAAAACGGCGCAGGGCCCCCACCCCATATTCATACCAGACCATTTGCGTCTGGTATGGATCTTGAGGGGGAACCCCATGCCAAAATTTTAAGAAAAAAACAGCATCCCCCACCAAGACCCTATGGTCTGGTATTGATTTTGAGGGGAAACCCCACGCCAAAAATAAGTAAAACCCCCCCCACCAAAATCCATACCAGACCCTTATCTGAGCATGCAGCCCAGAAGGTCAGGAAAGGGGGCAGGCAAGTGCCCCCTCTCCTGGACCATACCGAGCCTAATGCCCTTAACATGGGTGGCGTTGGTGCTTTGGGGCAGGGGGGCCTCAAAGCACCTTGTCCCCATGTTGATGGGGACAAGGGCCTCTTCCAGGCAACCTTGGGCGGTGGTTGTGGGGGGTATGCGGACAAGGGGCTTATTGGAATCTGGAAGCACCCTTTTAACAAGATCCCCCAGATCCCACCCCCGTGTGAATGAGTATGGGGTACATTGTACCCCTACTCATTTACCCCCCAAAAAAAGAAGTGTAGTGTTAAAAAAAAAAGAGACAGTTTTTCGAAAATTTCTTTATAAAAATGAAGAATGCCCCCTTAACTTCGTGTTTTCTCCCTCTGGTTCTTCTCCATCCGCTTCTTCTCCCTCCGCCGGTGACTTCTTCCACTACCGACCTGGTCCTCTGAAGACAAGGGGCGGGGTCTTCATGTGACGTCACGAGAGGGTGGGGTCTCCAGGTGACATCCTGGGATGGCCACACCCATGGCTATATAAGAACTGGCAGACACCAGACCTGACACAACAGCGGGAGCCAGTGTCGGAGGAAGAAGAAGTCATTGGTTGAGGGAGAAGAAGTGGACGGTGAAGAACCGGGAGAAACAGTGCAGGGAGAAGGACCAGAGGGAGAAGCCCAGAGGAAGAAGAACCAGAGGGAGAAGACATGGAGCTACGACGGGGGACATTCTTCATTTTTAAAAAAGGACTTTTCGAAAACCATCTCTTGTTTTTTGTAACACTACACCTTTTTTTTTTTGGTGAATGGGTAGGGATACAATGTACCCCATACTAATTTACAGGTGGGCTTGTTAAAGAGGGCTTCCAGATTCTAAAAAGCCCCCTGCCTGCAGACCCCAAAAAACACCACCCAGGGTGCTCAGGAAGAGGCCCTTATCCCCATCAACATGGGGATAATGTTCTTTGGGGTGGGGGTGCAGAGCCCCCCGCCCAAAGAACCCTTCCCCCCCATGTTGAGGGCATGTGGCCTGGTATGGTCCAGGAGGGGGGGGGGCGCTTGCTCGTCTGGTATGGATTTTGGGGGGGGGACCCCACGCCATTTAAAAAAAATAAAAAATCTGGCCTGGGGTTCCTCCTCAAGATTCATACCAGACTCAAAAGTCAGATCCCATTCATTGAAGTCACAGGGCAAAGTCATGGAAGTTAGACATGAAGTCGCGGGGCAAAGTCGGAAAAGAAGTTGTATGCCTTTCTTGTAGGATCAGTGTGAACATAGCCTAAAGGATCTGATCTGTGAAAGCTGTGCCCAGAAAAGGCAAGCAGAAGACAATGGACTAGTCACCAGTTCTGCTTTCCTGAAAGTCCCTGTCTCTCAATCGTGCATTGTCACCCATGTCTCTCAATCGTGCTCATGCATTGTCACCATGATCTCCCAGTGGAGTCTACAATGGCTGTACCAACACACACACATTGCACAGGCATGTTCCACTGTTGTCACCATCAGGAAACCTGCCCTGAGAAATGCCATGCAGCCATCTTTGGAGTAAATAGATGTAAGGGGAAAATGGCTGCAAAGAGGCTGCAGGTGATAATCAACACTGCAATCCAACAATGAATGAAAAAATATGAAAAGTATTGTACTAAGGATGAACATTTAAAAGTGGCAATTGATTATGATACTCAGTGCTTTATTCAGTTATGATCTACCTCTACTTTTATATTGTATCTTTAAAATTCTGTGGATGGGGTGGATGACTTGATAAAGTGATTGATAATCGAGTATAGTGTAGTGATAGACAGGCTGATGTTGATGTGAGCCAACCCTGGCACAGTACTTCGGATCTGCCCCAATGAGATTTAAACATGATATGTTATCCCTGCCTGACCCACAGACCCCTGCACTCAGCATTCACGCCTGATAAAAATAGTCCATGACAGGAGAAGAGCATAACCTCTGAACATCACCAAGTGAGGAGGACCTGTCATTCATACACATGTAGGGCTGCAGTTCTGTGCTGACTTCAAGAGAACCTAGTTTCCTTTTAGTGAATCCACACTTATTATTTTAACACTTTAACTATTAATGACTCCATGCTTGTTGTTACTTGCGTTCATGATTGGTTAGGAATACAAATTTGGAAGATGCTCTCTTTGGGGAAGGAGTGTGGTCCGCATGCTGCTGAAACAAAACCAATGCATTTTATAATTTTTTTCAGTGAATCCCTTCAATTTAGTATAGTATTTAGTATATAATAGTGAAGCTAGGCATACCTGACTTAAATTTTAGCAAATACCTGCTGGATTGGTCTAGAATCGAGACACAGATGACTTTGTCAGCCAAACAGTGACTGCATGATTTCAGATGCAGTCACTGCTTGGGTATTCAGCTAGTTAAGGGTGTTGCGGCTGCTTGAATATAATGGCCATGCTGCTTACTGTGGATGGAGGAACTGATTGATTTCAGCAGGGCTGAATGAGAGAATATTATACTATGAACTCTGTAGCAGGGATTTGTAGCTCTTCTCGTTTTCTCTAGGGGGTTTCTAGTTGGATACAGAGCTTCTGTTATAGATCACAGTCGCTCAATGTTTGAGCTATAAATCTCTTGCAATTTCTACAACACAGACCTTCTGTTACAAGTCTAATAACAGCTCTGCATTCTTCTTTCAGATTAAAGTGGAAGTCCGTTCAAATCCTAACAAAGCTTAAAGTTTTATTAAACCCACAAAAGTGAAATCAGTCTGTATATGCAGTAAAGCATGCTTGTTATACTCACTGTGGAACCTAAGGGGTTAATCATTCACATTGTGTAAAATGGCTGTTTGATCCTGTCTTTCTGATCCTCCCCTTCTTTTACTGTCCCCAAGCCACCTGTTGTTAGTACAAAGCCTTGGAGGCACTCTGCACATGCTCAGTTTGGTGTGTATTTTATTGGGATGCATGTGATCAGCACAGGGCCAATCAGCACTGTCCAGACAGAGGGTCAGGGGTCCTGCAGCCTCATAGGACAGTCAGAGGAGAATGAAAATTCATCCTACAAGCTTTAACCAGTGCTCAGCTGGACATTAATAGAAGTCACAAGACTGCTATATACTGCTGATGAGAAAAGGTATTTAGTAGTAATGTTCTGTGTACTGTGGGAGACCAGATATAGTGAGTTAAGGGTCCTGGATTTAGTAACCCCTTAATTCTGCTTATCACCCACTGCCACCATCATCACCTGCCACCATCATCACCCCCTGCCACCATCATCACCTCCTGCCGCCATCATCACCTCCTGCCGCCATCATCACCCCCTGCCACCATCATCACCTCCTGCCACAATAATTACCCCCTGCCACCATCATCACCTCATGCCACCATGATCACCCCCTGCCACCATCATCACCTCATGCCACCATGATCACCCCCTGCCACCATGATCACCCCCTGCCACCATCATCAGGCTGCTTGTCTCAGTCTCTCTCTCTGAGACTGAGAGTTAGTATCCCGAGTCCAAACGACTAACTTTTTGGCTGCCTTGTTGTGGGCTGGCTTTGGCACTGCACTCACCACCAGGCTCAGTCAGGCAGGGGTCCGTGGCACCAGTCCAATCCAAGTCTGCGCATCGACCGATTCCCACACGCACCAGCGCCTGCTCTGTCCACTCCTCCACAAGGCTGCACCATCCGCCCGCACGGCTCCTGCCTGACACATCATTGGTTGCGCGGTGCGGCGGGTGGGCTGGGCGGCAGAGGCAGTAGTAAGACTTGGCTCAGAAGGATCGTATCTTCTCAGCAAATTCCAGAACTGTGCATGCGCAATTCTGACACGAGCCGGTCGCCGACATTTTTACTGACACATTCTCACCTGCTACGGGCATTTACAGGCAGGAGAAAAGTGCCCTGCTTTTACGGGCTGCCCGTAAATCTACGGGCGGTTGGCAACACTGCTCCCAGCGCTGGCTCCAAGGGAGAGAAGGGACAAAAGTTGCCTCGTAGTAATTCTATGGGTGACGCCTCTACCCAGGCTCTGCAGGCGTTGTCGCTGCTCTCTCCTCTCCCCTGAAGCCGGCGTTGGGGAGATCATGTGACCGGACTGGAGTGCCCTGAGATTAGGGAAGTATACACATCTTTCCTTTACAGGGTAGTTAGTGTAGTGCTACCCCTGTAAGGGCTGCCTAAAGAATTTGTACCTCATTGGTTGCCCTGACCTTGCAAGTCCTCCGACACCTCTGACACAATGGGTTCAGACATCCTTGTGATAACCAAAGGCAATTACAGACACACAATCAAGTGAAACAGCTGCATCTTTGTTTACTGAGGTATTAAAAGCATTAAAGGGGAGGTCCACCCTAAAAAAAAAATTGCATAAAAATGCTCCAAAAAAATAAAAATAAAAAAAATAGAATTTTTTTTTTTAACTTACCAGAAATGGCTGTTGCTAGGCAGATCGTCCTAATTTGCCACTTCCTACACCGCGGTGATCTTCAGTCTTCTCCTCCTCACGTTGTCTTCTGGAAAATGGGGAGCGCTGTGTTCTGTGAACTGTGTGTGTCCCAGAACACAGCTCGCCCCATTCACAAAGCGCCGCACGACTCGAGCATGTGCAGTAGGAAATGGGCAGTGAAGCCGCAAGCCTCCACTGCCTGTTTCCCTTCATTAAGATGGCGGTGCTGGCACCCGATCCGGTGGACGGATTGGCCTCGGGCGGCCGACATCGCTGGCTCCCTGGACAGGTAAGTATCCTTATTAAAAGTCAGCAGCTACAGTGTTTGTAGCTGCTGACTTTTAATTTTTTTTTTTTGTTTAACCAGACCTCCCCTTTAAGATTCAGTAACATAAACTTGTCACTTACTATGACAAATAACACTAATAGTAGAAGACAATCAAAAAGGAACAGTAACTTATTGCAGTATATAATGAATACTTACATAAGATCAAAACTCTGCCTAAATTGAGATCTATGGGTACAGGCAGAAGAAGGGCACTCCCTTCTGTACCTCAATGCCACAGGTCCAGAAAAAGGTATAACACTGTATTTAATTCAATGCAAACAAGTTAACCTTTTTGTCTTAAACCCGCTAACTTAAAAAATTGGAGTCCTGCATGAAAATAGGGCCTTTGTGGCACCAAAAATGTTAATCCCTTGTGGGGGATGGATATGTTGTAGTCCCTTGGAATTAAAGAAGGCTTTGTGTCTTCAGCTAGCTCTTTGGTGGTATATTGGGATGTGAACAATCCGCAACAGGCCTCTGCAGAGCCTGGCTCTAGGGATGGCGCACATCTCATGTCACGCTGCTGCCCAGGAGGATCCAGCGTGGGTGTGATGAGGGTGGCCTCCAGGCTGCCGTTAGACAACCAGAAGTGGCTGGCAGTGGATGGTCCTGTACAGGAGCGTGATGACTCCCTCCCTGTAACACAGGCCGTGACTTAGCCACAGCGCGGTCTGACACTGAGTCACTTGCTAGCAGATCCAGCCCGGGGTCCCTAAAAGAGTGATCCCGGCCTAGGGTGGATGTCTGGGTGGACGTGTGTTACAAGGCTCCGGGTTGCTAAGCCAGAAGCCAGAGGTCTATCCCGGGAGCACCTGGCTGCTAGGCTGTCTGAGGCCTAGTCACATTTTAGAGAAGCAGCGTGGGGGTTGGGGCTTCAGGCCAGGGGAACCGATTTGTTGTCAGCGGTGAGGGAGAAACAGTTGCCATAAGGGACGACCACTCCTGTAGCCAGGGGAAAGTGAGGATCAAGGCCAGAGGTAAAGGGGAACCAGTCGCCACCAAGGGACAACCACTCCTGTTATCAGAGGACAGTGTATGGAAGTCTGAAGAAGTACCAGAGCAGCCTTTTCACCAGCCAGGGACAGTGAAGAAGTGGAATAGTTTCAGCAGAGTGTCAAGCCAGGGACCCAGCGGGTTAGCAGGGGTGAAGCTTGAACAGTATACAGCGTTTTAGCTGTGGAAGAGGTCAGGGGATCCAGTGGCGACTGGGATCTTGAAGTCTAGTGAGAGACCGGGAGCTCAGTGAGTGAAGATCTACAGTGGGATGATGTGAGATGTGAGAGAAGATCTGTAATGGGTTACTGTGAGTTACGTGTATAGATCTTTATTGACTGTTGAAAGTTCAGTTGCCATAGGAGACAGCGGTTCTACAAATACAGTTGCTGCATCCAGCTTAAAGGCCCTCCACCTGTATAGCTGTCTGCCTATTATTTTTGCCTTGGAGTCTGCCAATTGTTATTGCATCTGTCTAAGGGTGTCCTGACCCTAACCCTCTCTCCACCAGTTCTGTTTAAGAGACAATAAATCTATTTTTCTTACATTCAAAAAGTGACTGGCGCCCATGTTTCCAACCTGCATTACACCCACCATGCCTAATAAGTTATAACCCACACTTCGAGGAAGGATGTCAGCTCTCCCTGACTCTGGAGGTCACCATTAGGCCTTTAGGGGTCGGGGACACTGCTATATTTGGTGCCCAGCGTGGGGCAAAGGCGTTATTCCTGCAGTGGTCGCCCCTATCAATGGACTGCAACTACACCGGAATTTCGTCTGACTCCGTGGGAAGGTGGCAAGTAACATCTTTATTCTTCATAGACTGTGTTATTATCTATTTCAACTATGTGGGGAAGAACCAATGTGTCTCATTGCTCATGGGAGAGTGTCAGCCTTGTCCTTTGTCACTTTACGCCAGTGCTGCAGGGGTTAAGGCAGACTCCATTAAAGTTTTGGCGTGCAACAAGAGGAAGGAGGCGGGCGCTGAAGTTCCTGGAGAGCATGTAAACCAATACCTTGGCAGGGGGAGAAGTTGTCGCTCTGCGGAGAAGGAGAAGGGGACAGAAGCTGCGGACATGATACAGGAAGTGGACAAAGGCTCCAGCCTCTGTCCACCTCTTGTATGATGTCTGCAGCCTCTGTCCACCTCCTGTATGATGTCTGCAACCTCTATCCATCTCCTGTATGATGTCTGCAGCCTCAGACCATCTGCTGTATCATGTCCGCAGCCTCTGTCCACCTCCTATATCATGTCCGCAGCCCCTGTCCACCTCCTGTATCATATCCGCAGCCTCTATTCACCTTTTGTATCATGTCCGCAGCCTCTGTCAACCTCCTTTATCATGTCCGCAGCCTCTGTCCACTTCCTTATCATGTTCGCAGCCTCTGTCCACTTCCTGTATCATGTCCACAGCCTCTGTCCACTTCCTGTATCATGTCTGCAGCCTCTGACCATCTCTTGTCTTTTATCATGTCTGTAGTCTCTGTCCAACTCCTGTATCATGTCCGCAGCGTCAGTCCACCTCTTGTATCATGTCCGCAGCCTCTGTCCACCTCCTGTATCATGTCCGCAGCCTCTGTCCACCTCCTGTATCATGCCTGCAGCCTCTGTCCACCTCCTGTATTATGTCCGAAGCCTCTATCCACTTCCTGTATCATGTCCACAGCCTCTGTTCACTTCCTGTATTATGTCTGCAGCCTCTGTTCACCTCCTGTATCATGCCTGCAGCCTCTGTCCACCTCCTGTATTAAGACTGCAGCATCTGTCCACCTCCTGTATCATTTTCGCAGCCTCTGAACACTTCCTGTATCATGTCCGCAGCCTCTGTTCACTTCCTGTATTATGTCCGCAGCCTCTGTTCACCTCCTGTATCACGTCTGCAGCCTCTGTCCACCTCCTGTATCATGCCTGCAGCCTCTGTCCACCTCCTGTATTATGTCCAAAGCCTCTATCCACCTCCTGTATCATGTCCGCAGCCTCTGTCCACTTCCTGTATCATGTCCACAGCCTCTGTTCACTTCCTGTATTATGTCCGCAGCCTCTTATCATCTCTTGTATCATGCCTGCAGTCTCGGACCATCTCTTGTCTTTTATTATGTCTGCAGTCTCTGAGAGGGACTCTGGAGAGGAGTCAAGAGTGGAAGTGCTTCCAGGATATGGGGGTAATGGGAGAAGTTAGACATGTGTAGACTGTGGAGAGAAGACTAAATGATAAAACCAGAGCTGCCAAGCTGTAGCCATCTGACTGAGCCCTGCACAGCGCACTTGAGAGGAGGTAAGTCAAAACATGAATTCCTCAGATTGGGACTTTAAACCGGGCCACAAACAGTTTGATGATGAAAAATATTCAAAATATATAACAAAGTGAACATGGGGATATACTCAACAAACACAAATATTGGGAACAGAAATGGAAACCAGCTGCAAGGAAAAGCCCAGAGCTTTGTAAGACAGACAGAACGACCAACGTGTTTTGTAAAACAAAATGCAGATCTTCTTCAGGGACAGAGGGCTTGCGGGTTCCAGATCTGTAGCTTATATCAAAAAGGTTGATGCTCCACCCATAAAGACAAAGAACATAACTCAAAAATAAAAAGAAAGATATGTCCGTCAGAGCAGCGCACAAGCAACAGAGAACGTGAATGACATCAGCCAAGGGTTCGTATATTGTGGGATGGTCTTATTATATAACTTATAACTTATATAACTTAGTGGCATAACTTTAGACCATAGCTATAGAGGAGAGATAGAATAGTACTTTCCCCTTGATACAGCATGTATATCAAAAGTTATTAAATCATCCAAAACATCAAGGTTTAGAGATGGTTGTATCCATCAGCCAGATATGTGGATGTGCCTTATGGATCTTAAAGTTGGAGTCAAAATGATGTGGCTGGAGATGTGGCTGGTGGTGTCTGCAAAGGTAGAGCAGAGAGGAGGTCAGTTGCAGCACCGCCAGGCCAGTCTGGGGGGGGTTACTGATGTAAGGGGGAGTGAATACAATAATGTAAGCGGGCACTGATATATAGGTTCCCCTCTTATGTTAGTAACCCCCCTAAACTTAGTGTATTCACTCTGTGGAAGGTGGTCTCTGGTCACCAGAGTGCCCCACACATCAGAGTTCCTAGCATTCCCCTTTACACCAGAATCTGCAGGATTCCCCCTTACAGTGCAAAGGCAATGCTGCAGACCCTGATATATGTGGGAACTCTGATGTAAAGGGAACGCAGTGGACTCTGATTTAAGGTGGTGTCCGGTCCCCAGAGCCCTCCCTTACATCAGAGTTCCCTCTTAGATCATGATCTGCAGCGTTCCCTTTTACATAAGAGTTCCCTTTCACTGTAAGGGGGGATCCTGCAGACTCTGATGTAAGGGGGAACTCTGTGCTGGCTTAGATTAACCTGACCTTCATGTAAATGGAGAAATATGGTAAACTTAAACACATTGCTAATAGCACTAGCTATATGTTTATAATTTAAATATTGTTATTTGCACTGTTTAGCACTGAAAACTGTAATTTTAGGTACTTTTTTGCAGCGTCAGTAAAAAATGCGGGTCTGTCAGTAAATCTCATGATTTTTACCAGTAAAAAAAATTGGTGCCGTTTGTACATTTTGGCATCCTGCCAGTAAATTTCACTTGGGGGGTTTGGCAACACTGTGTGAGAGTTCATTAATCTTTGCAAATGCCGAAATTGTACACTGAACTGTATGTACACAGCTCATTGTACATTGTAGGAATACTTTAATACAGAAGAGACTTCGTATGTCTCTTTTGTATTAAAAAGCCTACCAGTGTGCAAATCTTTATCTTTTCTAGTTCCACTTTATCAAAGCAAGTATAGGTCAGGTTGGCAGATTTGTGGCTGTTATGTAAGAAAATTATGTACCATCGCCCTCTTGAGGCCTATCTGTGACACTGCAGCTTTTAGAACATTTTCATGACTCCAGGGCTCCGTACATTTTTCCTCTCTGGGTTGGACTCATCTTTTTTTTCTTTTTTT